>CM070688.1:26446900-27646900 GCA_036346265.1 Melocanna baccifera
TTTTACCAAATCATTCTCTTTCATTAGGATTGTTTTGTCGTCATTGTTTTGATTCGCTACGAAATCTATCTAGTTCGTTCTTGCTATTATTCATACATCATATCTCGGGACTCTGATCCGACCTATAAGTTACTGTGTACAACAACAGGTATCAAAGTAGAACAGCGATCGAGTATGGGAAATGGGATGCACGATGTACCCTTCCAGGGGCATCAGATAAGGTAGGTACAGACTCAGAACTGTAGCAGCAGGTATCGTTGCTATTGCTTGTCTTCCTGGTGAACAGAACAGGTGCATCTCCAACCCTCCGGCGTGGCCGGCTCCTGCATGTGAAGTAGGAAATGCGCACATATACCGTACAGGGCCATGTCATACATGGTTCATGGTGTGATTAAGGTAGTGTTCAGTCTGACGTTGGTTTATAGTTTTTTTACTGTAACTGAGTTGTCTTATTTGATATAATTAAATTTAAAAAATAGAAAAATAGAAAAAAAAATATGTTAGCCATCATAGACAATGCAAAGAAATACAGAGAAAAGAGAAGGTAAAAAACCCAAAAAATTAAAAAAAAATCAGAAAAATATAAAATTACTGAATAGTAAAAAAATAAAAATCAACAATAGAATTACTGAATAGTAAGAAATCAATAGTAAGAAATATGTTAGCCATAATGCAAAGAAATACAGAGAAAAGAAAAGACAAAAAATCAAAAAAAAAATTAAAAAAATCAGAAAAAAAATAAAATTACTGAATAGTAAGAAAATAGAAATCAATAATAGAAGTTGACTTTAAACCAAAATGAACACGGTCTAACACCGCGCGCTCGTCGCAGTACACGCATGTCTGAGTGTTCATTTAAAGGCTTAGAGCCATGGCATGGTGCGTCAGTGCGTGTGCGTGTGACATCCATAACTCCAGCTGTACGCGCGCTTTCAGACTGCATCGCTTCACATGAACTTGGATCGATTGATTCGATAACTCCAAAGAAGCCAAGACCACCCTGGGCGGGTCATTCACAAACCACCAGCACGTACTGCTGCAAGCTAGATGGAGACCCGGGGCGGCCGCATGCATCGATCGGACGGAGCCGTTGGGCGCAATCGCGTGCAGGGCGGGGCCAGGGCCATGTGACCGGCGGGTGCTCGGCCACTGGGGCTGTCCAGCTCCGTGGCGCTACGTTACGGCTGCTTGACTGGACGTGCATGTTCCATCCATTCGATGGCTTCCCGCTGCATGGTCCCTGTCCCTGATCCGACGCACAACGCACGCACATTCGCAGCCATAACGCAATGCCGTATGCAGTACACATGCTCAAAGCCAGGAGCTAGCATCCGAACGACGCAACGGCGACATCATTTGTGAGTTGTGTTCATGTTATCCATGGATCCTCTCGATCGACGGCCGGCCGGTTTTGAAATCTGAAGTCGTTTCCCCCTTCTCACTCTCTTCTTTTTGGACTTTGCTGCAAGCGTATGCTCGCTCGGCTCTTTTTTATTCCATGGTTTTTTTAGTATTTATGGTATTCGACCATCTACTTTTTATCACTTCACACTAAATATATTAATAAAAAATAATATTATAAAATATTTTTAATTATAAATATAATGATATAATTTTTATATGGCTAATATATATGATTTTAAATTTATTGACGAACAGCACGGATTCTAAAAGGTTGTAAAACAGATCGGAGGGAGGAGCCCGGCCCCTGTGTTGTCAAGCTCCCAGCGGTCCTGGCCGTGCCGTGCGGATGGCCCCCTCGGCCTGGTGATCTGGTCGCCTCCGGCCTCCGTCGTCGGGCCCCGCCTCATCGATCCCTCCCGAGCTCCGCGTGCGTCCGCCGACTCCGTCCTGATCGCATCATGGAGGCAGCGCGGGCGCGTTAGATAGGTACGGGCCGGTTAAATGATCCGGCAGGACGGCTCGCCGGTCGAATTTACTGTGCCACGTACTCACGTACCGCTCGATGTGCATGAGTGTTGGTACTGACTTGCTGACGAGTTGTTGCGCGCCTTTGTTCGGGGGGAAAAGGCCGGGGAATCCCAAGTCTATGCTCAACCTTTGATTTAAACACGAGCTGCTTTGGGACAACACAACAGCATGGGTAGTACTTGCAGTAGTTGTTATATAGCCAGCTGAATTTCTTACGTAATTAGACAGATAGATATTATAATATGTTATATATTTTTATTGTTTTTCGAAAATATGGTTGTTACATCGAGAAGATCAGACATCCCCGTATCAAATGATGTACTTGTTTCTATCATTTACATGCTACTTTGGTAACTAGAATTCACTAGTTGCTTAACTTGTCTCTGTCATTGTGTGAAATTTGCTTGTTAAGCTACTAATGTAGTTCCATTATGGATATGTAGTATGGTGATTGATCCTTACACATGTGATAAATAAGGTTTTTGTTTTCGCGCATTATCCGACTAAATATTCGTGACCGGGACTAATCGTATTCGGAGTGTCATATATTCGCTCCGTATTTGTGACCAAGAATATCCGTATTCGTATTCATATCCGGCATTATCCGTGTTCAATTCTGATTCCGACAAAAAAATAAAAAAGGATACAGAATGAGTAATATCCGTCCGTATCCACTCCATTTGCACCCCTAGTCGTAACTCATAACATGGCCTCTCTCTTATAGTTGCAGGTAGGTTTGCTTCAAACGTTGGAAGCCATTTATTATAACTTTGCTCTCTTTAATCATTCGTTAGGGAGTTGTTGTAATACCCAGAAAAAAGAAAGAAAAGGTGAAAAAGGGGGGACTTGGGCTGAATTGGTCGTGGCTCAACACTGGTCATCACCTATCTAGGGAAGAGGAGAGGCACAGGGACCGACTACCCTAGCTCCTTCCCCCTACTGCCGAACCACTCCCTCTGCCTGGCTGCACCACCGCCCTAGCCGAGCACCCTCGCCCCAGCCGAGCCACCCACACCTCCACCATCGTGCATCGTCGTCCTCGCGCCAGCCATACCACCCGCACTAAGTTGTTGCTATGTCCTCCCTTCGCCCGGTTGCATCATCGCCCTAGCTGAGTGCCCTCGCCCCAGCCGCGCCACCCACACCTCCACCATCGCATGCCGTCATCCTCGCGTCGGCCATACCATCCACGCCAAGCTGTTACTGCACCGCTCCCTCCGCCTGGTTGCGCCACTGTCCGCTGGTGCCATCCCCATGTTGCCCCGAGCCATGCCACCACCCTAGTCGAGCGCTGTCGCCCCAGCCGCACCACCCATACCTCCACCATTGCGTGCCACCCGCACTAAGCCATCGCCTTGCTGCTCCCACGACGGCCTCGTGTTGCATCGTCGTTGTCCCAACTACTCCCTCCGTTGTTGCCGATTCCCGACCCACGGCGCTCCCCGTGCCTGGGTTCGACAGAGTTTTTGTTTTGGTTTTTGCTTTCTGTTACAGTAACTAGCTTTCAAAAGATACGTTTTTTAAGACGGAATTTACTAATCGATTGCGGTACACACTGTACCAACTTTAGGTATATTGATCAAAATTATTGTTCAGCACAAGCATGCCAGCAACTGAGGCCTGATGTGGAGGATACATTGGTACGTACGTGACACAGCGGTGATCTGGAGTTGTTGCGTGGTAGGTATGCGCATCGCACTGAGAGAAAAAAAAACCGACCAGATCTCCGGCAAGCGCCAGCCGGGCATTGTCCCCTTGTCGTCGGTCGAATGCTTCGGAAGCACCGTATTGCCCTTTCCTCGTTCTTCCTTTCTCCTGAATATTTTATTCTTCTTATTCTAATCGAAGTATGGAGGATGGGGAAGGATGTTTTAAGCAAGTCATGTTCCAAGTTGACGATTTTTCTTTGGGCACAGGTTTTCAGAGATCAGCCTCTGAATCCGGGCAAGCCTACAGAAAACGCACTAGTCATTTCAGAGTCTGAAGAACATGGAACTATGGAAGCAAAATATGGGCACCTCGCATCCGGAAGATCATCAAGAGAAGCATTCGACTGAAAGAACTGGGTCCAAAACAAAAACGTCACGGAACAAGCCATAGTTTAATACTACAACACTGTTTGCCGAATCTGGTCTGCTAACTCCAGCGCAAGCATAGAGAATATTAAGAGTATGCTGCCTAAATACCAACAGTTCTAGGGTAAGACATCAGAGTAGGGGAGTTTCAGGCTGAATAATTTAGCTTGGCTTCCAGACACAATACAAGATGAATTCATATGTGACAAGATTGGTAATTCGTATTGGCTACAATGTATAGTGCAACTTCAGAATATATATATATATATATATATATATATATATATATATATATATATATATATATATATATATATCACCTAAATAAACTTAATATACTCTTTTATCACCTTAGGTATATTTATATACTAATTCTACTGTTCTCTAATGTCGACCACATGAAAAAAATTATAAGGAAGCACATGATTTTTGGTATATTTTTTTAATATCTTTATATTCGTACATAAAAAGAGTTTGTTCAAAAAACTGTAGATATCATCTTAAAAAAGTATACATACCACTTAGATGATTTTATATACTCATATACTACACGTACATACTCTCTGTTGCGTTAGATACCCCGTACTTTGTGAGATACGATATAGGGAGTAACTACACTCAAGAGAAGAAGAAAAGCTTCCTATATATATGGTACAAATAAAAGGGGCACTATGGTGCTCAGGATCCATGATTGAGACTTTCCATTCATGATTGATTCAGCATGCTAAATCAACGACTTCCTTTCCAAACTGATGACTTTTCAAATTAATGAATGCTAACTGATTTGCTTGATATATTATATACCATTGCACTTGAACGCGTATATTATCATCGAGTTTCGTTTTCTGCGGATGTCTCTGCGGAATAGAGACCTCATTCTCGGTGCTCTCCCCCTCTTCTTCACATGAGAGGTTGGAGTGGTTCAGATATCCTTCTAGGGTACTTCCACTCTCTCTGGAACATTTGCTACTGGTATGTCAGACTTTGTCACTCCTTTCTGATCAGTGAAGGTATTTGACAAATTATTTGTAATTTGTTGCAGGTTTATCAATTGCTGAACTTCTAGTTCGGTTTCTATAGTGCATGGATCTAGGGCCTGAATGCCTGAGGCATTCCAATCTATTTCTCGGCATTTATCATCATTTAGATACTTTTCTTCCCCTAATGCCGGGAAATTATCTTCATCGAAGATGCAATCGGCGTGTCGGACCATAAACATATCTCATGTGGTAGACTCAAGATATTTAATAATCGACGTGGACTCAAAACCAATATATACCCCCAACTTCTGGTAGGGGCCCATATCTGTTCGTTGTGGTGGTGAAATTGGCACATATACAGCACAGCCAAATTTTCGCACTAGTTGTAAGGGGAAACCTGATGGTATACAGTCGGTCTTAAATTTATTAGTGTTGTTGCATGCAACACTGCATGACCCCAACAGCTGGTAGGGAGCCTACTATTCTGTAGTACGGGTCCAGCAATCAACTTAATCCTTTTGATATATGACTCTGTAAGACCATTCTAGGTGTGGACATATGGTACAATGTGATCTAACTTAATGCTTAAGGCTAAACAATAGTCATTAAATGCCTTAAATATAAACTCGTTGACATTGTACATTCGAATGGACTTAATTCTTTAATTTGAAAAGTTTGCGCCTAATCTAATAATTTGAGCTATTAATTTAGCAAATGCGTGATTCCTAGTAGACAGCAGGCATACATTGGACCACCTAGTAGAAACATCTAGTACCACTATAAAATATTTAAAAGGGCCCGACAGGGGTTAAATGGGTCCACATATATCACATTGTATTATCTCTAGGAAAATAAGTGATTGCACCTTTACTTTTAGGTAAGAGGGTCTAGTAATAAGCTTTTCTTTGGTACAGGCTGGGCATAAGAAATCTTCAAATTTAGAAAAGGATAGAGTTTTTAAGTTATGGCTAACAGAGTTGCTTATTATTTTTCTCATCATACCTACCCTAGAATGCCCTAAGAGATCATGCTAAATCATAAAAGGTTCTAAGACTTTATACTCTATTTTCATTGCTACATATTCTTCATGTTTTATGTAGGTGTAATATAATCCAGAGGAGTAGGAGGAAAGTTTTTCAACCACTATTTTTTTGATCGTCGTTAGATTTGGTCAATAGGAGGTATTCTGCACCACCTTTATTTTCTGTCTCAATATAGATATCATTCAAATGAATATCCTTGAAACTCAATAGGGTACGTTTTGATTCGGGATACAGTAGTGCATCCTCAATTATATTCAGGTACCCATAGAGAGAATAACTGTGGCTCTTCTAACACCAACAATTATATCATCGCTTCCGACGATGGTCATGATATTTTTTGTTTTCTTTATTAACGTATGAAAATACTTGGTTTTTCTTAGTATCGAGTTGGTGATTCCACTGTCTATTAAATAAATCTCTTCCCCCGTCATCGGATTTTATGAATTATTCTGTATAGAGCATAATATAATCAAACAATAATTCAACAGGAATAAAGTTCTAAAAGAACATGCAACTTATTTTTTTCATTGAATAATTTTTAAATCCTAAATAATTAATAATTCATAAGAGCATGAACAATCCACTATTCTTCTGGAATAATCTAAACTGATAAAGCAAATTTAAAGAAACTATGACATCTAAAGTTACCTAAGGAGACAACCTATGATCTACTGCAGGTCGCCATAGGTGTCAATCTCCATGTGATTACCCCATACTGTAGCATCAAGCTCCATTACTGCACTCGGGGCATCACTATTATCAGTATCAAGCTGATCAACAAAGTGTGTCTCTACAGCCTTCTTCACTGGCGTCTTCTTGCCTTTAGCATCTGACTTTTGGTAGAGCTCTACCAAATGCTTTGAGGTGTGACAATTGCAGGACCAATGGTCCATACAATCACATCTATAGCAAGACAAAGGAGGGTAGGACTTCTTACTACCCAATTTTGGCTTCTATTGCTTGCCTCTTCCTTGCCCCATCCAGAGGGGTTTGCTATTTCCCTTTTCACGTTCAGTTTCTTCCACTGTCCACCCCTCTGCATAGAACCCTTTTCGCGGCCCTAGCTACCACTAGTCCTCTGAAAATTAGCATATGCTTCTGGCAATGGCTGTTACCCAGTGGGACGAGTCTGACAGTTTTTCATCAGTAACTCATCATTCTTCTCTGCCTCGAAAAGAGTGGTAATCAGCTCTGAATACTTCTTATACTTGGCCTGACGATACTGCTGCTGGAGTGTCCTGTGAGTAGGGTGAAAAGTGTTCAAAGTCTTGTCAATCATTTCAGCATATGTGATCTTCTAGTTATAGAATCTGAGCTTAGTAACAACCTTGTGAATAGCAAAATTGTATGCAGACACTTTCTTAAATTTCTAGAACCTGATATTGGTCCACTCACGCTGTGCTTCAGGCAACATGATGGATCTCTACTGATCATACCTCTTCTTCAAGGAGTTCTATACTACCAATGGGTCTTTTTCTAGAAGATACTCGGACTTTAAATTTGGGTGGATGTGGTGTCTCAAGAAGTATAGTATCGCACATTTGGCGGTATCAGGAATGGCGGGAGCCCCAATTGCTGGTTGGGTTATGGCGGCACTGAGGGATCTGACCGTCAAGTTGATCTTAGCATCCATGGCCTATGTAAGGTTATTACCACCGTCTAGGGCAAGCTCGGTAAACTCCTTCTTAGTGATATCAGACATTTTCGTGCACTTTGTAGAGCGAGTCGTGCTAATAACGTGTTAAGAAATCGATAGAGAAGTAGATGAACGATAACGCAATCTACATAATCAATCGTCAAGAATAATAGATCAATCACATGAGACACCAATTGAGAGAGAACACCACAACGTAGTCTTTATTGATTCTCATAACTATTTTCATGGTACAATGCCTCTCTATTTATAGTTTAAACCCACTAGGGGTAATTCTAGTATTTGCCCACACCGGAATCTTCTAGGTTTCATAACAGTGTGCACAGTGAGTGGCCTCAAGTCAACCGGCCGACTCCTGACCGACCCTGAAAGCTATGTGTCGACCCCCCCCCCCCCCATCTGGTACTTCTGGCCCTTTTGGCTCGGCTAGATGCAGATCAGTGATATGGATTATCTGTTTTATATCATATTTATATCTAGATTATTCGATTCGTATTCGATATATTAAGATTTAAAGAGTGTTAATCATATCTTTATTATCTGTTTTATCTAACATCCATACTAGATTGTTCGATTCATATTTCATCCTAGCACCACTAGATGCAGAAAATGTGTAATATGAAGCATTCTTGCTTTGTCTTGTGATTAAGGTCATCTTTCGGCGAGCTTCAACTTCCCAATTTGAAGTCATGAAAAAGCTTAAACTTTTCAAACGTGGTATTATTGGCTTCTCATGTTCCTCGGAGAAGTTGAAGACTAAGAAGCTGACGCCCTCCTCACCAAAATCTCGATGAAGTTGAGTTTTTAGGGAAAAAACTAATTACAAGTAGTAAATACATGTTCTACTCGTAATACACACCTCAGCGTCACACCATCTTCTATAAAAAAAATACTGGATGACTTAAGTGTACCTACATTGAAGAATATAGAGCACTGAAGTAAACGAGGTTGTCCTATAGCTTGGCCCAAATTTTTATGGGCCAACTGGACTACATCTATCGGATGCTACCGAAACCTAGCCCAGCGCAAAATATAAGGCGGGAGAAGGCCACTTCATGGCTGGGCTATATTCCCCGCGTTGGAAGCGGGCTGGTGCGTGCGGTTTTTCCGCTGCGACTTTTGTCTATAGTGATAGTTTTTATTTTTAGAGTGAGTGTTTATATAAATAAATAAAATACTGATAAACCCAATAAATACTGTTTACCTTGAAGGGAACATGAAATTAATCAAAATACAAACAAAGCGGTAGGACAAGTGGGCGGTGCAAAAATGTCCAAAACCAGGTTCTTTTCATAGCGTACTGGGTGGAAGTCACATCATCTAATGGGATGAGTTTGAGGTGACTGTTTTAGCGTTGACTTCTGATTTTTGATTAAAATTTTACTGTAGTTGGCTTTTTTTACTGTAGTTGATTTGGCTTTTTGGGGCATAATTAATTAAAAAAATGTAAAAATAAAAAAATTGTTAGCCCATCACAGACAATGCAAAGGAACACGGGAAAAAAAGAAAAAAAATAAAAAACCTAAAAAACCTAAAAAATTTTAAAAAAAAGACGAATCACTGAATAGTAAAAAAAAATTGAAACTAAAAAAAAACTGAAACGAACGGGATCTTAAAGCTTTGAGCTTTCACTGGGTGTTAATTAAAGCCAACACCACCACCATTGGTGGACCTGCGGAACCCGATAGATCATTTACACGCTCAGTGGTGGTTGCTCCAACAACTCAGGTATTATTGGACAAAACAAGTGCAGGGCATATCTTCATCTTTCGATCGATGAAACTGCACTGTATTCGACTATTCAGTTTTGTACACACAAGAACTACTGGTTAAGTAGATGTTAGGCAGTAGTGCCATAGTCCATATATAGTGCCCATGTACTTAGATTCTTCCTAATGCCAATAATGCGGCTTCTTTCTTAATTATGGGGGTACATAGTGGAGGTGATCAAATGATGGTTAGTGTTAGCTACCCTGGTTGATTGCTCACAAGAAGAATAATTTAATGACGTACATAACATTTTTTGTACAGGACACAGCGATCCTATTTTGACTTTGATGCCATGGTAAATATCATTTCACTAAAAGATTAGCTAGAAACAAAACGATTAGTTACATCGTCCAAAGAATAAAAAAGATTAGTTACATGGAGAAGCAAGACTGCACGCGGTCGGTCAGTATTTGTTCCTCCCACAGGTCGCTCCACGTGATCATAAAAGCCACCGTTTTATTACATACACTAAAGGGGTGATCAGAATAGCGATGGTTTTTAGCTTTTAGCTGAAAAAATACTGTAGCTGGTTGAAAAAACACTGTAGCTGAGTTAGTGGATAGTGTAGTGAATAGTGAAAAAAAGCTGAAGCTAGAAGTTGAAGCCGAAAAAAGCCGAAACGATCACCCCCTAAAGGCCTACTCGGCCGGGCTCGGCTTTAATTTTTCAAGGCTTCAAAGTTGTTTTTTTTGGCCAAACGCACAGACAAAGCCTAAAAATGAACTACGAATTTGAAGTTGAATTCAAAATAAACTATGAATTTAAAGCCAGGATTTCATAGCTTCTCTTAAAGCGTAGCTTCAATGCCAAAAAAGAGAGAAGCCGAGTTTGATCAAATGACACCTAATGGCGTGTTTGGCCGAGCTCCAACATCAATTTTTTGGTTTTGGAGCCTGATTTCTAAGGGGGTGTTCGGAATAGCGATGACTTTTAATTTTTGTTGAAATTTTTACTGTAGATGATTTTTTTTATTATAGCTGAGTTAGTTTATTGGGTATAATTAATTTTTTTAAAAAAATATAAAAATAAAAACAGCACACTAATCTAGAACGGACGATGCAAAGGAATACGGAAAAAACAAAACAAAAAAACGAAATTTTTTTACTGTAGCACTACAATGTTTCGATCGTCGAACGCCAAACGCTAGTGATGGCCGAAGTCACAATGAACGCGGCCTAAGTAAGCCAGCCTGAAGAAGTTGGAGCCTGAAAATTTGGAGGGTCTGGCCTGATATGCAAGTGAGGGATAAGGTAATCATATCCTGTCAGTTCTCATTTTGAGTAGTTTTTCCATTAGTAAAAAAAGAGAGGACACAAGCTTGGATTATCTTTTATAGCCCTGTTCTTTTGACTGCTATTGATAGCTTTTGGTTACGGCTAATGTCTTTTGTATTTTTTAGATGATGATAGACGATAGAGACACCGATGCGAACGGTACACATAGTTTTAGGTTTGGAAAGTCATTTGGAGAAATATCTTCGAGAAGCCGTTTTGTTTGATTTGACTTCTGAAGAAGCTAAACCGAAAACAAAAAAAATGCCAGAAAAATAGGGCCTAAGATCATCGCATAGTAAAGCGCGTACCGCTTGTTTGATTTGACTTCTGAAGAAGCTAAACCGAAAACAAAAAAAATGCCAGAAAAATAGGGCCTAAGATCATCGCATAGTAAAGCGCGTACCGCATGATTTAGGGGGTGATCGTTTCGGTTTTTTTCGGCTTCAGCTTCTAGCTTCAGCTTTTTTTTCACTATTCACTACACTATCCACTAACTCAACTACAGTGTTTTTTCAGCTAGTTACAGTGTTTTTTCAGCCAAAAACCAAAAGCCATCGCTATTCCGATCACCCCCTTAATTAGTGATCACCGTGTGCTTCTTCTAGAAAAGTTCTGTTGGTATTTCACTACTTTATCTGGGATGTTGGACAAAGTCTATACACTTTTTTAACAGAAAAAGTCTATACATTTTGTTATGCATTTGTTATAGACAGCCTCAAATAGCGTGTCAAGATGAAGTCATAAAAAATGGTCGTGCTAGTATTTTTGAACCACAACACTGGGGTGTAGAAAAGATGACACCTGAATTCCCATGGTATCGACTGGCTCTAAGAATAAGAATTGATATGAAAATGACATGAGTATAAAACTACAAATGCAATATTTTTTTATCTTGTATAGCTGTGGATGAATTAACAAAAGTTTCAATGATTTAGAAAGCAATAACAAGAGAAATTAATTCAAGCTTCAACAGGTTATGACCAAACAATAGGACGGCATTTCATCCACGATATTCTTTGCCCCCAAGTTTGACACTTCGGGACATTTAATATTACCTAATATTCGGATGATACTGCAGTATTTCAAATGGAATATTCATGAACATATAGTGCAATAGTAGCCATATGAGGCATTGAGGACATGCTTTCTCTCTCTTGAGCTCGCAGTTACAATTCCTTTTGCTTGACACAATGGCAAAGGGAGCCAAAAAATTGGCTCCATTTGATACCACGTCACACACCGCAAGTTCCTCTGATGGTATTCAACTACATCTAGAACAACTCACTGTTCTCTACAAATGGAAAAATCAGCTCCAATACGTTATATTCTAAAATTTACAGTCCTGTATTCGAAATTTCGAATCCCATTCTTATAAAAACAGGTATTTAAATTCCTATATATATACCTCTATTTTCAAGTATGGTCGCTTAGTTCGGCTTAATAAACCTGCTTACAGTTTATTTTTACTGTAGCTGACATATTTTATACTATAATTGATGTAGTTTATTTGGCATAATTAAATTTAAAAAAAATTAAAATAAAAAATAGATTAACTCATTATAACAATACAAACAAATATAAAAAAATCTCAAAAAATTTAAAAGTTATAAAATAATAAAATTTAAAAATAATAAACTAGAAGTCAGAACGAGCGGGCCATACCAAGCCCCACGGTTTTAGAAAATTCAGACGATACTCGACTTGACCTATGTGTGTAAGCATGTCCTAACCTGGATTGTAAAAATGCTCACCTACCATAGAAATATTGCTAACACTGGTTGCCGTCCGGAAAACCGCGAGAAGCGAGGGCCTTGACGCAACCTCCGACGGCGACTGGGCTGCCATTTGTTGCTCCTCCCTCCGCTTCCGTTCTCTCTATCCATCCATCACCTCACCAACAACTCCTGTCGATTTGCGGGGAGTGGAAGGGAGGAGGGGAGAGGAAGCTGGCCAAGACCAAGCTGAAGCCAAGAGCAGCAGAGCAGGGAGAAAGGAGAGGGAGGGAGAGACCGGGGGCTCGAGGAGCCGCCCGACAACCGTACGCCAATCCATCTGGCGTTCAGATCCCAATTCGGAGGTACTCCATTCGTTCCCACCTGTTTGGTTTTCTTTTAGGTTATTGGATTTGTGTGTGTGTGTGCGCGCGCGCGTCTGTGTGAATTTGGATGGGGGCTTTGCTGGTGTTGTTGTGCCCTGCCTTGCTCGGATCAAAGGTTCCAGTTTATCGCTCTGTATCTTTTTTGTCTTCGAATACTTTTCGCTGTGCGATGGAATCCGGTTAGGGCCTTTTGGATCAAAAATTGAATCTTTGGGCGGTGATCTTGTTGTTTAGAATCCGAAGTAGCTTGTTGATCCAATTGTTTGTCATGGGGAAACTGTTTCCTTTTTTGTGATCTCTGCGGCGGCCTGGGCACCTTTAGCTACGGATCTTGCGGATTGTATTGCAGCGGCAGAAGATGTTCTAATTTTTCATGTTATATGGATGGGCCTAAATGATTTGATCTTGAGCTAAGCTGAGCTAATTCTTGCGGGTGCTTGATTTGCAGGTACAATTCTTCTCCATACATCCCCATGAGTAAAAGGGATAGGAAGAGCAGCAGTTTTGGACTAAAAAGCTCGCGCGTTTGAGCAATTTAGGAGGGATACATGCATAACGAGACCTTGATCTTGGAATGGAGTCCAGTCGGAGGAACACCGGGGCAATCCAGCGGGAGGGGTCGGTTAAGGACTGGTCCGAGTTTGTCAACCCCTCACCGTCTCCTAAACTGCTGTATTCGCAGTCCTATGTTGCGATGAGGGGGCTGCTGTCTTCGTTGTTTTCTCTGGACTTTGTCCTGTTGTCAAGCAGGCTCAAATCTGCATGGGCGTCTATCTTGTCCCAGAGGCATACTCGATCTCCCGAGAGATCAAAATCAAGGGGGTTGAGCTGCAAGAGAGTTGCATTTCATCTGTTTGTATGTTTCATGGTTGGCATCTTCATTGGGTTTACTCCGTTCTTCTCGGTCGATGTCTCTCAGAAGATAGTATCTGAAAACGAGAGGCTTCCGTTCGATGAGGGGGTGATCGAGAGGGAAATGGTGGATAATAAAGTTAAGGAGTTGGAGGCAGTCGTAGTGGAGGAAGAGGTCGAGGTGATTGACGAGCCCGAGGTTGAAGAGAGTCCTCCAGTTCCTGCAATGTTGGATGATGAGGCTGATTTTGTTGAAGCATCACCTACAATACCTGCTACTAATAATTTGGATATCACAGTGAGGAAGCTTCTGATAGTTGTGACAATCACTTCCGTTCGGCCACAACAGGTGTATTACTTGAATCGTCTAGCTCATGTTTTAAAAGCTGTACCGCCTCCTCTTTTATGGTTAGTGGTGGAATGGCCTGAGCAGTCCCTTGAAACAGCAGAAATCCTGAGGTCCTCGGGGGTTATGTACAGGCATCTTATCTGCAAGAAGAATACTACCAGTGTACGGAAGATTGCTGTCTGTCAAAGGAATAATGCAATCTATCATATTAAAAAGCACCGCCTTGATGGTATAATGCATTTTGCTGACGAAGGGCGGTCATACATGGGCGATGTATTTGAAGAAATGCGGACAATCAGGTGACAATTCTCTACCGAAACTTCATGTGCTGTATTGTGACAACCCATGTCATCACTACCTTAGGTAATAGCACTAGTATATGGTTATTACCCGACCAAAACAGAATACATTCCTATTTTATCGAATAATAAGCCACATCAGAGTATTGCAGCAGAATAATAGCTAGAGACGGTACAATAACATTGGCACGCAGCGCAACAGTCTAACATAGGGCTACACAATTATGCCCAATTATTACAACACTTGGAAATAGAAGTGATTCTGACTAATAATTATACAAATACAAAAACTAGTAGGTAGCGACACACTAATATACTTGGGTTCACGTAAACGGCTACCGACTGCCGTCTACTCATCTCAACCTTCATACAAGGCATCTGTCTTGTATGCATCGTACTTCGGGTCCATTGCATTCCACTCAGTATGGTAGTTGTCTTTCTCGTAGATTTCATCGTAACCGAGTAGATCTGTGGACTGATTTATTTCTAAAGAAGGAGGGTTAATAACAAGGAAGAGTACAAAAGTACTTAGCAAACATTAATAGCAACATGCAATTTCCATGCCAACAATTCATTAGATCAACAATCCTATCTCATTTATCATCATTTCGAAAATGAGTTTTTATGTGGTAAAAAGTTCCTATTATAGTTTATAAATCTACTAATCACTCGTATTCAGAGATAAGGCCACCAATAGGCTCCCGTAACTTCCAACCCAGGAGACAGGCGTGAATCATGTATTAAACCCTGCGCAGGTTGGTATCACTTTAGCCATAGCTACTATGACTTTAATTGCAATCGGTTTTTTTGCATTTCTTTATATGCGATGCCCAAATCACAGTACATGGTTGTTTCCCTTATTTTCGTATATCATACCTCCACCTGGCTAGTATATTCCTAGCCATTGTGCTAGGCCGGTCTCGTCTTCACCTGATACTCTACTGCGCTACTTATAGGCCCACGGGTTTTGTCATCTCTGGCTACATGTTCCTTGCTTAGGAAATCAGTGAACACTGAGTGTAGTGCTAAATGCTTCCTTCTCAAGGAATGTATGGCCTGATTTGAATTCTGTAGTTATGTTGAAAATAATTCTGGTTAAGTGATATCTTTGATTGCAGTTTATAATATGCAACTCTTGAGTTGGATGGACAGTCGGATTTTGATAACAGCCAACGATCTGAGTTTCAAAATTTCACCATGGCTGGGATTTCCGGAAATTAGTGGTAACTAGTTTAGGAAACCAGGGCTATAACTGAAAGTTATTCTTTTCTTTTCTTTTTGCTCCTAGAGTTGCGTGACAAATCATACCAAAATGCATTGTAGTAGGATGCTCTCTCCATTAGCAAATGCTCACTTTTCATTTATTTGTTGTGACAAATCAGAAGACTTTCTTTTACTTTTCAATTGTTGATCCTACCATATACTGGTATCAGTGGAGCAAAACCTTCCCTATCTATAGTAGACACATAATAATCCGGTGTTAGTGCAATGACACCTTAAATTGTAAAAAAACCATGGAAATGACTAATATTGACAATCCCACTAGGCCACTAAGAATAGGACCTATGTCCTGCAGTCCTAATCCATTTGAAACTAGTTATTTGGACTTGTCCCAGAATGCTGAATGAGTGATAATCAGCCAAGCCTAGGTAAGTTCTTAGTTTCCAGCCAGTACCTTTTTTTATGGCAAAAAATAAGGGAGATTCCAGATTCCAGACAGTACCTTGTCAATAATTTTTCAAATATTCTTAAACGTGATCTTTACTGGCAAAAGAAAAATAAAGAGTACCATACTGGGTGCTAAAACTCAAGAAATAATTCTGACAGAGCTGATTGTAAGTAGTCTTTAAATGGTGAAACCCATGAAAAGTAGAAATTTCTTTAGCAGGAGAAGCGACATTGCTGACTTTGTTGCCTAAACTGCCTACCAGAAATTTCAGACCAAAGGAATCCCTAGTAATGTCAAAGCAGAATGAAATGAGTGCAATGATCTGATCCTTTTTTCTTTTTTGGCCCCTGATACTTCCTCTCTGTCTTATGAGCTTGTACTTTTTCTTGCAGGCGCTTTGGTACATGGCCTGTAGCAATCCATGCTGGAACTAAGTACAAGGTGGTTTTAGAAGGTCCTATTTGTAAAGGTAATCGAGTCACTGGATGGAACACAATTCAGAAGAAGGGTGTAGCTCGTCGATTCCCATTTGGTTTCTCTGGGTTCGCTTTCAACAGTACAATGCTATGGGATCCTCAGAGGTGGAATCGCCCACCTTTGGATTCTGTTATCGTCCACTCAGGTGGAAGAGGTGGTTTGCAGGTGAGTTTGTTCCTAAAGTAAACGGCATACAGCCAAGCATATTAGAATAATTTTTACTTAGCTAATGGAGCTTTTTTTGTGTGTCAAATCTTATTGCTGCTTAGCTGAATTTCCATTTATAGATCTTCATGGAACAAACTGCAATCAGTAAATATTCGAGAAAATTGCCAATTCTGTAATGAAATAAAATATCATCAAAGATTGGTTAGCCAAATAAAGAAAGGATAAAATTGTAATGAAGGAAGAATCAGTAGAAATTATAACCATCCGTAGGATCTCTTAAAGCAAACTACAGCCACTAATATATCATGAAGAAAATGGAAATGCATCATGGCTATCTTTGTGACTCAATATGAAGCCATACAATATGGACAACCAAGTCCTATACCATAATATCAAATAGATGGATGGCCTGACCTGATTCTGTGTCGTTTCAGGAGTCTCGATTTATTGAGAAACTCGTTAAAAATGAGCATCAAATAGAGGGTCTTCCAGACGATTGCAACCGAGTTATGGTCTGGAATTTTAACTTGGAACCTCCTCAACTCAACTATCCCACAGGCTGGTCATTGCGGAAGAATCTAGAAGTTGTCATACCTGTAACATAAAGTCTTGCTGCCGCCGCTGCACTGTATCTGCTCCTATAGCTCATTTCTCTCGGCAAGCCAGAAGTATGATAAACTGTTTGTAATGGCATGGAGGTTCTGAATTTTGACTTCCTATTGTCAACATGTGGCTGCGAGCCCACGATGCTGCTGATTGATGCCTTCCTGAACAGGCTGCACACTGGATTACACGAAATTGTTGTGCCATGATCTGCCTCCAGCAATGTCATATGAGTAGCAGCGCCAAGCAAGACGCCTGACCAAACTTTTTCCTTTTTTCTGTGCTCTATTCTTTGTACGCCCTTCATTTCCCCCCCTATATTCACCAGCTAGATATTGCCATGTATATTTTTTTAGCCTCCTTTGCTTTACTATATGTGTTAACTTACGGATGTAAAAGCCTGCAGCCATTGCAACTGTTAAGAGCAACGGCAATACTATTACTCTCTTGATACGTGAACAGATCTGAATCAAATCATTTAGGTTGTAAGTTGTAACTGATGGAGTTGTTGTGCCTCGTCTCGAATTCCTTTTGGAGTTTAACTCTTAGCTATGACATTATGACATTGTAGTTGTAATCTGTAAGAATCATTGTGTAAGGTTTGAGGGAGGTGATTCAATGCTTTTCTTAACAGTGATTTACACAATTTTTAAAGTATGATAAATGATGGATAAAAGTTACTTACCTCTTCATTTACTTTAAGATTAGTACTACTTTTGTACCTCTCAACTCGGCCCAGAAAAGCTCTAGCTGGACGTATGTACTTGTCAGACATATCGGATGGCAGTATCCGTTTGCTTTTTTTTTTTTTTTTGTGAAGAAGCAGCCGTTAAGGCTCGTGGTGGTATAAGGCCGTGGTTTGCTCAAGGCCTGAATGATGGTTCCTATGAATGGTCTTGATCTTGAGATCGCCCTAGCATAGAACTGATCAGCAGTGAGCCACTCGTCTTTCCTTTTGACGGGAAGAACCTCCAAAATCACGAGCCACTCGTGACGAACTTTGGGCGTAGGCTGGCCCTTATATTTCTAATAGGTAGGAATGAGATTCGTTCATCATGAACGCCATCGTCGATATGTCCGAGTGGTTAAGGAGACAGACTCGAAATCTGTTGGGCTTTGCCTGCGCAGGTTCGAATCCTGCTGTCGACGTTGTTTGCACTTAATTTTTGCGCTTTCCCATATTAATTCGCGGAGTGCACCTGGCTCCTTGTCCGGCTGTCCCTGGGTCCCGCCTCTTCCTCTCGTCTCCACCTGGCCTCAGCGACGTGAGAACCAACGGGAGTTTGGCCGTCGCCGAACAGGCCGCGCAGGCTGGATCTGAGCGGCAACGGCACGACGCCAACAAACGGTTGTGCAGACCACACAGGCAGCAGGAGGACGCGAGGCAACGGCGGATATGTGGCCTACCGCAGAAGGACGGCCGGCGCCGTGGGCTACGGGGAATGGCGCGCCTGGGCCGTGGTGGAGATTCCTCGCTGGGTTGCCGCTGGAGGTCGGCCGACGAATTATGGTGAGTTTTGATAATTAATAACAATCAATTTGTGTGACTAGGATATCACGTGTTGATAATAAGTCAAGATTCAAGACAAATGATGATATCATATGTTAATGGTTATCAAGTAAAAATCCTAAAGTGGTGGATAGCATTATATGTTAATGCATAATAAGGTAAGGACCTGGATTTAGAGAGAAAATGTTCGTCGTCAAACTCCAAGTGAATGTGCAAGGTAAATGCATGACTAGTATGGGTTAAATATATGTTCATAATTTTTCATCGGTCTTAGTGTTTAGTAGGGAGACTGGATTGCTAGTGTAGGTTAACGTACTATTAAGAAAAGTCTTATTTAATAGTTTGAATCTCATCATATGTTGATAGGTTAATCCTGGCTCCGAAGGACTCTACTACCCAAAATGTCATGGCTGACGTTTGCTTCCATCTTAAGCTGTGCTCATTTAAGCTTAAGCTTCAAGCTTGTTAATTTTATCTTCTTTTTTTTTGGCTTATTTTTATCTTTTTTTTATCTTATTTCTTTGCATTATCCGCAATAACAACCATTTTTCCCTTTATAAATTTTTTAAATTTAATTATGCTCAAAAAACTATCAACACAAAAAAAACTGCTACAGTAACAAGAAAAGCTCCATAAGTTCAAATGAGCAACCCTAGGTCCTTGCCGGGTGGAAAGGGTCAGTCCACGATGTTCTAATACTTACAGATGCATTGGAGAGGCATGATGACCTTAGGGTCCCCCGGGTAATAGATATTAACCTAATGCATGGTGTTGGTTTAAATTTTGTAACATTCTTGGTCATAACAGTAAGGGTACTTCGTCATTTGGTAGGCAAATTCTACCTCGTTGATGTTATGTGATATTGAGGCCTAATGAACTTTTTTTTCATTCTGGAGTTTACTATCCTATTTTTACTGGCTACTGAGGACATGACGCAGGGTTACTGAGGCTAGTCGTGGTTCTTGTTGTATTATGGTTACATTTATTCACTGATGATTGTAAATTCCAAGAATAGCATATCGACGACAACAGGAGATGTGTAGAGGATGAATTGCCGTGTGTTGTTTGCGAGTTGTCATGCTATGTATTGTAAAACTTGCGTTCATGTACTGGTTCATGTAAATGGCGGAAATGAAAAGGTGAGATTACATTTTATCAAGATTTGTCAATGCATGGATAATTTCAAATCTCTTGGTATTTTGCTGTCACTTCGCCATAATCACCTATGGATGCATTAGTCAGTCCGGTCACGACTTCAATCGCTTCGACAGCAAATTCGTGTGAAGCAAAGCCTCAATTCGATACATATAGGGGTAATATGGTAATTATTTCACCACGTGATTAGATTGATCGGTCAAACTGGATAATTACGTACTAATTTTAGTGGTTGAATTATTACACTCAATTCGTAAATCGATTGAAATGGCTCAAATTACTTGCGAGTGGAGCACGCTCAAGGCTTGGGACTAAGCAATATTTCCCAACTCCTTGCTTTGTATTGGAGGTAACCTCAGCACCTCTGGGAAGAGGTGAGCAAACTCAGCCCATATGCAGCCATCCACTCAACCGATCCAGCACCTGATACAGCGATCAAAACTTCTGAGCACCACCTGGTTCAACGTAAACAGGCAACTAAATAGAGACTCATGCATCCACTCAGCCAGGCCAAACCCAGCCTTGTTGCCTCGTACGGCCCTGGCTAGGATGGCGTAGGCCACCAAACACAACGAAGAAAAAACAAAAATTGTCTTTGAATCAGCATCAGAAAGATGTTCATACATACAGCAGTCATCGTGGCTACGAGGGTGTTACAGATGCTTGAAGGTTGCATATAGACGAGAAAGAGTACAAGAGAACCAGACAAAAAGGGCTGAAATGAGCTCTCCATGTTATTGGTTGCATTCCGCTGAGAAACACTTCTAGTTGGGTTCCAAATCTGATACACTTCAGTGAATAAAAAAAATGCAAACAATGAGCGTAAAACTATGAAGCTATTCAATCTAGTATACAACAAAGTATCCTACTAAATCCAACAACAAAGGTGCTTCAAGATGTACACGGATGAATATCTTCATTCTCGTTGTATGATTACGAACGTTCCACATATGCAGCAGTTCGAATTTCGAAGAACATGTTCAGGTTTCAAACATGTTATCCTGGACTTGGTAGGTGCAATGGGTAAAGATTGGATGACATGTCAAATCCACGTACAGCAGCACTATACACGAGCACCCAATGTCTGCAGCTGATAAAACAAAATTATGGTTTAGGCAACAGCAGTTTATTAGGTCTTTGAAATAAAAGGCAGAATTTCCTATGCTAGTTCAAACCTGGCTAACAAGAAGATCCACTTGTTCTCTGTACATCTCTTTAAGGTCAACAATATCATTTCTTAGTTCTTCCAACTGCAAGACAGCATTAAAATTTTCAAAATGTCTGTGCGAAATAACAGGTAAAGCATTACAAAACGATGTGGTACTTATTGTGAAAACTCTGCAAACACATCCTGACTGTATTGTTGACACAAGTTCTTACAAATAAATAATAACGGTCAGTCTATTGTGCAATGCGAACATGTCTGATAATGTATTTTGGCACAAGCTATTGCATTGGACTCATATCCAGTGTTACCAGGACTCAGACACGGGTGTCAGAGTCCAACTTGGATTGGCGTCCGATTCGGCAAACTTTAAAAAATAAAATTCTAGGATTCACCTAATATAAATATATTTTATCATAAAAATGTTTCAAAATAAAAAAAAACAATGGGTAAAAAACAATTCAACCCATTTATGCATGTGGCCGGCCCATCGGCCCATTTGCCCCCCTCTCTCCCCTCTTATCTCTTATCTCCTCTCTCTTTGTTCTCACCGCACGACACGTATACTCCTTTCTCCTCCTCTCTCTCCCCCTTATCCTCTCCTCCAGTCCTCCGCTTGCTCCACCGCATGCACGGGCCACCCTCGGTTCCTCCTTCCTCCCATCTCTCCCGATTCCGGCCTCGTGCTCCGCCCGAGCCTCTGCTCCTCTGCTGACGCTATGCTTCCCAGCGGATTATTCACCTCCACTGATGTCGTGCATCCTAGTGGCTCCATCGCCTCGGTGCCGCCTGGCCGCTGCGGCTGCCCAGCCAACTGCTGCGCTGAGCCCGCATCACGCCGTGTCGAAGATGCATCCCATCGTGTCAGATGCGAGTCAACACGCGGATGGGTGTCGGTGCACCGAAAAAATTTTGGACATGTGAGTCCCGGTAACACTACTCATATCCCTCTGATCACGAGTCATGACTCGTGACAGCACTAAGGTCCTGTTTGGCCTACTTAAAATTAGGTAACTTACCCTAGAGTCAAACAACTAGCAAGGCTGAATGTGCCTAAAACTGTAACAAGAAATCCAGCCCTTAAGTCGGTTCCACCCACCAAAACATGAAAAACATAGTTTGGACACTGGTGATTTATGCATATTATGATGAAGTCATCAATACAATGAGTAATGATGAGTGATAACTTAAGTGCTGCATGGGAGCAATACCTCTTCATCACGTTCCCCCATAAGTTCTAGAGCTTGAAAGTGTCTTTGTTTCAGTGCTTCCAGCTCGGCCCTTAAGCCAGGCAAAGCGGCAGCTGCAGTCCGCAACGTTTCACACTGCATAAAATTCAGTTAGTTTGCACACATATAGATAATTAAATGAACCTCTGGTTGGGTCATCAGGATTTACTTGTTCTGTCATTTTCACCAACTCCTCTGCCAGTGAATTTCGAATAGATTCCAAAGAAGCCTGTAATATAGTGGTAACATTAGTTCACTGACAAGAGCATCTGCATGACTAGCATGCCAGCAACTGCAGGCCCAACTATTAGCAGAAACTAAGCAAATTAACAACAGCACACACCTAAAGACTATACCAAAAACAGAAAATAACCAAGGTCAGAATCAACGATAAATATATAATACTAAATCATGAACATTTGAGGGTGCCATGATGCCCTGCTCGATATTCCAAAAAACCTGAACATGAAAAAAATAGAACTGGCAAGGTTGCCAGCATATGTGGCTTCATATGGTGTAGGAAAATTTCCTAATGGTGGAAATTCAAAGGCTGGATGAGCAAAACATCTTCTCATCAAAACATAAGTCACAGAGCTATCCAAAGCTATTGCTTCCATTTCCTCGCAGCACCTCATCTGCTACATTCCAGATGCTGTTGAATATAAATTGGGTAACCACGCACCCAACTGAGATACAGCCAAAAACATACCAGTTTTGGGCGAAATACAAGTGGGCTCAGGTTGGCAGGAAGTTTGAAAGTTTCCCCATTTTTCAAAGGGCAGTGTGATAATGTGTTTATGCACAAGAACAGAAATAAACTCAGCAAAAATGGGTGTAACTCATCATTAGCACGCTAACTTGAGTAAATCAGCTAAAACAGCTTTTGGTTCCAACTGGAATGATCGGTGACAGCCCCAGCTTGAATAATCAGTTACTGTCAGTTCCCAGAACTCTGCTATAGTGTTCTATATACAACTGGAAAAAAGAAGAGTGAAGACTTCATGGGGGATGGGGCATTAACAAAAAAAAAAAGAGTTTGAGAAAATACATCAAAAGGATGCATATACATACCAATCGTGACATGTAAGAAGCCAGCTCTCCATCCTTTTGACGAAGTGCTGATTCAAAAGCACTTGGAGTCATGCTCCTCAGATAATACGACAGATTACTTTCTGCAGACATTCTCCTCTCTAACGAAGCACTGTCTGATAAATCCAATGATGCTTGAAGGAAATGGCTTTCTTCCAGACTATTGATACTCCCAGCTCTAGAGAGCTTTCTGAGAGGGTCATTTCCTTCAATAGAAAAGCAAAGAGGAAACCAAAAGATAGATAAGGCAACAGACGGATATAAAGAAGTTGGATTTAACTCAGAAATTCATCGAAAGTGAATAAACAGCACACTTGTTTGGTCTGGAAGTGGAACTTTAGGTTCTTCACGGGAAGACATTTTCTCAAGTTCTGATCTGGCCGCCTTTTCCCTTTCAAGGTCCTGAAAGTGCAATTCATGCAAGAAATTATTGAAGACATTACTTCTAACCAAGTTGGTCATGTATGAACCAGAAAACGAGTAGACTGCTCACAAGGATGAAGTGATATGGTCAACCATTGTTTTTGTATAAGAGATATGATAGACAAAATATGTAACACATCTTGTTCACATAAACAAGCAACTAAGTAAATACAGACACCAATGGTATCCACTTCACAAAAAATGACTGGTCTGTTGATCCTAAAAAACCTGCTGTAAGAGAGTCTCCACAGTTCAAAGTTTGTGTTGATGAATGATGAATTAGTTTACTAGGTTTAAAGTTTCTATGGCTCATTAATGAAATTAGCAGGAGAAACATCGCTTTCATACAAAGTTTTCTCAAACCAATCAAATTAGTCACTTGCATATCCCTTTTTGTTTTCTGAAAGATTGATTCACATAGTAGATAATAGGTCGACTACCTTCTCAAGCAGCTCCCTGTGTTGTGCTGCTTCTTGCAGCCCCTTTTTGTGCCTACCCCTAAGCTCCTTTATTTCTTCTTCAAGCTGTTTGGCCCGTCCTTCTTGTATTGCGGCCTCCTCCTTAATCGCTAGGTACTCCTGTCTACTTTCAGATGCTCTTTGCCTCTCCTTTTCGAGGGATCGGATGAGCTGTGTCTGCTCTGTTCTAAGGATTGTAATCTGCATAAAACCCATTGTTCATGTCAAAAGAATCACTTCTCTGACTAAAAGTCTGAAACTGAGCCTCTAAAACCCTAGTTATAGCAATGTCACACATTGTTGGTTTCAGAAGAAATTGATGCACAAACCTGGGTCTCTAGAACAGTTATTCGGGATAAACTTTGTGATAAACGCTCATTTACAGACCGCTCCTTTTCTTCTGCGGCAGCAGCTTTTGCTTCTGCTTCCTGCATATTTGAGTACAGTAACAAATAAATAAAAAAAGTTCATAGTCCATATCCATATCTTTTGTTGTCACTAACCATGTGCGTTTTACAATAACTTCAACCTCTTGTTTATAGTTCTAGTTTTCTTGATAGATTTTATGCACATCACTATTAAAAATTATTAATCAGAACAGACCTGAAGGCGAGAGTTTAAGGTTCTCTCCACACCAGCCCAAGCTTCTGCCCTTCGAGCAACTGTCTCCTGTTAATATTAACAGACAATTGATTAATCACCTCACAATTAAAAATCTGCAGAAGCGCTATACATACACCAAATAACGGAAGAACAGTGAGATAACTACACGCAAGGAAAAGCAAAGGCAAGCACCAATACCTGCATGGCTTCAATTTGCCTTAGCAGTGGTCTGGTAGACTCAGGAACTTGTGTGACCAGTTCATTATAACGAAGTTCACTGGCCTGAATTATTATTTCAAAAAGAAAATGAAAGAAGGTGGGAGTTGGTCATATTGTGCAGTACCAATTAACCCAGAGAACTTTGCTTACTTGATACCGCTTTTGAAGATCATCATAATCCCTTTTTAGCCTTTCTTCCCTGAAAGCAGCCTGAAACCGCCCCAAAAGAAACATTTGCTATCAGTGTAATCAAAATTGGACAACTACTAAAAAAAGATCAAATAGAATTTTTACCCATAGACCATAAAGCATATTTTACAGTTAGGTCAGCACAATTTACTGGTTATTTCTATTGAGGATACTGAAATATAGATGTACAGATGCAGATACATATATTCATAATTTACATCCTGTTCTTGTCTGGTGAGAGCATGCCTCAACTCCTCAATTGTCGTAATCAGCATATTTTCTTTTTCACTGGCTTCTCTTAAAAGGCTCTTGAGTTCAACTTTGGCTTCATTGTTGACTCTTGCTTCAGCTAATGCCTCAGCCTCTTTAGCTGCATTAAGAGCATTAGTGTAGAACTCCTTCTGAGCTGCAAGTTCAGCTTGATTTCTTTCTATTGTTTCTTGTAGCAACTTCTCAGTTGCTGCCTTGTCTCTCTTAATACTCTCAACCTTTGTTTCCTCAACCTGTTAAGTCATAAATTGCTAAGTACATGACTACACTTGAGGCCTGACAGCAAATAAAAATTGATGAAGGGAACACAATAGCTTCGCTCAAGAAGTTGAAGTAACTCCATTTTTCTTTGTGAGCAATATTTCAAAGCTATCTAACAAGAAGAAATAAAACGTTTGTCTAAATGTAACTAAATCATAAAAGTGTAAACAGCTATAAAGTAAGTCAAGCGACGAAAACTACTGTTTAAATGAAACCCCACAATGCCATGTGTAAATGCATGATACATACAGAACAGAAAAAATTACCAAATAAAAAAGAGGCTCATTTATTATTATTATTATTATTATTATTATTATTATTATTATTATTATTATTATTATTATTATTATTATTATTATTATGTAATCTAACAAAGACGAATTTCAGGATGCTCAACAAGGAAAGCAAAATGTAATTGCTTTGCATCACTAAAGAAGATAAGAAAACAACTTAGTTCAGATACAGTTAATGAATATACAAAGCTGATCTTTTTACCTGGATCTTTGAGTTCAGCCGTTGCTTTTCTTCTTCAAACTCACGAATCTAGCTTCAACAAAAAAAAGGCAGCAAACTTGATTAACTTTATAAAAGCATTTTATTATTTGAACTTTGTATATAGTGATAGAGTTTTAATCCATGCCTGCGCTCTCAGTTTTCGTATAGTAGCTTCTTGAGCAGCTTGTTTTTTTGATAGCTCTTCACCTGTTTCATTGGTAAAAACAAGATGTTGATGCCAACAGATGGCCTAAAGGCTACTCAAAACAAAGGGGGAAATAATCACAGGGGGTATATTGTGTCCATCTGGACTAAAGCGGCATAGGAAGGAACATCAGCCAACCTACATACACTTACAGCAGAAAGCGGAGGACTTCAGCTCCGATCAAAGCAGTAAGGGACTAAACCAAGGCTTACTTGAGGACATAAAACTTTCAAATGGCACAGAATGAACTGCAAGCGTGAGATGAGATCATGAGATCCATACCAAAGATACATGTGACTCTCCAACTACAGGATATGTTTTCAAAGTTTATGACATTGTGATTATCCATGTTCTGTAGTCATTGCAAGTTTTCTAATGTTGTTAATATGTACATACTACATACTTATACATGACCACTGAAGTCACAATTGCAATGACCGTCACTGACAAAGGATACTCAACAAGGTCCAATGTATTCTACGGTAATAAACTAATAATAATGCTTGAAATGGCCACTAGAGTACTAGACAATAGTTTAACTAACCGACATGGCAATATCATATGTTCTCAGCAGAGTAAACATTGAATAATGCAATTTTAATATTGGTTCACACATGAACATAATAGAACAGCATAAAAATGTTGGTTCTGTGTACCTTCAGCCATGACCTGACTAATAATCTCATCCTTTTCTTTCAAAAGAGCAGCTGCATCACTTTTTTTATTTTGCTCCCTCCTTAATGTATCCCTTTCTCTGGTTAGTGCATACACCTACACATCAAGGCATGCAAATCACAAACAATTCTGCCCTACACCTAAGATTATGTATAGATGAAATAGAGCACCCAAAAAAAGTCAAACCAGTTGGCCCAGAAAACAGCAAAAAAAACTATCGAAACATACAAGATTCAGGAGGTAGCATTTTAATGATCATCAACAATCACAAACAATTTCCACTTTTAGTATTAAACACTGTCTCAATCGTATCAAATTTAGAAAAGTACATGAACGGTAAAAAATATATACATTATGAGCAAAGACAATCTAATGGTATGTAAGGTGCACCCGACAAGTAAAAGGATTCAACCGTAGCAACGAGAAAATATAAAAGGTACTGCACATAGCTTACATTTTCTTAAAGAGTAAAGACTATACCAAAAGCTATTGTTTCAAGATGGTTTTTAACTCCTGTTTCAAAAACAAAAGCAACAAGAAAAGGAAGCAAGCTGATCAATGTTGTATAGCAGTTATCAACCAAAGCTGTTCTAAGTGTAGCTAAATAGCTGATTGCTGAAGCACCAAAGAGAATCTTCAGTTATTCCCACCACAACAATAAAGAATAACAAAAAATGAACCATTGCACCAAAAGCAGGCGAGAGTAATTGCAACATTGCATATGGCCATATCGGTATACCATGTACTGTTTAAAAACTAATTACTAGTCTAGTCTGACCGTATGTATATCTACCACTTCTCCATGGTTATCATATGTATATCTACCACTTCTCCATGGTTATTACTCGTTAGTCCTAAATCTGACTGTCATATGCGATGACCAATTGAACATAGAAGTGTTGTGTAACAAGAAAGTGATAATGTCTCACCTTCCTTTCAAGAGTTGCTACTCTTTGGTGATATTCATCCTTAAGCGCGTCCATTTCTGATTCAGTTGACTTACTCTGTACAATATGAAAAACCAATAAATCCAAGATTCATCAAAGGCTAAGGGCACTAACGAGTA
This sequence comes from Melocanna baccifera, assembly GCA_036346265.1. Lineage (NCBI taxonomy): Eukaryota > Viridiplantae > Streptophyta > Magnoliopsida > Poales > Poaceae > Melocanna > Melocanna baccifera. The sequence continues at coordinate 26,475,156 of CM070688.1, forward strand.
ACCCAGAGAATAGTTGTAACACTAATGAGTAACTCAGAAAATAGTTGCATAATATTCATCTTGTTCAGTTTAAACATAGATTAACTAAAAACTCCGCCAATTGTTAAATTCAAGGCATTCTAAATATCTGTTTCCAGAAGTCATAGGATGAAGAATCTGCTAGCAACATACCTTGAGATCATCAATTGTTGATTTCAGTTGCTCATTCTCATTCATCAGTCTAGCAATTTCATCGGCTTTGGACTGCAGGAAGAATTAAGTGCTGTTAAACACTAAATTAATAGTGAAGGGCCAGTTGCAACTTGCAAAGAAATGACAGAATATGGCGCCATGAGGCATTCAAATTATACAATGTTGTAACAATGTACTCATATCCATGCATGATTGTAAAAAGGACACGTGTAGCATGTAATTGTACAACATGATTTATCACAACAATTTGGTCCTTGGGCAAGCTGTATTGGTTTCCACATGGTTAATACAACTTCAGGCTAACACAAAAGCTGACTAGTTAAATAACTGCCCCTGTTTTGATTCATTCACAGAATATGTGATTAAGAAAAGAAACCTGCATACTGCGTTCCTTTTTACACTACAAAAGCATTTGAAATATTAGATAACTGTAGTTGTCATTTATGTTTTTTTCATTAAAGTATGATGCCCTAAAAAGGAAAGTATAACATGGGTACACATAACCGAGCAAATAGACTCACTGAATGAAGCCGATACGAAAGCTTAACAAACACTCATCAGTTCAGTACCTCAAAACTGATTGCGCTACATTCAATTTCAAATAGGTGCACTAAGGTACGATGCTCTAACTAGTGTTCTGTAGTATTAGAGAGTTCAGAAGGCACTAAAATGATTATCTTCTTTGCCACAACAAATAAGTATGAATTCATGAAACTAAAAAGGTTTCCTTCGAACTGGAAAATCATCTAGGAGTAACTTTCTTAATGTACAGCTTCAACTCCACAAGCATTAACTGAATTGCTACAGTAGATACTAGGGCATGAGGAGATGATAGTATGATACCTGGGATTGTCTTGCAGCACCTTGCAATGCAGCTTCCATCATCTTCATTTCAAATCTTAATTTATCTAGTTCAACAAAAGAACCAACAGATTCCAGAGAAGTTGTGGTTGTTAAAGAGCCCTGAATCTTTTCTTCTTTTGTCAAATCATTTGTATGAGAACCTACTTCTACTGCAGAAGGCACATCTGCAGAAGTGGACACCAACTCATTTTGCAGATTTGAATCATGATTCACAATTATGGACTTTGAGGTAAGGTCTTCAAGCTGCCCCATTGCATTATTCTCCTTTTCAGCAACAGATGCCGCCCGTGCCTCTGTCTGATTGCTTTTTTCCTCATTTTCGGCAGTATCAGTGTCATCATGTGCTTTGTCAACGGTATCACTGTTCTCATGTGGGCTAATTATTTCTTTTTGGACATCAGATTCTTGAACAATCTTCACCTCAGCTTCATTTACGTCGTCCAAACTAGATAGCACGGAACCTGCAGGTTGTGACTGCGAGGCATTTCCATCATCTGTGTCTTCCTTTCCAGCTTGAATGGATTCTGCCGTTTCCATAACACTTGGTTGATCTAATTTGGTAGGTGAAGAAGATGCTCTATCATCAGGTATGTCTCTGTTGGACTCTTCAAGCTGACTTGGTAAAGCTTCATCAACAGGACCAGGATATTCAGTATCTTGATTATCCCGGTTTTCCTTCTCAATTGAATTAATGGACTCAATGTAGCTGCTATGATTTTCTTCAACTGTTGACGGATGTGTAGGAGATTGTGGTGTTTCTGATACTTCAGAACCACCGCACTTAGATGTAGCTGACTCAGTGGAGCCATCATGCTTTTCTTCTGCTGCTGAAGGATGTGTTGGAGATTGTGGTGTTATGAATTGCTCAGAAACATCCGGCTTAGATACAGGTGACTCAGTGGAGCTGCTAAGATTTTCTTCTAATTTTGAAGGTTGCTTTGGAGATTGTGTTGTTCCTGATACTTCAAAAGCATCTGCTTTAGATGTAGTTGGCTCAGTAGAGACGCTATGATTTTCTTCTGCTGTTGATAAATGTTTCGGAGATTGCAGCTTTTCTGGTCCTTCAGCGGCAGCATCCTCACCATTATGTCCCATGAATGCCGTGACAGGATTGAAGAATCCTATTATATCAGAGTTAGATGTCCGTGATCCTGATCCTGCATTTTAAAAGAACATTTTATTTCAGCATGTTGATAGTCATATAAACAATACAATGTTAAGCTCGATCTGCCAATATGCTCTTACTATTCAGAGAATGAAGAAGTTTGTAAAAGAAGCAAGAATAAATCACTGCCTCTGGCCCCTGTCAAAGGAATGGACAATACCAAAACTGCTATAACTCCAACACTACTACGAGGTACAAATAGGCTTTGATTATCCACCTAAACCAATCAATCATACATAATCCAGCAACTGGTACAGACAGAATTTGGACGGTAAGTAAGGACCTACGTCAGATACTGCGAGGGCAATGGAACCAGTGATAAAAAGAATTCAAACTTGCACTTCCTAAGGGAGTGTTCGTATTGGCTTTTGCTGATAGTTTTTAGCTGTGGCTTATGACTTTTTGCTGAAAATGAATAGTAATGGATGAAAGGCTGAAAGAAGTTGCTTTTACAAAAAAGGGAGTGAGAAGTGGAAAAAGTGAGAAAGAGATACGTGCGCATGATGAGAGTGTGATGCACCCATGACCCCTTATCTCTGGAGCAAAACGGTAGCAAGAGAAGTAGAAAAGCCAGATGTTCGTATTGTCTTTTGGCTTTTCTAAGCAAAAACAAAAGAAGGCAATACAAACAGGGCCTAATATCAATTAATTCATTCTCTACAGCTAGCAAAATATCAAATGAACACAAGCATTGCCACCATTGATCTCATCACAGTTTCAATTTAACACTTGTACAGAACCAAGCATGCACCAATGCAGGCTGATTACACAGAGGAAGGGCGGGAAGGAGAGTTTTAGCATCAGTGGCGTTACGATACCTTCTTCATCGTCGCGCTTCTCCTCTAAGCCGAGCGCGCTGTCGAAGTTCTTCTCGATGTTCTTCACGCTCTCGCTGATCTTATTCACGGCGCCGGCGATGTCCTGCAGCCCGCCGAGCGACACCTTCCCCGACCACCACGCCATCGCGCCTCCCCCTCCCTCCGGCTCCGATCACCAGCAGCTCACCACTGCCGCGCCTCCCGCCCGCCTAGATCTCGCGCACAGATCTGATCCGCACCGCCAATCCACCACTCCCAGTCTCCCACTCAGACGCGCAGGATCTGATCTGCCTCTGTACCTCGCCCCCCAACCGAACCGACGAACTCCGCCGCGGAGACGGAGGCTGTGGAAACCGACCCCGTCGGAGACGGGGAGAGAGAGGCGTAGGAGTGGCGCGGGAGCGGAGGAAGCTTCACGGAGCTCCCGCCTCGGGGGGCGGAGCCGTGGAGATGTAGGGGAAGTAGATCGTGGTTGGGTTGGGTCGGGGGCTCGGTGCGCACGACGGCGCGAGTTTTTTTTAGTGCGTTTGGCCGCCGGTGGGCACTGTTTGTTCGGTTTGGACGGTAAATACGGTGTGTATAGTAAATATAGTATTACTAATTCGGTAAATATAGTATTTTTAAAATATTGTTTGGTATCGGTAAATATTAAATTATTTAAGTATAGTATCGGTAGGTACTATACTTATCAAAGTGTGAATAGTAAAATGACACGGTAACTTTTTTAGTGCTAGAACAAAACAAACAATGAGACTAGTCTTCTATATAGGAATGAACTAGTTTCTAGCTTCAAATTCAAGGCAATGCAGACTACACAACATATCAATGCCAAACAATAAATAACATGGCTACCAAGCCATTTACTGCATTAGCAAGGCAGCAATCGGTGAACACTACTAGATGGGTCGGGGTCATTGGACCGAGCAACATCAACGCAGTAGTGGGAGAACTAGCCATTAGGGCACATACACAACAGGAGAGTGAGTCAAAGAAAGGATGAGCCACCATGGAGACGTCAACGTCTCCCTGTTCATCGTGCCGTCGATGGGATTGTAGGCTTTTGTTGATGGGTATCTTTCCTATCGAAAGGTCACGCTCCGCCACCACTGGGCTCCCAAGCCGGTTCCTCTCACATCATCGACGTCCTCCCTGTTCCCTTGTTTTTTAAGGGTACAATACAGATATGCACTCAACACATACCACACATGCCTATGGATAACTGATGATAAGAGACTACAGGGTCTTCGGAGCATGGGCACATGCTGTCCTATGTAGTGTGCATGCGTGTGTGTAGTCATTTATTAAATTGGTGAGCACGAGCACAGAATCACAGATTTGAACACCGGTGGGCTATGTGCACGATGGCTACCCAAGCCAACTGAGCTATGCTCAGTTCTCCGCTTCGTTCCCTAGTTTGTGATTTACATCTGTGTTGATGCTAATCAGGCGAACGTGCAGCTCGATAGGGAAGGGTGGTGAATTGACTTAGGGCAAGGTTACGCAAACTTCAGTTTCTTTGGTTTTCTTTCAATTTTTGCCGAAAACGTCGAACTCTCTAAGTCATGAAATCCTGCTTACTGTACTAATTACCAAATACTGATCAAATCGAGTTGACTGGTTCAGTCGGTTTTTTGTACCATTTTTTCGGTTCGGTGGAACTATGAATAACTCTACTTGGTGGCATGGGGGCATCACGTTGGTGATCGCTCGTAGACCTGTCTAAATGGGCCGCCCAACACGAGCCAGTGTAGAAACGACCCGTTTAGGTACACCTCGGTTGGCATGTTAACTAAATGGGTCGCACCGTGCCTACCCATGGGCTAAGCTTTGGACCCAGGCATGATCATGGGCCGTGCTGTGCTGGCCTAGGCACATTAAGCCCGATGGCCAGCCACCACCCACCCGCCCCGGTGCCCTCACTAACCTCAACGCACTAACACCGTCGAGTCGCCCCTCCACCACCTCCTTCGATGCTAGTGCGCCGCCCACCTCCTCCACCATCGCCCCCTCTGCCCCCTTCTCCACCCTTGCCCCTCCGTCGTCAGATCCACCGCCCACCTTCTTTGTCATCCCTCGCCCACGTCCGCCGCTGCTGCCCCTCAACCGCCGGATCTGTCCCAATCTCCTCGACTCCACGCTGGCTGCTACCCCCTCTACACAACGCCACTCTCTCGTGCCGCTGCCCCCTCCACCTTGCATCACCCTTTGACGCCACCCCTCGCCTCGACTATGGCACTGGATGCTGCCCCTCCATGCAACGCCGCTCCCTCGCACCACTGCCCACTCCACCTCTATCGAACTAAGAAATAACATCTCCAGATTCTCTGTGTAAATTGCACTAGTCCAGAAGTAGCTATTGCATACAGTCGAATGAAGGCTTACTATGATTTTTTTGGCGTAAAGCAAATTTAAGATTTAAATTCAATAAATAGATGTAAACAACTGAATTTAATTCAAAAGGTAAATAAAATTGTATTTTAATCAAAATAATATCGTTATTGTAGGTCAAACCTACCACTAACCTATCAACGGGTTTTCAATCCAAACCATTCCTCCAATAGATTTCATTCATCTAATAAATAACCAAGTTTTTGAAAATCAAAGTCTAGTCCATGAAAAATCTTTCTCGGCTTGCTCTGACCGTTGATACGGCTATTCAAGATAATTTTATACTCTACAAATGTTGTACAATTTTATCCACAAGAGATAATTAACTTATGTTGTCGGCCATAACAGCTTTCTTAGGCGTGCGACTAAGTGATTATCACAAAACTTTTACAATGCACAATCCTTAACCTAGTACGCCCACTAAGGTTTCATCAAAACATAAAATCTACTAAGTTGATGCCCCTTTTTGCGTCTTGAGAGTTACCAGTGGCCCTGCCAAACCCACATTCAAGCTGATGGCAAAACCAATGTTAGGACACAAATTAGTTAGCCAGGTATATCTCATGCTAGACTTATGATAGTATGCAATGGCTTCGTAACGGTAGTTCATAGACCGATTCTTAATTGACTTAGGCAAGACTTACCACATACCCACATTGTGCCACTAAGCACCCATCACCCAACCATTTGGCTAAGTCTAAACCATCATTTTTATTTTATTTTATCAAATATTCTATAAACCTTCTTGACACTCCAATGTCAAAGATATATTTTCGAACTCGTCATTTTATGTATAAAGTTTCTAGGCCTAGATTCATCTATATTTATGTCTAAGCTTTTCTACAAAATATCCAGTTATTACTTAGTGTGCTAACTAGAGTTCTATCTATGGTGACAAGGCATAGGGTGTTCAATGTCAAATGTGGCTACACACAATGATTTGGGAATAACTAAAGTTAAAACGGGAATTTAACTTACGATTGAATAGAAATAAGCATACATAATAATTTAAAATAGAATGGAAGTGATTTGAAAATATTGGGTTCAAACATGATCAAGAGTGTAACTTGGTTTGTTCTGCGAATCGGTGAAGGGAATCATCACAAAACACACTCTTCTAGAGTGCTGGAGTCTACGTGTGTAATTAGCCAAAATGAACAAAATCCAAAAATTAAAAGGCTTATATAAAATATATATTAGGATTTTAGATGAATTTAGAAAGAAGAATGGGTTCAATCAAAACTAAAACAAAATAGAACAGGCTATCGAAATGTTTATGAGAAAAGAAATTACTATAGAGAGAGAGAAGGGCATCTTTCTGGAATATTCCCTCTGGTCGAAAATAATTGAAAAGGAAACTGCCCAATGGGCCTTGCCTGTCATACAAAGAGAGAGAAGTAGAGGAAGTAAGATAGAGAACTGGGGAGGAGCGGTGACGCATGGTGAAGGTGGAGATGCCAACGAGAGGTGGCACAGGTAGCATGGTCGATGGCCAAAATGGAACGCAAGGACCCTAGGGAGGGATTGGGAGGTGGCGGCACATAGGGAGGTGTATAGTAGTAAGTAGGGCGGTGTGTTGGGTGTCAACCGGGCGATGAGGAACAACGACAATGGTAGTCCGACGATGGTCCTCAGGAAATAGAGAGTGCATGAGCTCAGCATTTGTGAGGGTAATACTTCAGAGGGGTCGATGAGGTCGAGGGTGGACGGGATGGCTTGGCGATGATGGCTATCACCAGTGAAGAAGGGCGACAATGGCATTCCATGGCAGTAAGGAGCTAAAGAGGATATTCGGGATGCAAGGAATTGGAAGATAGCTTACTAGAGAAGACATATCGACGCTAAAGAGGATATTCGGGATGCAAGGAATTGGAAGATAGCTTACTAGAGAAGACATATCGACAACGAGAGGTGGTGTAGCCAGCGGTAAGGAAGAAGCTCAATTCCCAATGATTGGTTGCAAGAAAATGAAATTAAATTGGGGATTAGATAGATGGGAGGCTAGAATGCAAAGTGACGCGAATGAAATCATTGAAATTCCACCGAAGAAAGAGATTGCGATGGTAAAGAGTCAGCGGTCGGGCATGGGTGCTTGGGAGAGGAAGAGGAGGGGACGTGGCTGGTGCGGAGAAGACAGAAAGGATGCATCGGGGTTCATTTTACCTGGCACAGGAGCCGGGGAGGGACGGAGGTGGCTGGCGGTGATGTCGAAGCGGCGGCGTGGTCTCGATCTCCGACAAACTAGGTGCTCCGATGATCTTCCTTGACGGTGGAGTGGCAGAGGAGCTGGGCAAGGGCACGATGAAGCTTGTAGCAATGTTGGTGTGGTCCAAGTAGGATTGGATCACCGGATATTGCTCGTCGCGGCTTTGGCCAGCGCTTGAGCAGAGGGAGGACAACGTGGTAAGGATTGAGTGCTCGGGTGAGTATGAGGGGAGGGGCACTGGCTCGTTTGGAGCTATGCAGTGCTCGAGGTGGGTTTTAATAGAGTCAGGGAGGGCTTACGGCTCTAATGCAAAACCGGGAAGGGGAAAAGAAGGAAAGAGGGGGTGGGAAGGAAAGAGAGTGTGGAGACCAAGGTATCCCGATTGCATGCGATGCGAGATGTGATCTGGGTTTCCAACAGAGTGGGCTGTGAAAGAAGGGTGTGATCTTCACTGGTTTGGATTCTGCGGTAGAAGGAGGCAGGTTGAAGACGGCTGACAAGTGGGGCCATGGCATCGGTGAGAGGGGAGTGCGGCGTGGGTGAAGGCAGGCTGGTGCGCATGTATTGGCCGTGTGGGCTAAAGTGGTGTAGGGAAGAGAGAGAGAGAATTGGGTTGCGGGCTGGGAAAGAAAACGGGCCACATAGATTTGGTCCAAGAGCAATTGGGTAAATTTAAATTGATTTTTGATTTTAGGAAATACTCAAAATTCAAATAAGCTTAGAAGAAATACCAAATGGAGTCCAAAAATTCCATAAAAAATCAGAGCAATAAACCAAGGCATTTTGGACTTACTAAAATTATTTCCAACATAAAGTTGGTTTTTTTACTTTTACTCATAAATAAATTTAAAACCAGGTAAAAAAGGAAAACCTTTTTTTTAATACCATAAAATTCAAGAAAAATAATTTTTAATACTTTAATTTTTAAATAAAAAATTGAGATGTTACAGCCTCACCTCTAGCCTCAACTCAGACTCCGACGCTGCCTCTCACCTCACCTCCGCCCTCCAGCCACCACCTCCCCACTACCTCGATGGGCTGTGCCGAGCTAGGTCATGTCTAGCACAGCATGGTACTGTGCATGTCATACCAAGCCAGCCTACCGTGCTGAGGTGCTAGCCCAAGCAATGGCACGACTGGTCATTTAGGTGTGTGCCGTGTCATGCCTGGGTCAGGCTAACAATACCATGCTTCAAGCCGGCACGATTAGCCTGGCCCCATTTGGCCACCTCTAATCACTCACCAGTACAGTGTGATCTCATGTACCCACTCGTCGTTTGGTGCAATAGATGACGAGGGGATGGGTCAGTGGATCTTCGCCTGAACCAATATACCTTTTCTCCCAAAGTCATTGAGGTCATTGTGCCTCCCTCATTCCGTTGCGTGTGCATCACCACACAAACCTGGGCAAACAAGTGGCTCGGCATGGCCCATTTGGCGCAGATAACTAAATGGGTTGTTGTGTGCTGGCCCATGGGCTTATTTCGTTGTTGCCACATTATACTAAGATATATGCATATAGTTTGTTTTTATTTATCAAGTAGCAAGGACTATGCTTTAACCTGACATTCATAAATTTTCTACCAAAGAAGCCTTGCTGGTGAGATGCCATATGATGTTATTTTTGTGTGTATGAATTTGTCTATTGCACGCTACAAGGTTTCAAAAGAAATAAAAAGAGATGCTACAAACTGTAGATCCTCCTACATTTCAAGAGTACCAATGCAAAATAGAAGAATGTGTGAATGTTGTTTCATGAAGAACTCATCTCACTTGCTCCACATAACGCTGTGCACAAACTCTATCATAATTTGTGTAGATATGGTATTAAAATTTTTTAATTTTTTTCATATTTTATGCATATATGGTCTTCAAAGATTTGAGAAACTTTTTCATAAATTGTATACAAATAGAAAAGACTAAGATACAGATACAAATAAAATGTTATAACCTGGGGTATCATGATCTATTTACCCTTAATCATCTCTCTTATGGTTTCTGGAGCCAACCAACTACTTAAACGTTTTTCAGAGGTAGCTTCAGATTCTCAAAGAGCGACTTATCAGATAATCAGAAACAAAAGCTAAAAAATGAGAATTTAAAGCTTTACCAAATATACCCTAGATCTGCAGTATCACCTTGTGCTCGGAGAAGTGAGATCCATGCATGATGCATTGCACATGCACCGTCGATTCCTTTACCGCTATAGCTTTATTCATCGCGGAGGACGGCGCCGTAGCCGAGCACATCGTTGAAGCAAACTCTAACGAGATCTGCATTCTGCGGGGCTAGTAATCGTGTGTACATCCTCCCGCCATTAATCAAAACTGACGAGCGGTTGGTAGCATCACGACGGGTGTTCAATGCATCCGCGTTGCATCATGCACCGTCCTTTTCTCCTTTTTTATTTTCGTCCGAAATGATCCGTGAATATCTATCGATCCACAGTTCCACACACACACGAGCCTGCCTGGCTGGTGCATGTGGCTGGAAGATGGGTGCGATCTTTTCAAGGATTCGTGGGATTAGGACAACGAACACAAGCTCCAGCTAGACAAGAAGCAGCCTGGTGCCACGCAAGTATGCCATGTCATCTCGCCCCAGAATCGGGGATCAGGATAAGCCTATCCGGAACCGGCCACGTGGCACCCTCCCTATGGATCTGCGAGCCACGCGAAGCCTCCTCTCCCACTCAAATCTCACCCGGCGACCAAGCGTTCCTCCAAAGCCAGGACACCACCACCCTCGATCAGAATGGCGTCCCTCGTCGCCGTCCAGCCGGTCGCCGTGAAGGGCCTCGCCGGCAGCTCCATCTCCGGCAGGAAGCTCGCCGTCAGGCCGTCGTCCCGCGCACTGTGCCGCACCACCCGCAAGTACGTCCATGGCTATACGTGACGCAGTAGACTTCTTAGCTTTGTGTACGTACGAAACACGAGTTAATAATACACGACTGCGAGTAACGTACGTGCGTGCGTGTGGGTGTGGCTAATCAATCGCAGGCCTCGCGCCGCCGTGGTGGCCAAGTACGGCGAGAAGAGCGTCTACTTCGACCTCGACGACATCGGCAACACCACCGGGCAGTGGGACCTGTACGGCTCCGACGCGCCGTCGCCTTACAACGCGCTTCAGGTGCTTGCATCTTTGCGCAGTGGTGTTTAATTTTGCGTTACTTCCTTCTGTCTCACATGTGTTAATCCCATGCAAACTTGCATGTTCGTTGCAGAGCAAGTTCTTTGAGACGTTCGCGGCGCCGTTCACCAAGAGGGGCCTCCTGCTCAAGTTCCTGCTGCTGGGCGGCGGCTCACTGCTGGCCTACGTCAGCGCCTCGGCGTCGCCGGACCTCCTGCCCATCAAGAAGGGGCCGCAGCTGCCGCCGGAGACGGGCCCACGCGGCAAGATCTAAGTTAATTAATTTCCTCTCCTTTGCATCCTTCCTTGCCGTACTTCTAGCCCCCGGCCGGATCACCATGGATTGATTCCTCCTATTTATGTGATGTTGATATTAATTGTACTCCCTTGCCTATAAGTAAAAAGGATGCTGCTACGTACAACAACCGGCCCCTTCTTGTTCTTTGCTTCTGTCTTGATTTGATTTAATTGTCCTGTGCTTGCGAGTAGTTGTGTTTAAGGTGTGCATATATGGTACGTTTACGGTGTCCATCTGAAGTACTCTCGTTCGTTTTATGGGTTTGTTCTTTTTAACTTCAAAAAACTATTTTTTTAGTTTTTTTACAGTAATTAACTTCTAAACAAAGTATCTTTTAAAGGTAATGTCAACAAAATAATTATAGTACACATTGTAGTGACTTCATTTATATTGGCTAAAATCACACGTGAATTTCTGTTACTCCGTACTCTCTTACGAATAGCTCAAAAATCATAAGTCACAACTATAAGCTATAAGTTGAAGTTAAAAAGAGCAGATCCATAGCCAATATTGTTGGCCGTATTCATGACTTCAGATGCACAAGTAAATATATGTGCATACTTGCTGCTGCTAGTAGAGTAACAGGAAGAATAAATTACTCGTTAGTTAGTCATGATAGCAGGATGTAGAGCAGCTTTTAGTCTTCGATTAATGTCAGTAACCATTACATGAAATCTAGGAATTGGGATCATCTTGTAATACAGATATCCAGAAAGAGTTTATAATACTAGCGCAGATATGATTCTCCAAGTTAAATGACAGAACACCTCCTAAAACAATTTGAAAGACAACCGGAAGAATAACCCTAAAGATACAACTTATGGAAAACTTGCATGGAAAACATGGTCTAAAACTAAGTCAACAATTGCTACTACAGAACGTAAGTGTACTAAATCCTATAGGTCCATTTTTTAGGGTTACTATGAAATCTTATGATTAGTTATTGTAAAGCAGGCCAAAATCAGCCCATTATCTTGGCCTTGTGCACCAAAACTTCCATTGGGAATGGAGGTAAAGCTGACTGAAGTTTACAAAACCTCACGTTGGTACATCCTCAATTCTGCACCTCATGATGCTCTGAACATCTGAGCTATTGACACACATTTCTTTCCAAAAATTCTGCCGTAGCATCATTCATCTGTCTTTCCCCCTACATCAACTAGTGTCTAGATATCGGGCTTCTTGTTCCACCCAAATGCTCAAGCTTCTCTAGGTAAGAAAACCTCTTGGTTGCGATTGGCGAAACCTTTGTCAGCTTTGGACCATGAGCATCCTCCCCACTGTCTCTGTCGTGTGAATCTACCTTCATGGCCTCAATATCTTGGTCTCGCGGACCCATGAAGTCGAATAGTGTCGCCGAAACTGGTTCCATTCTTCTCAGCCTCTCTACCTCGGCCTTAGCATCTAGAACAACCCTATCTGTGTCATCTGCTGATAAGCTGGGCATTCTCATTGATTCTGCGTTCTTGGGATCTTGAGTGAGGGAGTCGGCGTGAAGAACATCTTCAATTCGAGACATAACTGTGAAAGCTAAACTCTCAAGAGTCCTGGAGTAGCTCTCCAAAATGCCACAGCCAACATCCTGCAAAAAAACAAAGAGAATTATATGCAAAGGGAAATGAGTAAACAAAGCACTGTAGCAAATCTGAAAAAGCATTGAAAATTGTAGACGTTTCCAGTACCCTATTGAATTGGATTTTGCTTATGTCTAGAGCTGACTGTGCAATGCCGGGAAATCTGTGCTTCAGGAGGAGGAGAACATTCTCCGCTCGCCCTTCAAACCGTTCCCGCTTCTCGAAATTGATACCATGCCCCCACGACAACTTGCCATCCTTGTGTGTCATTTTCCGCTGCCAAATGACTATTGAGGCTTCGATTCGATTCTTCAAATCGACAATGTTGTGCTCAGCCGACAAGTCTACAGATCTTAGGAGCTCTTCGGGATCAAAATGATCGTCGGTTATAATCTTGTACATTGAGTCTCCAAGGCTAGACTTTCCATTCTACCAAGCATAAAAAAAAGATGATACTGATAGGTTTTCGGCAATGAAGTAAAATAGGGGCAATTTGTTGTACAACGTTGTCGTGGTTTTACGGATCACCTTAGGTAGAGACTCTATGTAAGCTTCTGGAACCTCCATTTCCATAAGAACATTAGCATTGATGGCCATTGCTGCCTTTAAGACTTGGCCAACGAGGTCCTTCAAGTGTTGAAGCCACTTCCTCGATGCATCTGATAGACCATCAGGAGGGACCCTGACAGTTGGGAGCCACCATTTGTCATCCTGCCTCGGCGTGTTGCCCTTCTCCGATCCATCTGCAGATTTTGAGACATACCAAAACTCCTGCTTGTCCTTGAAGCTATCAAGATACTCCTGCCCCCACGAGAAATTCGCAACAATAGCAAATTAGCAATTCAGGTATCTCCTTACTGATTTGGTGAACGATCGAAGAAGAGCATGGCATGCTTACAAGGAGCATCGCGTCAAGCTTGCGCAACGCGGGGATGTTCATTTGTAAATCCTGACGCTGCTGAGTTACCATTATCTGTTTGACAAGAAAATGGGTTAGTTGATTGCAATAGAAATATCGAAATGTACCATCGTAATTCAAGTCGCGCAATGAGGTTGAGTGGTACAAGTACTGTGAAGGAAATAAGAACGGATTCATTTCTGACCTCCATTCTGGTTCCATCCTCGGACACCTGTTGCGAAGGAACAAATTCGACAATGTGATCGGCGACCGACAAAAGCCAGTCGATCTCCTTCCTCCACTGCGCCTTCTGGTCGGCGGCCATCGGTTGGAGACGGCGTTGCTCACCAAACACGGAAGCTGAAAAATGTCACGACGAGAAAGAACGAACAGTCGATCAGATTTTCCATCAGAAACCATGCACAAAATGGAAAAGATTGGAAAGGAAAGAAAGGATTACCTGCAAGATTGGTGATGGCGTTCGACAGAGCGAGAGCAGAGGACACCCCTTTGCCGGTGCCGGACATGTCCTCCCCCAGCAGCAGCTTGGCGAACTTCTCCCTTACCAACTCCGCGTCTGTAATCACCAAAGCACATCATTTCTCGAACAAGATTGCAACAGCAGAATCGGCATTGATAACCCCAGAACAGTCGTCACCTGAAGGTGGGCCCTCATGCCGGGCATCGCTCTTCGCCGCCGCCGCCGACGACGGCCTTGGCGCTTCCCCCTTATCCGACGGGCCACCGGCCAACGGCGGCAGGTCGACCGATAGCCTTCCCCTGGACCCGCAGCTCCTTGACAGCGCCCGCCTGGCACACGGTGGCGGCGCCTGCTCCATGGGCCTTCCCGTATCGTCTGACGTCGACGACAGCGACAACGATGCCGACGCCGACCTCCGCCGTCGCAGCGAGAACCTGTCGAGGCTGTGCCCGATCTTCAGGAAAGGCCGGGGCATCACGGACGCATGGCAGGCAGGCACGTTACTGCATCCGCATGCAACACGCAGAATGCGGAATTGTGCCCGACAATGCGAACGAGAAACACCCGCCTTTCCTGCGACAGGGCAAGAGGGGGGGTGGGGATGGTGTGTTGCTAGATTTGGGGAGGCGGTTTTGGGAGGGAGGTGAGGAGAGGAAGGGGCGTGCGATCTGTCGCTTTTTGTGGATGGCGCGATGGGCTGGCGGAGCAGAAATGGTTCGGTTTTTGTCTGCCCAGGTTGGAATGCGGCAACGTCCCAAACATGGCGTGCGAGATTTACCGTTGTGACTGGCTGGCCGGATATACGCACGTGTGGTGGCCGCGGTTGGTTTTTTCCACCTCAGTGATTGATTAAACACATACTACTTTTTGACGAACCGTAGTGGTATAAGTCTATAAGATGTTGCTTCCTTCTTGCTGATGGAAAAAGGGCCTGTCCAAGGCAAAAGTTCGTTTAAAATTAGACGACTAGTTAGTTACCACGTAGAAAATGTCAACAAGAACTGAACTTGCATCACAGATCAGCCCGTGCTTACTATACCGTCCCAAACGGCAGGCTTCCCATGCGGCTTCTCAGCTGAGCTTTTGGCCCGTTTGTACTGTAAGAAGCTGCAGCTCACGAGCCGTCCGACCTCAGCTTCCGTGCTTTTTAAAAATTGAAAAAAAAAATTACCCGGAGTATACCATGTATAAAAGCAAAACTCAAACCATCCCTCCGCCCGTTCGTCCCCTCCATTCCCACCCTCCACCACACCGAAGAGCGATGATAATGCAGAAAATGTCGGTTTCCTGACCGGCCGGGAGCCGATCTTTGGAGTGATTGCCGCTGGATTATGATGCTAGCTACTGTCTGCGATGCACTGCATAGAAGTTTGGGCCGCTTGGAGCACGTTTTGGATTGGATTCCGTCTGGCTGCAGATATTTCGGACGGAGCAACACAACATCGATCGTGCTTTCCAGCAGTTCTTCAGAAAGCAGAAGAGTTTTTACTGCCGCGTGCTTTCTGATTATGTGACTTGTGACGATATATGGGTATTTTTGGGGGCCAAGACAATTTGGATAGTATTATCTACTAGCGCTCCCAAGGTCAGAGTTCTACTTTCTGTTGTCAACAATGGACTTATCTATGTCGGCTTTGGCCGGCGGCGTGGCCTGACCAGATGACCTTGATCATGGTGAAGAAAGTGTTGCTGTGACTTTGGCACTTCCCTATACATGGTTTCAGACTTTCAAAGTTTACTATTAGTCTATTACTCGCTTGTCGTTTGTTTTCACGATGGTATCAACCGTATGTTAAAGCGTACAGAATGTATTACCAGTATATATTACACTCTGAAAGCATTAATCATTGCAAATTGACAGCAGAAAATGTGGACAGAAATGCACAAGGTCGCATGACAGTATGCACAGCGAGGGCCTGCAGTTTGCAGTGTGTTGTTTTCTGAGGTATGTCATGTGTCAGATGAGCATTCCTTCTTGCTAACCTGCTTCTGCTGATGAGAGGAGCTCCAGCTCTGCCCACCAAAGCGGAGACAGTCGCGGCGTTGCTGCATCCGGCGAAATGGCTATGGCTTCTCTCAGCTTAGTGGTGATCTCCCTCATGCTTGGCCTTTTCCTTGGATCACTCTGGATGCAATCGTGGATTACCTGACAAATGATCTCTAGCTCGTTTTCTTTATGAGCCTCCAGTGCAGGATCAAGCAAGCAAGCTATACTCCGACCGTTGTTTATGCACTCCAAAGCCTGTGAAGAAAAGAATAGGGCATCGATCACTTGATTTTTAGAGATGACACTAAATGTTTTTTTTTTGTGTGTGCCATTGGAAGTATTATGTTGTCATTACCAAGTTCACGAGGGGGCCCTCCTGTTCAGAGTATGGAAGCTTCCCCGAGATGATTTCAAGCAGTACTAGACCAAAACTGTAGACGTTCCCTGCTAGGCCAGAAGGTTCGCCATGATCGACAAGTTCATGTTTTTTCGGCATTTTGGCTTCGGAAATCACTTCCTGCCAAACACTCATATCTGCGATCTGCAGAAATTACAGAAGTTTTAGGATAAAAATCCTACCGTCCTGAAAACTGATCGTATAGTATACTGTTGTGTGGTCGGACATTCATTGGTGCCAAGAATTTGTAAAATCAGGTGCTGAAACCACAATCCCAATGAGACAACTGCCTATGGGCTAAACCATCTACCTGGATAGGAGAGATCATAGGACACATTAAACAAGACTACTTGCTTGTATGTACCTTCGCAGCACCATCTTCGGATATGAGTATAGCGCTTGAATGCAGGTCAGGGTGCACCAGAGGAGGATTGAGCTCGTGCATATGTTGGATACAGTATGCTATTCCCATAACAATCCTCATTCTACCTCTCCAATCGATGTGATCGAATCCCTCAGCTGCAGACACAATATCCAAACATGTCATGAATTGAATAACAAGATTTACCCTGTTCCATCAGTGCAATAGCGAGAACATTTTTTGCAAACTTACCATGGAGATTCTCATAAAGTGTCCCATTGGGCGCATATTCTAGCACCATCATCCTCATGAAAGGTTCCTCCTCCTCACAAAAGCCGAGCAGATTGATGAAATTCTTGTAGTTTATTCGCGAGAGCGAGTCTATCTGCTAATTCATAAAAAGAAGGTAAAATTCTCATGCTACTGCAATACATAACAGGATGATTTGTTCATCTAGTAGGCAAATGTTGATAACCTTTTTCCTGAAGCAGCTCTCTGAATGTTTTGACCAATCTTTGTTGGATGTAACCATAGTAGATACAACAGCAATCTCCACACCACTTGATAAGGTTCCCTTATAGACAGTGTAGTGTGGATAACTTGCCAAAATATTACTGAAGTCCTCACAAGCACATTGCAGCTCTGACCGCTGTAATTTGGGTACTCCTGAAGCACATATAGGTCAGAAAAATTAACTGCAAATCTTAACCACAATAATAAGAAGTTTAACTAGATATTGAAACTGTACAGAACTTTCTCATTATGTAATCCAAATGCCGCAAAATTGATAAATATTTGAAACGGTACTGTTTTAACGATTCTATCCATTTTAATTGCTCTACTAATGTTGCTTCATTTTCTGGAGCAAGTATGCACCTTAAAAAGAGCATAGTCAAAGAACACAAATTTAAAGTAGAAAAGCACTTAAAGAGATGAGTGAAGCTGGATTTGAAAAGCTTATCTCAGTATAATGAAGAATTCAAGACTATGATGAAAAAGTATGATCCCTCATGTCAAACAGAAAATATAGTAGCAGTACCTGCCACAAATGCCTTCTGCAGCTGGCCACTGAGTCCAGTCTTCCAAGGGCCTATTGTTGCAACGGTACTTTTGCGGCATGGCAAAAGCATACATGCTATTCCAGTAAGCAACAAAGAGATTATCACTGGAAGTACAATCATATACAGCCACTTCATGGACTCTTTACTTGATACTGTCGTTGAAGGAACATCAGGCGACATGGATGGCGCTGGCGCTGGCGCTATCTTGTTCGGATCATTTTGCCCTTGACTGGATGCTGGAAACGAGCCACTTCCAGTAGAAGGAACAGGAACAACATCAGTAACAGGAATATCTGTGGAAGTTGCAGCAAGATTGCTAGCCTGAAGTAGTCTTCGATGGCTAAGTTGCGCAGGTAGATTCAGCGGGGAGCAGCCGTTCACGACAGAATGGAGCGTCAACGCAACAAGCACGAAAGAACTTGCATCCATCGCTGACATATGATATATCCACAGACAACGTCAGATGATCCTCTTTGAGAGCCTATTGAACGAAGTATTCCATGGGCAGGATCATGAGACCAAGAACAACCTGGATCACTTCAGGCGCGAGTGTTACTTTCTCTGAAGATGCCTCGTCTCTGTCAGGTGCCGTCTGCAACTCAGAACAATTCAGATGTCAGAAGTAGACAAAGAACAATTCAGGTTTCAGAAAAGTTTTTTTTATAGAAAAACGAATTTGACAAAAAGGATGGGAACTGAAGATACTCGAATCGCCATAAATCAATCAAAGAACATACCTTTGGCTTAATCGCCCTTTCGAATTTTGCTCACACCGCACGCGAATCAGTTGCAAAGAGGGTCTTAGAAGAACAGAGGGTTGAGGCCTTCAGGGTGGAGAGGGATAAGAGGTAGAAACCGGAGTTGCTTCTTGGTAGTAGTTGCAGAAACCAAGAACTCATTTTTCGCAAAAAGAAAGGGAAAGAAAAAAAGAAATTGCAAAGACTAAAGAGAAGTGGGTAAAATTCTTTGTTCACGGCATTCCCTTGTATCGTTCTCTATGTCAAATATGGGTTGTTTTGTCCGGTAAATGGCGGGAATAAATAAGAGCGAGGACGAGGACGTACCCATCGTTATCGCGGTGGGTAATTCCACTTCCACTTCCTTCCACACTAGTTCCAGAACCACATTTGAAAAGAGGCTGATGACACGTAGGCCCCAGCCGGGGAGCAACCACTCTGCAGTCTGCAATGTCGTCGATAACCGGCGCCGAAGTCCACACGTATTTTTAAAAGCGGACGCAGTGGTACTAGCTAGCTTCCGTTGAGAACGAAAGAAAAAAGAAAGACGGATCACGTGAATCTGGCTTTGTTTATATTAACTTGTACTTCCAGTTTTTGATTGAATAAACCATAAACCAATATAAATATTTAGTTTCTCAAAATAGCTTATCTACTTATCTGGTTTTCGTCTCATTTTAACGATAAGTTAGAGGTTACAGACACATCATATACTCTATTCTTCTCGCTCTCGTCTTACGCACATATCTCTCTTTTACTTTTTACGCTACTCGTCAATTCCTTCTAAAAACTACTTCTTTCAGCTGTTACAATTTATTTTCAGTTAAAAATCATCAACTGTAGCTAAAAATTATTAGCATGCGTACAAACACGTCTAGAATTTGCACACTGACATCAGCAGAACGTTTATAATCCATCCGATCGATCAGCCTCCGGAACCATTTGAAGAATGCATGGACGCAGCAACACTTCCCTGCGTCTAACACTGTCCGCGCGCGCGGCAGCGACCTTGGGGATTTGGACGCGGAACGGAGCGATCCCTAATGGTTTTTCGTGGTTCTCCGGTGCAAGCGCAGCCGCGCGTCCATCGTGATCGTGCGCCGCTGCCCCCCAGGGAAGCAAATTTTACGGGGAGGCCCTCACCATGGCGATTTTTTTCCCTCGGCCCAGCCGCCCCCTCACATCCGAAACGGACAAGCACGAAACCGAAGCCTGTTTGCCACGACTCACGAGTCAGGACCGATGCATTGTAGATGTTAGTCGATCGATTTCGAAAGCCTAAACCATGTGCCTAGAACCCTCGGTCGAGATCACGACGTGCGACAAAGTCCACGTCAAGGCACAGGTGAGCCAAAACAAGTGCCTGCGTGGCTGCGTCGTTATTCACAAGCAGCCATGACGCAAAGGCTGAGGTCAGGCACGTTGTTACGCCTCTTGACTTGTTGGACTGCGACACTGGCCTGCAGACTGCAGCTGAATTGGTCTTCCATGGCTTCCCTTGGCTGTAGTGCTAGTTCGCCGGTTACAACTTGCTTCGTCGTACCTCTACGAGTATATCCAGAGCATTGTATTGGAGTCATACGGGCTGCCATCGTCGTGATAAAAGCAAGGCTTTCAGTTTTTTGATTTTCAGATTTTTTTTTTGTTGTTTTTTTCCTACCTTTGGAAATACCCTGACTCATATACATCATTGTAATGTGCAAATCAATGTCTAGACTAACATGACTGAACCCTCCACTTGAAGCTTGTTCACTATGTAGTTTGGTTAACAATCACACCCCGTATTTCTACAGTGTTATATACCATAGGTTTGTACCATATTCAAACTCCACTTGCTCGTCAGTACCATGTGGTTGGTCTCACTATGTCTTCCTTCTTCCAGCAGCTTGCAACTTCATCTTTGCGTTTGTTAGATTTTATAATTGTCTTTGCAATTCTGCACATAAGTGCAGATGAGATCTAAGTACCTACCGTTGACAACACGGTTTTATTCTCCTAACCAATATTTTTATCAAACCTTTTACTGGTTGCTCATCCATTAAAATTATCCTTTAATCGACATTTTCCATTACTCCAAATACTTTTTTTGATTACCTACCCTTTGTAAGTAGCTCATATGACTTCACCTCGAAGTGTTACCTCACAACCTTCAAATTCAAGCAATTATATCTCCAAATTTCCGTTAATGTAGGATATGCTCCATCATATATCTCCAAATTCTTCTTTAAATCGGGAACACACCAAATTTCCGTTAATGTAGGATATGCTCCATTATATATCTCCAATGTAACCGTTCTAACGAGAATATTCATCACCAATTGCTCCCATGATAGTGATAGAGATGATACCAACATGATAACTTTGTCATTCTCCTTAATTTTCTTATCAATACTAATCAGCTATGTGATAAGCATATTAAAGGCATTAAAATGGTCAACGAATTGTGTACCTTCATCTATGCGCAACCTGTATAGTTATCGCTTTAGCACCCACCAATTGGTCAGTGACTTTGCCATATACAATTTTCTAAGTTCTTCCATAATTCCTTTAGTGACTTCTCCTTGATCACCGAGTACTTTACCTCATTTACCTCATCGGAAAGATATCGACAGATTATACTGACAGTCTTTATTCCATCACCTTCTAGTTTTTTATTGGACATCTTTTCCGATTTATCCTTTTCAAGAGCATCGATTATCCTCTACTGGATAAGGACATCCTTTACTATGCATTGTCACACATTGAAAATTTCTCTGTTGGCAAATTTCTCTACTTGATTCCACATCGTTGACATCGATCTTAATTTTGTACCACCTGATATTTTACTGATCTTTTCACAAACCAGATTAATCCGGTCTTAGTTTTCATAGTTACACTCTGATACTCCTTATGCATAGTAACCCTCGAGATCGAATTAAAGTTTGTGAGATTCAGCATAAGCTACACGGTATTAAGAGCATAGTGTGTAAAGTCTTTCTCTGATTGTGTTACTGACATTTTGGGGTGGTGCAAAGCTTGGACATAAATGCATGTCATACGGTATTGTTCTAGGTCCACAAGCCCATGAGGGTAAGTGATGTTGCTTTATGTAGGATATTTTCGAATTTTATCTTCTCACACGGTTCTTTCTACAACGACGATGGCACGCTTATCCATCAGGATTTAGAAAACTTGCCACTTACTAGTGTGCATCGGCTGTTGCTTTGTATTGTACACAATATAACGAAGGAATCGTACTGTTTCGTGTGAAATTCCACCGAGTTTACATGCAGGTAGTGTGCTGGAGCCATCCCAATTTGCCACGTACCCAAGCTTGGGCGGAGTTAATCCGAGCCGTCCATCTCCCGAAACGGACAGCCCGTGGACTTTTCTCGCGATTCCGGCAGTGGGAGAAACGGAGTGCGGCCGTACCTACCTACCCAATCATTCAGCATTCTAGAAGCAGAAACCGTCAAGCCGGGTAAGAACGCGCGCGGCAACGGCTAGCACTAGATCCGCTTCTTCCAGAGGCGGACACGGTTCCGATAAATCTTTCCACTACACCAACGAAAGCGCGGGGAAGAAGACCAAGAGGGGATCGAAGAAACCCTAGCGTGCGCGAGGGGAGGGGGTAGGGAGGAGCGGCGCGGCGGGAGATGGCGGCTCCGCCAGAGCCCGTGGAGGGGGAGGTGGCGGTGGAGGAGGAGGGCAGGTGGGCGCGGCTGCTGCCGGAGCTGGTCGCGGAGGTGGTGCGGCGCGTGGAGGCGTCCGGCGGCGAGCGGTGGCCGGCGCGGAAGGACGTGGTTTCCTGCGCCTGCGTCTGCCGGCGGTGGCGCGACGCCGCGACGACCGTCGTGCGGCCGCTGCCCGAGTCCGGCAAGATCACGTTCCCCTCCTCCCTGAAGCAGGTGAGGAGCCCGCGGGGGTTTGTTTTGTCGTAGAGCTAAGCGTCGATTTCTAGATGGGTGTTTCTGATGAGACCTAATTGGTATCTGGACTGGAGCTGTAGGGTTGTAGAAATCTCAGTTTCGTGGAGGATTTTGAGAGCTCGGATTGGGATCGATGGGGTTTAAGCTGTGTTTACGCTAATACCAATATGCTATTTGGTGGGGATGCGGGGTTTTGATAGGATTTGGGTATCGACTAGGAGAGTATTCATGTTCCAAGTGCTAAGTTTGGTACCTAGAGAAGTCCTTAGTTTGAAGGTTTTGGGACTGGTGATTGACATATTTGCGTTTGGAGAAATGTATGTTCCAAATAGGCCACTAGTTTTAGGTGTCTAATGTTTCTGTAGAAAGTTTACCTTCTTACCAGATTTAATGCCAATTAGGACGATAGTTACAGGTGTGAGTTTACAATCTTGTTCGCGGCATGATAATTAAGGGCTTGCCAAGTCCATGGTTGGGTTGAGCAGCCGAGCATTGTTGATGTTTGTCAAGGGTTTAGAAGATTCAAGTGTCTACTCTAGTTTATTTTGGGCAGCTCTATGGCTAAAGCTGATGCGGCTCCATTCCCTGTGGTTTGAATTTGAACAGCCAGGACCAAAGGACTTCCCGATCCAGTGCTTCATCAAGCGAAACAAGAAGAACTCTATGTTCTATCTCTACCTCGGCTTGTCGAATGGTATGCTTCTAAGACATGATGCAACGTGCATGTTCCACCCGTAATGCCCTAATGTGCTATCTTATTCTGCTTGCTGCTGAACTTCAATTTGAACATCATGTAGTGTGGATCAGTCTGGTTTGCTGATTCAAATGATGTGCCAATTGCTCTTTTTTCCTTCTCATCTCTGCGATTGCTTCAGTAAGGTTTTTGTACCACATACAGAGCTTTTTGTTACTGAATGATGCTGTATTGCTGTGTTTCAGTTGCTTTTACATGTTCTTCAACGACTTCGAGGCTATACATAATACGTTGAAGGTGAGCCACTTATGGCTCCTGTGTGCTGCTGATGTCACAAGTTGTTGGCACGTTCTTGTAAAAAACATATGTTCTTGGCATGTGTAGTCGCTTACCCGTTTGGTTCCTCTGGCATCAAAAGTTAGTTAAACCAATATGCTGTTAGTTTTTGGTTGTTGAGTTGTTGTGCTCTATTTGCAGTGCAATAGTGTGATAGAACTCAATGTGTGCACAAGCTGGATGACAAGGCATAGAATATAGAGAAGTTTACATTGGTGACTAGAATAGTTTAGTTGGACGTGCTTGTATAATATTATTCACCCGGAATTACGTGGGTGTCCTTTCCTGATTTCCTTCATCTTTGAGCTTTTTGTTGCAACAAATGTTTTGCTGATTGTTTAATTTTTCTTTGTATAAATGACAGCTACCATGGATAAAGGGAAGTTTCTCATGGCTGCTAGAAGGTTTAAACGTGGTGCCCATACAGAGTACATTATTTCCCTTGACGCTGATGATCTGTCACAAGGAAGCAATGCATATGTGGGGAAACTTAGGTACTTTTCATGCATTCCAAATTTTGTTTAACCTTCCATGTGTATTCTACGATGGATCGCTTTGCTACGAAATAGGTGCAGAGCAACTTATCTGAATCTGATTTAGAAAAAGTGATAAATTGATTATCCCAACTATATGAATACAGGGTCAATAAAATGTTATGTATTGTTATGCTGAGACTATTATTGTACATGATTGTGTAAAAACTGATCATCTGTTTCATCCTTAGGGAAACTTGCAAAATGGCAGGAGCATGCAGGGCAGCACTGCAATTCAATAGATTTACCTTTTCCTTTCCTTTTATTTTGATCAAGCAAAAAACTCCAGTATTTGGATATGCATGTTAGTCTTCCATGTCATCTCTCATACACAGTTGGTGTCATGCATTTTTTTCTTCCTTGGTCTTGTGGATTGCAACTTGCTAGAAATTTGATGTAAGCGGTTCACTATTATCGATCATATATTGTAGTATTGCTGCCTTCTCCCTTCTGTTCCTTGGTGCAGACAATTTTGGAAAGTGATTGTTTTGTTCAGTCTCGTGGACTTGTGCTGCAAATTTTTTGGCTCGTCAACCTGATTGCACTTCTGATGCACCCTTTTTAGGTCTGATTTTTGGGGAACAAACTTCAGTATATATGACAGCCAGCCACCATATGATGGTGCAAAGGCATCAAGCACTTGATCTAGCTGGCGTTTTGGAAGCAAGCGAATCAGGCCCCAAGTATCAGCAGGCAACTTTTATGTCGGGCGGATTACATACAAATACAACCTGCTCAAATCCAGAGGGCCTAGGAGAATGTTTTGCACTATGGAGTGCCCTTCGACCCAAGAGACCTGGGAGAACTCCCTCAAGACAAAATCTCTGGGGCGCACAGGTAGCACTGTCCTAAGGAACAAGGCTCCCCGGTGGCACGTGTTATGAATATTGTGTGCATCTATTCATGAGGCCCAAGGGGCAATATATATACAGGTATAAGGGGATGTACAAAAGGAATACAACACAGCATAAAAGGAAGTAGCCTATGCGTTTCTATTGCGCTTCTTGTGCACTGCGTTGCCGCCGTCATGGGCTTCGATCTGCTTTATGGGCTATCACACAACCTCGGATGGAGATCTTCTATTTTCGACACAACCTTCAAGAGCCGCATGCTACGACGACGTTTCAAGACTTGGATTTTGGATTTTAGTGTTAACTCTTTCAAATACAATGCTATTGCATACGCCTTGCATTTGAGGGGGGGTGTTAAAGATATAGAGTTGTAATAGGATATAGAGTTTGTATTCTATTACAACTCTATATCTTTAACACCCCCCCTCAAAGATCCTGAATATATTTCTCTTGGGACATAAAGAAACCATCTGAAGTGGAAGTAACCTCAATCCCAAGGAAATAACTGAGAGGACCAAGATCCGACATAAGGAACTGCTCACTAAGACGAGCCTTGACAAAGGCAATGTACTCAGAATCATCTCCCGTAATGATCATATCATCAACATACAGAAGAAGAAGAGTCCGACCACGGGACGAAGTGTGGACAAAAAGCGCAGGATCATGATCACTAGCGGAAAAGCCAGCAGCAGTGACCACAGAGGAGAAGCGCTCAAACCAAGCACGAGGGGCTTGCTTAAGGCCATAGAGAGAGCGACGAAGGCGACAGACCATGCCCTCATGAACAGAATACCCGGTGGCGGATGCATGTAGACCTCCTCACGCAACTCACCATTAAGAAAGGCATTCTTGACATCAAGTCGAAAGCAGACCGATGGCGAGCGAGCGCCACCGGCGAAAGAGTGCGAGCGGTGGTCATGTGGGCCACGGAGCAAAAGTCTCGTCATAGTCAACGCCATGCTCTGCTGGAAGCCACGAGCAACAAGACGCGCCTTGTAGCGCTCAAGAGAACCATCGAGCGAGTCTTAATTTTATAGACCCACTTACGTGATGGGGCGAGAATGAGATGGCAAGGAACAAGATCCCAAGTACCGATGCGCTCGAGGCGGCAATCTCTCGGCCATGGCAAGCGCCACTCGGGGTGAGTAATGACATCCGTAGGAGACAGGCTCACGAGTAGCTGCGCCCGGCAAAGGCAAAGCGGGCGGGAGGCCGAATCGGCCGGCGATCGCGAGAGCGTAGCGAGGAGAAGATGACCCATCGGGGATGATGGAGCATCGAGGAAGGTGGATCATCGGAGAAGATGACTCGGTGGAGAAGCCTCAATCACGAGGTCGGCGAGTGTAAAAGAGAAGGGAGTGCATGTAGTGAGAGGAGCACGGGAGTCGGAGGAGGCGACGCAGCGGTGACAACGGTGGAGAGGCCACGGGGAATAGGTGGAGACTCGGTGGGACAAGTGGACGAGGCAAAGGCGATATAGGTGTATCTGGAAAGGTCAAGAAAAGCAGAGACTCGCAGAGGAGTCGAAGGAGAGGCGATGCGTGGGTAGAATGGGCGAGACTCATCGAAAGTCACATCCCGAGAAACCCGCATCCTTCGACCAACCGGATCCCAAAGACCGATAGCCCTTGTGCTCGGATCTGTATCCCAAAAGACACACTCAACGGTGGCGGTTAGTTTGGTACGTTCGCGAGGGGCGAGGAGAACGTAGCAAACGCAGCCAAACATATGAAGGCGAGTAGTAGCGAGAAGACCACGAGGCGCTCAACGGGGATCGCACACGAAGAGCGAGAAGATGGTGGATGTTGATGAGATAGGTGGCGGTGGAAACGACCTCGGCCCAAAAGTGAGGTGGGGTAGAGGCGGCAATCATCGAGTACGAGCCGTCTCAAGGAGGTGGCGATGCTTGCGCTCGGCGACACCATTCGAGCATGAGCACCGGGACGGAGAGGCGAGCAAGAGTCCCTGCGCGGCAAGGAAGCTGCGCAGTAACGAGAAAGGTACTCGCCACAGAATCGGCACAAAAACGCGAATAGGAGTGGAGAAGCGTGTGTGGATCATAGTGGCAAATTGTTTATAGATAGACAAGACCTCACTACGAGAAGACATGAAATATATCCAAGTGTGGCGAGAGAAATCATCTATAAATATGATATAATAACGATGACCCCTTTCGAAGCGAAGGAGCGGACCCCAAACATCCGAATGAACAAGATCAAAAGGACGCTGGGACACGGACTCACTTTGTGAGGATAGGGAAGCTGAATTTGTTTACCTAACTTACGTACGACAATCTAAAGACACGTCTCTCGAGAGGCGGACCCGAAGACCACGACGAACTAAGGATGACAGGCGAGATCCACACAGATGACCAAGGCGGTGATGCCACTGCTGAAAAGAGCCGGTGAGACGAAGTGGCGAAGCGAGAGGCGGCGGCGGCGGTGGCGGCGGAAGGAAGGTGAAGCAGTCAAGCTCCCGAGAGCATTTGTGAGTCACGGCGCGAGGGCCGAACCAACGAGCTCCGTGTGACGGTCCTGAACACAACAAGAGTCGAGTCGAGAATGACACGATAACCAAGGTCGATGTCATCCCCAGCAGAAAGAAGCGCATAGTGAGGCGAGGAATATGAGCAACGAAGGAACATGAAAGGATGAGTTGCTAAGAGATCCTCGACTGAGAGAGAAAGAGATGTACCATCGCGGTAAGAACAACGCGGGAGAATCAAGAGGTGTAATAGAAGGCGAGTAGAAGCATCGGAGTCATGTGAAAAGATGCTCCGAATCAAGAATCCACGGGAGGTACGATTGTGTAGAGGGTGGTTTCTCGGTGCTGAAGAGTCGATGAGCGAACTGCAGAACACATCGAGGAGAACACAGGCGGCAAGCAAGCGGCGAAGTCGGCTATCTCTGCTCGGTGAAAGAAGGCTGCTGAAGAAGTCGATCGACGTCGTCGTAGAAGCACCGGTGCCAATAGAAGAACGGCGTGAAAGATGCCGCTTCTTCTTATAGCACAGGACTCAATGTGGCCGCCTTGTCGCAGTAGGAGCAGTGAGGCGGCCACCTCAGACGGATGACGGCCACCACCACTGTGGCGATGTCAAGAAAGCGATGTAGCGGTAGGCGGGCGGCGAGCACAGAGGGAGTGGCGGCGGACCGGCACCACTCGAGCGAGTCTCCTCTGCGCGTATCTCGGTGAGAGCCTCCGGGAGAGTGACACGAGGTGGCGTGCAAGAAGCCGAGCACGCCGTTGCTCGAACTCGGAGACGGCGAGTAAGAAACTCGTAGACCCGCCGAAACTCCAAGTCGGCACGTATATCCAAGCAAAGACGGACGAGAGCAGCGGCGGCGATGCGGAGAGAGTCAATCGACGCGCGAGAGCAGAGCTACGAGCGTAAAGGCATCAACGATAGCATCACCTGCTGAAGAGAGTGCTCTTGGCGAACCACGGGCAGTGCAGGGGCATCACCGGAGGGCTCGTAGCGCCGCGAAGATGAGTCCACATCCGGGAAGCCGAAGGAGTCCCACAACCTCGTAAGAGAAGCGAGGCCGAGAGGCGGCGATGAAACAGCAGCGGCTCGGCGTCGTCATCGCACCACCGAGTGTAGGTGGTCGACGGTCCTTGTAGAGATCGAGCCTCTGGTAGCGAGGCGGCTTCATCATCAACAATCGAGCATCCTCGGTAGCAATCTTGTCGGTGTCGGGGCAATGCAACGGCGTGGGCTCGTCGGAGGAATAGGGCAAGGCGGCGGTGACATCGCGGAGAGGACGCCCGAGGCGTAGACCACGCATGTGAATGCGCATGTGAGACAGAAGTCGGTGTAATTAACACCATCAAAGACCACCGGCGGCGAGGAGAAGCGGTGCCCATTGGTAGCGGCGGCGGGCGGCGCGGCGACCAATGCAACGAAGTCTAACAGCGGCGCCGAGCAGCGCGCGGTTAGATCGGCGTTTTTTTTCGCGGAAAACCCTAACTAATATGGGCCTTCGGCCCGATTACAAAGACGGCACACACGCACACACGCACACACAAGCGAAGGAGGCGGGTGGAGTATGAGGTAGCCGGCGAGGCGGAGGCGGCGGCGCGCGCGGGTGGTCCGGCGGCGGCGGGCGTGGCGGCGGCGGCGGCGGCGCGCGCGGCTGAGTGGCGCGGCGCGGGTGGTCCGGCGGCCGCGCGCGGCCGGAGGAAAGCAGCGCGGTGGTCCCGCGGCGTCTGAGAACCGGATCCGTCCGGATCCGGAAGCTTCAGCCGGGAAGAGGCGGGCGAGGCGCAGGAGAGGCGCGCGGTCGGAGAAGCGGCGGAGCGGCGGCGCAGATCCGGCCGGCGGTGGGCAGCGGCGGCGGAGAGCCGAGCGGAGGGAGAGCGCCGGCGGCGTGGAGATCGCGGCGGCGTGCGCGGCCGGCGCGCGAGAGAGGCGGCGCGCGGCGCGGAAGGAGGCGACGGGCCGGCACGGGAGGCCGAGGCGGCGTCAGCACGCGGGAGTCGGCGACGGTACGGCAGAGTCGACGACGACGGCGCACGGAATTCTAGGCAAGCCAAAACCCTAATTTTGGCTCTGATACCATGTTATGAATATTGTGTGCATCTATTCATGAGGCCCAAGGGGCAATATATATACAGGTACAAGGGGATGTACAAAAGGAATACAACACAGCATAAAAGGAAGTAGCCTATTAGGAAACAAATAAGAGTCCTAATCCTAATCTATTCTATCCTTAACAGCACGAACACTTGCAATGCTGGTGCTTGAACTTCCATGGGCGGGTGACAGTTGCATCTGTGAAGAATTTCCAGCTGGTGGCTACAGCTGACCCCAGCTATCCTGATAGCGTTGGGGACGGGAAAACCGTTCTCCTGCAGTTTGGTAAGGTTGACAGCGATATCTTCACCATGGATTACC
This sequence comes from Melocanna baccifera, assembly GCA_036346265.1. Classification (NCBI taxonomy): domain Eukaryota; kingdom Viridiplantae; phylum Streptophyta; class Magnoliopsida; order Poales; family Poaceae; genus Melocanna; species Melocanna baccifera. Next base: position 26,504,931 of record CM070688.1, read on the forward strand.
GCCAGCCGCTCTCAGCATTTCAGGCGTTTGCCATCTGCCTTAGCAGCTTTGGTAGCAAGCTGGCTTGTGAGTAAACAATGTTGTTCAGAAGCTCTTCATGTCACCGCGTGGTTGCATAATTTAGTAGTCGAAGCTGCTAATGTGGATTTTCTTGTTAAGTTGGCCATCTTCTCTTTTGTTTTGGATCATGGTACTATTTCTGTCATCTTGTACCAGAAATGTACCGCTTAGTCGTTCGGATTTAGGTCAAATGGAAAATATGTATTATCAGCTTCTGCTGGGAAGTGGGAATTAAAGCAAAAACAGGGCCTTATGTATATATGCCCAAGATGAGATACTGTTTTCCCTTTTCTTCGAGGGCCACCAGTTCAGATAGAAAATAATGCAGTTTGAATTGTATAATCATGGCGATTGGTGATCCAAATTCTGCAAATTTCTATTGTCTGCGATCTCCACAGAAAAGGAGAATGACAGATAGACTCATAGATTCATTGAAGGAATAGAACTGAAGTATCGAACCATCCGAAACGAACTGAAAATTCCAAGTTCAGAGCTAGTGCTGCTCCACTGCTGTTGCAGGCGAACTTACTTTTAAGCTGTCACCTAAATTCTCCCGCGAAGTCACTGAAGCTATCAAGTAAAGACTGCTAAATCGCTACTCGTACGAGTCACCGCTCGCCTTCCCGACCTCGGTCTCCAGTGTTTCCATCTGCAGCTCCAGCAACCTCAGCCTCTGATTCATGCGATGCAGCCTCTTCGTCGCAGCCTCATCTGCCAAAGGAAGCAATGGGCACTAAGTTAAGTTTCTCTTGCTGAGCATTAGTCCAGTAAAATGGTAAGATCGTCGAAGCAGAGAGTTCAGTTCAGCCTACCGAGCTGCGAGATGAACTGGGAAGCAGTCACTTGCTGCCCGTTGTCAGCGGTGTTGGTGGTGCCAATGGGTTCATCATGGGACTTGGATGATGAACCAGCTTTCTTCGTCCCAAGCATATCTGCAATTTAGCTACTCTTCCTGACACTACATGGGACTATATATATACACACGCTGGGCCTGTTCTCTAGTTTTTTATAGCCCCCGTTGGCCGGATGCTTGGATTAGATTTTTTTTTTCTAAAGATTTCACTGATTGGGTTCCAGTCAAATGTTGGAAACCTGGGTCACGTCAGAGTCAGACCCGGCGACTTGGACCGGCTTCCTGGCCCCCCAGTTTTGACGACCGGGGAAAATTCACCGTGACTCAACTGACCTGCGAGTGATTTTTACCCTTTCGTGTTAGAAATTTTGTGGAACTGCTTTGTCACACAAATAAATGCGGTAAAATTTGCGTACATCTGACGGGTGACGGCACATTTTGACGCTAATAAAGCTCAGGCACGTGACACGAACAGCGGGGCAGGAACTTTTTCTAATTGCTGTGCTCAAAACCACACGCGCTGCCGTTAGCTTGCGCCCATGCCGTGAGCCTGTGATTGCGTTGGCACGAGTTCTTGACTGTCATCCAGTGCCAAGGCCACCGCAAAGAGCAAACGATTTTGGGTGCTGGATTGCCTGAGGCCCCGATCAGGTGGGCTGCGCGATCGCGATGGACGGTGACTTCCATATCACTATTTATGTTTTGTTTTTATTTGTTTTTTGTTTTTATTTTTTGGTATTTTATGTTTTATTTTTTTCTTGTATTCCTTTGCATCGTCCGCTTTAGATTAGCGTGTCGTTTTTATTTTTATATTTTTTTAAATTTAATTATACCCAATAAGTCAACTCAGCTACATTGTTTTTTCAGCCAGCTACATTATTTTTTTTAGCAAAATCTAAAAACCATCGCTATTCCAAACACCCTCTCAATGCCTCCATCGCCCCTGCAAATAGGTTGCATGGCCATCGCTTGTGTTGCTCGTCTGCTGGTATGCGCTGCCGCGTTTGCTCAAACCGAAGTCGTTTCCCGATCCACGTCGAGCTTTGTAGTTTTTGCAGCTCGGTGAATATATACCAGCTCTACAGAAGGAGGTTTTTTAGTCATGGACAGGGACAGGCAAGCATCACAACTTCGCAGGCTTCAGCGCCATTCAGGAACTGAGAGTGGAGATGGCTTCAATGCTCCTATTTTTCTGCGAAATTTACCGCTACGCCAGACACGGACGGAAACGCATCCTCTGCCAAGTTACAATCCAGTGGTGACTTGTCAGACACTCCAGGCCGTTGGATGGGAAAAGAACGTACGGGATTCACCATGGTACCACAGTAGATTACTGTATTACTTTACTGAAGTGGTGGAGCCAGGATTGCTACTCTGTGGGGTCAATTCTATACCTGTGGAGTCAATTCTTATAAATTTTTCATTGTTTTCTGGATTTTTGCTTGAATTTTCACTTGTATTAGATGGCTTTGCAAAAAAGCTTTGGGGTCAATTGACCCCATAGCTTTAACATGACTCCATCACAGTGGCAAAGCTAGAAATTTTGTGCTGGGATGTGCACCATTGGTACTTAAAGATAAGATAAATGATGGTTGTGGTTGTTAAGCCATCATCAATTAATCGAATGGTAGTGTCGGGTAAATCATGCGTACTTAATGTTTTTATATAATTAGTTAGGCTTTCTTTCTAATTAATTGGTTACTTTACACATTTAATTGTGAAATCACCTTTGTTTTACATAGCGATAACAATAACAAAGAATAACATCGATAATTTTTTTAAAAAAATATGTGTGAACATGTTATTAGGAATATATATCCATCTCGCCATTTTTATATTAGTACGTCAGGCCCTTCATGTCAGCTTATGTATCACACCACCGGAGAAACATGTACCGTTTTTAGTATATCTATATTTAGTATACTAGTATTGGCATATATTTATGTCACATATGGCTTTAAAAATTGTAAATAAAATGTCTCGTATAAGATGCATAGTGTTTGTTTTGAATTATTGTACTTATCGTGATGGTCGCAATGATGCAAACAGATAGAGAATCAGATCGGCACTTCATTTTTTAGTTAGGAACTAAATAACTTCCTAAGACCTAAATAAAATAAGCATTTTTATACCATTCACACGCTACTATATAGGTATAGGAAAAAATGTGTGATTGTCTATAAACTCTGAACAGGCGGCATGAAATACAATTTGCATACCAGGCACCCTAGCTGGCTCCGCCCATGCTCCACCATTGCTTTTACTGTAGCATTTGATCGGGCACATCATTCTTTCATCCAACGGGTGAGATCCGTCTATCTAAACGCGCCTCCCATTCCACACGAGACACCCATCCCATTCCCACGAGTTGCCTTTCAGTCTTAGTGGCGAAGGACATGTTTCCACCCGCTCACCAGCTGAGTTAAGAGGCCGGTTGTAGTGCGTCGCAGGACTAGCTAGCTACTCGCTTTCGTCCGTCTATCCGCCCCTAGCTGTCGGGAGCATTATTTACTACCGTAACAAAAAAAAAAACCACCGTTGTAAAAGCCGGGCCTGAAACGGGCGGAAAGGCGAAGGAAAAGGCAGCGGCATTCCTACGGGCGACGTGTCGGTACCGACGTGATGGGTTAGGTAGGGTACGGTACAAGCAAGCACCGAGCACGCATTACTCGCAGCATTGGACGGGGTCCGAATCCGATGCGACCCCGCGCGTGCCGGCCGGCCGGCCGTCCGTCCGTCCGGCCGAGTGCGTGACAGCCTGACATACGTAGCTAGTACGTCGCTAGCCCTCCAATTCAATGCGGACGGCTACCGCTTTCTGGCCGCCGGTCGGGCGAGGCAGGGGCAGAGGAGAGGGCCACGTCAAACTCAACACGCGCGTTGCCCTGGCCTCCACGGCCGCGAGGAATTTACGCGTCACCGGCGCACGGTTCCATCGAGGATTTGACGTGCGTACGTAGTGTTCCTGCGACGGCACGGTGGCTCACCCCAACCACACCTGCGTGTTTCTCAGAGTTTCCCCCCACGAAGTTATGGTCGACTGCTGTGAAGTCGTGCCTTCAACTTCAGCGAAATAGCCATAAAACTGAGCCCCGACGACGGCGTAATCCCCTAATCCTGCGTCTGCCACGAGAGAATGGATGATCGCGCCGGTGGAGATCCCCACCCAAATCCAAGCCGCCCGTCCGTCCGTCCGTCCTTCCTCTTTTTCCGGGCAGGTCGCCACCACACCCAACCCAACGGAGAGAAATAATTGCCCGCCTCCCCCATCGCGGGCCCCACCACCCCACCCCGCGAGCGCGCCGAGTCCTCTCCTCCCTCTTCTCTCTCGGCGTGTCTCTCTCCCTCTCCCTCTCTCTCTCTCTCCATCTTTCGGCGCCCAGACGAAACGCAACGCGAGCCGACCAACGGCGACCACCTCAGCACCCCAGTTCCCGCGCCTGACACGCCGCGCGTCTCCCGTGCCCCGCTCCCCGCGCTGCCCCTGCCGCCCACGGGGGCACGCCCGTAATTTCCCGCCGCCACCGTATTCCGTCCCGACCCCGGTGGGCTGGCGCCCGGCTTGCCTCTGCCTGCCTGTCTTTATCCATCCACCCACCACCCGTCCGCGGTCCGAAACCCAAGAGCCTACGCTATGCGCCGGTTACCCGGTCAAACGCATCCAACGGCGGCACGTCTCCGATACGGTCACACCGATGCCGCGCGCGTGACGACCCCCTCTCGGCCGGCGCCCCACCCCTCGCCGTGTCCTTTTATTCCGCCCCACCCCTCGCCTCACCGCCCCCCCCCACCCCAATTCACGCCACCACCACGCGCACGGTCTTCTTCTCTCCTAGGGTTAGGGTTTGGTGCGAGATCTGAGAGGAGGAGGACGAGATGGAGGTGAGGGAGATGGCGGCCGCCGCGGCCGCCGCGGCCGGGGGAGGAGGGGGTAGGCTGCCGCCGCCCAACCCCAACCTGCCATACAGGGAGGACTGCTGGAGCGAGGGCGAGACGGCCGCGCTGGTCGGCGCCTGGGGGAGCCGCTACATCGACCTCAACCGCGGCAACCTGCGCCAGAAGCAGTGGCAGGAGGTGGCCAATGCCGTCAACTCGCGCCGCGGGGCCGCGGCGCGCCGCCGCCCGCCGCGCACCGACGTGCAGTGCAAGAACCGCGTCGACACCCTCAAGAAGAAGTACAAGGCCGAGCGCGCCCGCAACGTACCCTCCACCTGGGACTTCTTCCACGAGCTCGACCGCCTCGTCGGCCCCACACTCTCTGCCTCCGCCTCGAAGAGGCCCTCGCCGTCGCCGGCTCCTCACTTCGCCCTGCCCATCCATCCTTCCGCCGCGAGGAAGCCCCCTTCGCCTTCGTCTTCGCCGTCTCCGCCTCCGCCCATGGCTCTGCCGCTGCCCAACTACCGTCGCTGGTCTCCGCTCCCCGCCGCTGCGTTTATCCAGAAGGAAGCCGCGGCCGCGGCTGCGGCCGCCGCGGTGTCTGATGCGGAGGATTCGGATGATGCGGGCGATAACAACAATAACAACTTGCAGCAGTCGCCGTCGCGCTCTGTGTCATCGCGCTCTGCCAATAACAACAAGCGCAGCCGCCGTGAAGCTGGCGGCGGTGGCGATGGAGGTTTCAGGGAGCTGGCAAGGGCGATCGAGGCTTTTGCGGAGATGTACGAGCGCGTCGAGGGTGCGAAACAAAAGCAGGCACTGGAGATAGAGCAGCAGCGAATCGACTTCCTGAAGCAGCTGGAGGTGAAACGCATGGAGAACTTCGTCGACGCACATGTGAAGCTCGCTAGGGTGAAGCGCTCCAAGAAGAGCGGAGGGGCTGCAGTTGATCGTACCGGTGCAGTGGAGTTGGTTTCCTCCGTCGCTGCGCTGCCTTTCCTCTCCACCTCCACCTACCTCTGACGCTGAGGAAGGGTTTAGGTAAAGTCTGATTCGACATTTTAGTTTTAGATTAACAGCTGTCGATTATTGCTAATTTATTTGATTTGTGGCTATTATAATGTTGTAATGCTACTGTGGATGTGCTAACAGTATAAGTTGCGTGTTATGAGTTAATGTTTTAGCGATTGGTGACGGGATCCCATCCACAATTAAATGTTGATAAGTGGAATTTTAGTGTTATATGCGTTTGGTCTTATTAGTGGACAGGTCTACAAATGTTAATATATCATCTTGTGAATCCATTCGTGAATGCTTATATGCTGGGAAATATAAATGGTCCTTCGGCACTTACGGTTTGTTGGGGAAATGCTGAGGTCCTAATAATATATTTTAGTGTGTCTCCTCAGTAACAGTGGTGTAAACAAGCTTGAGGGATCTCAGCTTGATTGTGCTCAGTAACTCGTACATATATGCATTTATGTTGCATTTTGTAGGCTTGAATAGGCTCGGGCATGGTGTATGTTAATATACGTATATAGTCAAGCCTAATCGAGTTAAGCCTGAGCTCAAGTATGGGTTTGATCCAAGCTCAAATAGCTTGCCAAGCCTGAGCTTTCCAACATCCGTCGTTTTGTCAAATGATTTTCACATGACCTCACCTGTTACGACACGTTGTGAACTAAATTTGCAAAAGCTGGTTTCACTTTTTTTTTAGATATTACTATGTTTGTGTAATGAATAAATTTTAAGGGTCTTGTACCAATGTTCTTGCCCATAATATTTTTTATGTTTGGGTTATTGTATAGACGGATTTTGAGAATTTTGATATCCTTTCGTGCGATGAACATCCATAGATGAGAGCTATATCGGTGGATGTGTTAGTGTATTTTTCTGTTAAATTTTGGCCTGTTCTTTTAAGCTACGGCTTATTAGTCTAATGAATAGTAATTGCTGAAAGAAGCCAAAAGCCGCTAAAAAGCTAAAAAGAACACGGCAATGTCTTGATGAGAGACAATGTTTGATGGATGACTGGATGTGTTGTGAGTGTATTTTTCTATTTAATTTTGTGCCTCGATGAGAGACATTCTCCATATCTGTGATTTTAGCTCTGCACTTATGGATTTTCTTATGCTTCAGTTGATTCCCTGTGGTTTGTACTGGGTTAAAATTTTTCAAATCATTTTAGTGCATCTTTCTAACTGCTTGAACTCTGTTGTTTTACGATTTCCTGCAAGGTGTTCTAAGAGGTTGAACTTTGTTGTGTTTTAAATTTTTTGTGAGGCAGAGTTTTTTGAGCTTTAGTGTGTTTGATTTGTCACGAGACACAAATGTATGATTATGTAGTAGTAGTTTTTCTTCCATTGGATTTGTTGATAAGAGGAATTTATGAGTTTTTGGTTGTTGATCTTGTAACCAAGTCCACACCAGGGCTCATAGAATGGGAACCAGTCTGGTTCATAGACTCATGATTTGCCAAAAGTCAGCTCTGCCGGTGGTTCCCATACCACCCCCCCCCCCCTCAACAAAACAACACACAGACACAGAGGATGCCGAAATGGGACACCACGGTGCCAGGGTACCATCATTTCAAATGCACGGATTCAACCCAAATTTAGATATTTTTTTGAAAATAGTTTCATATTATTGGGAGTACATACTCCCACTTCATGTGTATGCTAACCAACAAGTTATACTTTTTATTTTTTTGAACATACTCTAAAAATGATTATAAGATACTTCAAAATAAGTTCCATGAACATTTATATCAAACTATATTTTTTATAGTATAATTTATGTATAGATTCCTTTTACATATGGAAGAAGGTATATAACAAAAGTAAAGGGTTCTGATGAAAAATTTTCAATCATGTCACATTGTATTTTAGAATTAGTATTTAAGTACACCAAAAGCTATAAAGAGGTATAGCACATTCGTCTAAATGGTATATTAGAAGGTGGGGGCATGTACTCCTATTTCTCATATACCGCTTAAATGATATTGTTAATTCTCTATATCTTTTTGACTGTACGTTAATAATGATTTATAAGATACTTCAAAGTAATTTTCATGATAAATTTCATAGAATTCCATTTTTTATAGCATAATTTATGTATATATTCATTTTATATATAGAAAAAGGTATATATCAAAAATAAAATGTTTTGATGAAAATTTTTTAACCACGTCATATTGGAGTTTTCAATGCTGAAATTTTAACGTATCTTATCCACTGTCAAGCTTTGTGGCTTCTGATCCCAAAATTCTTCTAGGCTGGCTTGTGAAAGATTTAATGTTAGTAGGCTAAGCATGCCTTCCAGTGGATTGTGATGTGATTGTCCTGATGGATGAAGTGCCTTGGCTTTATCTCTACATGATTGCTATCGTCGTTTATGTTTTAAGTTTCACCTGGCTAAAATAGTCAACTAGAAAATATTGTGATCCCCTATAATTTTGAAAATTTATTACCTTTCTGTTGTCACTTTTTTTGACACGTAAAGTTTATAAAGTTCATTCATTCTTGCATTTAGATCATGCCTCATTGACTAAAGCCATCATTGAGAGTTTAGTTAGTTGATGATGGATAAAATTCAAAGCCATATTTAGTGTAGACAGTAGACATGTGAACAAGCAAGAATGATATCCTAAACTGAAAATCGAGGAGGTAAGGGCCAAATAGTACAGTCCAAACGAGTAGGCACGTTCCAAACATTTGTTTCCAGACTCAATAAAATATGCTACGTGTAACTTGCCCGTTGAGCTGCTATGTTCTTGTGCAAATAAGGGAAAACAAATCGTTTGTTATTTAGCATGTGAATATACATGAGCCTATCCATGCCCTAATGGCAGGTTTTGATTATTACTGTTTTCTGACGTGATTAATCAACTGTTTTCCCATATCTTCTGTAGAGATTGTCAGTGCCAAGTTCATGAGATGGCGTTGCTCTCCAGTTAAGGCTCGCTTGGCAGTGAACGCACTATCCTTGGGATATTCTGTAGTCCCAGCCCTTCTGCTTAGGTTCACATTGTAGTTTGTAGTCGGGTAGTATATGAAGATCGAAGACTAGAATTTCTTAGTGTAAAGCAATGTTGACATTGATGTCTGTTCCTTGAATTTACCTTGTTTTATTGACAAACTCTGACATTCTGTTTTATTTCAAAAACGAGGTGATGAAAATGTGTAGCAACCTTTCCTGTTGTTGTTTATATTGTTTGAATCATGTGCTAAAATTGTGAATAATTCAAGCGAGATTCTGTATGCAGTCTAACGGTATGCCCTCACGTAAGTTTTGGCCCCAAAATCTGGACAGCTATTTGGGGCACTGTAGGCAACGCTGCTGCTGCATAGTTTTTGTGATCTCAAGTTGCAACTTTTGTGAGGTAACACTGTTTCGGTCTTTAGCTCCGCTAGTGTAACATCTTAAATTTCACTCAAATTTGAAATCGTTTAAATTTTTGCAATTTTTAGAAACTTTCAATTCATATTGGAGTTGATCAAACCTTTCGGGAGAATTTGAAGCCAAAATTTGAATTTGAATTGAATTCAGCATTTCAAATAAACTTTCAAATCATTTTGTCTCCCCTCTCCCTTGGTTTGGGTTGAAACCTCGCCGGCCGGCCCACCCACCACTCTCTCCCACTCTTTCCCTTTCTCTTATGGGCCCAAGCGCATTATCAGCCCGTTCCCTTCCCTTCCCTCTCACGGCCCAATATCGCGCGCAACCTAGCAACAAGTCCAACACTAGGGCCCATCTCTTCCTCCTGCTTTCTCTCGCCTCACTGCCAGGTGGGCCTTGGCCTTACCTGTCAGGCCGGACGTGAAGAGAAGCACTGTGCTTCTTCCTCATGCCATCAAGCTCTTCTGTGTTCTCTCTCTCTCTCTCGTGCATGCGCCCGTGCGGCAGCAGGAGACGCAGGTCGTTGCTACCTCGAGCCTTTCCCCATATCACACAGCGCCGCGACCTTCTCCCATCGTCGCCAGAGCATGCACCGCGCTTGAGCCTCTGCAATTCGCGAGAACCTGCGCGTACCCGCCGCGAGAAGATGCAGAGCTCTCATATATTTAAGTTGAGCGCATCATCTCCATGGCTTCGCCTTCTTATTCATTTCCCATATCTTCCCCTTCCTTCTCGCTTACTCAAACATCTGGAACGTCGCTGCATAGTGTCGTCTTCCTCAAGTTCAATGGTGCGCCGCCGAGCTCCCCACCGTCGTTCCTGTTGAATCCGATGATCTCTCCCAAATATTCTCGCATCACATCGTGTTCCCAATAATCCTATACAAAACCCCTCACCCCAATTTCAAGATTCCATCACAGGGGCACCGGGCCGCCGTCTTCTTCCCCATGTACGGTAAGAACCGCCGCCGCTACCGCCATTCTTCACATGGTGTGTGTTGGCTAGATTCCTCCCACCTGGAGCATCCTTCCGCATTCCTTGGCTCGCTCTGCCTCTAATGTGGGCCGCCTTTCCTCAAGTCGCCGCCGCCACATTGAGCTCGCCGCCCTCGGCTCCCAACGCCATACCACCCCGGCCCATCTCCGTCCTCACTGTCCGCACTGGTGAGTTATCCAGCTTTATAAAGATCAATTTAAAAACGGAGGATTCCAACCCGAGGAAGTAGGTCAACCACCTTGAATATGGCTCCGCACTGGTGAGTTCCCCTCAACCCATAGATGCTCATGTCACGCTCAGGTTTTGAGATTAGTTGCCGTAGTACAAGTGTTGTCGTCGCCGCTGTAGTCCGCTTCCCGCCGCGCCGTCGCCACCCATGAGCTCGCCCTGCCCGTAGCATTCCATTCTTATGCTTTCCCGGTGCAGCCGATCCACGAGCTTCATGGGCGCCATCCCTGTTTTTCTCTGGCTGTGTTCGGGAACGAAGAAAGGGGCCCTGTGTGGCTGCCAAAGCAGGGCCCATGTGGTTTAATTGGACATTAATACCGTGATTAATTAGTGCTAAGTAATGTTTAGATCTCAGGATGACAACAGGGCTCACTTAGTTAGATGATTAATCAAAATCAGTGAAGTGTTACATGTTAACCATGGATGATTAATTGATTACTGTGACATCACTATTTGTGTTAGGGAGCGAATTCAATTAGAAATGCTATTAAATATAATTTTGTATACCAATACCCAAATGACCAGAGGGCCCAAATGCAATTTGTTGTAAAACCGGTACGGCTGCTAAGCTCATCTTAATCTGTTGTTAAAATTTCTTAGCGTTCGGTGCTAATTAAAATTAATTAGTATATTGTTAGTATGTAATTTAAATAAAAGTTATGTTTGATGGCCCGACCACTGCCACCCTGAACTTCGCCTTGCTTCTCCCCCCTCTCTTTCTTGTTGTGGCCAAGTCATGAGGCCTCCGTTCCACCACCGCCATCAAAATCAACCCGGCTACAACCTGGTGTCGTATAACCTGCAAGCTTGTCGTTGCTGTCGCCGCCTCCCACCAGTTCCTCCCATTCTTAGCTTTGTCACCGCCCTGTTGGTGTCCTTTATCCTCCGGTTCAGCCCCTTGCCATCGTCACTGCCACCCCATGGCTGCAGCCATGCCGCTATCATCTCCAACTTTCAACACTGCAGCAAGTGCTGCCTTCAGACACCAACCATGGTCACGGTTCCACTGGTGAGTTCATCCTTTCTTCCCCTCACCACTCCCGTACTGCCACCGTGATTCTCCTTGTCAACACTGAGCTTGGTTGAGCCGGCCCTGGCTTCTCTTTACGTGCCCTCCGTTTAAACAAGGGAGAAGCATTAGCTGCCGTCAAGTAGGTCCCGCTGTAGTCAAGGGTAATTGGTCCTTGATTTAATTAGCAATTCAATTAGGGTTAGTATTAGGGCCTGTTTGCTTTTGGCTTTTAAAAGCCGCTTTTGGTTTCTGCTACAGTACCCGACTTTCAATCGGAGTATTTTTTTTAAGACGGGGTCTACAAATTAATTGTAGTACACATTAAAAGACTAATATCTGTACCATCAAAAATCGTAAACGATAATATCTCTTTTCGCAATCTCTGTCGTAAACAGCCAAAAAGCCATCAGCCACAGCAAAAAAGAACAGGCCCTTAGTGTGTCATATGAGCCCATATGAAGTGAGTATCTTACATGTACCCCACCGATTAGAATTGGCTCGGTCTATGCCTGTCTGGCCCCGTGTATCAGTCGATGACTATTTTTATAATAAAAAAGAGAAAATAAATCAAAATCCTAGTGGGCTTCACTTGTCACGATTTTCATATTTCCTAGATTTTTCTTATCGAGTCAAACATTGGAGGGTTCATTCTCCATTTTAAATCCAAATGACTTGATTTTTGTTTTTAAATTCAAGATCTTTCCAACAGTACTAGAATCATAATTTTTGGAATTCATTTGAATTTATTTGGATTTGATTTGAATTTGGACATTTTCACAATTATAGATTACAATGTCTCGGACATCGTTGTTGCTAATCAAGATCCTACAACATCGACCAATGAGCAAGACAAGTCATTATAATTGATTATGTTGCACTTATCTTTCAAATACAAATATTTTGCTTTCAAATAATAATTGCCTGCTATTATGCGAATATGTTAATTGTTGATGCTAGTTACCCCATGAGTTAATTAATTTGGTAATCCATCCTTGATCATTGATATCCTATAACCTTGTCACCCTAGGATAATTATGTTATTTAATTGTCCTTGTTTAAGCAACGATGAATTACGGTAATGCATAGAAATGCTTAGTGAGAATTTCGAATCCAACACAAACATTGCTAACAATACATGTGATATGTTGTGGATATTGGGTGTGGTGACACATGTTACCACTAGAAATAGAGAAAATGTCTTATAAAATGGAGACTTGGACGAGTGGAATGCATGACACTGATGCAGGGATTGAACGATATTTGGGTTTGTGGATTGTCACACCTGAGTTAATTAAGAACTGAATCATCCGATGCTTTTCTAAACTAATAATCGTACAACTTCAAATCAAGTATGGGCACGACTTAGCCAAGTAAATTGCTTAGTTTTGACATGGCTGCAGCGCATAGTGGTACAGGGGCGGATCCAACATATATGCATTGCTGTCACAGGACAGCAATGTTTTTTACTGGGCCCTTGTACCTTTTCTCATTCTATATTAATGACAGCGATCCGATCTGCCATGTGACATCATTGATGTAAAATTCTAGATCCGCCCCTGTAGTGGTAGGTTGTTCTATTTTCATGATGGGATGCTGACTTCCCTCACAACAGCGGGTTCCTCATTGAAAATATAACCTAGGAAGGGAGCATTTTGGGGTGACTCGTAACAATCATTGTCGCTAGTGTTGAGGGATTCCATCCATCGGGCAGGAAAAGTGTTGGGACGAGGCATTTGAAAAGTATTGTGATGATTCTCTCCGTTGCTCTCGCTAACGGAAACGCAAATGGCTACATGAATTGAACATATCTTGTGGGTAAAATTGTACAACCTGTACAGAGTGAAAAATCTACTTGATTAGCCATATGGGCACTATGAACAAAAGGCACACTTGATTAATTTTAAAAATAAGAATAATGGGGAACATGGTAATGATGCATAATGGTAGCCTTGATATAGATGCAGTTGGAGGGATTCTGCTAGTGTATGTGAAGGGATTCCACTGACATAGGTGGAGGGATTCCCCTATGGAGGTTGAGGGATTCCATTCTCATGCTGATCTTAATTAAATATAATGATTTTGTTTTAAGTAAAATGGCTATGTTATAAGTTTGGTAAATAACCATAATACTTAAAAATAAAACTTGCTTTGTGCCAAAGTAATCGTAAGACTTTCCCTTGATCAGCCTAGCATCTATATATTCTTGCATTTGATATAAGGGTTTGATGAGTAACTTTGTACTCTTTGTTGCTCCTACATGTGGATTTAGTTCTCAAAGACACCAATTGATGAGCAGTCACTTCTACCCACTGGGAGTTGAAGATGATGACGAATACTAGGTCGTATATCCCAGTCGATTGTCTGTAGTTATATCCTAAGGGTCCCTACTACTATTTACTTTTTTCGCTCTAAGACTATCTGTACCTGACCTTCTAGCCCATGATGTAAGACTTTAACCATTTGGTTTGTTTACGCTTATTAATGTACTTTCATATTCATTCGCTTGTATGGATGTGTTATTAATTGATGTTGTACTATGTGAGCTAGCTACTGATTATGAGATTAGCTCCTTATACACAAAGAGTCTCGATGCAAATCCAAATTCCGACAGGGAACTAGGAAGTACTAGGAACCTTCAGTTTTGTTTGTCCATCTGGAATCTAGTTCATGCTATAGCTGTTGTAGTAGGGCGTTATCATTTCTCCATGGAAGGATCCCAAGCCTCCCGTGTCATTGTTACTTATACCAGATAGTGTTTTCTTAAAAAAAAAAACCTACACCAGATAGTTTTTTGGCCCACAATGATTGGTTTTCTGATCGCTTAAGGGAGTGTTTACGGTTGTTCATGGCTAATGACTGTCCATTCCATGGATCAAAGCCAAGACGAAAGAAGATGTGCTGGAGTCATATTGGTTTCTGCTAAAAAAATGACAGAAATCAATATGAATATCTCGTTTTTTAAATGATTTCTCTATTCTTTTCGCTCATGCCTTGCTTTCAGGATAAGACAGGGAGGGGATCACGAACATATCACACACCCCATTTTTCTCTCGCTTCTATCTCACACACGTTTCTCTTCCTTACTTTTTTCACTGCTCGTCCTCTCATTCTAAAAGCAACTTCTTTCAGCCATTACTATTTATTTTCAGCCAAAAAATCATCCACCATAGCTACTATTTATTTTCATTGAAAATACATTAGTTTCAGCCAAAAACTATTAGTCTCAGCGAAAAATCATTAGGCATAGCCAATACAAACAGCCTATCTCGTGCTACATGACCAGTTTGTCAAGGCGAGGGCCATTAAAAGGGAACTCGACCTCTTCCTCGTCGGGATAAACTGATAATAGGGTCTGTTCTTTTCAATTTCTCAAAACGGTTTTTGGCTTTTGCTACAATATCTAACTTTCAAATAGAATATTTTTTTAAGATAGAGTCTACAAGTTAATTATAGTACACGTTAAAAGCCCAACATCTGTACCATCCAAAATCACAAGCGATTATCTCTCTCTCCGTAATCTCTATCGCAAACAGCTAAACTTCAAAAATTTTAGCCAAAAGTTATAAGCCGCAGTCAAAAAGAACAAGCCCATAAGCTGTCGTGCATCATCCCTGCAACAACGCCACTAACGGCATGCATAAACTTCATAAACAGGAGGTAAAGACACAGGAAGACTGTCCGATCTGGCTTCGAGTGAGGGATTGCGTGCCTTGTGGACAGGTCTAACGCGTAAAGTTCACATCATTTCCTGCGCTAAGGAAATGTTAGTATCCACACTACACCATCGGGCCCGCTCAGATCGGCTGTGGCGTTCGGCGTCAGCGATTCTTCGCGTTTAGGTTCCTGTAGCTTTTTTGTTTTTTTGGTTTTTTTCGTGTTTTATTTTTTTTCTCATATTCCTTTGTATTGTCCGTGATAGGTTAACATGTCTCTTTTATGTTTATATTTTTTAAATTTTATTATGCGTAATAAACCAACTTAGCTACACTAAAAAATAAGCTAGCTACAATAAAATTTCAACCAAAATCCAGAATCTATCGCTATTCTGAATGCCCCAACCTTTCCGACAAGTCCTTAGCGTAGGACTCAAGCCACGGAGAATCAGGGAATTTTCCCTTTCCTTCTCGTCGGATTCTTGAATGTCAATCACGGGTTTCATGCTGAGGACGAATCAGGTTGCCCATGTTGGCCAATGGCCAATGCGACTAAGCAAGCCAAATTTGTTCTCCATGCTCTACCGGCACAGTATGTGTTCCCTTTGCGTGGGATTCTTTTCATGGTTTACCTTAAAAACAGTTAATTCAATGTCTGTCATGGTCACACGTTTTCCGCTGTCATGCTCAACCTATATTACCCCTACAGCCACACCCGACCTACGTCATTGTTATGGTGCTTTGCCACTCTCGGCCAAATTAAACCTACTAAGGCCCCGTTGTTTCAGTTTTTTTTCAGCTTCAGTTTTTTTTTTCACTATTCAGTAATTCGTCTTTTTCTAAATTTTTTTAGATTTTTTAGGCTTTTTTACATTTTTCTTTTTTTCCCGTGTTCCTTTGCATTGTCTGTGATGGGCCAACAAATTTTTTTTTCTATTTTTACATTTTTTAAATTTAATTATGCCGAAAAAGCCAAATCAGCTACAGTAAAAAAAACCGACTACAGTGAAATTTCAGCCAAAAGCCAGAAGCTATCGCTAAAACGATCACCCCCTAAGACTACGAGAGGTGGCCTCACTTGACGACAGCGAAGAGGATGATCCAACGGCCTGAATTTTGCTGCAACTTTTTTTTTTAGAAATACTAAGTCACATCTAAAGCTGTGAGCCCTAACAGTTCTATAATTTAGTAGGAAACATCTATAGGAGGTTACTGCACCAAATAAATTTTAATTTAACCTAGAGGAATTATATAACTCGTTTAAGATCGAGTGGGATAGCTTAGCTTGTATAGAGAAATCCTTGTCAAACCTCTTATTACTGTGATCTCCATCCGTTATTAAGTTTGGCTTCATGCATATGAGACTTGACGGTACTCGCAAAGTTGTAATGAGACTGGCACATGTGATGCAAGTAATATCACCACGGTGTTCTGAACTTTCGAGGACCCGGTAACCAGGGGTGCAAAACCACCAACCTAAAAATGGGAAAAATAATAACTCAGCAGCAGCTATAGGGCTTATTCCTTTTAGCTACGGTTTATAATTTTTGACTGAAGTTTTTAAATTTTAGCTGTTTACGACAGAAATTACGGAGAGAAATACTTGCTTACGATTTTAGATGGTACAAATGTTGGACTTTTAACGTGTACTATAATTAACTAACTTGTAATTTCAAAGTTAGGGTGCGCTCAATATAGCGACGAACGACCGCGTTCGGCGGTGAAATATATTGTTTAGCTTTTGGATCACTATTCACCATTTTATCCTTATCTGTTTTTTATTTTTTTTCCTCATATTTTTTTGCATCATCCGTATTAGATTAGCGTGTCATTTTTATTTATATATTTTTTAAAAAATTAATTATATCTAAAAATTAATTCAATTATAGTAAAAAAAATTAGCTAATAAAAATCAGCTAAGTAAAATTTTAGCAGAAACAAAAAAACCCAGGCCTGTTCCGAACGCGGACGCCCCCTTAATGCTACCATCCGTCGCCTCCCGTTCGGGTCCTCTTCCCCGACCCATTGACGACTCCATCGCCGCACGAAGCTCGAGGCATCTCCGACCCCTCCACGCGAGCCTGGTAGCTTCAGCCCGATTCCATGGCCAACAGCAACCTCCCGCGCCGGATCATCAAGGTGCGTCTCGCGTTCTGATCGCTCGCTCCTCCCTCCCAGATCTATCGCCGTCTCTCACTCGATGTATATATTTTCTCTTGATCAATTTGTTCGTGGTGCCTAATCTGTTTGGAATTTGGATCTGTGCAGGAGACGCAGCGGCTGCTCAGCGAATCTGGTGCCTGCTTTTTGGGGGGATTTTTTCCGTAGAATTTTGGTGGATTTTGGCGTCTGTTATTAGCGTCCTGGTCTCGGATGTTGTTTTATTAGTTTGTTGATGCGTGCAGCCCCGGGGATCAGCGCGTCGCCGTCGGAGGAGAACATGCGCTACTTCAATGTCATGATCCTTGGCCCGGCGCAGTCGCCGTACGAAGGTGTTTCTCTTTTCAGATTTTAGTTGAAATAATTGTATATCTGTAACCTGCGTGCCTTTTATTATGTGATACTTTGGACCACGGAATGTGGATTCGATATCGCAAGCCCTGTTTGTAATATTGTCACATTGTGGACTGTAATTGCTGTTACTGTGTTCTGATTATCTGTAGGTATGCTTCTATTTGTTTGTAAAATAGTTGTTGCAAATGAGTAGTACATAGATAGATTATCAGTATTATCACCAACGTGGTTGCTCTAGCGCCAGTGCAACTGTATGGCCTTGGCCTGCTTATGCATACACTTGTAAACTTATTTTGTCTGAATAGGCCAGTAATCCCGCCATCATGTGCTGGTTTAATTCCATTTTTGCATTGTCCTGCTCTTTATGGTACTCATGTGTGCGTTCAAGATTCTACTTTGAGCTTGCACTTTGTTGATTACACGCCAAAATACAGCTTGACATATTCATTGCTGACGATTGTCACTTATGACTGTACGAGCTCTAGTGAACCTGTTTTTTTATTTGTATAAATTATGTCACATAGGAAGATTGTCTTTTGCATTTGTGCCTGCCATTAATTTCCATATGATATGTGGCACAAATTTTGATTCTTTCATCTTATATTCATGATGGTATCATATTATCAGTTTGCCTACGGCACAAAATCGAATGGTTTGGATTCCCTTCACCCTTTGCAATTATTCAAGTTACTGATATACAACACTAGGAATTAACTACTATGTTTGCATGCAATACAAAGTAATTGAAATGTGGTGCACGTAGATAATTAATTTGTACAAATAACAAGTTGTTTTCATATTGTTGTATAGTACTATATATAGCTAATCGGAATTGCTTCAGTTTAGGTAACTTGTCTCAGTATATGGCAACTCTGTTTAATATTAGACATTTTCTATTGGGTGGAACTTTCTTTTGTTTATTCATCTGCATCTGGTCTCTTGATATTGTTCCTTCTGCTATGTATTGGACAGGTGGAGTTTTCAAGCTTGAACTTTTTTTACCTGAGGAATATCCAATGGCTGCTCCAAAAGTAATTTCTTGATTGAGAATCAGTTAATGTTGGTTTACCAGATTATTAGTTGGACATTTATGTTTCCATGTTGTATGTGCTTGGCCGTAACGGTAACATCTGTGCTGCTAATTATGGTTTATTTCCTAGTTGTAATGATGCTGTCATGTTAAGACCGGGGAGTGGGATGAGCTGACATATCCTTTTGTTATAAGTCATAACTGTCTCTTTCATACAATTATGTTTGTGGGTAATGAACTCAACAATTTATTTCTGTTACTGATGAAAAACTATGCTGCACAGTTGTTTCAATAACCAAAATTACACTGTGAAGTAAAGTTGGAATGTAATTTCAAGTGAACCTTCTTGCTTTGCTTCAACCTTGTTTCATGTTTGTCTATGTTTTTATCTTTTTTTAGGTGGTGTCAATGTTTTTTCTTGACATACTCTGTTCTTTGATTTGCATAGTATCCTAGTGACCTGAAATACTGGCACTATATTTTTTATAGGAAAAATCAATAGTAGCATTTTGTTAAGACTGGTTTTATTCATATTAGATTTGTTTGTCTGTTCCCTTCATTTCTCCTCTTTACAGCTCAACACTTGCCTTATTTGGAAGTGTTATATGGAAGTGTCTTGACAGGTGATATTTCAGACTAGTACTAATAGCCATCATGTTAAATAAGGGGTATGCTGAATATTAGTTGTCAACTCCTAGCCGTTGATTGTTATACTCTATGGATATCAACATGCCTGTTTTAGGATTAATGTCATCTAACCTAAGTAGTTACAGCTATTCTATTTGTAATTTTGTACTTTTCTCTATGTTGTCACTGTGTTGTGTAAGGCTTGCTGACAGACATTTTTCTTTGACTGTTGCTGATGCAGGTCAGGTTTCTCACCAAAATATACCATCCCAACGTTGACAAGGTAGGCAAGTGGTATTATTGGCAGGACATTTCGTAAAACAATGTCTCTTTTCTAATGGACTTCACTGCAGCTTGGTAGGATATGCCTTGACATTCTTAAGGACAAATGGAGTCCAGCTCTTCAGATACGCACAGTTCTTTTAAGGTAACAGCCTCCATCGCGTGTTTGGCCAAATAATTCTGTTGTATACGATATATGATGATGTTACTCTACATTATAATTTAAACCATGACTCGCCCATTTCTCATGATAGTATCTATGAGACCATGTGGAGGCTATCATATGTTTGTGATGAATTTGATTTTACTTTTGCTATGTTGCCAATGTTTGAGTTTCATTTTTGTGCTTTTGAATCTTTGGTTTTGCTGTTAGAGTGGCGGCGGTCTAAGCGCTCGTGGTTGGCGGTCGACCAATGGCCGTAATCGCTTATGCGGTCTGACTGCCTTGGCAATGACCGCGGCGCGTGGTCTGGCGGTGTGTGATAGTACCAACCCGTAGCTGGCGGTAGCTATTTTTCAGAGAGGTTTGTGTTGCGTTATACGAAGGTTTTGGGAGCGGCCTGATCGGTCATTGCATGGTGGTCTAATTGAAGTGTGATTGGCGGTTTGACCAGCTTGGTGGCCGCGGTTAGACCAGCCCTTTGTCTGTGCTGAGTTGAGTTAGTTTTGGGTGTGAACCATGGCGGAGTTTTTGCAAGTGTGAGTCATGGTGTGTCTATGCATATATTGTGTTGATGAGAGTCAAATGTATGTTATTTGTGCTTGGATCGATTGGTTGATCTTTGTTATGCAGGTGCATGATGATTGTTGTGGTCAGCAGCGGGGTTTTGAGACTTGCTTGTCGCGTAAGTTCGGGTGGAGCATCAAGCATTGGAGAAAGACAAGGATCGTGAGGAGGCAATTGTGTGCATATGGTGTACTAATTGGATTTGTGCGTTTGAAGTGGTGACATTTTTCAGTGCAGGTGTACAATCTTGGCGGCAAGTAATTAGACATCACAAACTATGGTGTGATGTATGTGCCAATTGGACTTGGACATTTCAAGTGGTGATGGCCTCAGTGCAGGTGTGCGATATTAGCAACAAGCAATTGGGCATCGCATATTCGTAAAGACCGGTTGGTGGCAATTGTGGAAATTGTCTAATACTGGGTGGAGTTAAGGTTTGCAATACCGCAGCTTTGGCATAAGTGGTTTAGATCACGTCTTTGATGATGGAGCGTCTTATCAAGCTGTTGGAGCCTTGTAAGTTATGCTTTAAAAAGTGTGCAAGTGAGTAAAACAGTTTGTGTATGGGTTACCGGGTTTCCCTATTTGTATGTGGTGTGATCCACTAAGGAGTGGCTGGTTGTTTAGGGTTTGATGTGAGATGGAAGCAACTATATAAGCCTTGTGTGTGAAGAGAGAGAATGGCTAAGAACTCTGATTGAGATTATGGTTAGGGTTTTCTTGTGTTGGAGCCTTTTGTGTATGTGATCTAAGCTTAGAGTCCTGCCATCCTAAAGGAGCCTTGTAAGTCGTACTTTGAAAAGCATGCAAGTGAGTAAAACCCATTTGTATATGGGTTATCGAGTTTCCTTATTTGTAAGTGGTGTGATCCACTAAGGAGTTGCTTGTTTTTTAGGGTTTGATGTGAGGTGAAAGCTTCCACTATATAAGCCTTGCGTGTGAAAAGAGAATGGCTAAGAATGCTGAGAGAGATTAGGGTTAGAGTTTCCTTGTGTTAGAGCCTTTTGTGTGTTGTGCTCTAGATTTAGAGCTCTGCCATCATAAGGGAATGGCTGTAAAATATTTCTCTTTAAGTAAAATGAACATCTAAAGTTTACTTAAATGAGTTGTACCATGGATCCTTATGCTTTTGATTTGCTTGACTTTCTTGTTTGTAGGTCTAGGTTAATGTGTGATGAACAATTAGCAGTTGGGTTGAGTTGAATATAAGATTTTGCAAAGGGTTACAATTTCTTGAAATTCAGGTTGCCGTCGGTCGTATCGGCCAGATGCCGGCGGTACTACCGAAGCGGTAGTATCGGCATGGTGGCCGTGGTACTACCGTAGATGCGGTTTGACCGGGAGTTAGATGGCGGTAGGTATTTTCCATAAAGGGTGTTTTCTGGCTGAAACCATGCGGTATGACCAGCCAGGGTAGTGGTATGACTGGAGTTGGACTGGTGGTCTGATCGACCACTGGGGTGCCGGTCAGACCGGTTGAGGGATGTTCTGTAATTTTTGGGAAATTATGAGTTTTGATCATAGGGTGATCTTGGTACTCTTGTCATGGTTGCATTGAGTTGCATGTTTATGCTAACGTGGGTCAAGTTATAAAGAATTTGTATCCAAAAAATAATTTCTTGGCTTTTGGATGTATAGGAAAACTTGGAGGCAATTATGGTCAACGACGGACGATCGGGACTACGTTAGGGTGGATGGAGGTCCAGAATGGCCAAAGAAGTTGTGTGGGATAGTTGGGTTCAAGTATGGCACATGGCAAAGCCAAGGGATGTGATTGAAAGAAAGGTTCAAGCAACGGGTTAGATCAAGTTCGCTTCATCGGTTCAAGTGAGGCGTGGTCTGGTGGGAGTCAAAAACGGGAGACTTGTCGATGGAGGGAAGCCATTAATTAACCTACACATGCGCAAGGGAAATGGTTTAGGATTAGGCTAGGGTCGTGTGTGTGATGTGGATCAATCCCTAACATATTAGTTGGTTGATCCTTGTCAACGCTTTGAAAAGCATGCGTGAAAACTTGGTATTACGGTGTTGACGGGTTCTCCAAACCTTAGCGGGTCTAGACTCACTAAGGGGGCTGGTTTAGCTATTTAGAGGAGGAGGCTAGCTAGGGCAAGAAAGGAATTAGGGTCTAGTTCTAGGCTTAGGCTAGTGCTTCCTGTCCTTTATGGTAAGAGTGGGACTTGTGGAAAGTCCTTTGTAACCAACAACTGTAAGAATCATTCCTCTTCATGAAATAAGTCAAGTTGTTGCAATCCTTGTGTTCTTGTCTCTTTTTGCATGAGTTCTTGTCTTTGCTTGTGTTGATTGGGCTCTTTTTGTGCTCCTCTTGCTGTGATCCATGATGTGTATGAGGCATTAGTAGGTCCTTGGGATCTATCTTTGCTCAGCTAGATCATTCTATAGCAAGAATTAAGATCTTGCCCAGTTTTAGCTTTGTCTTGACTAATATTTGTGATTTTGTGATTGTTGTCTTTCTAGCTTAAACTTGTGATCAGATTACCTTGCTAGGATATGCGAGAGATGATTTGGAAAGTCTTATGATTTAGATCCTCACGAGCAAGAAGTAATTTGGTTTTTAGGGTTTAGTTTCTTATGACCTAGAAAGCAATTCTTCCAAATGGATGAATTCAAGTCTAAGAATCTTGTGTTTCTTGATTTAATTTGGTTCCTGACATCCTTGCTTAGGTTCATACCAATTTTGGTAGCATTTGTATAAGATTTGATCAAGATCTTCAAATTTGGTTTTGGACCCAAAGGGTTTGTTTTTAGGATCAAGGCAAACGGTAGTGCCGAGCTCCCTGAGTGGTAGTACCGTAGAGCGGTCATACCAGCCCCGAGTTGGCGGTAGTACTGGTGCGGTCATACTGGCATGCTAAGGGCAGTACTACCGGACCAGCAAGCAAAGATTGGTTGTTGGCTCTTGTTGATTCTAGATTTCTATGATTCTCTTGTAGGTGTGATCTGAGCTTGATGACTCTTATAGTCATTTAAGCAAAGATTTAGAATACTTAGGGGTATACAAAAAAAGTTTATGCAATTAGTCACCCCCTCTGATTGTTGGTATCGGTTCAACATGATTTCTCTCTTCTTGATCCTCCCTGTTATCAAGGATGTATAAGAGGTGGAGATATCTCTTGAAGATCAAATCTCATTCATCTAGGCACAACCTTCTTGAGTTTACCCAGTTTTCTTCAAAGAGAGGTGGCTTTGGGTTTTGCTCGTGAGGGTTTTTGTTTGAGTTTGTGTTGTGATCTAATTTGCTATGACATGTGAGAATCTATCCAAGGTCATATAGATCGTATAGGACTCACAAGCAAGGGTAGATAAGGTTTTATTCTTTTGCCCAGTTTTGGTGCAATCTTATTTTGGATAAAGATTGGAATTTTAGTATCGATCTTCACGATCCATGATTAGAATATATTCCTGACATCCTATTGAGGGTTTGCGTCAAGTTTTACTGCATTTGAGTTAGTGGTTTGAGAGTTAGCTCTTTTTTTTGGATCGTGCACAATGCTATCTGCACTTTTCTTGGCGAGCGATTAGACCGCAAGGATCCGAACGGTCAAACCGGCTAGTGGTCAGTCCGCTTGTTGGCTGGCAGTCAAACCGGTTGAGACAGTCTCAGATCTTTGTGATTTTTGGCTTTTTGCTTTGGTGAGCTGGTGAGTTTGTGTTTCCGTTGCATAGAGTTGATTCCTGGGGGGAAGATTTTAAAAGAGTTATTCACTCTCTTCTAACTCATCATACCGATCGTACAGTATCATAGTATCCAATTTCCAGAGGAGTGTTTCTTGTATTTCTCTGATGGCTACTATGTTAGTGTGCTACCTTACTGCCTCTTGACAACATTTGGTCTTCAGCATCCAGGCACTGCTGAGCGCTCCAAATCCAGATGATCCTCTCTCAGACAACATTGCAAAACACTGGAAAGCCAATGAAGCTGAAGCTGTTGATACAGGTACTTGTAGATGCAGTCAACAAAGCCATGCACTAACAGTTTTTTGCTCCACTTTTGATTTTCCTGATACCGGACTATGTTATTTCTGTGTTTTGCAGCGAAGGAGTGGACTCGCCTGTATGCCAGTGGTGCATGAAACCTAACGCTGTTTTGGATGTAATAATACCGTCGTAGTTTGGGCCTAATTGAATACCATTTGCTTGATAAGAACAAACTTGAAATGTTTTGCGATGGAAGTGTCCAAATGATAACAGTTCAAATGATTGGTTGTATGTGTGGTGCATGTCGTCTCCCTTCACTGCTGCGCACCTTTAGCCAGATCTGTTATCGCTTATAGAACACGCATTGTTTCGACTTGATCTTCAATTGTCTCTCCAGTTAACTCGTGTTTTGTGGTCGAGCATATAAGCTGTTCAAAACGATAATAGCAGGTTTTTATGTTCTATTCATACCCCCAGGAGCAGTTTCTTTGCCATTCTTAGCTTGTGGGGGAACTAGAAACCATCTAAACTACCTCTGGAGGATCCATGGTTCTGAGGTATTGGCAAAGCCGGCTATTCTGAGGTTGCATTCGTTGCATTCTTTGTTTTATCTCGGTACCTTGGCGAGAACCTTTTAACAGATGTTTCTACGGAAAGCAAATAACTGAGAGGATAGCTCCTGTCCTTCATTGTATTGACTGTTTTAACATGTGGGCATTGTCTGCTGTATCATGTTTCCAAGCTAAATTCGCCTTATGATCCTGATTCCTGGGAATGAGGAGAGTTATGTCGTTACATGTTACTAGTACTCTGTTTGTCCACAGGCCATGAGGACATGTCACAATTTTCTGGTGTCCACGCCTTTAGGCCTTAGGATACAACACGGCACGGGCTGTTACACGCTCAAAGCCGGAAAGAGAGGCGAGCTGTCGACTTGCCTCCGCCTGCGCCTCCCCCCATTGCCGTCGAGCGGCACTCCGACAGGTTAGTACAGGCAGCCCGCGGTGTCGCAGGCCGGGCCGAACCGGCCGTGCAGGCGGTGTGGGCGGACGTGAATAGGCACGGCCGCACTGGTCGGTGACGCCGACGCACGGCCAATGGGTACGTGCCGGACGGAACGGAAAATGTTTACTACTATTTAAACATTATATTACATGATTAACACTAACAAAAATATGATTGACACTAATTAATCACCTATCAAGCCTGAGTAGCTTGTCACATCATCCTGCCAAGCTCTGGTGGCTCGGTAGGTCCCGCCGAGCTACGATAGTGCAGCAGACGATACGTGTCGCGAGCCGCAGCTACCGAGCTCTGGAAAGGGACAAGATTTGCAAAAATAGACGGGGCCGCTCAATTTGGCTTCATAAGCTGACTTATGACTTATTTTTCACTGTAACTGATGATGATTTGTTTGATATAATTAAATTTAAAAAAATTTTAAAAGTGAAAAAAATAGGTTAACTCATCATGAACAATACAAACGAATATAGGAAAAAAGAAAATACAAAAAGGCTCAGAAAAGCTAGAAAATAATAAAATTTAGGAATAGTGAACTAAAAGTTAGAAACTGAAATTGAAATGTGAGAGGCCTCGAGCTAAATTTTAAAAATATATATATATACAGTGCCAGGTTTGGAAAGGACCTGACGGCAGAAACGTCTTGTTCGAAAAAAAAGAAACGCCTTGTTCGGACAAAGACTGCAGGGACGTGGAGTAATTGCTCTGAGAAGAACAGATCAGAAGACAAGTTTGTCAGTACTGCAATACTCCTACCCAATGGTTTCGTGCGATCTCTCCTACCCAATGGTTTCATGCGATCCTGGTAATCTCCTGGTTGGAAATTCAGTAGGGTCGGGGTCGGGGCACGTTACGGCCGGGTGATGATCCGGAGAGCTGGATCACGAGATAAGGTCGGGCGGCTCTTGTTCTAAGGAAAAGGCAAGCTCCGACAATTTCTTTTTGCGTACAAAAGGAAGAATCTGAACAGGTGTATGTGCCGTGCGCTTATTATGTCGCTCGAAGACTACATCTTCCCCCACGATTAAAATGCCTCGTGCGATCCATGTCGCTCACCCTCGACGCTGGTGTACGTCCTGCGTCTACGTGCCGCCCTAGCTAGCTCTGAACCTCCGGGGTACGTACGTACGTACGTATATATGTTTGTAGAGAGAATAAATACCTATATATATGCCGGTGCAGGGGTACGTGGACCCTCCCACTTCGCGAGGTCGGGCGCGCGGCCACCATAATTCTCGCCGCCTCCTCTAGTCCAGTGCCCACTGCATGCGTAGCCCTAGACGTCCTTCGGCAAGCGGCGTTCTTCGTTCGTGGGCTAGTGGCTTTGTGAGCTCGTAACCTTAGAGCTGAGGCGGGTCAAGCGGCGATGACAATGGGCAGGCGATGATTGAAGAGGCGAGCATGGTCGGCCGAGGGCCTGGGCGCGTGGTGTAGCTGTAGCAGTGGCGAGCAGAGACGGGGGCTAGCCATTGGCGTGTTGCACGCAAGCAAGACTGTAAGAGCAGAGGCCAAAGGCCTGTCAAAATGAGCAAGTAAGGCAGCAATAGAATGTGAAAAAGCTCTAAAAGTAAGTGTCTAAGTGATAAATCTTTAGTCTTTATCCTTCACTTGTCAAAACCAAATAGAGCATTGGAATATATCTAGGTGTATTCTTTTTAGCTGACTTTTATGGCTTTTGAGCCTAGCACGAGCGTTTGTGCGAATAAACCAAATGCCGATAAGCGGCTTTAAAAATATTGTCCTAATAAACCGCTTCGAAATAGCGGTGGAGAAGTCACCTCATTTGTATGTTTGGGGGAATCCATAAGATATAAGTCATATGCTAAGAAGAATAGAGTCAATGCCATTTGTTGCTTGTTTGATTTGGTATATGGATTGAAGAGGTATTTCAACATAGTTGTGCAAATGGAATGGCAGCGGCACAAACATAATCTCAACTTGAAGTTCAATTAGACCAACAACAATTCCAATTAGAGGAAGACGCTACACAACCGCAATAATAAGAATAAGAGGCTGCACAACCGCAAGAACTAGAGGCTGCACAACCACTATTTGATAACTTGGTTGCAAATCGTTGAGCAAGCTTTATTTGTGTGGTATTTTTCGATATCCTACTTTCATCTTTGTATGTTCGCATGCGGATTGTAGTTGTTTATTCCATTTTGTGTATATTAGTGCATCTACAATATAGTTTATGTATAGTTTCACTTGATATTGGTTAATACCTTTTGGTTCATGCTTGCGACTCCACCATACCTAAAATTTAGTTATGGGTTCACCACTGTGCCAATCGATGCATTGCACTTCCCTTTCAGGTTATCGTTCTTTTCAGCTTATGGTTTACGTTTTATAACTTCCTATGAACAAATAAAGAGGACAGTTTTTTCATCGTCTTTTTAAAACGACTTATCAAAATAACATTTTCAAAGCGATTTATCAATATTTGATTCGTTCGTATAAACATTCGTACTAAAATTGCAAACCATCAAATATAGCTATATCATGAGCCACAGCTAAACATAACCATAGCTGACTGGGATGCTGATATGTCCTATGTGCTATGTCTACGAGGGAAAAAAGAAGGCTCGGCTCGCTCCATCTTATCTCTGCATATCTGATGAGCAGAGATGAGATGGAAAAGCTTGGGCCCTTTCATTGACTTGTCCAATCGGATTCGCGCAGCGGATGAGGATCTCCTGCCACTTACACCTGGCGGGACAGAGATTCTCTGCATGCGGTGTTCCTCGGGGACAAAACTGAAGGGTATCTGGGCTCTGATTGATTCGCCCTGCGTGCCACATGGCAGCGCTGCAGGCGCAGGTGCATCCCCTTCATTGGACGGTTAAAACGGCAGGGGAATGGTTTTTTTTTTGCAAAATATTTCTCACATAAAGCCTATTTTTCTTATCACAAATTACTATTTGTGGCCATATTTACGGTCGTCATCGGTCGTCACTAATACTCGAGGCACAGCTGTCATAGTGTCGAATTTTAGTTATTCACAAATAACCATATTCATCAGTGGTCTATCGTCTCGTTAAACTAATACTGATCCTTTCGGTGACCACGGTATTGGTTGAAAGAGTCTTTTCGGCAATGAATATTATCAAGATAGATTTGCGCAATAGAGTAGCGGATAAGTGGTTCAGTAACTTGATGATATGCTACACTGAGCGAGAGATTTTTAGAAATCTTGATGATGATAGAATTAGAAAACGCTTTCAAAGTATGAAATCTCGTAGAATACTATTGCCTCATACTTGCACTACTACTCAATCCTAGTTAATGGTATGTTTCATCTTTTTTCAATCTTTATAACTATTCACAAATACAATTTCGATTTCACACTAGGTTTGCTAATTTTGGTGTACAGATAGCTGCTTACATATATTTATGGGCTTTAAGAGGCACATTATCTATTACCGAGGTACAATATTTATTGTATTTTATAATTTTACTATGTTCCTATTCTAATTATGTGTGATTTTAGACTGTAAAAAATAGTTCGTTTATCTTTTGTACGTCATGACCCACTAGCCCCTCCTAAAATTTGGTTCTACGTCCGCTACTACCTGCTCAGAGGTTGGCGGTCAAGGCATGTTTTCCTCTGTTTTTTTATCTTTTCTTATAGATAATTGGCATCTGATCTTTAGAGTTTTTTATAGTTATTAGAGTGAAAAGTTTTGCTTTTCTCTTTAAATTTTGTTCGAAAAGCTTTTAAACGGGTCGGCTCCTATTCACCCCTCTAGTAATGAACTTGGTCCTACGTGCGGTCCCGCTCAGTTCGGCATATATAAGCTGGTTTATGGGTTTTTTTGCGTTGTAGCTGCTGGTGGCTTTTTTTGTATAATTAAATTGAAAAAAAATTAAAATAGAAAAAACAGATTAGCCTATTATGGACAATGCAAACGAAAAACAGGAACAAAGAAAAGAAAAAAGCCTAAAAAGGTTAGAAAAAGATTAAATTAAAGAATAGTGAACTAAAAATCAAAGGTCAGAAATTGAAACCGAAATGGGCGAGGCAGTAAACATTGTACGTGCGGTTAGCAACTTTGCACTCAATTTTTCATCACAAACTGAGGACGTTTCTGTTGTAAAGAAACCCACTGAACAAAATATCTAGGAGTATTAGGGCATGAGGACGTATACAATCACTGCACGTTTGGTTAAAGAAAAAGAAATGAAAGAAATAATAGAAGTCTGAACAGAAATCACGGGTCACGGCTGCTACATACATGTGAATATATGTCATGGACGACGATTCCACATAAAATTTAAGTAAGGTGGAGCTGCTCAAAGATTTTTATAGAAGCTTCAACTAGTTTTTTGTTTAAATTTCTGATCGTATCTTTTAGTTTTTAATTAAAATTGTACTATAGTAACTATTAGCTTTTTCAAAGAATAAATAAAAAAATAAAAAATTGAGAAAAAAATTAAAAAAATCGTTATATTGTCACAAGCAATACAAAGAAATAAGGGGAAATAAAAAACCAAAATAAAAAATTGGTGTGTTTTAAGTGAATTCTAATTTAAATAAATTAAAAACTAAAAAAATTATAAACTAAAGCTATTTGGAGGGGGTCAAGACAAGAGAAGACATCGAACAAACGCGCAGAGAGCTATTTACAGCTAAACGTGTCATTAAACCCTCTGCATACAGCTCCCCCTGCCCTGTAGTTTGTTCTTCACTTGCAGCTTTTCTGCCGTTTTGCTACAGTTGCTCCTTGTCTTCAACCTTTCAACGGCTTAATTGATTAGGCAGAGGTAGCTCATGCTGTTTCGTTAAACAAACGGTCGGAATAATCTTACGTTAGTTGGAGAAGGACAAAGTAACTAACTGAAGTGGATAAATTTTTCATCTCATAAGCTATCTTTTAAAGATGAGATCTTTGATCCAATGGATACTAGTATGTGAACGTTCGTTAGACTGTGACTCTAAAAGACTGTTAGTATACGGTGAAAAGAGCAGTAAATAGCTAAAGGATACCAATGTATAAAAGAAGAGATTATTAAAATAGTCCTACATTTATTATAAAAAAATAAAAGATCTAATTTAAAGATAAAGAAATCTCTTATCTCACAAGTTAATTCTCTTATCTCACAAACTAGTTTTTTGAGAATAACAAGATCGTTACGATCCAACACAAATTCTACACGGAAAGGACGTGGCGTCGACTATTCAGAGACAGAATCCTGCATGGTCTGCAGACCAGCTTAATCATGCAAGTTTGTCACTCCCTTTGGGTCAAATCATATGACAGGGGAAGCATGGCAATGACTCGTGTGACCTATCCTCCCTAATTCGTGCCTTTTGCTGGACAAGTGAATCTTCAGGTCGGGGGACTCGCCGCTCTACCTAGTCCATCGTCAATAATGACGTCCCTAATCAGCGGAAACGGTTTCAGTCCCATGTGGCTCGTTGCTAGCAAACGCCTTTTACGCTACCGTGCATGGACGGTGCATTTGACTAGTACAAGCCACTTCCGGAATGCATTATTGCCAAATTGCCAACTTTTTTAACAAGCTGCACGCAACGATGCAAGACTGGAGCCGGTCCAGAAAAAAAAAGTCTCTCTATAACTGGAGAACGCGAACTCAAAATCTAAACCTATCTGGGTATATGTAACAGAAGTAAGAGGAGAGATGAGTAATATAGCTACGAGCCTCTATCTTATCCTCAAACAAGATAGTAGGTGATATTTATATTAATTTTTATTCTTTTTTTAAATAAAAGACAGAAATAAAAACCAATACCACCACATGTCCGGTCGATGAGCTGAATCGAGCGTAGCATGGGCATACACCCAACCCGTGCTTCCGCCGAAACCAACGACGCAGATGCAGCAGCGAAACAGGGCAGATCGAGCACGCGTTCCGCGCGCTGTAGATCGCGCGCGAACACGCCGGCCCTCACGTACGCGCACACGTCTTTTCCTATTTCCAGGCCGCTTTCTGTGGAGCCCGCGCGGCCGGTGCCAGGAGATCGCACTCGCGCGCGTACGTTCCATCGTTTGGCCACCAATCAAGCACCGAGACCGGCTCGTGCACGTGCCCCAGCCGCGCGCGCGTGATGATCAACCACAGGAAGCGCGCGTACGTACGTGGCGTGTCCCGGCCGGACGAACGACGCGACGGCCGGGTGTCCCGGCAGCGTACGTGCGGGACCGCGCGCGACGCTGTACGTACGTATGGCATGTGACCGATCGAGAGCAGCTTGCCTAGTTGACAGACCAAGATTTACCCCTTTAATTTATATATAACAATCTATATAATTTTTAAATAATATTATACTAAATAGAAATATGTTCGGTAATTTTTAGCATCAATACCTTAATGTAACCGATGCCGATGTATGATGATAAAGAAATAGTGATCAAAATACTTACCAAAATAACCGATGACAGTGTATGATGATAAAAAGTAGTAGTCGAAATACTTACCAAAATAAAAAAGACTGATAATAATATTGATTAGTTACAACAAACTAAAGAAACTAAGAGCAAAACCATAGACAAAAGTTGGTCAGCATTAGTAACATACATCATTCGATCTCAATAGTCTGCTAAAAGAGAACAAAATTAGTTAAAGTTTTTAAGTAAAAATAGTACAATGCTCAAATATAAGTTAATGCATTATCTTTTAGTACATACATTCTGTTAAGTTCATAAAACGATGAACCATAATAATTATATATTATCAGGTGGACCTAAGCTTCCTTCAGCCGGCGATGGCATGAGGCAATAGGGACCAGACGACACCACGGTAAGATGGTACGTGAGGGCAGCTGGTGGCACCACTTTCTCCTATTCTCCTGTGACCGGTCGCTGTCTAGTTGAGTGCGGTTGTGCGGCAGACATGGTGCACATTTTCTGGTCAATCATACGAGACGAAAGAGCGACGAGGGCTACTGCGAGGTGATATGCTTTGGGATCATCAAATGGACATCGTGGTCTGTTGCGGTCCTCCCTCTTATATTGGTTCAAGGGTTGGTTTGGCTTGTTGTAGCTGCCTCATGGACTGAGGGAAGCGAAGGCTTCTCGTGAATAGCTAATAACTACTAAAAATTTGAGCTGCTAGTACTCCCTTTATTGGGTTTCAAGGGAAAAACCGGGTACACTGAGTTTAGCCTAGGGAGTTCACACATAGATTGAAGGTGCTAATCCCTGCTAAAAAAATTTTGGACCCGGTGTCATGTGACACCGGGACCCACTAAGTAGTTCCGCCCTTGGTCACTAGCCGGTCGCTTTAGCTACTCGAGTACCTAGCCAATGTCAGGTTGAGGCCAACATGCGCACCCGAAAACCTTCATGAAGGTATAGTCAGGTTTGGTAGACCACTTGGCTTGCTAACCGATTAATGAAATAACTTGTAGTGCTAAAGGCTTCATCTTAAAATTTAAGAGGAACTCCCGAGGAAGCTAGCTAGGAGAGCTAAAACTGTCTCGATAATGTGTCGGTGTTTGCGTTCAGCAGCACCATTTTGCTGGTGTGTGTGGGCAAGAAACGCGATAAGCAATGCTAACTTAGTTAAGGAACCAATGCAATTTTTGATATCCCCCAGTCAGTTTGCATGCATAGAATCTTCCTACCATACTATCTTTCAATAAGAGTTTGGAATTGAACAAATATGAGAAGAACATCAGCCTTACTTTTAAGCGGAAATAACCAATTGAACTTGCTGAAATCATCGATAAAACTCACATAGTATTGAAATCCACCAGCAGAGGTGATGGCAGGACCCCATACATCGGAGTAGACAAGTTCTAATGGAGACGACGAAATTTTATGAGACGTAGTGTAAGGTAACTGATGACTTTTAGCCTATTAACATACATAACAGACCGACGCATTATTTGAACTATTGGAACATAGAAGATTATTAGGACTAAACGCACGATGAAAGATGGAGAGTGACGGATGGCCTAGACGATTGTGCCACCTTTCTTGAGAGGGTGTGGCGGCTGATACCGATTTCTATAATTAGACTATCCGGTTTGGTTGTCACCAACTATAAATGGATCTTACTCTATACGGTTTACATAATATTATCTTAACAGTCGGCGCCGGAGACAAATTAAGTCGCTAACACCAACGACCGACATATAGGACTACTGTACCACTCGATTAGGCCATCGACACTTTTCCGCGCGTCAAGTGACGTGATTTGCCCTCTTTTTGGATCGCCATCCGGTAGCAAACTTCTGCGTGCTTGCTATAGCTAGTTATGTGGTAGTATCTAGTACGTACCAGTATCCTGTACCTGCAACGTCCCACAGGCAGCAGCTGCACGCACCTCCACAACTCGAAAGTTTTTACTCAAAAGCTGGCAAAACCTAGGTGACCAAGCAATAGTAGTAGAAGCAGCACATGAGTGCGGTGCGGGTGTGTGTAGACTGTAGAGAGAAAAGCCTGCGTGTATAAAGGCGGCAACCGCATGAATGCATGTTAGACAATGGTTCACAAGCAAAGTTGTCCATAGAGACTATGATATATGTGCACAACAAATTTCACTTGTAGTCTTACTCCAAAATTTTAAATACATAGCAGTAGCATAAAATATGATAGATAGTTATAGGCTCTAATGTTGTTAAATACAATATAATTCATAACTTTATAGTTGATGAGCTACTGTTCATGAACTGCTGCCGGTGGAAGATGTTGAGACTCGATTGATATGCTTCTTGTGGCTATACTTGTCGTCGCCGTTGCACTCATACCACCTAGGTTCTCAGCTCTCCATGTTCTTTCTCTTGCGGCTAGGGTTTGTTTCTCCCTCAGAGCTAGGTCTCATAGTGGTGGTTATTGGCTGGGCCTTTGGACCAATTTCAAAGAAGATGTAACTTGCATTTTGATTGGTACCGAAATAAATAGTAATATCAATTCCACCCGGTATGGCTGGTATTGAGGCCGGAAAGGTACACAAGCTGTACTATTCTGTTTTAGATGACGGTATAGTATATACCGGTCAGTATAGCCAATACCGAAATGATATTGATAGCTTTCTTCACAAGTATGCTGTGTCTGTGTATCAAATTTATGTGCTGATCTACACACACACACACACATACACACACACACATACATACATACATACATACATACATACATACATACATACATACATACATACATACATACATACATACATACATACATACATACATACATAGAAAGAGGGGGAGGGGGAGACAGGAGGGTTTCCTTACAAGTGAGGTTCACAAATTTTTGCACCAATTTAAGGGTTTGATTTGTGACTATATACTACTCGATGAGGATATAATAACCCTCAATTTATCATTTATCTGTAAATAGTATTATTACGTCATTCTACTCCTTAAGCATACCCCTTATATCTATAAGGGAGAGACCTAACCATGTGGTCATGAGCCCTTTCACGACCGCTATCTGGTCGTGAGCTTTTCTACGATCACGCCATGGTCGTAAATCTTTTTACGAGCATGATATAGTTGTAAATCTTTTTACAAGCATGATAGATCGTAAGTCTTTCTACAAGTATGACATAGTTATAAGTTGTTCTATGACCATCTTATGGTCATAAACTCTTCTATGACTAAGACTAATTTCGACTGACTTGTTTACGACAACTTGCTATATCGTGGGTCTGCCTGATAAGGTAGTTAACGTGCGTACTTATTCTCTGGAATAACTATGCAGAACTTCTCTCTCTGTCCCTGGCGATAACTGCCTGACATCGAAGAAGCCTCATATCACTGACAATAACTCCCACGACGGTTACTCATTTGAAACATTAAGATGTCTCTTGTCATAAAATAATTATCACCTTTTCGTATGCTATATAAGGACACACGTCAGAAAGAAAAGAGGAACAGAAACATCAAAAATAGCGCAAGATATTCCACCTTGCTTTCTTTACCAATTGTACGTACAAAACGCATCGCAGCACGGTTCTACTGCGTATTTCACCATGGCAGTACAACATACTATTCTATTGACACTTGGACAATAGATTCGAGCACGACCTTATCCGGTCGAAACACGAAAGCAACGCAACCTCCATGATTAACTGATTGTGTCGTCCGGTGTCAAATGACGGTGGTCGTCGATAGGTTAATTAAGTACATATCTATGCTGAGTTGCTGACTAGCTACTTATTTATAGATACTAGTGTTTCCTTTCACTTTGTCGAACGGCTGTTACCTTTCGAAGTGACAGGACGAGATCGAACCGCTGTTGCTGCACAGCCCATCAGCATGTATAAGACCGAAACTTGAGGGAATCTGCAGGAGTAGTGACTAGCAAGTCCGAGCCGAGTGGATGGCACGCAGACGCAGTTACTTTTTTTGCTCGTTTGGTCAGGCAAAGTTTTTAATCCTACAAGAAGAAAGCGGAGTGAAACGACGGAGACACAGGCGATGCGCAGCCCGAGCGGGAGTATCTCTGCCCGTCCCCTGCCAGCCAGTCAGTCCTGCATCCAATCACCTCAACAGATGCCCGGCCTCGCGTGGATCGATCGGATCCGTGCATTCGACACACGAGTACATACGTGAATTTAATCTCTTCTTTCTTTTCCTTTTTTCTTTTTGAATAAGCGCAAAGCTCTGCGTGTTGGTTCATTAGCGGAAAGAAAATTAACTAAATGGTTATATCATAGTACGAACTTAAATCAAAACATCCTCAATATCAAAACTTTAAACTCATCGCTCTTTTGAGCAAAACCAAGTAATTACAGTAACTTTCCATAGAAAGTATCTAGATGGATGAGATCTGATCTCTAACAGATATCTCCGCCTCTTACATGTCCTTGGTACCAAGAAAGATCAAGAGGAGATGAAATCTAAACAAAAAAACCAAACACATCAAAAGCACAAAACTCCCTCTAAATTCATACCAAGTGCAACAATAAACTGTATTGTGGAGAAGATTTATTAAGATTCATTATCAAGCATAAACATAGATCATTTATTCAAGTTAGGCACTAGTTCATATAGTAATAAGACATGATTCACCAAAAAACTAGCATAGCACTAAATAAAGCTCAATTTAGACTCAAGATTCAAAACTACATTTTTGACATGACATAAATTATAAAATGATCATTACAGAACAAACTAGTCAAAAGATCCAACCATTCAAATTAAAAGATATCAATTATAGAAATTGAAACCACCTATGAATTTTAGTTCAAGTTTACAAAATAAGCTAGCATGACCAAGATTTACTCGTACATATAAAAGCATGACAAAGCTAGTAAGTAGGTATAACATAACTATGAGTAATATCAAATTAGAATTATATCATAATTGAGTAATAGTCAAAACTCATACATAAATACATATCTTGTAATGCAATGCAATGCAATGTATGCATGATAAAATAGAAGCACGAAAATAAAAACCCCAAACTACAAAAACCACTTGTAAAAGAAAACAAGAGCTAAAAGCACTCAAAAGAGAAATTACTTGCAAGAACGAAAAAACTCTACTCTACATGGTCTAGACCAAGGAAAATAGACTGCTAAAGAACTAATCAACAAGACTAGCTACCGTCGATACAAGATTGGACAATAAGTTTGTAAGCACCTGTTGTGGTTTTAGACCAAACAGTACCACCAGGAACCAGTGGAATTTTTGTGAATGAGAAAGAGAGATATGTCCCTCGAGACCACCCCAGGGGACCTTTTATATAGCAATCATGCTCTTTTTACAACACTACCCCTAGTTACAGGTGTTGCCCTAGAACGTACTTGTTCTTTACATATTTAAATGGGCCTCTTGGGCTTATACTCTTTTTGCCACCCCTATAATAATATGCACATCTTACTGGGTCATTTAATCATGCAGGCCAAATGGGCTTAGGTGGAGGCCATCCCCACAACATACCCCACATCGGATTCAAAAACCACCGAGGATGCAAAGGGACATAACGAGAATATACACGAATGGATGGATAAGTGTATTGCATATGGGTGCCTATAGTTATAAATGACCTCCTCTCTTCACTTATAAGGGGTCCTATTTATAGAGTGGGAGGTGAAGACGAGTGAAGTTACAAATTTGCCCTTAGGATCTAGGTTACTCCTAAGGGTAGCTATGTCATTCACACCACGTAGGTCCTGCCATGTCCAAGAGGCTCCGGGGTCGGCTCCGAA
This sequence comes from Melocanna baccifera, assembly GCA_036346265.1. NCBI lineage: Eukaryota > Viridiplantae > Streptophyta > Magnoliopsida > Poales > Poaceae > Melocanna > Melocanna baccifera. The sequence goes on from CM070688.1 coordinate 26,542,275, forward strand.
CCCCGACCAGAGTTGACCCATCGATGACTTTGGACCTCGTCTAGAGTCGACTCTGGGCCTCGTTCAAGGTTGGCCCAAGGTCGACCCCAAACCTTGTCCGGGGTTGATCCGTGGACTTCGCTATGGTCGGTCCACAGACCTCATCCGCAATTGGCCTCTGAGGTTGATCTCCAGACTTCGTCAAGCCGAGGTTGTAATAGCACACTTCGACACGTCTTGCTATGTCAAAGTTCTCCATTACCCGAGGTAGTACAGGTCCTCCCTCAATAGTAGCCCCTCGCCGATTCGGGTGGTCATTGATTACCCTGATCGGGCCAACACATTGATTGGGAAAAGGGATTAGCGCACGGCCTCAGACCAATGGTTCTTCTCTTAATTTGTGAGACATTGAGACATTAAAATATCATGCCTTCTGCCCATGTCAAGGCTGAGTCTTCGAGGGTAATATGGACTCCACCCTTGGCTTGGTGCGACCCAGGCCCAGGAATCATTCGCACCACAAGGGGTACCGTGCCCTTGGCTAAGCGCATTCTGCACTGGGCGTCGGATGCGTATTGTGCATGACCTCCTCGGGGGAGTTGGGTGGACTTGGTGCGTCACAGATTGTGCATGACCGTTATGATTTACAACAAGTTGCAAAATATATTTGCACACTTTAAAATCATGGCACAAGGTCAGGTATATGGACTCAAACCGTTTGCAAAATATATTTGTAAACTTAAGTCACATGCTACAAGAATCAAGCTACATGGCCGGTCATACCGCTCTCAAAAACACTACATACTGCAATGAGCACCTCTCTAGAATAAAGTTACCGCTAACTAGAAATCGGTCATATTGCATTTTCGATCGAACCGCTCTCACGGTTGGTCACACCGGACAAGGGTCAGATCGCCTCCCACGGCTGGTCAGACCGCTCCAACACAGCAGTCAGACCGCCTCTGCAAACCGGTCAGACCACTGCCCATCTGATAGCAAAAACCAGAGAACAAATAACACAAAATCAAACTAAAATTTCAACAATGAAGCACAAGCACAGTCAAATATTGATCACACAACATGGAATAACCTCTACATGGTATCATAGACATGATGCTCAAAGGTACTTGTGTCGATTGGAGTCAGACGTGGCTACTTGAGGCACTTCCGACTACAACTCTTCATCGTTTTCGACTGGAGCTCTGCTCTATCTCTGAGTAGAACTCTATTCCCGTTACCAATTGTGACTTTGTTCCTTCTTGGACTTTTATTTCTAAGACTGTTTATGCCCCTGGTAAGCCTTTTAGTAGGCAATGCACAATCTACATGTAGTATAGGTATAGACTCATGAAAAGCCAATGCACATGTAATACATTAAAGGCGTTTTGTAACTTCTCCGTATAGTGATTTTATCAATTGTACGCTAGTAGTTTTTTTTCCTATAAAGGTTTTTCACGCTAAATATTTAGCTCGTATTCTTGATTATTCTTCATTGTTTTATATTGTCTAGTAGATTTCATAGCACTGAATTACACTTACAGAGGTGGCCTGACACGGTGCCGGAGGACCCTCAGGACATGCGGGCATACATGAATTTAATCTTCCCTCGATCAATGACAACACACTGAATTAGATGGAGAAAGCAGGGCCAAAGATTAAAGGAAGATTGATCGATCTTGCATATATGCACAGCACTTTACAACGTTGCCGTTTAATTTGTAAGAGCCATACACAAACACGTACAATTACCTTACCTGCACAGGCTTATTAAGCTGCATGCCTATTTACCAAGAAGTAAGTGATCTATCACCTGCCGGCCGGCGGGTAAAGGTAAAAACTAAGCAACAATAGGGCCAGCATACTTGCAGCTACTACTGGAAGTTACAAAGGCGGAAGAATCACAAGAAGCCCGGACAAAGTGGGCAGGCAGAACGGCAGAGGCAGACAGCAGGTAGTGAGGCAGGAGCCAGTGCCAGTGGAGGGCTGGCCAAGTAAGCCAAGGTAACAACGCCCTTTAGTTACCAGATATGGATTAAACCAAAGGTGAGATCGATCAGGGTGTGGGGACATACGTAGGAGAGTCTAGCTAGCTAGTACACTTGTGCCAGGTGCTGCTGCGGCTGCACGCTGGCGCTGTTGCTGCAGTGCTGATCGGCGTTATTTGCGGCCGGTTCTTTGGGCGATCTGGCGGCGGGCAGCTCGAAGGGGCCGAGCCGGTGGTCGCCGAGGCGGGTCTTGTGGGCGGCCTTCTTGTACTCGCCCCACGTGAACTCCCTGTACAGGCTCTGCTCCCCTTCCCGCATCACCTGCGGCAGCGGCGCGATCCGCTGAGTCGCCGCCGGCCCGCCGAAGTAGATCACCGACAGCCTCGAGTGCTTCCCGTCCGGCGCCACCACCCGGTGCTTCACGCTCCGGAACCGCCCGTTTGTCAGCACCTGATCGATCGACAAAATCTCCCGTCAATTTAAGCCACTGCGCCTACTAGTACTGCATGCGAACTTTTGCATGGATGCATGCATGTAGAATCTTCAGCTGCTGCAGGCGCATCAAATAATACGAAGAGCGTACAGATGATGGTAGATGCATGCATGATTCACGCCCGCACGGCAACGGATGATAGGGTCAAGTAGCACACTTGCGCGTACGTTGTTGACAAGAACGGGAACGTTGTTGACTAAATGATGTGCGAAGACATGCATGCGCTGCACGCTTGGTTTGGTTATGCTGCATGTGTCGATCGGTTCCTGAACAAAGCTAGCTGGTGGTAGAAGTGAATTAAGGTGATCGAGTGGCGGTACTGGTACCTGCAGCGAGTCGCCGACGTTCACCAAGAAGGATTCCGGGTCGGGGGCCACGGGGACCCACCTGCCGTCCCTGAGCTTGATCTGGAAGCCCGCGGTGCGGTTGGACCTGAGCACGGAGATGATCTGTGGGTCCGTGTGCTCCCCGAAGCCCGTCACGCCGCAGTCCCTCCCCGGCTGCCCCGGCGCCAGGGGGCAGGGCGGGTAGTGGTTCACCCGCACCATCTCGTCGCTCCCTTCCCTCCCCACCACCATCCGCCGCAGCACCGTCCGGTCCTCCACCCCGAGCCCCTCCGCCATCAGCTCCAGCACCCGCCCGCCCACCTCCCTCACCGCCCGCGTGTACTCCTCCAGCGCCACCCTGCATCATGCGCATGCATGCATCCATGTTCAGCGACCATTCTCTCTTGAATCTTGATACATGCATCATGGACAGACAAGTAATGGTGCTGCCGATGGATTTACCGGAGTGACGGCGGCAGGGAGGAGCCGGGGACGGCGTTGGAGCTGACGGAGAGGAGGAGGTACTCCAGCCACCCGACGTCGCCGTTGGAGCCGATGCTCTTGCTGCCGTAGCCCAAGGGGCGGGCGGGCCCGGACATGTCCAGCTTGTCCTGGTGGGGCAGCGCGAAGAACGCCATGGCGCCGGCCTCCAGCGCGTCGGCCAGGCCCGCCGGCACGCCGTGGTTGGTCGCCCTGAAGATGCCCAGGCTGCAGCACGCCTCCGCCACCGCGATCGCCGCGCCCGGAGCCGACAGGTCGATGGCTGGGATGGCGACCGGCGGGCCCACATTGGTTTTGGGGCACCTCACCAGCGGGATCTGGTCGATGGAGCTGGGCGCCGTTATCGCGACCATGGTCAATAAACCCTAAGCTATCTTCTTCTTCTTCTTCTTGTTCTGTGAGGCCGTAAGCGAAACAGAGCAGGAACAGGGGAGCAGCTTGCTAGCTGGCCAAGGCGGGGGCTAGGTGTTGTTCTGTTGCACGTTTGCACTGGTGGCGATCTGATGGGGTGACGGCCTCGTATTTATAGGCGACCGGAGCATTATAGGCTGCACTAACCAAGAGCTTAAGTACAAATGCATCCTTAATCAGCAGTAGGTGCGTGCGTGCGTGCAGTGCAGTGCAGCATGTTCCTAATTGTAGCCGCTGTTTTCTGAAATCTTGAGCTGACATTGTTGGCCTAAAGCATGGTAAATGTACGAGGATATTCAAGGCTCAAGTACGGGCTGTTCTCTCTCTCTCTCTCTCTGCGCGCGCGCAATTTTCTATTCAAGGAAAATGCTAGGGCACTTTTTCTCTCATTTTTCATGTTACTATATACAGCAATCGGCCGCGAGTTTCGAATTCGGCTATATCTTTCTAGCTTTCGGTAATGCTCAGTTTTTTATTTATACTTAGGCTTTGGTTTTTGTTTTTATAATAACTTACTGTTAAATAGTATATTTTTTAAGGCGACGTCTATAGATAAATTATAGTATAAACTATACTGAATTCAGTTGTACCGGTCAGAATTATATACGACTATCTCTTTTTACGTACTATCTCTTATAAACCGATCAAAATTCAAAACCGCCACACTGAACCAAAAGCGTCACCTAAAAGACCCCACGATACAAAAACTTGACGTCTCAGCCCTTTACCCAAAGGGCACGGCCATATTTAGCACCGACCATTATCAAATCCATGCATGGTCAGACCGCGGGCTAAAATCCACGGTAATTCCCAAATCCATCACAAGGCTGTGACGTGTACAGCCTTGGACTTTTCTCCGAGTGACCCTTGGCCGCTACACTTACCTAAACAAACTAATTGACCATTAGATTTAAACAAACAGAGATTCCAGTAGATCAAAAGTTCCGTAAGACTGATGTCGGTAATCATAGAGAGAATGATTTAAAAACTTCTCCTCTAATGATATTTAAAATCCTCACTAAGTTACTATGCTTAACACAACAAAGTTAGAGATTAAATCAATAAAACCAGCAACCTTCAACACAAGCCCGATCAAACCGCCTTAAGAATCTAGACCCGCCATCACGTAGCACACGGCAACAATGTTACGTGTGAGTGGCAGCAACACAGCTGTCGCCATGATCACCACCGGATGAACCAACCGGACTGAGGTCCCTCGAATTGGAGCCAGGAGGAGGTTTTGGGTGGGTTCTCTTCGACTGTGGTCTATGATTTATATCAGTAATTTATAGCTTTTATTATAGTGTAAACGTTTGTATGAATAAATCAAATATCACTAAGTCACTTCAAAAATATTGTCTCCGCTTTGAAACGACGACAAAAAAATTATTTCATTTATTTATTCAAAAGAAGTCATAAATCATAAGTTTGAGTGGAAATAGCTCTTTAATGCCATGTAAAATAATGTGATATCAGCTGTCTATAAATCTTACCACGTAGGACACGAGATGATGTGAATAAGATAGGAGCATAAAGAATTGAGCCGTCTCTTATGCAGTAGTCGACTGTAATACGATAAACAAGATACAGTATATCATGAAGAAGCTATCTATAGATACATGTAAAAAGATAACTTATTATATGAACTATCTTTTATATATTTATAAATAATATAAAAATATTATAAACATTAGTTATCTATAGTTAGACATGCCTATGTGCGACCTCCTGCACGGTCTTTGGGCCTTAAAAACAAGCCGACATGCGTCCAACGACGGCACCGCGCGCGGCTGGTCCACGACACGCGTCCCACCGTGCCGCCACCGAATTATTGAATCCAAATACCGGAGTCTAAACTCGAACCGATCGATCGAACGAGGCCCAGGCGTGCGCGCGCACAGCTCGCTGTCGCCCTTCCCACCCCCAAAAGCACAGCACGTACGGCGAGCGCAGCGCGGCGGAGTGCGCCGTCCGTATCGATGGAGGCTTTATTTGTTTTTACGGCGGCAAAGTGCCACCCGTCGCTGCGTTTCTTGTTTCGTTCCACCCACAAATCTGAGGATATACTGTACCGTACGTGCCGATCCCAGACAGCGACGGAACTGTAAACTTGTAAAGCTTTTGGATGGGGAACACATGCAAGAGGCCAGCTGTTTTTGTAGCTTTTGAATTCTTTGAAAGTCAAAATAAAAATAACAGTTTCTTAAAATAGATTTTATAAACAATTTTCTAAATCTAAAATTATATGTGTTATTCATGTCGATGTCTTTTATCTCTCAAAAAATATATAAAAATATTAACCAAATCTAAAATTATATGTGTTATTCATATCGATGTCTTTTATCTCTCAAAAAATATATAAAAAATATTAACTGTAGAAAAAAAAATAGGACTTATAATTTTTGCTTATGGCCAGCTGGCCCAGGTGTAGTCCGGCCAGCCGGTCGGTGGTGAGTTCCATCGCACTGTAAGCCAAGATAACATGGTGCGTTGCAACGGGCCAGCTAGCCTGATGGCGATCACTCGGCGGGCGCAAGTACAGACGTGTCAGGCGACGTGTCATTCATGTCGCTCGTGCCGGCAGCTAGTTGCGTCCACTAGCTCGACGAGATCAGCTATTCAGCATTGCCATGTCAGGTCGCCCGTCTCGGCGCGGCCACGGGCATGCCCCCAGTCTAACACAACTCCGATAAGACCATTTTAACAATTTTTTAATTATATTAAATAAATAAAATTTTATATAAAGAAGAAAGAATAAGAAGAGTTAATATACTATTTCTTATGTAAAAGATAACTTGAATCTATAAACTAATATAAATAGTGACAGAATATGAGGTAAGAAGTTATGGTAAAAATAATATAAAATAGTTAATAAAATAATTTACTATTAAAGAGATTATCTCTAATACTGTTTTACGTAAGGTTAAAGCTTTAAAAATAATTTTAAAAAATAAATTATCGTACATGCTCTAAGAAGCTTGCATCATATATGCCTGCATGTGTGCGTTACGTACATATATATGCTCCGGTGTCGTACGCTGCTGGCGCATGTTCAGATGAGCCGCTCCAGGTTGAGATCGGCCTGTCGCAATGGAACGCCAACACGTTGACGGCGCAATTGGTTTTCTGACATCTGACTATGCTATATATGCATGCCTAGGCGTGGATCCTGATGTCATGCTACACCGGATCCAAAAAATATTTAATAGAATTATCATTTTTTATTTATATGTAAACTCTTTAGGCTAATTTCAGTGTATTTGGTTTTTTTTGAAAAAATCTAATGAAGAAAACACTAGCAATCTAAATTTTTAAAAGTTAGCAGTTATCCATGAAAAACCCCTATTTCTTTCGGTTTGTGAAGCAACTATAACAGACTAAACCAGCACTTGAACCAGCATAAGAGGAAGGACAACAACAGGCCATAGTATCTATTTGATGATCCCAAAACATATCACCTTGCAATAGCCCTCGACGTTTGTTCGTCTTACAGGATTCGTCAGGAAATGTGTACCATATCTGCCGCACAGCCACATCTAGCTAGGCAGCGATCGATCCTCGGAGAATGTGAGAAATCTGTGACATCGCTCACCCTCGTCTACTATATTGCCATGGCATCGCCTAGTCTCTATTGTGTCACACCTTTGCTGGCTGAAGAAAATTTAAATCCACTCGATCAGTATATATTTTGCTCTAAATTTTTATTAATTATTCTAATTTATGAGTTAGGATTTAAATGTGATGATTGTTGATTGATTTTTTTTTCAAATTGTAGGGTTTACGCCCTCAGCTCCTCTCAATCAGATCGATCCCGATCCAATCAGGCCTCTCACCTCCCTCAGCGCCGCCCCCGACCTCCCCCCAAGTGCCGACACCGCGCCCCGGCTCCCTCCCCGGCCCACGGCGCCACCCCCTGGCCTCCCCCGGCGACGCTCTCTGCTGCATGTTTGATCTGGTTATCAGTGAGTTCCATATGCCTGACTTGGACGGCTTTAAGCTCCTTGAGCTTGTGGGGCTTGAAATGGACCTCCCTGTCATCAGTAAGTTCAGAAGTTCCTATTCTAGCCAGTGTTCTTGGTAGCAAGATGTGCTTGTTGAGTAATGGTGTTTTCATGTTTAAAATGTTGATGTTAATCAAGTATAATCTATACAGAGTTATTAGTGAATGGAGAGACAAAAACTGTAATGAAGGGGATAACTCATGGTGCCTGCGACTATCTCCTAAAACCTGTTCGTATCGAAGAACTTACAAATATATGGCAGCATGTTGTTGGGAAGAAGTTTAGTAACCACGAATGCAGCAATCTTGATTTCTACAAAGAATTCAATAAGCCACCAAGTGCAGATTTATACCATGCGCCCAGCCAGGTTACTTGTGGGTCTTCTGATCAAGGGGGCGGTTAGCAAGAAGAGGAAGGAAGTGCTTACTGAAGCAAAAAATAGTATATTTTCTTGCTGAAGAGTGTTTGCAGACATTGTGTTGTTGGTTTTGCTACAGTCTGTAACTAATAGATGTGTTTCAGCAGCTGTTTTGTAATGTATCTGATATATGATCCAAAACCTGCTTGGGCATTATTGTATGAACCTGCTGTCTGAATTTTACTGAACCAACTGTTTTGTGATGTATCTGGAACCAATCTGATATATGCAACTGGCAATTTCTAGCTACCTTCTGCTAACACCGTGTACACAATAAATAAGCAGATATCGATGCATGCCAAGAAATCAAATTGGTTCCAGTATGGCCACAGATAGCAAGTAACTATGATAAATTGATAATATGACCAACTGAATTTCTGTGGCACAAACCACTGAACCAAAAAACAGGAGCATCCAACAAGTCATGAACAAATAAAATGCTCAGTGCGATATCATGTCTGCTCTCTCGATGTCTTCAGGAAGGGGAACACTGACTGCTTGCAACACAAAGACTTCATAGTCATCAAACACCATCTCTTCAAAAGGCTTTATAGTTGGGTCAACGCAAGGTGTGTGGGAAGAACCTTGTAACGCAAATGATTATGTGTTAAGTATGATGGATTAATAGATAGAATAAAACACATGTAAACAACACAATATTTACTACGATGGGGTGCTTCCGCTCTTTTTCGGGGTATCAAAATGAATTAATTGTTGAGGGGGTGAACTAATTTTAGCAATGAAGTGTGCATCGAGGCTTAGTTGTCTTGGCAATGCCACGCTCGGGGGACCACGTCGGCGCTTGGGGGGAGGCCGGGACCCGGCACCGGGGAGGACAGCCAGGGTGCGGCGACGGGGAGGGCACCGGGGAGGACAGCTGGGGCGCTGTGACAGGGGGAGGCCGGGCGCGGCACCAGGAGCCAAGGGCAGTGTTGGAGACCGGGGGCATGGCAACGGGGACCAAGACGTGACGATGAGGATCGGGACGCTGCGATGGAGGTCGGGGCAGCATTCGCGCTCAGGAGGAAGGGGTGATGTCGGGGCAGCATCGGCGCTCGGGAGGAAGGGATGAGAAGACGGGTTGGGGGTCCGATCTGATCTGATCTGAGGAGTTGAGGGTATAAACGTGAAAAAGTAATGTTCGCAGAGGGTTTTGTGAAAGAATGATTAAGTGAGGTGGGAGGATGTGGATCGAATGGCTGTAGAGAAGTTTTAGCATTTTATTAGTGAATAGGGTTTTAGCACTAGATATGCTTCCTTAGTTATCTGATCAATTGCTCCAAATCAACCAAATCAGTCGAGATGCACATTCCTGTTAAGAATCTAGTTAGAAGTCACTCTTGAAAGTTACATCCTAAAGAGCAACCAAATCAGGAGCCCTGACCTTACATATTCCGAACGATCTGCACCGAAACATCAAACAGACGTCATGGAAATGGACGAACACTAGGTTACGAATCTATCTACTGAAGATGAATGGGAGCGTGAAGCATCTATCTTCTAGCTAGTAGCTTAATTTCGATTTCTCAATATCCTGCCGACTCTTTTAGACCGCAGATTAAGAGCTCGTGCAACATTCAAGTGAAAAACTCTTCAAAATTTCTACGGCGACATCGCCAAACGGCAGGGAGGAATGCTTTCCAAGTCTCAATCATGAATTCGACTACGATTCCATAATGTCAACTATCCTAGGACCCGTCTTTCAAGGTTACATATCTGATGGGTCTATTTCCGAGTTCTTTTTGTTGTTGTTGCTAAGCATTTTCAGACCAGTCATTGGGAGAATAGCAATCCAACCAAGATTTTGACAAACTGCTGCGACTAGTGAGATATTTTACCAGAGAGCTACCAGTGATCCATACGTCCAAAAACAGTGGGCAAGCATTGCGTTTGGAACAAACAACTGAAACCTCGGAAGACATTTTCTCATCCAGCTAAGAGAGCATATACACAATCCTCGAGATCGTGACCAATATTATCTTAGAGAGTACATTTACTAAAAAAGGCATTTTCTTTCCGACTTCTAAAAAACGCTTTCCTATAATAACTAGTTTTTTAATGAAGTGTTTTTTTAATGTGAAACTTACAAATTAATTGTAGTATACACTATAGTGATTTCAATTATACTGGTAAAAATCACATGTGAGTTTCTATTACTCCGTACTCTCTATCACGAACAACTCAAAAATCATAAGCTAAAGCGAAAAAGAATAAGCCCAAATTCTGCCGACTTACATTTTATTTCTTGTTATTAAAAAAATATTTTCTTTATTTCTTTAAGGACGTGGATACATCGATTACAACTTTTCTTTTTAGAGGGCACATCGATTACACCTGACAGTGCTGGCCATAAGCTGCCCGTACAGCCCCAAAGAGGTAATACTGGGCCAGGGCGAGGAAATGGCCTTTAGGCCTGTTCGAAATGTGTTTTTGCTTTTGACTTCCTAGCATTTAGAAGTCAGAAAGCCGCTTTGAACGTGTTGCTTTCTTCGTGTGCTTTTTTTCCTTTATATTATTTGTAGAGATATAATATTTTTTATTTTTATTTATTTTTTTTAAATTGAATATCTCAGCCAAGAGATACCAACCGCTATAGTGTCCATTTCAGTCAAGAAGATAGTAACCGCAACCAAAAGCTACCAGCAAAAGTCATGAACCGGACTTAATTAGAATTTAGAAGCAACTGCAACCACACTGTTTATTTCAGCCCATTCTGTTTAGAGCACTAGGCTAGCCTTTGTGTAACCTCCCAGGCCCAGATACAAACGTGCGTCTCGGCGGTCCAGCACGTATGTTTTTGGAGTCCAAGGGTTGTTAAATCGCATCTTCAACGCCGATCGATGTTGCGCCCTAAAAACTTGGAGTTCTGCTCGGCAGGTCAGACCGGCCTGGCACGTACCGAATCCACCCACCCACAGATGTCGACAAATCCAACGGGCCGAGATCGAGAGGTGTCCTGATTTCAAGTGCAAGCTTTCCGTCGAAACGAGCGCGCACCACACACGTACGGCAGTGCGCGCCATGCACGTCGGTCTAACGTGTCAGCACCGGCCGGGCGACCAATCGGGCGCCACTTTTGTGTGCGAGTTGCCGCCCGTCTCGTCGCAGATCGGCACCGGTGGCACAACCGATTGGACCTCTCCGCACGTCGCTAGCTCCGCGCGCCTATATAAACCATGCATTCACCGCCTGTTCGCACTGCGTTGGACATCGGGTTGCAGAGCTGCAGGTGCAGGAACTCACCGGTATATTGTCTCGCTGTTTGTAAACCTCACAGCTGGGAGTAGGGTGTACGTACGTACGCACGTACATGCATGGCGAAGGGTAGCGTCCTGGCCGGTGTGGTGCTGGTGTGCGCCCTTCTGGTTCTCTCGTCCGCTGTGACGGCCGAGGCCACCGGCCGGCGATGGGACGGGAGAGCTCATCAGGCGAGGGCGGCGGCGGTCGGTGGGCGTTTCAGGAAGGAGATGAGAGAGGAGATGGGCGGCGACATTGACGGGTCTAAGAGGCTGAGCCCTGGCGGCCCAGACCCTCAGCATCACTGATGTGGTGTATAGCCAAGGAAAATCTCAAGCCTGTAACGAGTTTGGTATAGGCAGTCACCGACAGGTGACGTACGGCCAGCTGCACCAAATTTCGTGGCGGTTTATTCGCACACATATATATAGGGGACTTGTGAAGTCGCAGAGCTCGCGTGCTTGTCTTAATAAAAGAGTATTGTGCTTGCCGTACATATACAGGGTCGTCCATGTATGCGTACTAGTACTAGTCGTCTACTACGTACCATCTGGTCTGAGTCCACGAACCACAGGTTTGTGGAACAGGTTAAATTATGTACGTAACTAGTTCCTCAAAATGAATAAAATTTTACTGTGCTCCATTATTTTGCTGCGTTCGGCTAAGTGCGTTGCAGGGTTAATGCTCAAGCTTGGATGCTCTAGCTACAAGTGCATTACAGGGTTAATGCTGCTTTGTAAATATCCTCGCTAAGCGATCTCGATTTCTTGCCCCATATATTTGGCTATATCTATGTCGTGTTCTTTTTATTTATTTATTTATGTCTTAGATTTCTACAGGAATCAGCTTTCGAACGGAGTGTTTTTTTAAGGTAAGATATACAAGTTAATTGTAGTAGATATTGTTTCAACTTCATCTATATCGACCAAAATCATATGCGGATATCTCTCTCCCTAATCTTTCTCATGAACAGTTAGAATTCAAAATTTTAAATTATAAGTCAGAGCCCACAAGAATCAACCTTGTAATATGGAATCACGACCTCTACTATAGCGTAGCAACATGTTAGATTGTAAGAGCCTTCCAGTCCTTAAAAGCTAGCTTGTGACGTGAAGGTACTATTTCACTTCTAAATTAGATCCTTTATCCTTCCACAATCAATAGATGGCTCAAGGTGTGTGGTTATCACATACAGAATTTGTACCTTTTTATAATCTAGTTAGACTATAATTAGTTTCACAACTGGACTTAAAAGAGCTGCTGTATTAGTGGTCCTGCATGCCGACAAGAACATTTCGTCCATTAGCTTATTTCTGTGACAAGAACATGGCTCAACTGATAGCTAGTTCACCACTACCATTTGTTTGGCCTTAATTTCGACATGAGTAGACGTGGACCAGCTCTCCAGTCATGCGCTTTCTCGCTAGCTAATGCCCAAGGTCATGTTCCATGAGTACGCATCAATAAAGCTTTAATTCTTCGGTAAAGAAGACGAAAGGTAGTTGTCAAATATATAGTCTCGGCGCAGATTCTTGTTAGTTTATTAATGGTCATTGTTGGAAGTGATCACACTAATCCCACTAGCTAATCGGACAAATAGTAACTTTCAATTGGAAACTAATCCAAATTAAGAAGCCTGGAGTTTATAGTAGAGTACAACGTACACACCAGTCACCAATCCAACAAATTCATACTCACAAGGCCTCTACTGTTTTATTAAGGTATATTTCTACCAAGCACGTCCATTAAGGAGATTACAGAACAAAGATAATGGTAAAGTAAAATGATCATGATTTCCTTAATATTACTATCTTGAAAACGAGAGAGAATTTGCAGTAACATAGCGTGAATATAAATGTTGGAGAGGGAGAGAAAGATAAATGTGAGAAAAAAGGAATATCATTAAATTTACATGCATGCTTTATATATACTTATGAAGTAAGATTGGAAACCTATATGGCTTATTGACAAGGATTAAATAATCCATTAGAGCTGATTTCAAGCATAATAAAGACCTTAGATCAGTGTTATAATGACTTATATTATAACACGTCCCGAGTACACCTGGTCAGAGAATTATTGTTTAGCTACCCAACCAACCACTACTCGAAAACTCTATAACCCAACATACGAGCCTCCTATTGGGTGATGCTCTGTGCGATTAATGAACATAACATATGCGCCTCTATTCCCTTTAACCATTCCACGTTTGGCCCTATGCCTCTGATAATAACCCCCTATGATTATCTCCTGAGACTCCCCTTCACTAACAATAACCGATCGATAGTTATTGATCAAATTTCTCCCGCTAACAACAACGGCTCACTGGGGCAGATGGATGTAATTGACAAGGTGTCAATTCATGCAAGCAACTGACACCTCTTTGGCACTATTTAAGCCCTGCTCGAAGGAGACATCACAACAATAACAAGAAGAAGACATCAGAAGAACAAGGGGATTGGAGATCATACACCGCATTAGTGCAAGTAGCATACACCCTTGTAATCGCTCGATAGAGCAAGTTGTAATCACGACATAACAATAAAGATCATCTCATTTGTCCTTTTCATTCTTCTATGAGTCTTAGAGTACTCTACTATTTGTAAGATCGATAATTTGATCATCAACAGCTAGCGTCATCCGTGGGGAAGATGCTAAGCCTCTCAAAGTTCTAATCTGCATCACCATCCTTCCTTCGTCCCATCAGCATCACTTATACGATCATGGTAGTGACTTAGGATGAGGAGAATTGTTTTGACTTGGTAGACTATACCGACCTCGACATGGATGCATGCTTTTGCGTTTTGGAACACGATGTCTCATCATTATCATCCTCCATCCCAGGGTCGCTAGCCCTTGTGACCAGCGAGGTCGACCGAATGGAAGAAGACATGCCGCCCCCGCATCAACACCTCTCGGGTGATCAGGTGTCCCCACCTTGTCAGAGTGCCTAGGCACCACGACAAGTCTAGCACACTCAACCGGTAACTGCGGCCCCAGAACGAGCTACTATAATATGAGGATCAGAGTATTCCCAATCCAGTCGTGGGCGACTAGTATTCGCCAACAACTCCTACATATTTTGGGAGCTAACCGACACTTAGTCACAATGTCGACAAAGTTACCCTCGACAGAAAGTCGGACGAAGATGATATCACTCACCATTCGATCGGCAATTTACCGTTTCAGGTTGACCCCATCACACAACCCCCCGAAGACCGTAGTTTTCAATCGCTCTCCTTCATGGAAGCTTCTAATTGAAGTGATGAAAGGCTCTCCCTTAGTTTCGATGGGAGTTCCTCAGGAGATTCCTGTTGAAAGCATGAGATTAACACATTCAATAATACTACTCGAGACGTTGTGCATGATCCTCCATAATAGACCTTTCCTCGATCCACTGAACTAGATGGTGCAAACTCTCCAACGTCACCCGAAAAGAACCGAAGGTAATGGAACTAGTGGATGTTGATAGGCTAACTCGCTTATTCCTCCCCCACACACACGCTAAGTCATGAGGAGTAGGTGGAGAACTCAAGGTGAAGTTTAAGTTGTCGTACTCCTTCTGCCAACAGGAATGCTCTAAGACCATCGGTAATCATTCAAAACTTGCAACATATTCATGATATCCTTAACAACCTAGATCGTGCACTAGCAAGAATTTTGGGGTATGCTCAGGTTGTAGGACAAATATCGGAGATCCTCCAACAAACAATGAAATACAGCACTCAAACAATTGGCAGTACACCAGTAGGCTATGTGAAAATACTACAGTCGTAAAATGCAACCATGAAGTCTTGCAGTGCGAGACCTAGTCCTTACAAAGGTCAAAAGCCAAGCAAATCGCAACAAGTTTTCTCCTAAATAGGAAGGTCCTTATATTGTAGTAGAAGTCACTCGATCAGACTCGGTACGACTAGCCATGCATGATGGGTGTATTCTTCCCAACTCTTGGAATATCAATCAACTCCGTAATGGACACATTCTTCCTAACTCTTGGAATATTGATCAACTACGTAAATTCTTTGTCTAAATATTCATATATATATATATATATATATATATATATATATATGTCAATAAAGTTCTTTTAATTTTTTTTAAAGAATCTCTCCAATAAGTTTTTTTTCTATTAGTGGTCCTGAATCTTGTCTTACATTATTCATATTGTCAAAGGTCTTGGAGTGGTCGCACACCTCTCGCACCCATCCTTAAGGATCTTTCACCTTATGTTACATCTTGACCATGACATTGTTAATGAAAATCATGCGGATTCTTATCATGACCTTACCAGCCAAGGTCTTCACGAAGATCTACACATTTCCTTATAAAGAAACAAGGTGAAAAACAGAGTAACTTATATAAACCATTTTAAGCTTGAGGACTAAAAAGCTTTATTGTTTTTTACTTTTTTCAATTCTTCTCTTGTTTTTATTAGTCGAGACATGGAAAACCTCATAATCGAAATCTCTCTTCTCTGCATATGATCGCACCCACTAGAAGGAGTTTCTTAGCGATGACCTTTTCCAGCGGTGTATTTTTCATCTTCAGTCTTCTATGAGGCTTAGAGTATCTTACTATTCGTAAGATCAACGATTTAATTGTCGATACTTATATTAATGGATTGAGTACATGGTTGTTGTCTATGACAAATTGACAAGATAAATGACGATAGGGTCATAGTTAGGGTACATATTAAAGCTAAGTGCGTGCGCACAAACATGAGAAGAGCGCAACAAACTGTTTCTACCTTGCACTGTCTGTCAAAATTTTGACCACATGACCTATTTGGCCGTACCTTATACTAAAGTTACTAACTTCTAAAATTTTACTATATGACATATTTGTCAATTGATGTTATGAATGACGTAAAATTAATCATTAATCCCGAAAACATTTCAGCAAAACATATACTGTATCAGCCGTGCCTTTCCTTCTGCCGACGAAGCAGAGAAGGCTATGCATTAGAACTATTGACACACATAGTGTTGTAACTTTTTTTTTCAAATTTAATTCTGAACATTTATTTTTATAAATCTAATCCTCTATTCAAGCTTGGCAGATGACATATATTACCTACCGTGCCAAAGAAATTTGGCAAGACAGCAACTGTGGCTCACCAGTGCCGAGCAAGACCTGCCGAGCATCTGTGGCTCAACGGTGCCACACATTGGCAGCGGCCACCGCACAGTACATGCCGTATGATTAGCACTAATAACACTAAAGTAGAATAATTTACACTACTTAATCATTAATTAACACTAATTAATTAGCACTAGTCCATTGGAACAGTACCATCGTGAAGAGGACAGCACTGGAGAATAGCTGGCTAGATGCATGGTAGAATAACGGAGCAAGACAAGCAACCTCTGCACTGTGTAGTAGTGTGTTGCATGCATTAGTACATTCTTTTTCTAATTAGCACTAATTAATTCATTCACAAATCCATTAGTACTAATCATGCTACTTAGTGATTTATTAGTGTTAATTATGCTAGTTAGGACTAATCATGCGGCATGTGTACTGTATAGGTCGCTGCCTATGCGTGGGAGATCGGCGGGACGGTGCCTAGCCACAATTGCTTTGTCGAGTTTTTATAGTGCGACAGGTGATACGTATCGTTTACCGTGGTTATCGAGTTGAGAGAGAGAGAGAGCTAGATTTATAAAATTGAATGATTGAGATCAAATTTGAAAAAAAAGGTCATTTATATGAACAATTCTCTATGCATTATGCCGGCCACGAACTGCTGTTAAAGCAGAAAACGACGTTGCCTTCAAACTTTTTTTTTGACCGCAGACAAAAATGAACAGATATATCAGTAGCGCACACAAAAAATTGTCTGCCATTTCCACCTATTAATGTGCGCCGCCACGACTAGACGCCGTACGCGGATAAAGCATTCATGTCTGATAAGCGCATCAGGTCGCGGTGGCCATTAGCCAAGTGGCCAGTTTAGTTGGTCTTATAGTTCATCGACTGTCCAACTGCACAGCACATCATGCCAGACCGCCGGTACACTAAGCTCGAACTCGATTTAAAGTGGCACGATCCAGTGCATCCTTATCGGTCATTTGACAAAAGTGAAAAGAAGCCAGTTAGTTACTTGGTCTAAAAGGCAGCAGTGTTTGCTTTGTCGGCAAAAAGAGAAGGTGTAGAATGCCTATAGAGAGTTAGTTTGGGATAAAAAGTTGCGAATGCCTATAGGCAGTTAGTTAGAATGCCTATATAGAGGTGTAGAATGCCTTCAAATTGAAGGCTCATTTCCCACTAGGCAAAGCTGAGAAAGCTGTTCAGTTACTACAACCTTTTCTTCATCTCCAGTGTACTAAGGTGATAAAAAGTTGCGGTTCTTTTCCATTGCCTCGAGCATTAGTCATGCGGTATTGGAAGGTCGGCTCATAATTAGTGGTGCAAACGAAGTTTAATATTATATAGACATCCATAAATAGATCTTATGATCAAGTTTTATAGAATGGACCCACAGACCAAATGGATTTATTCATAACAAAGTAGTGGAAATAAAATAAAGTAAAATGGCCTCCATGATCTGCCATAGGCAATCAACTGGGGTTAAATCTAGTTTTGGCCTTCATCTTCCGTGTCGTATCTAGAGATATGGGTGTATCCAAACATTAGGTCATCGATTCCCTCATCTAAAATCACATATTAAGTAATCATGAGTACAAGAGTACTCAGGAAGTCACTATCGCAAAATGCAAGTGTAAGTATATATACAACTACACGCAAGGCTTAACCAAGAGAAGGTTTTATATTTTTTAGCATAAAACTAATTTGCCAAATATAATATTTTAGTTAGTTTCCAAACCTACGACTTGACCATTTTTGACTAAAACCAATATCCAATATCAAATCAAGTTCATTGTGAAAGTGAAATTCCTTTACTTGCATTATCCATTTTTATTACCAGTTATCATAATTATTTCATTCATAACCACCATTAATTTATGCAAACTACACAAGTGTGTTGTTTCTACACTTTTACCCATGTCCGGGAGCACATCGAATATATTTTTAATACTCTACAAAGGTTGTATAACATTACCCACAAGATATGATTAACACATAATGTCAATCACTACATGTTTTTTTAGGTGTGTGACTAAGAAAATCATAACAAGATTTTGACAATACTTAACTCTGATGCTTCCTCCCACTCCAGAGTGAAATCCATCAATACTGGCAATAGTGACCGTTCTCATCCTGGGTTACTTCTTACCCCAGAACATAGAGCCAAGCTAAGGTCAAAGCCAAGTGTACAAAATGTCCAGGGAACTGTCTAAAGTGGTTCTAGTATGGCTTGGGGACCTAGGGTCATCGCATGGGGGCTTACAGTGAGCAATACGGTGGCGGCATGGCCAGCAACGGTGAACTTCAACTTTTCTATCCTAGCTCTTCAAATTGAAGGTGATTTCATGCTCTACGAGCTAAGGCGACGCAAACCGAGCAATGCTCATGGGTTTCCACGTGGCGTGGCGTGCTGTCCACGGTGGCCAACGACAGCGAGGAAAGGTCGAATATGGCTAGGGCATTGTGGCTAGCTCTAGGGTCCAATGGCTAGCCTATTAGTTTGTCTTTGAGTTGAATTGCAAGGGAGTGGAAAGGTTTATTGGGATTTTGGGCGAGGCACGAGAATGACGACGATGAGTCCTGACGGCTTTGGAGCTTGGCAAGGCAATTAAGGGGCACATTAGCACAGGGAAGTCAAGGCGAGCAAAAATGGCATAATGACCATGGCCGAAGCTCACCCGAGCGAAGGGAACAGGTGACAAGATTGGAGGCGACGCTATGCATGGTGACAAGGTTGACGGTTCTGGACTTTGTAAGGGCAAACGAGCACGAATAGGTGAGCACGAGGTAGAGGGGGATGAGACAAACTCAAAGTGTACGATGGCATCATTGGAGACTCACCAGACGGCGAGGAATTGAGCAGTAAAGTTTGTGGCCGATCTTACAGAAGAGGAGCAAACTCTTCCTCTCCGAGGGGACGGGGGCACGAGAGCATGGGGGGGGGGGGGGGATGAGCGTGTTAGACGAGGATTTTGACGTGCAAGGGATGATTTAAATAGGGGTCAGCCAAGAGATAGGACATGGGTGCCATGGCTTGGCTTCGGGAGCACTGGAGAGAGCGTGCGAGAGGGCGAGCCAACGACATGACAAGGTCACAGCGACAGGACGATGGCGCGGTGTGCAAGGCTCGAGATTGCAGAGCTCATCAATGCTCCATTGCACGTGAACACACGTGAGACAGGAGAGAGCTCGGTGTGCACGATAGAGAAGAGAGGGAAGAAGACACACGGTGTCATGCTGGCTTATAGGTGGGACTGAGGCCATATGGTAGCAACAACAAGAGAGGCAAGATGGTGGGCTGGGCTGCAAGTGAGCTCGCATGCGGCGAGCGCTGGGCCATGACAAGGGAGAGGAAAAAGAAATGGGTTGGGCCAGCCAAAGGGATTTGACCTGAAGGCGAGGAGAGAAAGATTTAATGGTTTAAACTTTAATTCAGAATTTAAATTAAGTTTGAATTTGTAATTTGAATTTCAAGATATATTTGCACACAAAAGTTTTAGGAAAAATTTGTTACCACTCAATTAACTTTTAGAAAATTTGAAGTTATCTTTTTGGGCCAAGAAAATTATTTTAAAAATCTTAAACTCAAGCAAGGATTTAAAGATTTAAAATGCTCCAAAATTTTAAAAAGAATTATGAAAATTATGCACTATTTATTGTGAACAAGATAGGGCTAGGTCCAGCCGTCCAGGTCACGTAGACGAGCTTTTGCACGCATCAAATGAATAGCAAAATCGGCCGAGTCATGCATAAGCATTCAGGCTAGCACTGCCTAGTGGGCAGTGGCTGCCGCCCAAGATAGAGATGAAGGCCGGGGCCGGGCACACGCACCCAGACTTCTTTTGCATGCATTGTGAATTCGTGATGTGTGATCAACTCACTCTCTCTATATATAAGCCGATCGAGGAACACGTGATCATCACCAGCAAGGCAAGGACAATCTCATCGCATCATCGTGTAACATATAGGTAGCACACACTCACATCCTGAAATAGGGAAACGAGCAAATGAGGCCTCGCGTTCATCTGCCATGCTTCCTTGTGCTCGTGATGATCGTTGGCTCAGGGCTGTTCGTGGCGACGCCATTGGCGCGCGCGGTCCGTGACGGCGGCCACCAGCCGCACGGGCTTCATGCGCCGGCGCCGCGCGTCGCTCGGGCGAACGGGTGGAACAGGGGAAGGGCGGCGGCGGAGGGCAACGGCAACAGCAAGAGGGAGGTGCCGGGCGGCCCTGACCCGCAGCACCACTAGACAATCTCGCAAGAATGCCAGCAGATGATACTTACGATGGACGCCCATCTACTATAAGTCAGAATGCATGAATAATTGGCATTGTTTTGATAGTGCTGTTTATATTAACTTCTAAGAACTGCTTTTCTATAATGCATGGTTTTTCTACGGTACATAACTTTTAAATAAAATCTTTTTAAAACATAATCTACTAGTCGATTGTAGTGCACAGTGTTATGACTTTATTTATATCGGCTAAAAACACGCATGAGTTTCTCTCTCTGTATAGCTCTCTAAAGCTGTTACTATTTATAGGCTAAAACCCAAAGCAATGAGCAAAAGCCAATTCTGTGTGTGGTTTGCTATAATATTGTGTGCTCATTTCGTTTCCTGGAAGTATTGGAGATCTGAATTCTTGGACCATTAGACGATTTGAGCGAGAGCGACGTTTGAGGTGTATACCGGAAGCAATATTGGTAGCAGTAATACATCGTATGCAACTATTTTCTGTAGAGTCTGTACTTATAAAACTGCATGGGGGCATGAATATGATATATCCGAAGATAGTGAAAAGTTGAATCCTGAGTGCTGAGTAATGCAAGAATAACATACATGGCTACCAAGCACAAACTTGAAATAAACCGATTGATTCCTGATAGTTACAACAACCACACCTGGGTGCATCGCCCATTTCACCAAGGCGCTGCACGCTGTTCCTTATCTCACAAGAGGGAAATGCAAAGATGTCCAGCACGATCAAACGTCAATTCAAACAACAGGTCCTAATAAACAAACTCGAATTATCCTCACGTAATCTTCACAATACCATAACTCCAACTGAACTAGTACCAACATAACATGCAAAACTGAGCCTTTTCATCACATTTACTGAATGTTCCTCGCACGCATCCATGTTTCTATTTTCTCAACATCTTCAGGTGTATCCACACCATGGGCATCATGGTCTACTTTGACTACCTACAGTCAAGGAATGAAAATGAAAGGTCAATTAAAGAGTATTAGGCATAAGCTACAGAACGTAACAGTGCACAAACCATATGTAGGTATATGATACTGAACACATATTGAATAAATATCGGCATACAACTACTTCAACTGCACTTAAGCCATACAAGTTCATCATGTGCACCATTATACTTCGTGGCATGCTCTCTAAATGATAGGTCACAGTTTTAAAGCAGGCATTTGCAACAGTGTACAAACCGATAACCTAGAGTTTCCATCCAGGAGCTATAGTGAAATATGCAGACGAGTAATAATGGATAGCCACTTTCTTTTCGGTATAGATCCTAAAGCCACATGCCAAATTACCTTCATCCTGTAGCCATTTTCAAGAACTTTAAGTTGCTCCAGGTCCTCTTCTAGTTGTAATGGAGTTGGTCGAAGCTGTGGATACATCTTCAAAAACTTCGAATCAAAGCCCTATATGAAAAAAGGACCCAATATTAAGTGTGGGGTGCTTCAACCCAAAGGTGTATTTACAAAAAGAAGAAGCAAACTTGAAAAATTATCAAAAGTAAGGGTTGGATGATATACCGCAATTCCCAGATGAAGAAGATATGGATACTGAGGATTGACTCTCCCTGATCTGAAATGTTCAAAATTTCAAAATTGTATGTGAAAACGTGGTTACCGAAAAGTTATAGGAAATGCTAGTATCTCACTTGTTAAATGGGATCAGCCCTCTTGAGAAGTATATTGCATAACCCTGGTTGTCTACAACACACTTCACACGATTTGTGTCGAATGCATCTTCAGATTTTAGTGCAGTGACAGCTGTGCTGAAGACTGCATCAGGAGCTTGCTGCAAGCCAAATTGAAGCACATCATAAATTCAAAGAAAAGAGGTTGATTAGTCCAAAGTATGACAAAGGTAGAATTTTATTATCAAAACCCACCTAGAAGATTTCATCTCAATTACTTCAGCTAAAACCATTTTGTTATGTAGAAGGGCGAGAAGTAGCAAGATAAGAGTTGCATAAGTAACCCACCTGCAGTGCCATAACCACACCATCTATTATCTCTGGTTCAATAAGAGGCTCGTCTCCTTGAATATTGACAACAATGTCATAATGCTTCTCAAGCTTTTGAAGTGCCTCACAGCAACGCTCAGATCCTAAATTTTAAAGCCCATGCCAATAATTACAGAGGTTTACCAAGTAATCACGAAAGTACAACACAATTATAAAACAATGAAAGCATTACCATTTTGGCATGATACCGATGTCATTATAACATCAGCTCCAAATCCTCTACAACACTCAGCAATTCTTTCATCATCCGTTGCCACAACTAAGGGAAAAAAGAGCGAAATACTGGCATAAAAGATAGTATAGTAACATGGCAAGTGTTGAAGATAATCAAGTAAAGAAATAACTTAGGACAACAAAACAAGACATCGTACTAGTACGTTGAGGTTTTGCACGAAAATATTAGAAACAACAAAATAATAAACTAGCAGGCTTGCGCTTACCAACATGGTCCAAGGAAGTAGCTAGCATAACTCTTTCCCATGTTCTCTGTAAAAGTAAAATTGCTGACTAGATCACAAAACAAGAAAAGACAGAAAGGATGCAAAAATAAAGTTTTCTAAACCTCCAGGATGCTAATGGTGAGTTTGCGGATGATCTAGTTAAGTATGGTGTAAAGAAGTGTAAGGTGACTATACCGATTGCTCAACTAACCAAGTGTCAAATTTTATCATTAATTAATACCCAGCTCTATCGACCATTTCAGTATAAACCCATAGATACTATAAAAGCTAACTTGTAGTCCCACTCTCTCTCAATTCAAGCTGCATTGATCTGCCACAAATAACCTCAATGTTCAAACAGATATTGATGGTCACTAGATTCAATACCATGTAAAGTCAAGTACATCCAGATAAAAGGCTAACCACTTAAGAAAATTCCCTAAACCATCCAGAATGGATTCTTCGGATGACTCACAGTTCTGAACAGCAGATTAAGCAACCACAAAATCATGGTTTTGGTCAACTGAATAGTTATGACTGTATCTCACATGACTAAACAAGTTGTACAGTAGTGTCCAAAAGTCGTATTACAATCTCAGTAACAACTTACAACTACTTGTACATTTTTTCTGTGGTGACAAGTACTAGTACTGAAGAACATTCTAAACAGGAATCGACTCCAACAAGACATCACAACCCAAGTCCACAACTATGAGCAAGCATAATTCGAAGTCGTCTCACAATTCCAACGCAATATGCCGTTACTATTTCCCATTCGAAGTTTCAGACGTAAGCTTCCACTCGCTCTCTCAGATCCGGTGTCAGTACGCGAAGCAACTGCACGAGATAAGTATGCCGGATGTCGGCACGACGGACCTGGATCATGGGCTTGCCGAGGATGGAGGCGAGTGGCTTGCCCTCGAAGCGGGAGGAGGCGAAGCGCGCGGGTATGATGCCCACCGCCCGGCTGCGGAACCCGCCCGGTCGCCGGTAGAGGTAGGCCCCCGCGGCTGCCGCCAACGCCGCCGCGCCGAGGGCCAGCCCGTGGAAGATCCACGCGCGGCTCCCCGAGCCCGAGGACGAGGAGTCCGACGACGGCGGGCAGATCGGCATCGCGTCGGCGCAACGGTGGCGTGGATCCCCGCGGCGCGCCAGACGCTGCACGCATGTACGGCCACACACCCGCACCAATGCCCGGCGTGTTGACTTGTGTTGTGGAACCAGACTGGCTAGAACAGCCCAGCCCGGTTAGCCCATTGGGCCCGGCCCAAATGGGTCAGATGCGACGAGGATTTTTGTTCGTCCTGACATGTTGCGTGTGTTGTTCACCTTGACGCGGTGGCAATGCAGAAGAGACGAACTTAAATTGTGACATTGAGACGCTGGACGTTATTAATTATGCATTAACGTGTGGGGAAATGCAATGCATCCGAAAGTTCTCCCGACCGAGTCTCGATGGCAATGTCAAGAACTCCTGTCAACAAAGCAGCAGTGCTTGATTATGCATGGACATCGTGGGTCAACAAACGGAGTTGACCTTTTGCACACGTAAAACATAGGCGTATTAACAGTAGTATTGCCATCTTTTAAGGCAAATAAATATGATTCACGTGTACGTTTAAGGCCTCCTTTTTTTCCTCTCTGAATCTTCTATTCGAAGAGATTATGGACGGAAGCTAATCCACACGCCTGAATACCATCCTGAGGACAGAAAACAGCTTCTCTATCTCTACGCGTAGTGTTTTTCTCCGTGTTCTTTCGATCTAGATCACTCGTTATTGATCCAACGATCCACCGACGTAAGTTTTGGGTGGTTGAATCAATAGCGAGCGATCCAGATCAAGAGAACACGGAGAAGAATACCAATACAAGAACAGAGAAGTTCCGTTCCCGAGAACGACGACTCCGTGCATCTCCCTCGCTGCATCACGGCGAGAAGGCATCGCCATCGTCCAACCGCAGAAGCCGCTGCAGCGCACACGTGGCTACGCATTATTTCTGAACGCGAAGTTGGCCTCCAACCCTGTCGAATCTCCGCTAATGCACATGTTCCCCGATGGACGGCGACGGGATGCGATCCTGTGGACGGAACGGAAGGGATCGACGGGCCATTCGCCGGCCACTTGATTTCGTTTGCGTGTCCCCTTAACAGCCGCCACCAAAATTCTGAAGCGAAGAAAATGCCGGCAGATTTCATGTGGCATGGATGAACGGTGACTCGGAATCCAAATCGGTGTGACATCTGGCTCCTAGATTCGTCCTTTCCTCGTGTCTATCCGCAAGGCCGCCGTGGCGTCCCATCCGAATCGTGCCTCGCGTACCTGTCCTGGTGTCCACCAGAACATCTGGATGCGACTTCAGCATTTTTGTGGTGGTGCTTGTGGATGCAACTTTCCAGCTGGGAATCACATTTACGAATGAAGGTACAGTACCTTCATCCAACAATGAACACAACTTGAAATTGGATGTGCAACAAGATGGGTTTGAGTTGTCATTTGGGTTTTCTGTGGTCCAATTTGTCAACTGGGTTCCTTTTGTATGTTCATTGTGGATTCGTATACATTTATTTTCTTGTATCTTAATATATATTGCTAATACGCAAGTAGGTCTCCTCGAAATAAAAAGTTCACGCCAACTTTTCAAGCCAGCCGATCCGCGAAAACCTGTCATGATGTCGCCCGTGTGCCACGCCAATATGCCATTCCCACCACCGTGGAAACGCCGGCGACTAGTGGAGGCAGGCGAGCCGCGTCCGGCCGCCACTTGACCAGCGCCGTGAAGCCCACGCGGCCGCACGCGCCAGACCAGCCAAAACCGAGGGGAATCTGAGCCGACGGCCGGGCAGGCACGCGTCCTCCGACTCGGCTAGCTCGCGGAGCTTCTCTCTCGTTCCCCTCACCGTATTTATTCCGCGCTCCATCTTGGAACGAGGTCGCTTTCCCTCACCACCTCCCTCGCTTTACTCCGCTTTTTAAACCCTTCTTTAGCTTTTGCTCCTCCCCACCACGCCGCCTCCTCTCCCCTTCTCTTTCCTCATCCCTTCCCTTCCCTTCCCTTCCGAGCCTCGCCGCGCAGCCCGCCCGGAGGAAACCCTAGCGCAGCCCCCGATCGCCGCCCCCCGCATGGCTTCCCCGGCACGGCCCACCGCCGCCTCCGCCTCCGGCCTCTCCCCCGACCCCGCCCGGTGCTCCTTCCGCCAGTCGTTCCGCCGAGAGGTAATTACCCGCCGTGATCTGCGTGAGATCTCTCTGCCTGCAGTTGTTAGCTTGGGAGTAGGTGCCGGGACTGAGTGGGTTAACGGTGGGTCGTCGGGCGCAGTTTGCTGTCTAAAGTTGTGATTTGTGCGAACGGCGGGGAACGATTGGAACATACCGTTCGTTGTTTGCGCGTAATAGTCGATTTGAGAGTTCGTTTACCATTTCTAGGTGTAGGCTTTTGGATGTGCAAGGCTCTGTATACTGTTTCTGTAATTACTCTGTCCTATTTGAGCGAAGGAAATGGACGAAACAACCTGCTTTCAGTTTTATGGGGAGATTCCTGGTTAGTTTTGGGTGGCTAGTGGGCTTTGCGAATGTTTCGATCTGGTTAAGTTTTCATGGTTCGGGATGCAAACTGCTAGCGGCAAAAGTTGGGAGATTTGTCCTAGGTGCCTGATGCGGTTATGCTAGTTTTGGTTAGCTTCTCTCCATATCGGTAATCAAACTATTACATAAAATGATATTATAACACATCTCGTTCTGTCGTGTTACTGTTACATTTCAGAATTTACTTGTTTTGCTATTTAGATTCAAAGTAAGCTGCTTGTGAGGGTTGCTCGCTATTAAGTATTAACATGAAATCTCCTGTACACATCCTCTTGAGCTGAAACTCTGTAGTCATCTATCACACCCTGCTGTGGTCAACTTATCATGACATATAATAGGTCTAACTTCAGAAAGTGTGTATTTCTCAGCTGTGCAACTATGCAAGTATAGCCTGAATGATGCTTACATTGGCTGTAGATTTGTCAAATCTTCTCTTTTTTTCACCTTACCCTGTACGTATATGGCTATATGCTCGTTGCTTGTGGTCCTTACTATTTTTTTCATTCTTTGATGAACCAGGATTTTCAGGACAACCGACTGCTCAAGTCATTTGTTAATATCCGTGAGCAAGAAAATTATTCCAGAGAAATCATAACGGAGGCTGTAGAGAACTGCATGAAGAAACAAGCAGATAACTTGGTGCATTCACTGGAGGTCATCAGTGGAAGGCTGTCACAATTGGAGTTATATTGCTATAAGCTTGAAAGGTCCATTGGAGAATTACGAAGTGATGTGATGGATTACCACGGTGAAGCAAATCTTAACTTTCGTTGCCTTGAAAAGCATGTGAAAGAGGTATGTCTTGTTTTACATTGACATATGGATAAGTAGTCACTGAGCATTGAGTACCAAATAATATCATGCATTAACTGGGTAAAGTTTTATCACCGTAAGCTGAGAACACTTAGTTCCTGGTTTCACTTGTTGTAAATAGATTATGTCTCCTGTTTCTGATGGGCTAATGTTTGGACAATAGTTTTCCATGTGGTAAAATACAAATGATGTTGGTTTGGGTTTGACCAAGGTAAAGTGCATGTAATGAACGAATGAGGTATTTTCCTAATTGAATCATGTGTATCAAAATATGGTGGGATGTTTTTCAGTTTAAGCATTTGATATTTGCAAACATGAGCTTCTGAATTTTGTGCTCTAATATCAGCACATAATCGGCCTAATCATTCATTGATTAGCTAAACTAAGATGTTGCACATATGTATTGTATTTGGACACCTAAGAGTGTTTGGACAATAGTTATTCTATAGATTGTAAGTGTATATGAATTTAAGGCACATGAGATATTGAGATACTAGGCTCAGGTGCTAAGTAAAACGACAAGTTGTCCTAGAGGAAACAAACACAGTCATGTAATAGTAATGCAAGAAGTTAAGATGTGACAAGGTTCACAATGGCTCGGACAATGCAGCCATTTACTTGGCTTGACTTGATTGCTCGACTTTATTGGTCTATGGCCTGTGGGTTTCACTATCTTGCTTTTGTGATGGTAATGGCAGGGAATTGTCAAGCAAAACTTATTTCTGTTTATATTAATTTCAGTATTAACTCTTGTTATCATATTCTTAACCAAACTACTTAGCATCACTCATAACTGGACCTACTTTTGTGGCCAGGTTCAGAAATATGTACAGGTTCTGCAGGATAAGCAAGAGCTTGCTGAAACTCAGAAGGAACTAGCCAAACTTCAAATAGTACACGAGGACTCTACACAGAAGAGTGAAGATACTGCTTCATCAATTCTTATGGCAAAGGAAAATGATGGCAGCTTGCCAGTTGCAAAACACGAGCTTGCTCTTGTGCCGCTGCATCAAGTAAATGCTGCTCAGTCTCCTGCTACGCATTTCCAAAGTTGCAATGGGCTTTTCCTACAGCAAGTAGTGCCAGTCTCTTTGAGCACCCAACAAGAGCAGCAGCACTTGAACCAAGCCTCTGTGTACTGTTTGCAAAGCCAAAGCCATCTTGAGCACAGGCAGGCACAACCATTTCAACCTGCACCTCAATCTGTGCAGCTACATACCCAAAACCCTCAGCCACATACTTTAGTCGAGGTACCTCAGATAACAAGTCAGGCACCAGAGTTCTACCTTCAACCTCAGCAGCAATGGCCACATCATAGTGGTCAGCAGGCTCACACACAGGCAAGGCAACCACAACCACAGGTGGTTCAACAGCAGCAGTACAACAGTATTCAGCAAGTTCCAGCACAGATGGTTCAACTGCAAACATCTTCTCCACAGGCTCAAAGTGCACCTCAGGTCACACTGTTGTATCCTCCATACGAATCTCAACAACCTGCCTGTGCTAACACTCAGCCACGCCCTAGAAGCATGGTAGTGCAGCCTTGTTACTCTACAATTTCCTCATCCCAGCGGAAGCACCATGAAGTTGCTCCTATTTATGTGCAAAGCAGCGCAATTTCGGTTCCACTGGCAGAGCATAACCACCAGCATCAGCAGCCACAGCAACTTCAATCGCTTGGCAATGGCTCATTTGCACCTCAGCAAAGCAAGGTTGGTCTACGTGGTGTTGCATCATATACAGTACAAGGGAGTGCCCAGACATACAGCAATGCTTATGGAAACCCTTCCAACAATGCTGCTACTGTTGTTGCTGTCTTTCCTCAACAGGCACAGGCCAGTGCTCCGATGGTGCTTCATCATTTAGGGCCGCAGGCTGTGCAAAATCATCCGGTAGACATGGTTGAAAAGGCTGCTCGAATGGGTTACTCAAAAGATCAAGTCGAGAGCATGGCGCTCCAGATGGTGACTGCAGGCCAGCCTGTAGAGTTCAACACCTTGCATGACAGGCTGAGCTCTGGTGGCAATGCGGTGACTCCACAGGCATGGTCTGGGTAGTCGACAATGAACAAGTCGGTATGGAGTATGGAATCACTCCATGCACTCTCGTGACTTGTTCCTGTGATATATTATGATATCTTTTTATCATCGGAAGGTTTTCAGCATCACTATGGTATTTCCTCTGGCATCATTTTATCAGCCAGCAGGTTGGTACATATCCTCCAGCTCTTATTTTATTCAGCTGAATGATGGCAATGAAATAAGGGACTGATCTTTCGAGCTGTGGCTTTTGGCTCTAGTACAAGTGCACGTGCGAACGAACTGAAAGCCGATAAGCCACTTCTAAAAGACTAAGCTGCTTCGAAACGACGACGGAGAAGCTGAAAAGAACGTGCCCTAAGACTGCTAGGTTAGTTAAATGATGATTATTGGTATGTGTCCTACCTTTTAATGGGACATATATGCTTGTAACCTGTTGTGGACTTGCATATGCATGCATGTTTGCAATATGTACAGAGATGAGAGATTTGTTGTTTTTCACTTTCTTGTCGAGTGTAAAACTCATCGGTTTATACGCTCTTAACAGTGGTATTGCTGGATTCATCAACAGTCTACTGCCTCAGTGCCTTGTGTTGACCGTTTGTTTGCCAGTTACCGCCCATTCTTACTGTGAGAAATTTAAAAGGGTTTGTCAGAGGAGTTTTTGTCGAACAAGATATTTTTGAACTTGTCAAACAAGATATTCATGAACCGTGATCTTAACAACAACCGAGTTTACAAATCTCGTAGCATCTTCACCTCGTGTCTGGGCAATTGCATATCCATTAGCCGAGCAAGAGTTGGAAGCATGAGTGGACACTGACATGCTTCCGACAATGCCACAGCTTGGAGGCTGCTAATGCCTGGTAAGGCTCTGGAGCGTTTTCAGATGGGAACCGATGAATCGCCGTGCCATACGTAGACGGAAGCAGCAAACTTTGATGTTACAAAGTGCGCGGCAAAAAGTAGATTATAAAAAAAAACAGGACACATGAATTTAAAGTAAAAATTTTTGCTAGAAAAAAAATCATGGATGTACAAAAACGAAATTCATTATATGATGAGATATTACAATAAAGCTATTCTTATCTATGGACTATGAGGGTATATTAATAGTCTAGGGATCAGAGTCCCGAACGGAGAAGAAAACCGAATCAAAGTCTGATGCGCCATGTCTGATATGACTTGGCGCATGCACCACTCAATGCTACCTCTGGAGCAGTGTTCAACATGAACACGATGAAGATTTCGGATCACACTTTAACAATCTTCACCTTCGGATGAATTCAGACAAAAATCAAACTACCTCAAAGTAAGTCTTCATCACCAGACTCTTCAACAAGAAAGATCGAAACAGTCTTATCAAAAGGCTTCTTGCAAAGTAAAATTGAGCAAATCATCAGTAGGTTCAAACACATAGCTATCAACAGAACAAACGAACAAATCTAAGTATCTAGTAGTCCATAACCCCTCCGTAATGCCTGAGTCTGTGCAAACAACCTAAAATAAATGCTCAATCATCAAACAACATATGCTAAAATATCACCTATGGGCGCTGAATAGATAGCGAAAAACTCATATCATGAGATCAAACATGTTCCACCTAGAACACGAAACTCAACAAAGAACGCTCATTGAAAGAGTAACTTGCACATGTAACATTACGTACGTCAAACTACGAGCTTTAGAGGTAATTAAATTCTATGATATATTTGAAATTGCCCTTGTAAAACTAACCAGATTAAATCTTTTAGTACACTCACTGGGTGCATGTAGCACTAGAGGACAATTGCACTTGTGTACCTTACAGCGCCGAGGCTTGCTCCTTCTTAGATCGATATTGCTCGGTTGCTTTTGGGCGAATTTTTTTATCTTTTCCTCTGCTCCTCAGGACCGATGTTTCTTCGAGTGTGCTGCTTGGCCTTCTTTCGCTTCGGTTTGAGTCCTGGTTGGCTTCAGACTTGACCAATTCGTTAACTCACCGTGGAAGCCGACGATTTTTTTATGGCCGCTCTATTTTCGAGTTTTTTTGGATAGTTTTTGACAATGACTCGCCTTCGGAGTTTTCTCTGATTCATCGTGAAGGAACGTGCGGCCTCCGCTTTCAATTCGACGATTTACCGAACCGTTGAGACCACTACAAGACGTCGCAAAGAAGTTGACCAAGTGTCGCGTGGTGCCCGCCTTTTCCGTGCGATGGTCTCAAAGTCTCCTTCGGAGGCACCGAGGCAGCGTCTATAATTTTAACAATAGTTTCTGATTTTTAGTTAAAATTTTACTGTAGTTAGTTTTTTTACTGTAACTGATTTGACTTTTTAGATGTAATTAAATTTAAAAATATAAAAATAGAAAAAATATATTAGCCTATCATAGACAATGCAAAGGAACACGAGAAAAAAAGAAAAATACAAAAAAAACCCCAAAAAAATCTAAAAAAATTCAGAAAAAGATAAATTACTGAATAGTAAAAAAAGCTGAAGCTAGAAGCTGAAACTGAAAAAAAGCTGAAACGAGCGGGGCCTTAACCTAAAATTATAGTACCATTTATTATAAAATAACGATAAAAGTATATGATTGAAAGAACATTTATAGGAAAAAACCATAAAGACACAAAAACAAAATTCACTATATGAAAAGATATTATAATAAACTCTTCCTCTTTCTATAGCCCAAGGATATATTTATAGTCTAAGATCGGAGTCCCGAATGAAAAAGAAAATCGAATCATATTCGGGTACATTAGCAATTGCCATATCTGATACGACTTAGCATATACACCGCTCAGCGTCATGTCTAATGCAGTATCTAACATAGACATAATAAAAAATTCAGATAACACTTTAATGCTTAGTAGAACCATCTAGACCGAGATCTTTGTTCAGTTCTCCATGTATGGCTCAACGGACCAACCAGCCCAAGCAATATGCACTCGGCAGCCATAGTCCAAGAAGTGGCGGAAGGGAGAAGAGAACTAAGAAAATGATTGGAACTAGAGTGAAGTATAATGGGCTATCGTAGAGATAAAGGGGAGGGGGGACGCTGCGGGTGTGTAAGGGTTGAGGCAACTGGAAGATGAAGATGAATTTGGTGATGTCTCTGATGATATTGGTGTTAGTATTAGGGGCAATCATTGGTCTTTATGATGGTATTAGTTTTCGAGTCGATGATAGGTTTAGCAAAATGTTACATTCTAATAATAGTATTATAATATGTTATAATATGTGACAAGATGGTTATGTTTATTATCTCATGTCCATCCGTGAGTTGTACTAATTAGATTATAATCTTACCACTACAAATAAAGGGCGTGGGTCATACGATACAATATACAGTTATTCTCGAATTCTACAAAAGACTTCACCTCCTGAAACAAACAGTAAGACTTCACCTCCAGAAACAAACAGTCGTGCACTTCGTTTATTGCTCCCCACACAGGTGATAAACTGCTTCTAAGCACAGAAGCGGTACAAACACAAACACAGTCACGATCTACATAGGTACCGTATGCTGATCGCGAATTGTGATGGAACTGAAGATAACAGACCGGCTACAATAACTAAAGATAGCTCATGCCCACGTCAGCTCTGCACCTTACTAGAGGAAACCAAGGCTAGTACTCCAGAAGCATGCCCATCTGTCATGGATATTACATTCAGCAACTTGGGTGGGGCACTAATCTTTGCAAATCTGCACCAGGAAGCACCCATCTAGCGATAACTTAGGCTCATCTTGATTTATTAGTTCCCGAATAGAGTAGAGAGCAGCACCTCTTGCACAAATGTTGCTCTGACGCTGGCTTGTTTACGCTTTTGTTCCCTTTCTTCACACGTGAGGGATGAGTCAATACTGCCAAGGAAAAAGAAGCAGATGACTAAATTGTAAAGTTTCACTAAATAATTCAAAGTGGTCGCCCTGAAAAACCATTGCTTCAGTGATACACTTCCCAAATGGTCCTAAAGATGCAAGAAGTGAAGCAAAAGTTTGTTGCTACATGTTGCTTCAGTCAAACCAACTTGCTTCTGCTGGACCTACTTATTCAGTGCAAGGCTGTCATCAATGGAAAACATTGGCCTATCTAGAACTAATGAGTTCAAATTCCCATGGCCAAACCAGATTGCCCTGCGCTCTGAATGCACTGTGCTAAAAATGTACTGAAACAAAGCATTGCCACAAGGCATAAGAACAGTAGCCACAATGACAGTTATCCAAAAAATCTATGATGACTAGATAAATAGATCTAGAGAAGTAAAGTTTTGGTGTTTTGCAAAAGAGCACAGGGGAAGAAGATGATCACTACAACCTTGACTATATCTAGCATTAGTTAATATATACCTTGACTGCCACGGCTGAGCAGGCGTCTCTTTTACCATGGACGCATCATCTGGAATGGAAATAGGTGGTTTTGATGTTTCCTCAGCATCTGATGTTGGGAAGCTAAGGCCAAATGATGACAGAAGAGGATCAGCTGAAATATTTGCGGTGTTATTGTTGCTTGATCTATGTCCACCACCTCCTAGAAGCACCTGCAAATGGGCTTCACGTAGATCTCGGCTCAGCAAAGAAAGGGCCTGGCTGCCAGGAACAATGAATCTGTGCAACCTGCGACGATTCTGTAGGTGGTCCAAAGTTAAAGAAGCTTACACAAAAACCTTTCTAAACTGAACAAGAGATATTTTTATGCATCAGTTGTCCATGAACGACATGTATTGCACGGGCAAGATTTGAGTTGAGTAGGCATGGGATAAATGTACCAATAGGGGGTGGGGGAGTACCTTGAACAAGTACCCATGTTGCACAGTGATATGATTAAGCATATCATTTGTAATCTTATCAGAGCAGATAGGGCAAGGCTGAAATGAGGGAGGGAAACCATCAGAACTAGAAAGCCACCCATGATATAGATTATTATACTAAAACATAAGCAAAAACATCATAAAGTTTCAAATTTTCATCTAAGATTGTGGTAAACAGATAAACACCAGGTCTATTTAATTGAGGTAAAGAAAAAGAATCCTCAATTTATATGCAGCACATTTATAGCTCTTTTTGGAACCACCACATCCCCATTTACTTTACACTGATAAATCAGACAACAATTTGATTTCTCTTAAATCATTTTGTGCTACCAACAAATAAGAATGTTCCATTTCGTCCCTCCTAATGGATAAACTGGTCTCTACACTCTGCATCGCAAGGAGTTGCAGACATGAAAAGTGATTGCACAGGAAGAGTATGATTCCCCTTCATGTTCCATAATAGCCTCTCAAATTTTAACTAAAAAGAGCTGTTAAACATATGAAATTTAACTTTCCTTTGCGAAAACTGATTACTGGCACTTATGTCCAGAGGTAGAGGCTCAACTGGAGACTATTCTTTGGATCAACCTAAAATCTTTCTCCTAATTCCTATTTCCCAACCTTCTAGTCACAGTTTGCCAGCCCAAACACTCGAGCCGTAAGCTTACAGCACCATAGAATGCGAAAATTTCCACTTTTTTCCATCTCCAAATTTTATGGTCGAGTTTTCTGCTCCAAGAACACTACCCAAGGCCAAAAAATCCTACCTTTTTGCATATCCCAAATCTGTAGTTTCAATTAACCAGACCGGAGCTTTATGCAAACAATGATATTCTAGTGAAACTACAGTATTTCTACTTATAATGCCCAAGATGCGAGAGAGAAAAAAAAAGGGGGCTCGTTCTTCAGGTCAGGTCAACACCCTCAATATGAGCTCATTCTCCAGGTCAACCACTCAAAGTACAAACTCCATCTTCTCTAATCATCCAAGCAGCAGATTAAGGTACTCACCGCCGCGTGGGGCTCGAAGGGGTGCTCCTCCTCGAGGTGCGCGCAGAGGGAGGCGACGTCGTGGTCCTCGTAGCAGTAGGGGCACGCGAACTCCGGCCTCACCTCCTCATCCATGTCCAGATCCTCCATCCCCGCCCGATCTGCACCCACCAATCAAAGCCCAAATCAAGAAATCACAAACCTCCCCAGGAAACAAATCCACAGAACAAAAGGACAAAGAATCCCAGGAGCGTGGTCGCCGCACAGCCGTGGCCGAGCTGCGCCGCGTAGAACCGCTTCGCAGCGGCCAGGCGCGAGATCCAGTTCTCCGAGTCCATTGATTCAGCGCGGCTAGATAAGGCTTGTCGCTCCCGTTCCCCTCCTATTCTCCTCCTGTGGTGGTGGTTGCCTCTCCTCTCCTCGACTCCACACGATCACTCGAGGCTTCCGCGACGGGGCGATTCGAATTGGAGCTCGGCAGATTTCTTTCTTGTCGAGGAGAGGAGCCGAAGTGAAGGAGAAGGAAGAGGAGGAGGGGAAGACAGAAGCTTCCCTCTCTCTTATCGGGAGGTGAGATGCGAGGGGAGATGGGAGGAGTGAGGAATGGAGATGCCGCGGGTTGTCTTTTTTATTATTCGCCACCCAGTCGCCGTCCCCGCTGCGTTATCAGCCAGCCAGCCTCACCGTCACCGGCTCTTAGACTCCTCTTTTCAGCTACTAAAAATCACTTTTTTATCGTAATAAATTTTCAAATAAATTATTTTTAAAAAATAGAGATCTACAAGTTAATTATAATAGACACTATAACAACTTCATTTATATCGACCAAAATCGTATACGTCTCTCTCCATACTCTCTTGCAAATAGCTAAAAATAAAAAGCTGCAACTAAAAGATATAAACAAAAAAAAACAGGCCCAGACTATGTAGCGAATGACAAGTGGAGCAAGACAAGCTACCCACTAACGTGCCTGGTTATAATTGATGGTATTTCTATCATATTCGTATTCATATTTTAAAAATAAATAAAAATATAAATTCAAATATTCTCAGATACGAATCAAATATTGTAACAAATATGAATTCTTTCAATTTAGTTGGATCCAAATATACTCATAACTTATGTAGTATAAAGATATTAATGATATTTTATCCTTATATAGTCACGCTTAATCATTTTATTTCATTTACTTCACCTAGCTCGTTTCGGCTTTTTTTGGCTTCTGCTTCTAGCTTCTGTTTTTTTCACTATTCAGTATTTCGTCTTTTTCTAAAAATTTTTAGATATTTTAGGCTTTTTTGTATTTTCTTTTTTCCGTGTTCCTTTGTATTGTCTCTAATGGATTAACATGTTTTTTCTATTTTTACTTTTTTTTAAATTAATTATGCCCAAAAAACCAAATCAGCTACAGTAAAAAAAAGCCAGCTACAGTGAAATTTCAGCCAAAAGCCAGAAGCCATCGCTAAAACGAGCGCCCCCTAAAGAAATACGAATTTATATTAAATTAAAAAACCTCTTCAGCTAATTAGTCGTATTGCAATAAAATATGTATATTGCTTTGTCTAATACAAATAGTTCACGAGTCTCGATTCGAGCTTAAATAGTAATACATATCAACTCTTAACAAGTTTATCCGAGCTGAATTTGAGTTCGCATTTTTCTTATTGTTGAAAATTAGTATATATTTAAATTATTTTGACTGTTATCGAGCTTATTCGAGTCGAGCACGAGTTTAAACTTTTCTTATTATTGACAATTAGTGCATAATAAATTGCTTTTATTGTTATCGAGTTTCAACGAGCCGAACTCGAGCCTACTAGAGTTTAGGCCAAGTTAAGCTCGAACCCAAATCCAGGCTCAGATCTTAACTCAAGTTCGGCTCATTTTCAACTCTATAGGACAGGCCAACACATTCTATTTAAATGGTGGACCATGCTATACCTATATTAAACTAATAGTACTGGGTTTTGGGCTGATTCGATTAGCAGGACCCATTTCGCTACCTCTAGGCTTCGGTGCCATGGCACGTCGGCACGCGTGTGACCGGCATTGGCTGGGGCGAGCCCGCCGTTCTGCCTTGGGCCCGGACTATCAAGCGACACTACGACTCGGTACAGTAACAGAAACCGTGCAAGCGGCGAGATGGGCCGACGTATGCCTACGCGGCCCTGCCTGGCCACGCCTTTCTCCGCGGGCGTGGATAATTCTTGCTCGACTGGGCCTGAGCCCAGGCACGTCGAACCGGTACACCCGAAGCGAGTGCTACAGAGCACAAGGGAGCAATGGAGGACGCGGGCTTCTTGGGGTCGTTCTCGTTTCTCCCCTTCACGAAGGCACTCGAACTAGCCTTCTGATTAAGTTTTCTTGCACAAGATTTCCTTCCATAAGTGGTAATATATAAACTTCTTCCCTGAAAATCGATATGACATGCAACCTAATGAACCGGATCCTTGGAAATCCTGGATGCATACATGGGCCATTAAAATCGCCCATTGGAGTAACATCATCTTCAAGGTGAAAATCCACTCGAAAGTCGAAAGTTCAATGGATCACAACATGTTGTACTCTTGCTCAGAAATCTCGCATGTTCCAATGTACTAATTCGTGCAATAGGTACAAAACCTACGCTTAATTATTCCATACAAGCTCTTCCAGCAATATGAATCAGTAAGCAAACTCCAACCTGAAGGATTTACGATCAGGGATATTTGTATCGGTGACAAAATTTTTATCGGAGAGTAGCGATAACGTCAATAACTGCCGATAACCGGTTTTATTGAAAAATTTTGGCCGAAAAAATTTAAAATTTAAATTGAATTTTGTGAAGAAATTTAAATTTTTGAGGAAAAAACTATATGTTGCCTTGACTTCTCGATGGCTTTAAGTGCCACTGGTTCAATGAGTTCGTTTGGTTCTTACTTTGTATATCTCGCATAGTGTGTCATACTAGTAAATTTCACTGTTACCTTTTATTTGTGATTTGGTCAGTATCGGGCTTGCATGATAGATTGTGGGCCGACCGATTGCTCTGTGAAAATTTTGGCCTTTCTAAGAATATTGTGACAATTAGAGTTGTAAGCTAGGCTTTGAGCTGTCGATATCTTTGACTCTATTATACTGTTACATGCCATAGTATAAATTAGTTACTACCCTTTCTGTTTGAGCAATTCCTTTTGGTTTTACTAGAACTGCTAGTTGATTACTTGGTAAGTGGTAGAGCTCAAAACCTAGCATATTGCTTAGAAATTGTCATTTAATCATTAATCAGATTAGATTTGAAGGACCATGTGAGAAAGTTCAAGATAATATTATGATGAACTATTGCAAGTTTTGTGGGGCGGTTAAGTGGTTTTGCAAAGATCACATCTTGTTTGGACTGTTTTATGAAAATTTCAAGAAAAACGGTAGTACCGTAGGTATTGGAGCGATCATAGCGTAGGGCATTGGTATTGGTTTGGGGAGCGGTATATTTTTTCAAAGAGGTCCAATTCGGGATTGTAAGGTGCAATAGTACCAGGTTTGAGAGCGGTGGTACCGTAGTACGGTAGTACCGTCATGTTGCATGCGGTACTATCGAATTTGGCAGAAAAACAGGATTTTGGATTTTGAGTTGTGGATTAAGTTGGGGTGACCTAGGTCATTGCATTAAGATTGCATGATGCATGTTTTAGCTAACGTGGGTCAAATTGTAAAGAATTTATGCCCAGAAATGATTTTTTTTTCTCTTTAGATGTACAGGGTTGCTTTGAGTCAACCGTGGTCAACAGTGAGGATTGGGGCTAGACTCATGAAAAATTTGAGACTCAAAATGATTAAAGATGTTGGGTAAGAAGATGAGCTCAAGCATGGTACAAAAAAGGCGGAAAATATTGAAGGCGAGTTCAAACGACAAGATGGTACCATAAGGTTTGGACGGTCCAAGTAAGCAGTGGTTCGATGAAATCAGGATGGAAAAACTTGACGATGCATGACAAGCTAGTGGCGAACCTACACGTAACAAGCATGACAAAGAATGGTGAAGACCGGGTTAACGAAGGATATTTTGGTAGTTTTACTAAAATACCGAAAACCACCTTAGATCAAAACCACAATGCATGGGTGGTGCGTTGGAGAGCGGTTTAGGTTAAAGAGGAGCTGGTTTGATCGAAACGGATCAAGACTAAGGATTTAGTGGATACATATTTATACACTTTGAAAAACGTGCATAAGTGAATATGTGTGAGTAAAACCTATATGTGTGAGATTAACGGATTTTTTCCATTATGTTAGTGGATAGGAAGGAGCTATTAAGGGCTAGGTGTGGCTGGTTGTCCACCTATTTAAAAGAGTTGGGATAGAGACATATGGTTAACCATCCAACCCATCTCTCTTGTGCCTTCATGTCTAGCGCTAAGGTTTAAGAGTTAAGTGTCTTATGTGCTCTTTGTTCTTCAAGGTGGAGTGGCTGTAAAATATACCTCTTCAAGTGGTAATACATCAATATTTAATTATTTATATATCTATTTCTTGTTTTGATTGATTTACTTTTGTTTCGATTGATTTTAATCTCTTCTCTTCTCTCTTTTTGATCTTACTGTGCTAAGAACGTGATTGAGATGGAGATAATCTCTGAAAATCAATATCCTATCATCTAGGCATTTTGATAGCAAGTTTATGAAGAAACCCAATTTTGCTTGATTTTGGCGTCATCAAGTGATTTCTTGTTTCAAGAGTTTTTGAATCGTGTTCTTTGATGTTCTAGGTTGCTGTGATATATAGGAATACATCTAGAACTATTTTGGTTATCATCTATCCACGAGCAAGTTGTATTCATCGTTTGGGATTTTAGCTCGGTCTTAGTGTAACCTTTCAATAAACTGAAGAAGATCTCAAGTTTGGCCATGATTTTTATGATCGTTTATTAGAATCGGTTCATAATATCATAGAGAAGATCAGTGCAAAATTTCATGTCATGATTTACAGATAAAAAGTTCTATCGATTCTTCTTTTTTGAACTTGTGCTTAAAACACTTTTCATCAAGGAAATTTAGTACTGCAGTCAAACAAAGGCACTTTAAAAAAAGATAGTACTATAGTGTAAACAAGGGTACTTCTAAAAAAACGGTAATACCGTAGTTATAACAAAGTTACTACTGATTTTGTTGATTCTTCTCTAAAATTTCAGTAAGTTCTCTTGTTCATCTTGTGGTGATTTCTCGTCATAATCTTCATAAATTTGTAACTATTGGAGTAAATGATTGATAAATATTTGGAGAGAAATTTTGAAAGCAACATTCACTCCCTCTATTACCATCTTCGGTCTTACAAAATTATTCTTGTGGCAAGGAGACCTTGCTTTGTGCATGAGTAGCCTGACATCTGATAACAAATGTTTACCATCAACTTGAGCTTTTTGCTAGTTGTAGTAGTTAATGCCACTCTTCTTTATAGCATGATTTACTGTTTAAATGACTCTATGAGTATATATTTATTCTTCGATATTTATTTCATGCTTATGTTATTTTATTGATGTTGGAATTATGCTATATTGTTTATAATTAAATCAGAAATTAGTCTAAAATATTTGCTAAAATCGTAATATTTGCAATAGTTTCTGCTACGCACGTTCTTTTTCTGTGATGGCTGACGACCGCCGGATTGGCGTTGGCTGGCGCCGAGAAGTCGACGGCCGTCGTCATGTATTGCTTCTGGTCGGAGAGACGGACAACGAAGTGACTTGCCGACTGTTTCTCGCACTGTTCACTTGAAAGTTGGCAAGAACAGGAGGTCCAACATATTAATGGCCCCTGAAAATACAGGCCCAACAAAACGTGAACCTCATGGATGAAAAGCCCAGTGGACTATAGAGCAGGCTCTGCCCTGCATGTTCTCTATCATTCTTAAACAGCACAGGCATTGCATGGCTTATGCGATCAAAAGATTCGTAATTAGAACGAAGTGCTTTAGGCCACGACAAGTATAATGCTTTTGCCAAGACAAGCCTCCTGCAGTGGGCCTAATGTCCCTTTACCTGCCAGCACAATTGCTTTTCTGTGGCGAGCTAGCAAATATTCCATCATAGAGCATGCACCAGGCTTCTTGGAGAACACCGCAAAGTTGCAAGAGACGACAGCGTTAGCCTTTAATCATGTGATTCCTTTTCTTTGTGCATCGATCATAACATGATCGATCCGTGTGCATGTGTGTAAGCTTTAGTGATCTTGCCCTATCTGTATCAAAGTATCCTAAACAGTGTTATCAGATCTAGACCAACCATCGATATAACCAAGGTCTTGGATCACTGACTCGGTAGTCGTTGGTGAGGCACTGGTGTGTGTAGAAAAAATACATTCTATTCTCAGGTGTAGTTACTCCTATCTATGATACACTATCTAAACGAACTTAATATATTCTTTTATCATCTTAGGTATACTCATATACTAATTCTAATATACTCCAATACCAGTTACATAAAAAAAACTACAAGGAAGCATATATTTTTTTGGTAAATTTTACTAACACCTTCATATTCATATTCGTATCTTGAAAAAGCTACACTTCTTTATACTTGGAATGTATATACTTCTTTAAAAGAGGTGTTTGAACCTGTGTAGGGAGTATGTTAGCTACATCTGAAGTGCATCTGCACAAGATCCCCTATGCAACAGGAAGACGCCATGAAACACATTCGCGAGCACGCATGGAAGCCATACGCGTCTGATGGTTGGCATTTCATCAACGTTCTCCCTTTTAAGATCCCTAGCTTCCTTCACGTACATACTTCCATCGCATGATGTATATCCCCTAATAAGTTGGACTAGATCTACTAATTTTGGTTTATTACAAATTAACGCAGATCAAAACAGGTCTTCAGTACCCAACCTGGTAGCGCGCCGCCCGTACAAAAATGTTGATGGAGTGAACCCCCATTCAACAGTGGACACTATCAGGGGGAGTACGTACACGAAATCTTTTTTGTACTTCTAGGAATACATACTCCCATTTTCAATATACTATTTAAAAGAATATGTTGTACTTATTTACCACTATCACTATATTTATATACTAATTCTAAAATACTTCAGTGCAATTTAGTTGAAAAAATTTATTACAGTCATTTGTTTTTGCTATATACATTTTTCCATATATAAGAGGAGTATATACATGAATTATGCTATAAAAATTGGACTTTGATCAAATTTTTATGGAATTCACTTTGGAGTATCTTATAATTATTATTAGAGTATACTCAAAAGGATAAAAAGGTATAACAATATCATTTACCTGTTATATAACAAGTGGGAGTATGTACTCTAGGAGTATGGAATTATTATTTTCCTATATATATATATATATATATATATATATATATATATATATATATATATACATATATATAATATCTCAAAAATAGAAAAAAAGGATCAACAATACAATAATAGAAATAGTAATTAAAGAAGCTGAATGATAAAAGATAAATAGCCAATAATACTCATAGAAACAACCATGAGATCCATGACCATTAAGCAATAAATTCATACATAAGTCGATAAGATAAAATCAAGCAACAACATGATGCAATCACATCAGCTTAAAATCTCAAATACATTGTTCTAGCTGACAATTTGTAGGCACATGACAACTTTCGAGTTTCAATCAAAGGTAGTGTTCCCATGGCTCGTAGTTATCAGACTGCAGATATTGAGTTGAATCTCATGATCTACAATGTCGATGTCTCCTCCAATATGTGCATCAGCACTATCTTTGTCAATTTCTTCATTACCATCTCCTTCTTCTTTACCATCATTTTCAAGAATATCATCTGAAATGAGCTCATCTAGAAATAAAAGAATTAAAATAGAGCTTTGTGTTCAAAAAAACATGCCATTGTCAATTTTGTAGACTATATACCTATGTACATGTATAATACATTACCGCTGCCACCATTTCTTCCATTTGCTTCGATAGTGCAAGATTAGAACTCCCTATGAAATATCTCGAGTTCTTCCGTAGTTAAACTAGAAGGGTCATCCTCCAAACCCCATTTTGAATTAGTAGTAAACTCCTCAAAATAAATTGGATCATAACTTTGAGACCTGTAGTTGTATCTATATTTGAACTCAAAAAATAAAACAAAAAATTATATAAATGATATACTAAGTGACATGTACAAAGAAAATGGTACTTAATTCTCACCTTTGTTGCCGCCTTATGTTATAGTGCAGATCAGATCATTCAACCATTGATGTTCAAGTTTATTTCTCTTCTTTGAATGCACAAGCTCAAATATACTCTAATTCCTCTCATATCCAGATGCGCTATAGGTTTGGCTTAATATACAAATGCCAACTTCTGTGGATCAAGAGCTTTTGAGCCATAATTCAATCACCATTCATCTTCATATAGGACAGGTGTTGAGAACTGAATATGCAAGTTTGGACCTCTCTGTGTATTCTGCATCAGTCCAGGATCACGCTAGCACACACAGTGAAAACATAGATAAAATATCAATCATGACTATGATTTATTTAAGAAAGACTCAAATATTATTAATTATCAGAGTTGCGACCTTATGGCCAAACTTACATATTATAATCTGAAAGGCCTAACAAGAACTAGTAGCGAAAAACAATGATAAACAAGATGTCTATTCGACACGCTAACAGGAAAATGACTGAGAATTAAAGTCCTAATCCATCAAAGTTGATGAAGAATTTCTCATCAAATACCTTTGGTTGATATGATTCATCTTCAGCAATTGAGCAACAAAGGATATAACTATGAGTATATAGAGTACTCAGCAAGTCATTTATAACAAAATGTAATATAATTATGCAAGGCTTTATCAAATAATGGCTGAGTGGTTATTTTG
This sequence comes from Melocanna baccifera, assembly GCA_036346265.1. Lineage (NCBI taxonomy): Eukaryota > Viridiplantae > Streptophyta > Magnoliopsida > Poales > Poaceae > Melocanna > Melocanna baccifera. The sequence goes on from CM070688.1 coordinate 26,586,510, forward strand.
CAAAAAGCAATAATTTAGAATAAACACAATTAATAAATTGGAATGCATTAATTGAAAATGATTATTACAAAATTAATTTAAAGAAATTGAATAAACTACAAGTGAATTACCTCTTAACTTTCCAAACTAACCAAATCCAAGTTTTATGAAATCTCCACCCCTCATGTAAAATTACTGAGTATTGTCCATAACCGAAAACACGGTTATTTAAACAGTTTTATACTCTACAGAGATTGCACAACTTTTTTCACAAAATATAATCAACTTATCATATCAGTCAATACACGTTTCCTTGAGCATGCGACTGAGTGATTATCACAAAACTTTCATAATATTCAATCTCAAATTGATCTTGCTCATTAAGGATTTGCTACTGAGTAGGCTGATAGCCTAATTTGTAAAAGTCCCCACTTGCTCTAACAAAACATCTTAATGGCAAAATCAAAGTTGAAATGTTATAAATTATTTAGTCAGGTTCATCTCATACTAGACATCTGGTTGTACAATAAATCTCAGATCAATAACACATACAGTTAAGTTCTTAGATATTAACCAGGCGAAACATCCACATCCCAATGTGCTAATAGCACCCACTTTACTAAATGATTATTTGCCCAAGTGAAAACCATTTTGGTTTAACCAAGACCAGTGACACATCCATATCATGGTACATAACAATAAGCGTAGCTAAGCATACTAAATATACAATCCAGGTAGATACTAGTATTGCATCACTAGATTTTTTTTATCCTTGGGTGATAATAGAATAATGGCATTTGAATTATCAAGTGTGAGATTATTCAAATTTGGGTGATGACTACCAGGTACAACGGTTGTATTAAATTAGCAATACATAATAATTTAAAATAAAATAATAATAAATAGATTTAAAACAATAATAGTTATATCCTTGTAACATAAGGAACTCAAATAGAAAATAAGCTCTAGAAAATAGCAAATAAATCTAGAAAATTTCAAGAAAATACAAAAAAAATTCTTGTAACACAAGAAACTCAAATAAAATAGAATTTGAATTAAATGCAAATTATTTAAATCACATTAAATCTTTTTAATTTTTGAAAATTTAAATTAAGCTTTAATTAATTCAAGAAAAATCTAAATGGTTAATTTTATTTTAAAATCTTTAAATAGACTCTAAAAACAAAGATGTTATAGTAGGTTAAGAGTAGAGTTAATAGCTAGCAAAGAAGAGTTGAGCCTAAAAATAGTAAAGAAGAGGTTAAATTTGAATGGACACATATGAAGTGGGAAAATATACCAGGAAGCAACACATGGCAATCATTTATGGCAGATACTCTTCTGAAAGAACATTTAGCATTTCTAAGTAGATTCAACTCTTTTGTAATACTGCTTTGCAATGAAGGATTTGCATGAACATACCTCTCAATTACATCTATAACTCCATCAGTAGCCCTTTTATGTTTTGTGTTTCAGAGGGATTGTATTGAATATTGATATGATGGATTTAATAAAAAAACCAGTAGCATAAGAGCTAAAATCCCAATCTTGTTTCAATAATTTTCAAGAATGGTTAGCCACAATTGTTTCCTCTAAAATCTTCCCCTAATTTCATGTTTAGCCACTTGAATAGCATGGTACAAATATCCCATAGTAGGCTTATCATCGCTATTAATAATTCTTAACACTCCAACCAAACATTCACACAACAAGTAGACAGTGGCACATTTCTTTCAAAAATCTACGTTCAATACAAGCTTAACAAACTTAGATTTGACTTCTCTTGCATAAGCAGAAGACGTCCACTCCCTTGATGTGACGGTACCATGTAGTACATTTTTTTGTTGGTAGATGCTTTGCAGTGCAATGAAGTTGGTAGCAGAGTGAGTTAGAGCAGGGCGCAATATATCTCTTCCACTGGTGAACTTTCTCATAAGGTACAATAGAAAATAATGGTTATACAGATACTTGGTTTTCTTGGAAGCATGTTCCACAGCCTCACTGACTTCATTGAGTTTACCGATATCCGAAAACAACAAGTTCAAGCAATGAGTTGCATAAGGTGACCAATAAAAATTTGGAAACTCTTGTTCCAACTTCCTTCCTGCTGCCTTATAAGTAGAAGCATTGTCTGTCACAAAGTGAACTACATTTTTGGGACCAACACATAGAACCACTTATTTGAATAACTTAAATAGTGTATTAGTTGTTTCGGAATCCCTAGTAGCATCTACTAATTTAACAAAAGTTGTACCCATAGGGAAATAAACAAAAAAATTGATGAGAGTTTTCCTCTCCATGTCTGACCAACCATCAGCCATAACAGTGCTCCTAGTTTATTTCCAAATTAGACAAAATCTCTCCACAAACATTTTAGTGTCATCAACATTTTTCAAAAGCAAGAAACTACCAAGCTATGAAATTTTGGCATATTAAAATCAGGACCATAATTAGCAATAGCATCTGCCAATGGTTGATAGTAAATAGAATTAGCAATACTAAATGGATTGCAAGCATCAATCATCCACTTTGAAACAGTCATTTCAATTCATTATTTGGCTTATTTACCTTGCATCACACTCTTGATCCTTGGATAAGCTCCCGGAGTGGCTCTAGGAATAAAGAAAGAACCAAATCATTTTTCCTTTACCTGAATTCACACGAGCTCTAATAGTTGCATTTTCCTTGGATTTGGATGGGCTAGTAGGAAATTCTTGAACTTCATCACCGCCATGATCTTCTTCATCTCTGTTTTGACTAGATCCATATAGATTCCATTCATCGTATGCTTCTTGTGCTTTCTTCTTATTCTCTTTACCACTTTCAATGTGTTACTACATGGATATATCTGGTCGATCTGGAGGAGGTGAAGCTACGCAGGAGGAGAGAAATTGATTACAAACAGCCTTAGAATTTTTTTAATATGTTCAGCCACCAAGTTCCATTTGGGATAACCATTAAAACCCTAGTAGCTCCTAAAAGACAAATATCCTTATCAGTTTTCTCTTGAAAAGTTCTGTAATTTGAGGGTATTTATTATCTTTTGGCCTCATGGACAAAACCTGACTGGGTCAATACAAACCATAAGGGCCAGCCGAGTCAGGGAAAAACCAATAGGATCGGTCGGGTTTTCCTAGTTCAATTACATCCCAGTCTTGTGAGTGTGACCGGTCCAATGTAGCTTCTGGGTCCGGATTTTTTCTGTTCAACTGTCGGGCGGTCCACGTCTGATGACACTGATCCTAAGAACATTTTCCTGATCTAGCTAGCGCAGCATCCATCGATCTCCTTTATATGTGTGTCAACCTTTGTTATTTTCCCATGGTTCGACCCAATAGACCACATGTAATAAATATCTGGATCAGGTTCACGTCTCTGCATTATTTTGTCATCGAGAAATCAACAGCAATATCAATAGCTAGCTCGTATATACGAAGCAAACATTTTTGCTTGGGGGCGTTCGTTTTAGCGATGGCTTCTAACTTTTGGCTGAAATTTCACTGTAGCTGGTTTTTTTACTGTAGTTGATTTGGCTTTTTGGCATAATTAAATCTAAAACAATGTAAAAATAGAAAAAATATGTTAGCCCATCACGGACAATGCAAAGGAACACGGGAAAAAAGAAAAATGCAAAAAAAGCCTAAAAAATCTAAAAAAATTTAGAAAAAGACGAATTACTGAATAGTGAGAAAAAAAAAGCTGAATCTAAAAGCTGAAACTGAAAAAAAAAACTGAAACAAGCGGGGCCAAGTGGGTGCAGTCCACTCACTGACCGTTCCTTCCTAATCACTCACATAAATTAATGCCCAAGTTGTTTTCTTAGTGCAGACCTAATTTTGATTTAGCTCGCCTGATCGACTTTGAAAATACTCTCTGTTTACAAATGCTTGTCATTGTGGTTACTTGCCGTCAACTTCTCTAAACCACTAATACATATAAACTTCTCAATTAACTGGTCATATGAAAATACTACAAATAGATTTGTTGCGAAATCGATTCTTGAAATATCTATAATTTTAGATGTCTTCGCTCTTATAAAACCGCTAAAAATAACATCAAAAGGTACATCTTATGGACTACGCGCATTCTAAAACATCAAACATTTATAATCATGCATGGACGTCATAAGTATGTACGGTGATTGCATCCGTGAAGTCTTCCTACTACTGAATAATTAATCATACGTTGACAGTTGACACAGCACCACAAAACGTCCGATCAATTCCAATTAGAAAGTACTTGTCACCAATTTCAACATGACGGAGGAAGCTAATTAAAGCTTCTCCCACAAGCTAGTTAAACACTTGATATAGATTAATTATACACCTCCGTTAGTAACAAATTAGCTTATGTAAGCTTGACATGTGTAGTCTACCAAAGCAGAGAAACTTCCATGTCGCGTAAGATAAGAGGAGCGAACAGGCCGAATGGGTGCAACTGTAAGCCTGCAGTGTGTACGTGTAGGTAGCGTTCAGTTTGATGTTAGTTTATAGTTTTTTATTATAAATAATTTTTTTTATTATAATTAAGTTAAATTATTTGATATAATTAAATTTAAAAAATATAAAAATAGAAAAAACATGTTAACTCATCATAGACGATGCAAAGGAATATAGGAAAAAAAGAAAAGATAAAAAATCTAAAAAAATTAGAAAAAAATAAAAATACTAAATAGTAAAAAAAGCAGAAATCAAACGGAAACTGATTTTAAATCGTTTTAAGCGATGCTATAGATACAGAAGAATTACTTTTTTTTGTACTGTACATTATAATGCGTTCGTTTTGCATCTGTATCAAATGGTACATCTCAACTACAATATTATAATATACGTATATATCACCAAGTGCAATGGGGTTGTACTTTGCAAGTTCATCTTGTAGATAATTGTATAAGTAAATTTTTTGTTGATTTGACATGCCATCATTCATCAAGAGCGTGTAGTACTGATATCTAGTAGCAAAAGAAGTATGTTTTTGGCTCCTTCGATGGTGCCATATATGAGTGGCAATTGTGGGGTATCCAATCATTTTCTGATAGAGGCGCACTATCTCTCGATGCATCGCCGAGAGCACCAACACTGCGTTCTTCTATCTAACGTAATTGTGTTTCTCTGTAGCTGTATGGCCAGATATTATTATATATATGTATATTTAAAATATAATTATATTTTCTATATAATTTTAATGTTTATACTATATTCTTTATATAATTGTAATAGCTATAATATAATCTGTACTATTATAATTTAGATCTATCATAATTGATGATATGGATTTTCTCATAGATATAAGCCGATCTGATATTGACCCAAAAAAAAGAAAGCCTATCTGATATTGACCGAACATCTTAAATAGATATAAGCCTACTCCTAAGAAAGAGTCTCATCATACGAGAATTTCAAAGCCTTGCTTAGAACACAGATTCTCGTAGAAATTCCGTACTTGTACTGTTTCATACAGTGAGCTTGCATGTATGCATCATGTATCTATTTACCTATTGTGTGTGCTTGTGTATTCTATCTATTTACCTATTGTGTGTGCTTATGTATAGTTTGTTCACGTAAAAAATAAAAAGAAAAGGTATGTTCTTTTTAGCTATGATTTATAGCTTATGGTTATGGTTTATAGCTTTTAGCTTTAGCATCAACACTTATGTGAACGAATCGAATATCGATAAACTGTTTTGAAAATACTATTCTAATAAATAGCTTCAAAACAACGATGAAGAAACTGTTTCATATGTTTGTTCAAAAGAAACTATAAATTATAAATTATATGCTAAAAAAAGTAAGCTAAAAACGTGCGCTCTCTCTCCTCTCTTGTTGCTCATCGCTCATCCTTTCCCTTTCTAGTTTCTAGTGCCCCTCTTGATCTTCTTGGGGAACCAACAACCACAGGGAAAATTGCATGCATGTTGTATTCCCTGTTTGTACCAGCTGAAGATAGGGAAATCCCAGAGGGTAGTAGACTAGTAGTACGGGGTGTGTGATTACAAGTAACTTTTAACAGGGACAAGCTAGCTATTTTTCAGCTGCGGTCAATGACCTATAGCTATGATTTTTGATTTTAGAGTGAGCGTTTGTATAAACGAATTAAATACTGATAAATCACTTTAAAAAACTGTACCAATAAGCTACTATAAAAATATAACGAAGAAGACACCCTATTTATTTATATAAAAGATACTGTAAGCTATAAGCTTCCTTCGTTTCCTCTCCTCTTTCTAGGACCCATTTGTTTGTTCCTTCTCTGATCTCTCTCTCCAGATGCCTCTTGCTAGCGCCTTCTTTTAATCCGGTAGTGTCCTCTCCAGCCCAGTCCTAGTCTGCCCGTTATGGGGGCTCGTATCGTATGCAAGCTAGTGTTGTGCAAATCCATATGGTTGTAGAGCGGAGAGATTGAACTAGCTAGCCAGGCCTACTGTGAGAAGATCGAGGAGGGAGGATGACGTGGTGCAACAGCTTCAACGACGTCCGCGCCGCCGTGGACAACAGTTTGTCCCCAGCGGCCGCCGGGGCGGGCAAGAAGGCAGCGGCGTCGCTCGCCGTCCTGGTCAAGATGTGCCCGTCGTGCGGGCACCGTGCACAGTACGAACAGGTACGCAGGCATGCATGGGCGCGTGTCCTCTTGGCTAATTCCCAGCCGTAAGCTCGTGATCTTGTGTGGATTTTATTTTTACCCGTTTAATTCGGTTTACGCTTCTGACTTTTGGTTTTTAAAAATAGAAACTAAAATAAATGTGTCAAATTCTTAATTTTAGCTTTTTTTATTTTTTAGTATTTCGGTTTTGATTTTTTTTCTTTGTATTGTTCGTTAAGGTGAGACTCAGCTCAATTCTTATGCATGCAGTTGGGTTGGGCCATAGATGGGCTTCCATCGTGAGTTACGTTTAGACCTGGTTTTTTAAGCTTTTAAGATGATTTTTAGTTTCGATTTTTCTATAGGGCGACTTCTCCAAATTACTTTTCGGAGATATTTCTTTAAACGGCTTCTCAAGATCATTGACGTGTATGACATACGCATCAACGTCTTCGCTATCCGCCGCTATTTCAAAAAACACAGCCATCAGCAGCACAACCAAAAGGCATTAATGGTAGTCCAAAATAACATGTCCTTAGATGTGTAGTAGTGTTAGTTTGGCTCGCTGGACTTGTTGGTACTAGTGTGCACTCGTTTAAGATCATGCTTCATATTAGGTTTGTTTCGTCAGAGATAGTTAAGATCGAAGAAACAGCAGTACTCACATGCATGCGTGCATTAAACGAATTAAATTTCAGGAGACCACGACGATCCAGGACTTGCCGGGGCTGCCGGCCGGCGTGAGGTTCGATCCGAGTGACGAGGAGCTTCTGGAGCACTTGGAGGGCAAGGCGAGGCCGGACTCCCGGAAGCTCCATCCCCTCGTCGACGAGTTCATCCCCACCATCGAGGGCGAGAACGGCATCTGCTACACCCATCCCGAGAGGCTTCCCGGTACGTACGTGAATGTGTGTGTCAGTATGTGATTGTACACGTTCGGTGCTAATTTTGTGGATTTTCAGGTGTGAGCAAGGACGGCCTGGTCCGGCACTTCTTCCACCGGCCGTCGAAGGCGTACACGACGGGGACGAGGAAGCGGCGGAAGGTGCACAGCGACGAGGACGGCGGGGAGACGCGGTGGCACAAGACCGGCAAGACGAGGCCAGTGCTCGCCGACGGCAGGCCCAGGGGCTACAAGAAGATCTTGGTTCTCTACGCCAACTACGGCAAGCAGCGCAAGCCCGAGAAGACCAACTGGGTCATGCACCAATACCACCTCGGCTCCGACGAGGAGGAGAGGGACGGCGAGCTCGTCGTCTCCAAGGTCTTCTTCCAGACGCAGCCCAGGCAGTGCGGCCCCAAGGAGGACGCCGCCGCTGCGAACAACAACTCCGTTCACGGTGCGCTTGCCGATCATCAAGGTGGTGGCAATGGCGTTCTCAAGGAAGCAAACGTTGTAGAATTTTACAACCCGGCAATAATTGGGTACAGCCAGGGGGTCCCAACTAACGGGCCGCCTTCTGCTGCTCCTGCTGCTGCTCACTTCATGCTAAACTTCGCAGTGCATGCAGGAAGGAATAGCTTTGGTCCCTGAAGCAACACAAGATCACAAAAGGGAATCTATGGATTCACGCTGTACAAGCTAGTACTCCATTTCTAACTTGATATTGCCAAATGTAATAATTTCTCCGTTCTTGGATATGTAAAAGGTATGGATTCTCTCGAGTGTGGATACATCTGTTCATTCCTTTGGGGTAGTTCGGACTATGTTCTACCAGTAGAAATCAGTCTTACTCTCTGCTCTACTATATCAGTACAAGTTGTATTCCTATATTTGCTTTTTCTTTAATGAGGTATCGGTAGATTTGCTGATTATTTCGTTAGCAGAAAAACGCCGGTGCAAGATGATTGGTGTTTTCAAAATACATTTCTGACTGCAAACAGGTGCAACTTGCCGATGATGCAGGCAAGATAAACTGCAACAGTTAACAAGCGCACAAACCAGAGTTTCGGTCTAAGTTACATTTGCTGTTTCACACTTCCACCTAAATCGTGTCATCAAGCATTCAACGCTACAAGAAAATCTAGCACGCATAAAGAGGAATATTACGTAATACTTTTGAGCAAACAACTACTTGCCAACGACATGCTTCTCGTATAAGGCGACGATGTCCTTCTTGTTGGGATTCTTCAACTGCAGCAGTTGAGCACCAAACCCATGTTTAGTGAGCTCCTGCTTCAGTTTCAGCACAGTAAACTTGGTGTAGTCTTCAGTCTCCGTCTCCTGAGCTTGCTGGCTCCCATTGTTAGTATCTTCTCCAATAAATACAGATCCACCATCCTCGGTGTGATTGTTCTTAAACGGGCTTGTTGTGCTTTTTGATCTTTTTCTTCGCCTCCCATTGTTGTCATCGTCGATATCCATATCATGGACAGACTCGGTACCTTCACCCCTCAAGCGCCTTGCATGCGAAGTCTTAAGCTTGCTGTCAAGTGCGGCTTCGTTGAGCCGAACAGATGTCAGCTCTTGCTGGAGCATATCCAGTTTACCTTGGGTTGCTTGCAACTGCAATGACAAGGCCTCAGCCCTTCTATTGGCTTCAGCGCAAGCTTCGCGTTCTGTTGCCAGTAAACTCTCAAGCACCTGGACCGTGCTGGATCTTTGCTGATTATTCCGTTGCATCATCTCATCAATGTCCTTTTCCCGCTCATCAACACCTTTTTCAAGCAATGCGACCTTGGATACAGCATCCATCTCAGATTGACGAAGTCGCTCGATTTCTTCCACCATCTTATTCTTGTCTCTCTCTAGACTTTCAACCTGCCTCTCCATTCTTTCTATTAACGCAAGTCTCTCCATTGCAAGACGCTGAGCTTCACCCTTATCCTTCTGAGCACCAGCAGCTTCTACACGAGCTAAGTCAGCCAATTCTGTTGCTCGTTTAGCCTCCCTTTCAGCTTCCTTGCACCTCCTATCTGCCTCATCGAACTTTTTGCACTCTGATAGATACTTTTCCTGAAGATGGTTTTTTTCTTGTTCCAGGATCCTCACTTCCTTCTCACGTGACTGAGCTTCAGTTTTAATAGACTCCAAGTTATCAGTCAATAATCTGATCTCTTCCTTCAAAGCCAACGAATCTGACTCATGGTTCTTTAACTTTGCTTCAGTAGCCTGAATTTGATCATAACAGATAACAGAATTCAGAGACTATATATATATATATTGTGTGTGTGTGTGTGTGTGAGAGAGAGAGAGAGAGAGAGTTACCTCAAGCCTCGAGATCAAACTTGTAGCGTGAATTTCAGTTTGGTTAATTTTTGCATTTAATCTTGCCATTTCTTCTTCCTGTTGATAACATTGAACAAGCATAAGTACGCAACCAAGCACCTGTAAGAAACTACGAATTAAAAGTAAAAAACTATCAAGGCTCAACAGAAAGGATTACCTTCTCGGACAGTTGGTGAGCAAGTTCTGCCCTCAAAGCATCTTCCCTTTCTTGCACTTTCTTATTTGTGCGTTCCTGTGCTACAGCCGCTCTCTGCAGAGCGGTTTTGGCCTCACTGACAGCAACTTCATATTTACGTTTCCACTCTGATGCCTCCTCTTGAGCAGACTCAGCCTGCTCTCGTACAGCAGATAATCTGCCCTCACTGAGATTCGTCCTAGACTCCAGAGAAGCAATTTGGGATTTTAACTTGCTTTCATCTGCCTTCAGCTGTAAACTATTGTGATCATATTTGCTCTTCCAATCATCAGATTCTCGTTTTGCATGTTCAAGAGCGGAAGACAAGCTCATACACCGTTCTTCCAACTTGCTACTCTTGGTCTGAAGTTCAGCAATACGAACAGAGTAATCCTTTGAAATTTTCTGCTTATCATTGATAGATTCCTCATAGCGCTTTAAGTACTCAGCTCTGTGCCCCTCGCTAGCCTCGAGCTGCTTCCTGAGCAACGCCAACTTATCATCGCTTGAATTGCATTTCAATCTCAGGGCATTCCTCTCAGCATCTATATGCTCCAACTGTCTTCTGAAAAGTTCTAGCACGGGACCTGCCAAACTGCAGTAAACATTTCACAAAAATGAAATTTAAGTCAAGCCGCAAGCAAAGGAAAACAGAAGGATGCGTGCTTAAAATGTTCAATGACATACATAGTGTAAGGATGATAACAAAGGATCAATTTAGCTCCTAAAAGTGTCAGTGGTGAGATGTAATATCATGCTGCCAACTTGAACAGTATAAATTCATGGGTTTTAGCTTTCCAAATTAATCAAGTTCACACTATGCATTATGGGAAAAATTACATACCACTGTTGTAGAAAGGTAGCTAGTTTCTTCCATTTTCCAGGACCATAAGATGTTGACTCATACTCCGTGAGGATGCCATCAAGGAGCTGCATTGTATCAAACAGAATATATTTACATGTGCATATTATTCAACTTCAAACTAAAATGAAGAATAGGGTGTGCCATTTGTTTGCGTCTGCAGAGAATTTCATAAATGTCTTACCCCGACTATCTCATCCAACTTTGCATCAGGACGGTTACATGCTGCCCGCACCTTTGACTCCATGCTCTGTATTCTATTTGAACATTGCAATTCAGCCTCCAGAAAAGTATTCCTTTTGTAATCCTGCATTTATGCCATTGTCGTTTAGCCTGCTGGCTTGCACTCAAGAACTCACTCACTTTAACAATTAACAGGAATTGACCAATGAGTAAACGAAAGACAAACAGTAGCAGGCACGTAGCAGGTGAGTGTGAGGTCACCTCAAAGGCCTTCCTGAGAGAACTCTGAAGAAGCTTTTCAAATTTCAAACGAGCTGACCCAGCACCAACAGAAGAAGCATTAAAAACACTAACAGCCTTCCTCATTGCATCTTCATGTGCTTCTCTCAAAGCATCCTGCAACCACCCACGAATCAGCACCTTCCAAGAGAACTCAAATAAGAAAACTGTTACAACTAGTATATTAGCAATATCCACCTCTTCTGGTAGTTTTTTGCGGTCAAAAGAAGAATTGTAAGTATCCACCGCAGAATCATATGCCCTTCGACATTCTGTTTCCTCCACACTCTGCACAACTAAAAAGTATCAGATAACTTCCACCCTAACGGAAATTAGATAAAGATCATAATTGAATTGTAGAAAAGAGACACAACAATGATAGAACAGTTCATCGGTACTCTACTGTATAATTGATGTACTTGCTCACCAAAACAGTTCATCGGTACTCCACTACTGTATAATTGATGTACTTGCTCACCAAACCACTATTGTCACTTTGTATCTCTATCAATGTTCTGCATTTCTCTAAATAGGTCAAAGAGTCTTTTCATCCATTGCAAAGTCACATCACTAGTCTAGTCTGCATTTTTAAAAGAGAGTTGTTCTTTCACATTTTATCTCAAACTTCCTTACTCCCAGTAAGCAGTTACTTTAGGGTGATTAACTCATAGAATGCCAACTATAACTTCATAATCACCAATAGACAAAAAAAGTTATCAATAACAAAAAAACCTATTGCATAAAATTTATAGAGCAAACACCATTTGCTGTAAAGATTACCTGGTGCAAAGGAACTCTACAACAGTTTAAATCCTTTAGAGGGTTAAGTCTCCATTTGCCATTGAAGTAAATTACGATATTCTAGTATGGTGGAACCGCTTTTACGTATTTTGGTGTTTGGCTAGTAGCTTTTTGTAAACCATGTTGCAAAAGGATTGCGCTCTAAATAACAGAGGATATTGTAGTTAGCTAAGAAAAAAATCACGTGAGAGGAAATATAGAAGGCCTGATTATTGGATAACAGAACTAGTTAAACTATAATCTAATTTGCCAAACAGCGCACAAGATTTTTCACAGTTTCTTATTCACAGCAGCTTTTAAATAAACATAGCGCAGCACAGCACAACAAGCGCAAATTGGCCTTTTAAATGGCCAAAAAAAGTTGATAGAGCCCAACTCATAAACGAATACACTGCAGATTAGGTCAGTTTCTCAATAGCATTGTAGTAAATAAGCTGCAAGTAACACCAAAGGTTGGTTGCACAACATAGGGTAAAAGATCAACATAAGTTGTAATGCAATCATCAATTCTGATATACCTGCCATGATGAAGATATTGTAGGGACTGCACCAGTATTAATGGCATCAAGAAATGACTGTGTCAATCCAGCAAGGATGGGGCCTGTCATGGTACTAGCTCCAAGTTGTTTAGGTCTTGTTCGATCAAACACAAATTTTGTCAAAGCATCCAGACCTGATCTGAACTCTGGCCGAAAGCTATTCAACTGCAAACAGGGGAGCAAACTAAGCATGTAGAAAAAAATTAAAATAAACAGTATAGAAATGAGAAAATGTTTATCAACACCATCCACTTAAGACAAATACGATCATAGTGAAACATGCAACACGATTCTACCTCCAGAAGAGAACACATAAAACATCAATTTAATTTACTCTCTAGTCTCTTGCTGAACCAAGTTCACCAAATCTCCAGAGACATTTCCTGCATCAACTTATGTTCTCTAACAAGGTCTATTTCAATTCATTTTGGGCCGAAGAGAACCAAATGTCAGTATTCACTTACATGTAGCTAGATATACCATTATTAACATATCAAACATGTGCCATAAATTCATCAATTTACTGACCCCACTGTAGTCGTGCCAAAACCAGCCAAAAGTTGGATGTTTCTGAGTGGTACCATGATAATGCTGTCATCTACAGGAGTAACTATAAACATCTTTTTGTCATCATATTCTAATCCAATAAGCACTCATAGTCTATAAATACAGTAAACTGCATAAGTACTCATGCTGTTATGCAAATACAAAGCTAGAAAAAATGTGGTGCTATCAGGAAAATAAGATACGAGTTGAGCTTCTTAAGGACAAGGCCATCATAGAAGATTGACCACTGCAGTTCAAAGGAAATAATACTTACAGGAAGTTGATCAAGGCGCTGGAGATCTTTCTCATTGTTCACAGGTCGCACAAGTGTAAAGCATTCCCTATCTGGAAAAAGAGCACGGATGGACTCCCGTATCTTTCAGATATGTTTAAAAAAAAGGTTCATCAGGATACTCTGTGTGCCAATCTACTTAAGCAGAATTGTATTTGAAGAAAACCCTGTTACCATACAGCATTCTTAGCAGATACATCTCTTCCTCCACGTTGAACAGGCCTCAGAGCTAGTTCGAGGTAATCCCTTGGTGTAATTTTTCTGTTATCTTCTGTCAAATCCAAGTAGAAGTCCTATAGGAGCCAAACAAGTATGTCAGTGAATATCAAAGATGTCCAATGGAAATGCAGGCTGTGATTAAACATCAGGGATGTTTAATAGAACATGTGTGCAATTACAGAACAATTAAAGCCAATAGCAAACAGAATTTATTTAAGGATAAAAAAATCCAATATCGTACCCTCAGCAACCAAACAAAGGCAGGTGAAAACTGCCCAAGTTCAGATGCAGTGGACCTTCCACCTGAAGCCCTGACCCGTATATGCTTTGTCATTTCTGTGACCAGTGAAAGACGGTCAAGTGCGGCTTCATCTATGCCTCCCATCTGTAAGAAGCAACAGAGTTCAGAGAAAACAGGTCAGAATATGCAAGTAAAAACCAGCTAGTTTACTGGTTAGCATGCCTCAACATGACCCAGGACTGCTAAAGCACTTTATTATCAGTCTATCATGCCCTCCTGGTAGCAAAGATAGCAGAAAGCTGAGTCATTCACCCAGAAATATACCTGGTTGTATATGAACATGCTTGACAATAGAACAGCCAATGAAAATAGTTGGACACTATAGGTGCCCTGCCAAAGAGGAAACAGTGAACATGAGACAACAGGCAGTAAGCAGCAAGACAAATATGTACTAGGGCACAAAAGCAACCAAAAAAACAATTCACCAGAGAAGTAAATGATCACAAACATTCCTCCAAATTATATTAGGAACACAGGATCTTTAATTGTGTAAATGAAATGCAACAAACCTATTATTCCTATAGTAATCTACTAATCTATCTTTGAACAAATAGTGGATTTCCAGCAAACCGGTAATATGAATTAACTCAAAATTTTTGTAGATTTCTCTAGGTAATCAGGTCCAGTGATGCATCTAAAATGTGCGCAAGACATACACATGAGATTGTCAACAGCAATAAACATCACATTTTGGGAAAATGGGCTTTTGTACCACACAGCTGTTTTTGCAAGGTTTCAGTACATATCTTTATAAAAAAAATCAATAACTATTAACCACGCACCACATGAAATTTCCCTACATACAAAGTTTGCATGGACATAAATTAAAGTAGACAGAATTGGCACAAGAAGTTCAAATATGCCCTACAGAAAGTAAAGAGACACGAGAACATCAAAACAAAGTCAAGATGTTATTGCACACCTCAACTCCAAGTCTTTGCCATGATCATGTCAATACAGGAAAACTATTGAAAGTAGAAAATCTTTTGGTCGTTTATTATCATTGGTCATCAAAATTCAATTGTTCATTCAAGTAATGTGGCTCCAATTAAATGATAACATTTTCTATAATCATTTAGGACAGATCATGAGATCATCATCAACGAAAAGGGGATCAATTAAAAGGTAAAGCTACAAGACAAACCGTTTGGTCATAAGCATCAATTCCTTCAGTATCCAACAATACAAGACTGTATTCAGTTCCATCAAGACCAGTTCTCTTCAAAGGCGCGCTCCACATCCAAAGTCCTTTTGTGCAAGGTCGATGTGTTGATGCAACTTGGAAACCACTGCTTTGCCCTAGAAGCTACATGCAGAGGCCATATTTTATCATCTGATGGTGAAATATAGAAGAAAACTAGAAAAGGCATGCAGCAAAAGAATATCATTTAGAAAAACATACACAAATGTACAACAATAATAAAATGAAGTTACAACTGAAGCCCAAAGTACACTCAACCATCCAAGAAAAAACATATTAACATAGTGCATGCTCAAAAGATTTCAGAGATGAATGAAACACTAGAAGAAATAAACACAGCCATGTGGCAATTCATACTTGGTAGATTTATTGCTCACCAAAAGAATGTTGATCAACCATGCATTCACTTCACATAAAACGGCAGTTGCAAAAAATAATAAAGTGCCCAGCCACAGAGAAGATAATAGTCAAATTGTTTCCTAGGCAGATACAGTAGTACGGCTGTTTTCTGTATCTAAAATTTAAGGGCCAAATTGCTCAGTAACACTACAAATATCACACAAGTTGGAGAATAACATCAATGTGTGAAAGATATGTGGCTTCAGGCCCACTATTCATCCTCGCTGAGGATCTTATTTTCCAATTTCTCACTTTGCAATGTTACGGAGCTAATTTGGCAAAAAAAATCAATTAATAGAATGATAGCTGTTCCATAAGATTATTTATCAGAATCCAGGAGGGTCTCTTTAGATCCATTTACTACAATAGGATATTGATTTGAATATGAGGTTCATCTGATGGAATCGAAATTTTTTTATGTCAACGCTTCTGTCTCAGTACACAGTACACACCATGCCATCAGATGTCAGTCTCTATTCATGTAATAGCCGTTTCTTCCTACTAATGGCCCAGCAACTTATTACCGTCTACCAGAGTGGTTCATTGTGTCTGTTTGTATCTGTTTTACTCTCTTTTTCAAGTTCTAAATAAACAGCTACTCAGCTAGATCAACAGGATGACAATATCTGTACTCTGTAAGAAAATTTATATCCAATTATCCATCCTGGTATTTTACCATCCTACATAATATGGTTGTTGGCAAATGCACCTGACAACTACTACCAATGACTTGTGAAGATGCCATCGGTCACTGCATTTCATTAAGACATTCCTGCCAAATTCGAAGGTTAAGATGGAGCTATTGGGGGAGGATTTTGAACAGTCTTTCATTTAACTTTTGTAGTATTCTAATCCTGTCAGCACCTAATGCACTTATTTAGTTGTTTTATCAATCTTATGTTTACATGATTCCAAGGGATACATTCCTTAACAGCGTAATCAGATTTTTACCAGAACATCACAACTTTACATCCAAACTAATCCTTAAATGATGATAGCCGAACCAAAACCACATAACCTAAATGAACACGCGACTCCCCCACCACCATATATCCTGTAACCCAATCAATGCAGCACACTAACTTTCCATTGGAAATTTAAGACACTAATCTAATGCTAGATGGAGGTTACAAAAATTATAAACGAAGCAACCAAGGGTCCAAATTACAGCTACATAAACAATATTCTCAAGTCATCACGAAAACCACACATCCTCTAATATACACACACAATAAATTTTCATCTTTACCAGTTGTATGGACCCGTATCGCTAAATTCGCATTTTGAGTTCCAACTCCCCAATGCTGCAGTCTAACATAGTGAGCACACACCAAAACCAACCAAATCGCGAGCAAAAGCTCCAATTCCACCAGTAAACAAACCCTAGAATCAAAAGTTCACCTAAACCAGAACCCAAGCTGCTAAATTTATCCCTTCATCACCCAAATACTCTCACACTAGGGTCAAATACACCAACCGATCAAATAGCAGAAGCAGCACCAAAACCCTAGACGCACATTTCCGATAGCCAGACCAAACTTCCCCAAACCTACATGGGCAAGCACGCGTACCTGGTTGAGCACGAAGCTCTTGCCCTGGCGCGCGCGGCCGCACACGGAGACGACGCCGATGGGGCCCTTCACGAGCTTCAGCACCGCGACCGTCTCGGGGTCCATCACGAACTTCCCCTTCTCGTCGCAGTAGACCAACCGCAGCGGCCGCGCGGCCCCCACGCCGCCGCCGCCGCCGCCGTTCCTGACGGGGGTCGCCAAGGGGGCGGCACCCGCATCGCCGGAGCTGGGGCTCCCACCGCCGCCGCGGAGGCCGAGCATCTGAAGCATCGCGACTTCGCCGACGGCAAGGGCTCTCGCGTTTTTCGTTTCAAAATGGAAAGAGGGAATCGAGGGTTCGAGTGTTCCAGGGTTAAGCAACGAAGAGGCGCGGTTGGGTTAGTGTTCCAGGGTTAAGCAACGAAGCGGTGCCGACGCGGTTGCCTTCGATGCTTTTTCCTTCGTGCTGCTGGACTTGGGGCTTGGTCGGTTGCTTGGTCCAGTTGGTCGGTGCGCACGTCAGAAAGCTAGAGTAAAAAAATATTCGTGGGCCTGATGGATTGTATTATTGGGCCGGTTTTCGGCCATACATCAGATTGCATGGCCTGTTACTGCATTTCGCTGTAGCAGTACAGACGATACCATCGTGTTTCTGTTCTAGTTCTACGAATTAAGGCCCAGTTTGGCTGGGCTCGGCTTCTCTCTTTTTAGCTTTGAAACTAGACCTTCAAAGAAACTACAAATTCCAGCTCTAGATTCGTAGTTCATTTTAGACTCGGCTTCAAATTCATAGTTTATTTTTAGACTTCAAAGCCCAAAAGTTTAGCTGGAAAAACAGCTTCGAGATCCAAAAAACTGAAGCCGAGCCCGACCAAACGGTCCTAATATCTGAACTTATAGCTTAGATTAGCTCCAAAATGGAGAAAAAAAGGGTTGCATCTGGGATTAACTAGTATAGATGTATCCTTACAAAACTGAGTGACTATTCTTTTTGGCTACGACTTATAGATTTTGATTAAAATTTTTAAATTTTAGCTGTTTACGACAAAGATTACGGAGAGAGAGATACTTGCTTGCGATTTTGAATGGTACAGTTGTTGGGTTTTTAACATGTACTATAATTAACTTGTAGACTCCATCTTAAAAAAATACTCCGTTTGAAAGTTAGGTACTGTAGCAAAAGTCAAAATCCGTTTTAAGAAGCTGAAAAGAACATACCCTAATATAGATGTAAACTTTGGTGCATATATAAGCCTGTTTGATATGACTGTGTCTTTTGGTTTTTGGTTTTTGACTGAGATTTTTGAATTTTAATTGTTTGTAATAGGGATTACAGAGAGAGATAGTCGCTTGTGATTTTTGAATAGTACAGATGTTGGGCTTTTAATATATACTACAATTAATTTATAGATTATATCTCAAAAAATACTCCGTTTAAAAGTTAGATACTATAACAAAACCTAAAAATCAGTTTGAGCGGCTAAAAAGAACATGATTTTTACCTACTACCGCTGCATCTGGTCATATGATTTATTCTATGTAGCCATTATTGGTTTACCGGATCATACAAAGTCACCTGTGACACGTCCCATCTTTACCAGATTAGCGAAAGATGGTTTCTGAAGTCTCATGTGGCCCTACCAGAACTGCACTGCTGATTTTTCTCTATGCAAGGCCATTTGCGGCAGAATCTTTCAGACGCCGTTTGGTCGGGTGGATGTCCCTCAAATCCCAAATGATCATGCTTTTGAAGACAAAATTGAAGATTATACAAGTGATGGCTGTAGCACGTAGGCCTCGTTCTTATCGACTTTTCAATTAGTTTTTTACTTCGACTTCTATTAATCAATACTATTTATCACTCTATCAATAGTAGTTAAAAATCATCGACCATAATCCAAAAAAAATGGGGTCATAGTTGCACCACCATGAGCAGTAAGCAAATACTGTCTTCTACTATTTCAGCACATTGTATTTACAACACTAAAACGGCAATAAAAGAAGGGGTTTTACGTACAGCGAAGAAAAGAGTGCTTTAACAAATGGCGGCAGCACTGAGTTGGATTTACAAGAGGAACGCTGTTAGATTAGTAGTTGATCCTTATAAGCCGGGAAAGTGAAGGGGGGGTAGGCCAATCCAAAGAAAGTGAAAGCAAGATGCTACCAGACAAAAGGTTCAGCTGAAAAAGGCTCAAGTTGACATTTCCATAGTGTTCAGCGTACAAAATACTTTCCCTATCTAATTGCCTAGAGCACTAATATCGCTTCACACCTCCCCAACTCCGCTGCAAATTATTAAAAGTAGAACCTACCAGATTGCAAAGTTTCGTTTTTTGCAGACAGCCTAGTGTGCGTGTCATTTTGTAACCCTAGTGCTAGTGCCTTCGCCCTGTAGTAGTAGTAGTAGCACCAGCTTAGGGTATCTCTAATGGTCTGAGTCAGCTGGCTATTTGTATGTACACATCAGTATAAATCCTATGTGGAGGAAAGAGAGTATGCAAAAAAAAATCGAGCCGGTTCTTCCTTAAGCACTAGGTTATAACAGAAAACGAGGCAGTCTCTATAAATGACTGTGTGTACATGTAAGTATCAAATAGCTATCCTTATAGACAGTCCTTTGTATGCTAGCTATTTGGTTGATGACGTGGAAGTCTCCTAATTAGTTGCTAGTTAAAACCATTGGAGATACCTTTACCCTATTACTCTTCAGTACTTTCTGAGTTCAGATTTCAAGCCGTTGACAAAATGAGGACAAACAACTGCAAGAGGTGAACAAATGAAAGTGTCTGATAGAAGATAGAAACGCCGAAAAATTTTCACCGGCACAATTAATTGCTTGCCACCTTCGTCTAGAATTCTAGATGCAGTTGCCTGCCGCCACACTCGCAGAGGACGGTTTGGTGCACGATCCTTAATTTCGATCTCTCGCTTTTGTGTGGTCACTCCGGCCACCCTGCCAAGATCTGCCGGCCATTCGCTGGCCGTTGCAGGCTACGCATGGTGCGCTCGAATCTATCAGATCGATGGAAGGCGCGACGCCCCCCGGCTTAAACGGGCAGGTTCCTGCGATCCCTTTCGAGTATGCGCTGCCCGGTTGGTGCATGCCGGCCGGCCGGCCGGGTCCGGGCTGCGTCTGCGTGCCTGGCTGCGAGAGCACTAGCATGGTCCAGCTCCAGCTGCTGCTGCGTGATTGCACAGTTGCATCTCCATGCCCTGCCAGCCACAGCGCCATTGGCCAGCTCTGTGCTCTGTAAATGTGGCGGCAGCAGCTGGATGAGGAGCATTGTATTGGCCTGATCACTCGCGAAGTTCTCTCTCCATGCTAGACTCGTAGCTGATAGCTCACTCTTCGGTCTTCGTGTTAGTTTGTGAAGTGGTTTGCGTGTCTGGGCATGTCCCGGTATATCCGGCCGGGGAACTGCTTTGGAGTTTGGACGTTTGGTTGTTAATTTGGGTTGCTTGGGGACTGTCTGGTCTTAGCCTAACAAGATGGCCAATCTTGGTAGTACTCCCATTGCATTGTCTAAATGCTACTGACACTGCCAATTTATTCACCATTGCTAAGCCTAGCTTTTGTATGTACTTGCTTGATGTTGCCCCGGATTTGCTTTGAGACAGAGCAAAGTAGGGATACAAATTAATGAATGGCTTTTATCCTGGGTCTAGGTACGCAACATTTGCTAAAGCTAATAGGACCTGCAGCCTTTTGCCAAACCGGGGATCATGATCATTAGGTCGGGGCATTCGCGTTAGTAATGCTAGGGTAACACTTTGCATAGATAAGATCCATTCTTTTAAGGTTTTTAGCTTTTAATTTTTTCAAAACTTAAAACAAATTAAGCAGTTTCTTGAAATGTATTCTCCAAACAGTTTCTCGATATCAAAATCTTGTGCGTCATCTGCTTCGGTGTATCTGTCATTTGCTATTGTTAGCCTGACCCTTTTGTTACCGAAAGCCTCGCCTCCTTGTGCTTTACACTCTACCTCTTGAGTTCACATTAATCTTATATTATGTTCACATTAATCATGTGTTCCCATTAGCCATACTAGGCTATATATATGTATAGCACTTTGTGACTTAAATCAATAAAATAAATTACTTGATTGCCCTAAATATTTCACGCTCTTATGGTATTAGAGTGATGCCGTTCCTGAGCCGTTGTCTCCATAGCTTCCGTCGCACCGTCTCTGGGAAATGATCTCGTCTCTATGATCTCTCTCGGGGCTGCGCAACCCGTAGTTTAAATTATGTAGCCGATCATCCGATCGATTAGAGTTTTTCTAGGTCATTTTCAGATCGACTTTTTTCTACTTTTTTTGATCATAGATCGGTTTGTGCCACCCTTTAACCCGTCGGTTTGTGCCAAATCACCATCGTCGGCCCGTCATCTGCAAGCACAAGCTGTCACACCACTGGGAGCGCGTCGCCCTCGGTCATGTCCACGTTCTTCATATACCAACGTCCTTACAATTCGTAAACATCTTCACCAATGGGTTACCTATCTCTGTCTTCATGGAGTTCGGATCCAGCATGAACATCTGTATTGCCGACGCTTAGACTGCGAGGACTTGTTAGCCTAACTCTTTGGTTACTGAACACCTCGTCTCCTCATGTTTTGTGCTCAACCTCTTGAATTCACATTAATCTTGTGTTGTGTTTAGGCAGTATTAGGTTAAGAGGGTTAAGTGACCTGGTTTTACTACTTGAGGGGGGCAAGACGAATGGTTCCGTAGTTGATGATGTAAATCAAACTTTGG
The DNA here is from genome assembly GCA_036346265.1 of Melocanna baccifera. Lineage (NCBI taxonomy): Eukaryota > Viridiplantae > Streptophyta > Magnoliopsida > Poales > Poaceae > Melocanna > Melocanna baccifera. Next base: position 26,608,402 of record CM070688.1, read on the forward strand.
GCATAAGTTGAGAGGTCAAAAGTTGACTTCTTCCTATAATAAAATATCTATAACGTGTCTAAGGCTGCGCTCATTGTAGCTTCTGCATTCAGCTTCTCCGTCCACGGAGGCTTTTTTTCACTGTTGTTTTTTTTCTATTTTCTATTTTTTTTCTTTTTTCTTTTTGGTTTTTTGTTTTTTTTCTTGAATTTCTTTGTATTATCCGTGATGGGTTAACATATTTTTCTATTTTTATTTTTTTAAATTTAATTATGTCAAATAAATCAACTCATGTACAATAAAAAAAGCTAATTATAGTAAAAAAATTATAAGCTACTGTCATTCTGAACACCCCTAAATCTCTACCAATCTCATGCATGGCATAATCTAAGTATTTTCTAGATGAAAGCAAAATCTGAGCTGTGGCTTCCTTCATATCTTGTTCTTCCATTTAGTAGCCACTGCATCGACGCAAAGTAACGAACGCTATGTTGTATACCAAAAAAAAAACAGGAAACATGCACGTTTAAAGGACAAAGGATGTCATTAGTTTGTAACACTATGGTAAGAATATTTATTATCAAGGATAAGGGTCAGATAGATCATATAACCCAACATGATAGGTCCTTAGTCTGTAGCAGGAATTAACAGCTGCAAGCATGTGCTCCCTTTTCAAACCTTTTCTCAATTGCTTTTTTTTACAACCAATTTAACTCAGTAGTGACTATACAATTTGGTAGAATCAAACAGTAGTACCAAACTAGCCACATCAGTACAAAAGCATCCGTCCAGTTCCTTTTTTCCTTCATCACAGTCCAAAGGAGCACTACTAATGGTGCAGCACGCATCCATGCTCTCCTCGCTAGCTAGCTAGCTGTCTGATTTCGTCTGTTCATCGTCGTAGGTTGCCATGTCTTTCGACCCCTCCAATGAAGAGACAGACGTGCCGGACCTAAAAGCTCTGGTCGACGGTTTGCAAACCAAACAAGTATCCATGTGCGTCGCTAGCTTCTTTTGCAGCATCGCACTGTCGCCTTCTTTCTAGTTGGATCTCGGGGGAAATTTATGACCTTGTTTGGTTAGCGGCTCGCTAACCTGAAAGTAGAAGTACGTGTTACCCTCTAGCAACGTGGATTGGCCCATGTCTGGAGACCCACCAGCAGATGGTGCCACTGCCATGCACTTGGGTCTTTCAGGGAGGCTAGGGCTGACTGCATGCACGCTCAGCACCATCTGCGGCGTCCAAAAACATTTTAATCCACTGTTCTTGGTTTTCTTTGTGTGGAATGTATGTTTGTTACTGTCAGACAGATCAAGCATCGCCATGGCGGTGCCGAGTGGAAGAGCCGTCTCTCAACGGATAAAAGTTACTTTAGTCTTGGGATTCGGAAAAATTGTGGAGTGAGGTACCGCCAATTTTTTCTCGATTATACATCAGTAGAGTTTTATGGAGTAATACTTTCTAGGGTAGTACTAGTACCACTTATAGCTGAGGCTGTGGTGTGGTAATTAACAGGAGGTAGGAGTACTAACAGTGCAAGTTCGAGCAGCTCTACAAGTAGCAACATTACTTGGCATCTTTAGGTGCTTCTCGCGTAGCCGTCCTTGGGGAAAACTTTTACTTTTTTAACTCTCGTAGCTATCTCGGAGGCCGTTCAGTTAAAATCTATATTTTAGCTGGTTTATTTCATATTATAGTTTATGATAACTTATTTAGCATAATTTATGGTAGCTTATTTAGCATAATAGCAAAAGTGTAGTTTTACAGGAGAAGTGTTTCGTTGTATGGCTGTGACGTGATGTTTGTGGAAGCTTAAAGCTGAGTTAACCTCGTGCACCAAAAAATTCCCATGGACCAATGGCGGGTCCACGTAGGATCATGTGGGGATCACGGAATCTCACTGAGTTGTTACAGGCATATCCTTTGGGTCTTACGAATTTACGTACTAGTGTTACACCTGGGTTTGTTCCGTTTAGGGTTAAAATGACGTGGTTAGCTAATTCTATGGAGTATCCAACTATGTTTAGCTTAAGCTCAACCAAAATTTTGTGTTTCAATTTAGTCAGCCTAAAATATCGTTTTACTTGATTTGGACTAGTTATAGGAAAAAAACTCAAGAGAGCTTATTTGGGTCGCTGGCCTCGTGTATCTCCTTGTAAGCTATTCTGAGTAGAAGTCTTCCAAAGTCCAAATGAAAAAGGTTTCTTTGTGCCCAGTTTACTAGTAGTCTCTAAATATGATTTGAACCTCCAACATATGTCACTTCATCTGTTTTCACATATTTGGTGAAGATTCTGTTGCGTAGCACACTGGCTATGCAGTCCATGCTTGCGACATAAAGTAGTTGGATTTATTCTTTTTAATTTCGACTTATAGCTTTTAGATTTAGTTTGTGATTTTTAAGTTGTTCGTGAGAGAGAGTATGGAGTAATATAAATTTACGTACAATTTTTATCAATATAAATAAAGTCGCTACAATGTGTACTATAATTAACTTGTAGACCATGTCTTAAAAAAACACTATCTGAAAGCTATTTACTATAGAAAAGGCAAAAATAGCTTTTAGAAGCTGAAAAGAGAAGGCCCGCACTGTCTTTTCTTGCGCACAAAAGTACTTGAGTCTGTTCGACAAAACTACTTCCACCTATGACAAATTTGAAATAATAGCGGCCGAAAGAAAGTGGGAGGTGTTTGATTTAGCTGGAGCTTATGGCTGAGTTGATTTTGCAAATGATGATAGGAGCTTTTGGATTTCATGGATTTCTTGTTAACGTAAAGGCAAGGAAAAATTTCATAACTTTATTTTATTACATTTTAGGTTTTTCATCTTTGAGGGAGTGCAGAAAACCCAAACCTTTAGACCTCACTTGGTCATTAGTGAGATAAGTGGAGAAGTCGCTTCAAAAAATCAGGTATTCATGTTGCCTTCTAGCTTATACAAAAGCCAGTACTAACACCCCCTAAAGGCTCCCGTACGTACAATCTAACTTGATCGCCACTTTGGCAATGTACTATAACCCCCTTCTCAATGAGATGTTCACAGCTAAGGTTGTCAGGATCGCGGCATAGGTCATAGGATCCTAACATCCCACAGAGCTGACATGATACGCATCAGAGTATGGATCAAAATATCATAGAATCATGCTCCTGAAGGTAGGATCGCATAAAACCAGGTAGGATCGGGGTAGGATCATGATCCTGACAACAAACTATATTAGTATATAAAATATGATATTATCTATTGCTAATTTAAGTTGAATTAGTTTAATTTACTTTGTTTTTGTTGTTTACATGTTGTTCTGAGGTAAAAAAAAGTATTATCTTTGATATATTGGACTTTTAGATTATTAGTTTATTAAAAATAATTAATAAGTTTGAAAAATCAATCTTAATTCAATATAACATGAGTAAGTGAAATTAAATTCAGAAATTTCTACTATAGACTTACATATTTAGAAATATAATTTAATTTTTATATAATATATATATTTAAAAGTATGATAGAAACGTGATTTTATGATCCACTTTCGTGGGACGAAAAAGATCCAAGGTGGAATCGTTAACCTGACAATATTGTTCACACCACACAGGACATAGCTAGCTTAGCCGGCCTCGCCCTCCAGCGGTAGCCCCCACCCCAACAAACATACTATCCGCGCGTGTCGGCCGGGGGCAACGCAACGCACGCATCACGTGCATGCGCGCGTGAAAGAAGATTTGCCTCCCATCCACGGCCCCGACCCCGAGGGAGCGGAGGCGGTGCAAAACGGACGGAGCACAACGATTCTGCCCAATCATACGGCGAATCATGAGGGCTAGCGTGCCGTGCGCGCTGCGCCTGGGGCGTCGCACTCGCATCATCACATGCGCGCGGCCGACCCGTTCCACGTACGGCCCACGGGGAGCTCTCCGCCCTCTCTCTCTCTGTCATTGGATGCGTACGTGGATCCGATAAAAAAGAAAAGAGAAGAGGGTGAACAGCGGCAACGGGATCATCTACCGTACGTGCGTTGTCAGTTTGTCATCGTCGCCGTCGGCATCGTCGTAATGCCTGCCTCGCTGCCGCTTTTTGCCGGCCGCGCGTGCGCAGTCTCTAATGGTGCAGACGCGTAGCATTGTTACAACGGCATGCTATGGTTCACTCGTACAAACGTCGAAGTATACACTGTGTACAACCATATAATAGGATGCACTAGTGTGAAATGTTGTGATCGAAGATTGCTACGGTGCAGCCGTAGAAATGTGGGAGACCTGCGAAACAGAGAAAGGTACGCTTGTACGGAATGCTGCGATCGTAGATTTCGCATCCGAGAGCGGAATGAGAGCCAACGCAGGTTGCGCACAAGGTTCTCCAAGGGTCCCTAGTCATCGGCTAATGAGTTCTCGACACCTATCAATCAATGCAAATTAATTATAATAGTTGTTAGTTTTTTTGAATCATTTAATATATATATATATATAATTATTATATTTTTATGGACAGTAAAAAAAGAGTAAGAAAAACTAAAAAACTGAAAATCACTAAAGAACCGTAAAGAGAGGTTGATATGTTCGAAAGTGGTTTCTGAGTTGAAAAAGTTGAAAGCTAGAGGTGGAAGTTCGATCAGGCGACAAATTTTGCTTGTCATGTCGCATTAATTAGTTTTGAGTTTTGACCTACACTGAAAATCATGTGCAACCTATGTTTACTTTACTGATTTTGTTCATTTCCTGGTCGATGTTTAGTGTGTGACTAGCGGTACAAGATAAGTAGAAGGCTCGTCAGTTTGTCAAAATCAACTACAGTGTACGATGGAGGTCGGAAGAGGTGGGAGCGTGACTGGGGGGATATCAGGCTAATCGCGCTCTGAAGCATACACGAATTCACTCCCTCCCATGGGTTGGATCCATTCGATCGCAGATGGACGCTCGTTTGGATTAAAAATTAGTAATTTATAATTAAATTATACTATAGGTGATTATATTTTATTTGATATAATTAAATTTAAAAATTCAAACATAGAAAAACACGTTATTCCACCACATATGATTTAAACGAGTATGAGAAAAAAATCGGTAAAAAACTTTAAAAAATTAAAAGGTTGGAAAAAGATAAAATTTAATAATAGTAAAAAAATAACCCAGAATTTCAAACTAAAATGAGCTAGACCATTCTTTGATCCTAGTTTGTTTATTGGACTACAAGTAGTCTTTGAACTTCGCTTTTCCCCCCTAACTTTGTAAATTAAGTGGCACCTTCGCTAAAGGCAGGAGGGCGCTCCTAAACGTAAGCGATTAGCAAGAGCCACCAAGATGTTCCATGGCGGAGTATATCGCGCAGAAAGTGAGTCAAACATGTTGGAGTAGCTCTGCACAGGGAGGAAAGCCGAGCCGACAGCCGGGCCCCGCGGCTCAGAGTGCGTACAAAAGCCCCCCGTAATCTTGCCCCGGGACATGGGCCCGCGAGAGGCACAGGCGACGCGGGTCGCTCTAACTGTTCGTTCGCTCCGAATTATAATGTAATATTATAGTAAGTATTAACTTTTTTAAGTTATTTAATTCAAAAATAAAAAATAAAATCATCATTATATCTTCACAAATTATATAAAAAAGAGTTGAAAACTCATAAAAATAAAAAATAAAAAGCACAAAAAAACAGAAATCAAAGCTGCAAAACCACGGGAGCACAGCAGGGAGAAGCAGGCCAACAGAGCAAGCAGCGGCGATTACAAATGTGCCATTGCGGTTTCTCTCTCCTCTCTCCGTGCTCACTTCCGGAAAAAGGCAGAGCGGCTTCTCGCCCGTCTTGTCATCCTTGCTGTCTCACTCCCACTAGGAAGAGGGATCACTCACCCGTTAACTCGTAGCTAGCCTCTCATCACAAGCCTACAAGCCTTCTGACTGTTCAAGTACCTTTGATCGGCTGGCCGATGGGGCCCCTAGCTAGGCCCCACATACTAGCTCCCGATGCGTGCGGTTCCCATGAAAGCCAGACCACCAAAGCAAAGCACCAAGCAGCGACACGAACCACTCTCGGTAGGCCGGGTCCATGGTCCGGATACCATCCATGCCTACAGTAGAGGGATCGGTACGCTGCTGCATGGTGGGATTGATTGCCCGGATGAATCCACCGTGTATTCTATTCCCAACAGGTCGCGTTTGGCTCCTCCTTTTTCACTTACTTATAATTTATAATTTATACCACGATAACTAACTTTTAAATAGTATATTTCTTAGAATATAATTAATAGAAAGATTATAGTAAAATATATGCTGAGTTCAACTGTACCAGCAAAAAATTATATGTGATTATATTTTTCTTCGTACTGCTTCCCTAAACAGCTAGAATTCAAAATTTTGGTTGTAGGGGCATTGTGAGGTTCCAATAGTGTTGTAGCCAGTCGACGACGGGCCCTGAATAGAGCCACCGTCGTGCAAAAGCTCAAGTAAAGCCAACAGCCATGTGGTGAAAAATCGACGTGAGTTCAACAGAGCTCAACGGGGTTGCTCGCCAGCAGCAGGAGGTGGCTCCTCCTATGGGTACCAACATGTTCTAATTAGCAGAAATGTGTGCATTGAGCCTATTTTACAGTGTGATTGAGTTGAACCGCCCATTTCTTTTTGCTGAATAGGGTAGCTTTGTTTCCACTGCGACCTTTTTAGGTATCGCTTGTTAGAGCTTCTATTTCTAATTTTTTAATTTCATTTTTTCTAACTTTGTAGCTTTGTTAGGCTTTTTAAATTTTTTTATTTCTTTGTATTATTTGTAATGATATAACTTTTTAATATAATTATATTGAAAAAGCAATCAATTGTTATAGTAAAACAGAGATGACATTGATATGAGCGTGATCCATGGAACGGAGCAAGCGACCGAGCGCCCAGGTCCCCAGGCGCGCGCGCGGAGGCATGCAGGCAGAGGCTGCCGCTGCCGCTGCATGTGGAGCGCAGCTGCCGCTCTGCTTCCTGCAAACGGCAGCTCTGACGCACGCCCGATAAAAGCGAGGAGAAAGTTGAGATGGGACGTTTCAGTTTCACTGCTACTGCTAGCTGCCTACCCTACGCGCTGCCTGCCCTGCTCCTTTTTTTTACTCATTCATTTCCATGCCCTCCCGTTCTTTTTGTTTTTTTCCTTTACGTTTAAGCTCAAAAATTACGTCTGGCTTAAAAGTCTAAAATTATATATATAATATGTCTCTATTATACACTGTTATCTTAAAAGATATAGATAAAAAGAATAGCCCTAACTCAAAAGAACAAGCCCTTGGACTTTTGATTTTTTTTCTTCTTCAAAAATTGAAATAAAAAGGATGACTTCTTGAAGCAGATTATCTAAATAATTTTTAAAATTTAAAATTATATATACCATCAATATTAATATCTCCGTAATACCAAAAGTTATAAATAAAAACTATCATCCATTGAAAAAAAACCATAGTTGCACCTGCTACTACATTTGGTTTTTGTATGGACATTTCCTTTGCTTTCTGACTAAGCTAGGTGAGTAGATGTCTATGGACGCATGTTGCTATAGATATGTGTGCGCCGAGACGAGACACCTCTCTCTCTCTCTCTCTCTGTACATGCATGGCACGGGTGAGGAGATGGTCTACGGACGCATGTTGCTAGCGTGGTGACTGTGAGCTGCTTTTGGTCCCTTGCCCCCTCGGAGCGGTGGCAGAGACAGCACCATCAAATTTGGCAGCAGCGGTAGGGAGGGCAGGGCAGCTCCATCAATTGTCTTTTAAAGTGGAGCATGGGAGGCCATTAATATTTTGTTCCTATTTGGAGGCTTTGCACCTCCCACCCTGATACGCCGGAGTTTTGTGAACCGGTACTCTCCGACACCCGAATTTAGAATCCATGACAAGCATGGCCTGCACTTTCAAGTGTGATAAAATACATGCTAGTGCTGCTGAATTGCTGCATCAGGTGTTCGGTGAGCTACTCGTGCTTGGGACGCTGGAATATCACAGAAAAAAAACCAGTATAAATTCTTACGATAATTCTAAGAAATCCGGTGTTTCAAACAAGACATTAACTGCATATATATGTGTGTGTGTGTGTGGATGAATGCTGGCCGAACTGGGTTTCGAGTTTAACCATCAGACTACAACACGCCCTATGAGAAGAGAACAATAAATGGTTTCAGAGTACTAGCGGTAACGAAGCGTTGAGGCTGCTATGCTTTTAGCTATTATCGACATTCCCATGCATGATAAGAAACGCTACTACAGGGAGTATACGGATGTATTAAAAACACGACAAATCGAATCGTTGTCTTAAAATTGATTTATTGAAGGACCACATGCGATGGACGTATGGACCACGGACCACGCCAATAATGGCGACGTAGCGTGCCAACGCACCGATATTAACCTCTAGCGAACAGTTGCCAATATTGGGTCGAGCTGATATAAATATAGTTTTTTATTTTCATTTAATTTAAATTTATACATGAATAGAAAATAAGTAAAACAAAAAAGTGAGAAAAAAAACAAAAAGGTGAGGAAAAAAAATAAAAATATCTCACTAATGGAAAGTGTATCCCGAAAATATATAATTATACTTTCAGTGAGAAGCGATATATTGTTTGTGTACTAAAATTAGCATAATTAGTGATACAATAATAAATTATAAATGGTCCTTAACATTCAAAATAAACGAAACATACCACTTGATCTCTACTTTCGTTGGGATAATCTTTTATTGGTATGTGATTCACCGGATGCAATAATTTTATTAGAATTAAATTCAAGCTGAAGCCTCTTTGATTGACTTGTGCTCTAATAGATTGGAAGAGTACAACTTAAATTGCTTGTGGAATAGTTATACAAAGTTCGTTTCTTCATTAATGCAAATCCATCAATAAATTACAATTAAATTACTATACAACATCAAGTCATCAACAATAGTATTTGAATTGGAGTATATGCTAATTGGTTAATTACTAAAGAAGTAAATTTAGTAAAGTGCGGATAATATTATATATACCAAATGGTCCAAATCGGTAATCAAATCCGGTGCTCATCGCACCCAAACCCAAATCCACATGCCATAACTATAGCCCGCTAGTCGTGTTACCCCCTCCGGCCTCCCTGGCTTGTCGCACCGCCACCTTCCTTCCATCCGGTCCTCTCTCCTCTCCCTCCCCGGCTCGTTGCGCCGCCACTAGGCCATGCCGCCATGCCTTTGTTGCACCACCACCCCTAGCTTCTCCACACGGTCATGCCTCATCGTGCCGCATCCGACTGCCTAAGGTTTCTTCTTAGGTGGACACATCTCCTCCCAATCACCCATCCTTGTTCCTCCTCTGTTCATCATGTTCTATTGCATCTCGTGTTCTGGTGGGGACTAGGGAGTAGGATGGATCATGTGAAGCCTTAGTTGGGCACCATCAATTTGATGATCAACTGCCTATAAAAGACCCAAATCCAGCGTTGCATCTTCTTCCTCCCCTAGTTTGGCAGTTTGGCTATAGGGTTTCGGGCGACCAGTGTCCATGGCCATGGCGGTTGGCGGGGGTACCAGTGTCAGAGAGTAGGCTAGAGCCAGACTGCCTGATGAAGTCCCCTTGGTGGATTCGTCCCTACAAACAAGGGGCACCTCTTGAGCTATAGCTCAATAAATCAGGTCTTGGAACGCAAGAGTCTATATTCATCTATACCACTCCCTTCTTCCCTCTATTAATGTACACATCTAGACTGTGAAGAGGCACACGAACACTAGACCAAGCAAAATAGACTGTGCTAGACTGAACCAACTGTATCGTAGTTTGGATCAGCACGGCTAGCCAAGTCTATTTGGCCACCTCTCACGGACACAGACAGGGACACACTTCGACACTTTGAAACCCCCCCACCGACCCACCCCAGCTGCAAATACAGAAAATGGTACCATGGCACCCAAATAACAACAGAGCAGTATAATAAGTATGCAAAATACGGTACAGCACAGACTTAGACCCTGATCGTTTCGGTTTTTTTCGATTTCAGTTTCTAACTTCAGTTTTTTTCACTATTCACTACACTATCCACTAACTCACTTTCTGATGTTTTTCACCACTACTGATGTTTTCATTAAAAATCAAAAGCCATCACTATTCCGATCACCCCCTTACTACTACCATAGTACCATACTAGTAGTGAAGTTTATGTTTGGGATAATGAAGAGTTTCGAATTTCAGGCGGTGGATTGGAGACACACTAATATTAGTAAGCTATACAAGCCCAGTAAGTTTAGGCCTCGCACGTTTCGTTTTTTTTCTTCTGTTTCTGACTTCTGTTTTTTTCACTATTCAGTATTTCGTTTTTTTCTGAATTTTTAAAGATATTTTAGGATTTTTTGTATTTTCTTTTTTCCCCGTGTTCCTTTGTATTATCCCTAATAGGTTAACATGTTTTTTCTATTTTTACATTTTTTAAAATCAATTATACCTAAAAAACCAAATCAACTACAATAAAAAAATTAGTTACAATAAAATTTCAATCAAAAATCAGAAACTATCGTTAAAACAAACGCCTCCTAAAAGTTTCTAGTTTGAGCTGAAGTGTGGTTTTCTGAACCCAAACAAGCACTACCAATACATCATCATCACTTCGACTACTACTATTTTAATACATCAGATGTCTAGCATATGTATGTTGTGACGTCGCATTCAGACTCACATCACCCCCGATCCATCCAGGGACGAGTTGGATACGGCACGGTGTAAATTTTACAGCTTGTGTATATCCTATTCCCTACGGGTTTATCGCCATAACATGTGTTATCAGTAACAGGCTCCTACGGTTGCAGCAGAGAAGCAGTAGAAAACTGCAGTATATTATCCAAGTCATTGGTCTAGCACTAGGTCCTCTGGTACTACTACTTAGTAGCTTTGTTCTTCCGATATTTGGAGTGACTTTTCCTTTCGACTCTTTTAGGCATCCATCAAAATGATTTAAAATCAATTTTTATTTTTAACTTCTGTTTTTTACTATTTAGTAATTTTTTTTAGTTTTTAGATTTTTGGATTTTTTTATCTTTTCTTTTTTCCCATATTCTTTTGCATTATCCGTGATTAGCTAACTTTTTATTTTTAAATTTTTTAAAATTTAATTATATCAAAAAACCAAATCAACTGCAGTAAAAAAAATAAACTGACTACAATAAAAAAACATAAGCCAACAACAAAATAAGCTCTACCTTAGAACATATTCTTTAGAAGCGAAAACAAAATCTTCTTGAGTCGGTTGACACATTCACTGTTCGTATATCTCTCACCATCTCAAAAAATATAGCTAAAAATTATCGGACAAAGGCGACACTCCAAGTGGCTCACAGTTTCGGCTGTGTGGCCTCTGACTGAAATTGTACCGTAGCGGATGTTAGTTTGTTTCTGAAAATGAGAAAAATTAGAAAAAATACGAGAAAAAACTGTTATATCGTTATAGACCATGCAAAATAATAAAGCGAGAAAATAAGCTAAAATTAGAAGTCAATATATTTGAAATGATTTCTAATTTAAATAAATTAAAATTTTAAAAATCTAAACCGTTTAGAGTGGACCAAAGTCTAAAACCATCTGCCATAATGTAGGAGGACAAATCTATCCACCGGTACAGGGACTATACCAAAAAAAATGCCATGAGGAGAGCCTTTACTTAAGGCTCCGTCCAGATACGTCGGCTCTCTAATAATATTTAGGGGGCTTCCGAAGGAGTGCCGTAGAATTTCCTTCCAGGACCACCAAGTTACCTCCCGTCCCGTGTGGCCGTGTGTGCATCCAGCCATTCCTCACGACAACTCGTCTCTCTCCTCTGCTGCAGCCGCAGAGCTGCTCTGCGCGCCTCCCGCCTCTTCCGCTCTCTTTTTCACCTTTTCTCATTTCTTTATTAATCCCCCACGCCTCCAGCCCAAACTCCCCCTCAAACTCCTTTTTCTCCTGCTCCCCTACAGAAAAATAAGCAAGCAGAGGCACAAAGACAAAGTATTAATTTCCACAGCGGCACTGGCACGGCCGCTGCAGTTGCCATCCCCCGCTCCCCTGCTTCTTTTTGGCTACTAGCAGTGGTATAGCTGAGCTCCCCGCTCCCCTTCATGGCCATTGCCACGATGTGTCACCCCACCACACCGCCCCCTCCACTTCCCCTAACCCTGAGCCCCCCTAACCCTACTGCTGCTGCTGCGCTCCACCCCCACCCTCTTCATTAATCACTTCGCCTGCTCGCTCCCCTGCCTCCGCGTGCTCCGGTCCCTCGTGCTTCGCGCTCGCTTCGCTTCGCTTGCTGCGCTGCCCTGCGCCGTCGCCATGACGGGGATCGACCTCAACACCGTCGAGGAGGACGAGGAGGAGGCGGAGGAGGTCGCCACCAACTGCTCCCTCCACAGCCAGGCCAGCTACGCGGCGACGGCGACTCCGCCCAGGCCGAGCGCGGTCTGCCTCGAGCTGTGGCACGCGTGCGCCGGCCCCGTCGCGCCGCTGCCGAGGAAGGGGAGCGTCGTCGTGTACCTCCCGCAGGGCCACCTGGAGCACCTCGGGGACGCGGCGGTGGGCGCGCCCGCCGCGGCAGCGGCGTCCTCTGTGCCTCCCCACGTCTTCTGCCGGGTGGTCGACGTCACTCTCCATGTGCGTGCGCCGATTTGGTGCTTCCGAGCTCAATGTGTTCGCTTTTGTCGTTTCCTCTGCGAGTGAGCAGCTCGCTGATTGGCTTGTGCTGCCCTTTGCAGGCGGACGCGGCCACGGATGAGGTCTATGCGCAGCTCTCGCTGGTCGCCGAGAACGAGGTGCGACATGCCTACGATACAGCATGCAGTAACATTTGATGCGATTCGATTCGATTTGTATTCGTTGGTTAAGATTCCGCCTGATTTGTTTCTTCCGGTGTCCGTCTCTGACGCTTGAAGGAAGTGGCGAGGCGGCTGCGCGAAGGGACGGATGACGGGAGTGGCGGCGACGCCGAGGACGGGGAGACCGTCAAGCAGCGCTTCGCGAGGATGCCGCACATGTTCTGCAAGACGCTCACGGCCTCCGACACCAGCACGCACGGCGGTTTCTCCGTGCCGCGCCGCGCCGCCGAGGACTGCTTCCCCCCTCTGGTGAGCGCATTGGCGAAAAGCTTCATTTTTTTTGTGGGTGATACGTATACTATGATGTTTTGAGTTTGTTTACCGAGTCTTATTTGGTTTGGGGCGCGCAGGATTATAGCCAGCAGCGGCCTTCTCAGGAGCTTGTTGCGAAGGATTTGCACGGCACAGAGTGGAGGTTTCGCCACATCTATCGAGGTACGACACAACAAATATATGGGGGATTTTACCCTGTTTTGGTGACTGAGATATGCACATACATGTGGATGGGTTCGCAGAGAGAGGCAGTAGATATAGAAAAATAATCGCATATGATTTTAACCACTACAGCTAAACTCAGTATATTTTTTTTACTACAATTGATCTTAGACATTGCTTTGAAAAAACCACCGTTTTTCAGGCTTCTGTACAGTGCATGCATTTCCAGTTGGAGTTGCTGCACTGGCTGAACCAGTGCGCCTGTATCATTGATTGAGATTGAATAAGCAAAAAGTCCATGCATGGTCTCTCGACTCTTCAGCCTCTCTAATTTTCGTGCTCGTTTACAAAACCACATGGTCATAGGGAGGGAGAGAGAAAGAGACTAGGAGTTGTGGAAGATGCCGAAGAAATGGAGTCTCTTTCACTCTCTCCTCAACGGCCGGCAATGGGTGGCGGGCGAGATCTGGTGGGCAGGCAGATGAGGGCTTTGTCGTCATCTCCAAGCGCTACTCTGATGGCATCCAGATCCAAGCGTCTTCCTTGGCGCCAGTGAAGGGATCCACCCGATGTGCCCTTCGTTATCGTTGCTGGCAATGGTATCCACCGGTCGGATGCTGGATTTTGGCTTCATCCTTGTCATCCCTCGGTGTGGCCTGTTGGAGTTAACCATAATTGTACCTGGGTCAGTTGTCACATTTATTCGTAGTTGTATTGAGTTAGTGCGTGCGTTAAGAGGATGAATGCGTGCGTTAAGAGGATGAATGCGTGCGTTAAGTGACTTAATGAGTGCGTCAAGAGAGTGCGTGCATTCATAAAATCCATGAATAGCTTGGATGTGGGATGACACGTCGTAAAGAGCAGGGCGTGGCGTGTATGTCGGGTCAGTTACTTTGTTTTTTTAGTATAAATATCAACGAAGAAAACTTTACAAGGTGAGTGGTGGAGCAACACCAAAAACATACGAGTTTGTTTTCTCAGTGGATTCACGAGTGTTTCCAGAGATTCCCGAGTGCTTCGATCTTAGTAGTCGGCTATGTTCCTTCGTGGTTGTAGCTCACTCCGACCACGTTTCTTCGTGGTCGTGGCTCACTCCGGGCACGTTCCTTTGTGGTTGTAACTCATTTCAAGTACAAGTGTCTTCCTGATTGGAAGAAGCTATGACTACCTGATCGGAAGAAGCTACGACTTCCTGGTTGGAAGTCTGCAAGTCTGTGTGCTCGTGCTCCGACTTGTCGCTGTTACGAATAGCACTTGTATTCATCATGAGGCCAAAGGGCCAGTATATATACACGTACAGGTATGAGAACACCTAATACAACACATACAGGTATGTCATAATGAAACTACATATAGAGGATATATCTCTAACAGTCGCAACATGGCCCAGCTCCATAGCCTCCTCGCTGCCATGATGTTCGCCATGGTTAGGACCATCATGCACGCAGAGAGGCTTGATGGGGTGGGTGGAGCCAACGCAACTATGAGAGGGTAGGAGGCGGGAGCGGAGTGGACTACTGCGTGCCCGATAGGTCTTGCCGGGGTAGACGGTGCCGGTGTGGCCATGGGAGGGCACGGGAGTGGAGGAGGCAGGATTGGAGTGGAGGTGGATGCTGTGCTCGCTCACCTGCTGGGCCGTCCGGAAGGTGAGGAAGAGAGTGAAGATGAGGAAGAAAAGGAAAATGAGGATGACAACCGGGCCCCATAAGTATTTTTTAACAAGTCTTCGAGCCATGTCAGCTCATTTGCCAACTAGGATGACATGTCACCTAAAACCACCCATGAAACCGGTTGTGGATGTGATTTACTCTGGTATTGGGATATGGAGGATGGGTTCTACCTGGTTTTGTAAATGAAGGATGAAAATTAGATGAACTGAAGAGTTGAGGGACCACGGATTAACTTTTTCCATTGAATAATGATACATCAATTGCACATAGTGCTCACTGAGGATCAACGCTCCTGGTTCTGATTGAGCATTGAGCACTTGTAAATACTACATACATCAACTTTGCTCACGAAGGACCCGTGCCTGTAGTTATCATTGACAACTTGTTCTTTTGGAATATCCATCTGAGTTTTGTGTGATTCTTACTCATGATTATACGCCGATGAGTGTACACAAAGTGTGTTGATTCTTCATACTCTCTGCATTTGGTTGCTTGTGTGCTACACTAATTTCTCCATACCTTTGTGGATAGCTTTACTATTGGTAACATTACTTTTTAGTCATATTAACTGTATTTTACATTTGCCATGTGCTACAAAAGATTTTTTTGGGATGGTCTGGTCCCTTTTTAAGGAATGTAAAGGACAAACATGAGAAGTTAAGTGGTCCTTAATTTCTGATAGATCTACATCTGAATGTGTTACAGGCCAGCCGCGCAGGCACCTTTTAACCACTGGATGGAGTGCATTTGTCAACAAGAAGCAGCTTATCTCTGGGGATGCCATACTATTTTTGCGGTAGGCCAATAGAATCGTGCAGATAATTATGACATGTTGTTGAAGCTCTTTCTTAAAGATTCTTCATCAATTTTCAGAGGTGATGATGGGGATCTAAGACTGGGAGTGCGCCGTGCCGCTCAACTCAAAAATGGATATGCTTTTCAGGCACTTTATAACCAGTGCTCAAATCTTAGTACCCTAGCTAATGTTGCACATGCTGTGGCTACGAAAAGTATGTTCCATATCTACTATAACCCCAGGTAACGAAGAACGTGTTTGTTGTTTTGTTAATGCCTTAATACATTTATGATTGGTAAATTTCAATTGTACTACTAACGTATACTTAGAAAAATAGCATGTATTATGGATTGAGAGGGTGGGATGTACTTAGGGGGACTGCAGTTGTGCTAGAACTACTTTGCTGGTGGCTGCTGTGGATCTTAAATTGCGCCCAATATTTATTACTTGTTCAAGTTATTTTTATTGGCACGCACTAGGTCCTGCTTAGAATGTTCCATTGCATGGTTTTATCTGGGTATTGTGGTGTTCTTGCCATGGTTGTTACATCGTTGCCAAGGCGTCGCGGCGGAGTTGGGTGGACGCCATGGACATTCGCCGCGACTTGGGGGTTGGGGGGGGGGGGCACCGGGGAGAGGAGAGGAGGTGAGGCGGTGGGGAGAGGAGTGAGTGCTCCAGGGGGCACGATGTACAGGACCTAGAGGTATGTATGCATGTTGGGATACATACATGCATGTAGACATGCATAGCATCGCGACTCGCTATGGTGTCCAGGCGCCGTAGTCGCCAACTACGCCATGATAACCATGGTTCTTGCTAAGATTTGAAGTTTTGAACTTAGGTGGTGTTGCTTTATCAATCATTTTTTAAACTTTTTTTGGGAGCTGTTTTTTAAAGGGAGCAACTAGGGAATGCTATATCGTCGGGGGAGCTCCTGACTGTATAGCCCCCCTCCCCCACTGCTCTCCCTCTCCTCCCTTTCTTCTCCGCCACGGCGAGCTCTCCCTGCCCTCTCTTCTCCGACGCTCGCATAGCATCACACCCCTCCTCGACGGAGCGGTGGCCGGGGAGAGTGAGCGCGAGAGGGTGCTATGCTGTTTGAACGGTATAGCATTTTCTTATTTTTCAATGTTATGATATGCAAAAAAACTATTAGTTTCTTTCATATTTTCATTTTTTTTATCTTTGCCTCATAATTCTTGTGTTTGTGATGACCTAAATAGAAAAAAAATAATATAATACTATATATTGATATGCTTTTCTGCTATCCCTTCCTTTTGTTGGTGCAATATAGCAGGTTCTGATGTGAGTTGTTGCTTCTAAAAAACTGACAGGTTAAGTCAATCTGAATTCATTATACCCTACTGGAAGTTCATGAACAGCTTCAGCCGACCATTTTCTGTTGGACTGAGGTTCAAAATGAGATATGAAAGTGAAGATGCTGCTGAAAGAAGGTTTGTATGCTGCAATTGTTCTACTAATAACTGATATTATCTGTATTGGATGCTGGATTGGTGATTCATATGAGATTATTCTACAGGTACACAGGGATAATAACTGGAAGTGGGGATGCGGACCCTATGTGGCGTGGTTCAAAGTGGAAATGTTTGCTGGTATGACGTCTTTTCTCATGTTTCTCACAATAGATGTGACAGCATCAGCTGTGTTTGCAGTATTATCTTTTGTTCTCGACTGTTCCAGCAAGATTGTAAATTTGCCAATTTGTTCTGTCTAGTGCATTGACGTATTTGCATCATATATCTGTCTTGACCTCCTGTTATAATTTGGACAATTTATAGCAAGTGAACATGCACATTCTAATGCCAATTTTTGCTATGAAAATGTACTTTCATGGAGCGGACTCACTTTATTTAATGCTATAGTAAGTGACCTTTGTTTACATACTACTAAAGCCAAATTGGTTGTCTTAAAAAAACACATTGGCACTTTTTTCCCTATACAAACTCATGTCGGATCATTGTGGAACTCAAAATTATTCTATTAAATATTCACTTGAATTCAATCAATGAAGCAAAAAAGGCTCTTCCAGATTGTTAAGTATTGTAGTTGTAGTAATACTCAGTGTAAACTTTTATTGCTATTGTTTCACTGACAATTGTACTCTAGCAAGTTACATTGTATGTAACATAGTGGAAATGCTCTTAAATGTAGATCCATTGTTGATGTCATTTTTTCTTAGCTCAGAATTTGACTGTCACAAGTTTCTACACTAGTTTAGAGGTATCTGGTATACTCAGCTTGGTTTCCTTATAAAAAATGTTAGTAAGTGAATATGAAGTTTTGAACACTGGAAGCTGGTGTTCGTTTGGCATTTTACTTTCCAGGATTACTTAGGCATGTGAAAGCTAAAATTATCTTTTAAGTTTGTAGAATATGGTTCTCCTGACTTGAGCAGATAATTTTATTCTCTCAACCTCGCTTCCCTAAGAGCCTTCTGAATATGTGGCAACAGGTGAGGTGGGATGATGATGTGGAGTTCCGTCGACCAAACAGGCTATCTCCTTGGGAGATTGAGCTGACCAGTTCAGTTTCAGCATCCCATCTGTCCACACCCAATTCAAAGCGATTGAAACCATGTCTTCCCCATGTTAATCCAGCATACTTGGTTCCATGTATGTCTTTCTTATAGCTAAAAGTAACCATTTGCTAAATAATTATCTGTTGGATGTACCCTGCTGAATTCTCTTTTCCTTTTGGCAGATGGAGGTGGTTGCTCTGATTTTGTGGAATCTGCCCAATTCCACAAGGTCTTGCAAGGTCAAGAATTATTGGGTTTTAAAACTCATGATGGTACTGCTGTTGCTGCTTCTCAGCCATGTGAAGCAAGAAATTTGCAGTACATTGATGAACAGAGTTGCTCCAATGATGCGAGTGACAGTATCCTAGGGGTTCCAAGACTTGGTGTTAGAACAACACTTGGAAACCCTGGGTTTTCCTACCATTGCTCAGGCTTTGGGGAGTCAAGATTCCAAAAAGTCTTGCAAGGTCAAGAAGTGTTTCGTCCTTGCCGAGGTACTCTGGTTGATGCGAGTATGAGAAATAACAGCTTTCATCAACAAGATGGTCATCGTGCACCTGGTATGGGGAATAAATGGCATGCACAGCTTCATATATGTGCCTTTCGTGGGGCACCAGCACCAGCGCTTCCATCTCAATCGTCATCTCCACCTTCTGTCCTAATGTTTCAGCAAGCTAATTCAATGATATCCCGTTTTGGGCATGGTCACTTGGATAAGAACGAGGATGATAGATGTGCTAGGTTCGGCCCTGCTGAAGGTATTGGAAGAAGAGAGCAAACATTGCCAATCCGGCCTCATCTTGTTTCTGGAGAAGTGGTAGATGGATATGCTACAGTCGAGAAGTTGCACCGACCTGTCCATCTAGGAAAGGATGGACCAGATAACAAAATTGTTAGTACAAATAGTTGCAAAATATTTGGCATCTCTTTGACTGAAAAGGTTCCAGCAAGAGAGCAAATAGATTGCGGTGATGCCAACTATCCATCTCCATTCCAGTCGTTGAAGCAACAAGTGCCGAAATCCCTCGGCAATAGTTGTGCTACTGTAAGTGCTTTGTGATACGTAAGTTCTATGCATTCCTAGGGTAAACTGCTTAACTAAAAATTCTGCAGGTTCATGAGCAACGGCCTGTTGTTGGCAGGGTGATTGACGTTTCAACAATGGATATGATGATCTGATCTGTTAGCTGGATTTTTCAAGTTATCTGGAGGTGAAGAAATACCAAGCCTGCTATCGTCTTCATATCAGTTATACTTAAAAGCGTAAAAGCCTCTGCTCTGACCATTCCACCCAGATATGTGCTGATTATAAATTTAATGCTTTGCAGAGACTTCTCTTGTGTTGTGGATGATAACTGGGTCTCATGGAGATGGATGGATCGAGGATGGTTTTCAAACTTGTATCTTAGTTGTAAGAGAGCTGGAGCTCTTATTATGTGGTCTAGTTTCTAGGTGTCCATTGTCAGCAGCAGCATTTGTTGCTGCTGGAACTACCTATATGTTTATATAAAGCTGTATGCTATGACTGGCCCATTTAGAGGGCTCTGGTAATATTAGAACATAATTCCCTTGGCCTGCTCTGCTCCTCTGGCCCCATCTTACTTTATCTGTTCTTATGTTCAGCTGTATGCTATGGTGGCAGCATGAATCTGAGAGGGTACATTCTGCTATCTGTTCCAAGCGTCACGTTTTGAACATATACTACTGAACTAGTATGCCTTATATTCTGCACAGGCACGCGAGCGAGCGTGTCGGTAGCCGTCGCGTGCGCTCCGCCAACTCCTTTGGAGGCTGCGGGACGGCGGCTCGGGCATCGGAAGGCTCGAAGCCGGCGATGGAAGAGCTACACGCCGAGGACGGCTGTGCTTGTGCGTCGAGTCGTGGATCCGCCCAGCCTCGGTTGGTATGCTGCACATTTGGCACGGCAGCGGCAGGCTCTTCGGTCAAGCAGATGGCGGCTGAGGAACCGGTGGAACCCCTCGGCGCGGAATTGCCCCGGCCGTGCTGCCTGCCTCTTCTTTCGAATCGATAGTAGTTGCCGCCTTTTGCCGCTTCATCCTGATTCTAACCTCTGCACCAACGTCGCGACTCGCGAGAGCAATGGCCTGTAGCAAGTGTTTGCGAATCATTACTGTTACGGTTATAGACAAAATGTGGCTACGAGAAGGCCACAAAAAGATTGTTCCTAGTCTTAGAAACTATGGAGATGAGAGATAAAAGTCTGTGTTGTACATACTTGTCATGTGAAAAATAAGCCCTCCTTCCTTATGGTTATTAGACATATATTTATAGCAATGAGTGGGTTTTTTTTATAAATATCTTTATCTCTGAGTCTACAGTCACAACAAAAATATCATTAATTTTCCTTATGATAGCCCTCTTTAGACAAGTCATGTGCCATCATGATTATTAGACCTCTTGATATAATAAGCCAACCGGGCTAAAATGGGGGATCACTCCCCCCAACAATTACCTTGGACGTAGCTAATCGTCAAAGCAGCCACATTCCCCATAAAACACACCAACAACATCAATCAGGCAAAAAGACTGTTCTTTTGGCTACGAATTATGCGACTTATAGCTTTTGATTTGTTCATGAGAGAGTACGGAGTAAGAAACTCGTGTGCAACTTTAACCAATATGAATGACGTCACTACAGTGTGTACTACAACTAACTTATAAATCCTATTTTAAAAAAACACTCCATTTAAAAATTAATTACTATAGAAAAACCAAAACTCATCTTTTTACAGTCTAAAAAGAAGAGAAGAGGGCTAAAAGGTGGAACTCGTCCATTGCTACAGTAATGCTTCAAACAAGTGCATTCTGAATAAGCACCAACAACTAACATCCACTAGTCGCCCCTCACTAGTTGCTATCATCGTCGTCGTCAATTACATCCGTGAAATCCTCTATGTTTGTAGCATTTGGAGCAGCAGGCCCCGATGAACGTAGCTCTTCGATTTCAACGCGGAGGAGAGAATCACCGACAACCTTCCCAACTTGTAGGACCCTCGGGCAACCTAGTTGGTCCGCATTGCCCCAATTCGAACGCCCAAAGAAACGCATCACGGCCGGCAGAGCCCGCACCTGATCAGACGGCTGGTATGCCCGAGGCACCGCCTGGACCGCCTCGGCGAAGGACGTGCAATCCTCGCACGAAGCTATCAGCTCCAGCGCCGCCTCCTCGAGCTTCTGCACCTGGAAAAATTCACGCGGTTCGGGGTTTAGGGGTTTCGAGGTGAGGCGAGATTGGGGGTCTTGGAAGGTCAATGCGGAGCGGCCGCGTGCCTTGTCGGACTTGCCGTCCTTCTCGTAGTCGACGGCGAGGGTCTTCATGGTGCCGAGACCCTTGCGCATCTCCTGCGGGTTTGGGGATTTGAGGGGGTTAGGGTTTTGCGGGTTCAAACAAGAGGGGAATTGGTGAGGGGAGAGGCAGGTAGATAGGGGTTCTAACCACGATGAGGGATTGGACCTCCGACAGGACAGCGTCGGCGGCGTTGGAGAGCTTCATGGTCGCCGACGACATCTCCGGCGACCTCCCACGAACTCCCGAGGGTATTTTTTTTCCTCTGCGAGGGAATGGAGGGAAGCAGGTGATCGGGTGGATGATCGGGAAAAAACAGAAACTTATTTGGATCGCGAATAAATTCCGCGATCGTGGGCCGGTCGATCAATATCGTGCGGCTCAGATAAAGGAGGATTAGTTTGTTGTGGAGGCGCTTTTCCACGCAAGGTCCTTGGTCCTTGCGTTATTCGGTTTTACTCCTATATCCGTTTCCACCTTCAACCGCAGATAATATCCGCGATCGTGGGCCGCTCGATCCGCGTTGGGTGGCCCACATGGAGGGGGAACGAGCCGTCTACATCTGCGGCAGAATCGCGCGCCGTCCAACTCCAAACTGGAGTTTGGGCTTAAAAGTTGAAAAAGGCCGAAACGTTTGTCAGACCAGCGTGATGTTTGGTTTTTGTTATGCCGTTAGCCATGCGATCTGGGATACATGTCATGGCCTCATGGGCTGTTAGATTGGGCTTCAAACAAAGAGTTTCGTAGAGTATAAGTGATGGCAAATTAGACCCTTTTTTTTTCTCGAGAGACTGCAAATTAGATGCCCGAAGAATGAAGACATGACGATGCTGTAATCAGTCCTGTACTATCTGAAATAAAAAGCCTGTACTATCTTTCTATATATAAATAAGAGGACATGGTGAAGCTGCAATCCTGTACTATGTTTAATTATTTATAAATCAACTGTGATTCAGAGAGAAGAAGAAATGTGGTGTATCAAGTAAGAACGCAGAAGTCTTCAAAACAAAAAAAAAGTAAGAGTGCAGGGAATAAAATAATTTTGAACTGGTTTATGAGCCTAGACTTTAGATTTTTTTTTTGCACTGTAGCAGCTAAGAAAACACTGTATGTGTTGTTAGTTTTTTTCAACGTAATTAAATTAAAAAAAATATATTATCATAAACAATATAAAGGAATTAAAAATTAAAAAAACAAAAAAATGAAATTAAGAAGCTACAATGCTGAAGCAGTAACTCTTTATTGCAGGACCTGTAGCATCCAAGCACGTATGCATATATGGACTGAAATTCAACAGCCTAGGTGTACTCCTGGCCTGAACGAACCTTCGATCTGAACGTTCTGAAACTGACGTGTCATTCATGTGATCGCCTGCGCCTGCTTGCTAGAAGCCTGGACATTGCCAGACATATGGATCAAGGTGCAGAACAAGAATCATTTTCCCTTTCTCCTATTGAGCATATGGGGTCTCACGCAGAAGACTCCACTTGTCAAATTATTGCGTCCGTCTCTAAGCTGAACTGAAGCTTGAAAGCCATCGATCTGATCGACGAAATAGCTTGCTGCCGCTTCACGCACACGAAAAGCACACAGCCACGAAGAGTGCCATATTGACTTCGGGTCATACTCCAATCCTACTCGGTTCATCTTTTTTACAGAACAACTTTCTTTTTAAAGAAAATAAACAGGAAAAACATATGAAGTACTAGTAGCGCAATTAATGAGCACTGCTCATCTGAAGTTTCAACTCTCAAGCAAGGAAATGGTCAGGGCACTCCAAGTGGCTTTGCTTTTAGATTTTGATTTTCGGAAGTTAGGAGTCACTTGAAACATGTTAACTTTTTAATTTTGATTTTTTGGTTTTTTAGTATTTTTTCTTTATTTCTTTGCACTGTCCATGAAGATACAAAAATATTTTTTATTTTTTAATTAAATGATTTAGAAAAAAATTAACAAACACTACAGTATAATTCTAATAAAAAATCAACAAATACGACCAAAAGCCGGAGACTCAAGGCGATTGGAGCGGGGCTTCATGAAACTAGTGTACTATACTCGTTTAGTCTGAGCAAAGTTCTTGTTAATTTAATCAGAATTGCAATGTGACTTGGCATGTGAATGCCAGCCGGCACGTTACGTCGTAACTGAGCCATTAATACTGGCACAATTACCCATGTAAATTTCATTGGGAATCACTTGTTAGGATATGAGGTAGACTATACTAACGTAAATTAAAATTTCTATTACATAAATTAAGAAGTTATATAAGTAATAGATCATAGATTATTACTACTAGATGTATAGTATAGCGGAAGAATAGTTAAAGTAGCCTTATTCAGCGTAGCATGTGTCAGGGTAATGAAAGTAGTTGATCGTTTAACGTCTTTGAAATGTGATCCTCATAATCCGATGTCCTCTAGCGATAGTTGATCTTCATGAGCTGATTGTTTTCTCTTTGTGATCATCCCGATTAGTACCACAGTTGCAGCAGTGTCTTTACCGAAGTTCACATGTCCAGCAATGAAACGTCTTGCTTCGTTATGCTAGCACTAGCACAACAACAGGACCTTCGGAAGAAGGCAGTTAGGGCTTTAGTGGGTGGTGCGATCTCTCCATCTTTTCCCATAATCCAATACCCTATTTATAGAGCTTACGACTGAATCTTTATCCACCATGAGTAGAGATTGTATCTCACTCGGAGAGACTCCGATTGAATCCTTATCTAATATGAGTAGAGATCGTATTTCACTCGGAATCTATCACCTGGACCCATATTGTTCCAACCCGCTAAGTGTGTGTGACTCTATAGGTTCATGTATACTTGGTTGTAATTCAGAAACATATTTTCAATCACTGTTCCGTGGCGGTATCTAGTATGACATATCAACCTCCAAATACACACAAAGATCAAACCGGACAAACCTTATACAATATGATCTGCAATTAAGTCTTAGTCACTCATGATTAGTTTATAACTCCTTACAACCAATTTGTATAGTTCGTATCTCTATATGACCAGTTTGCAATATACCTGATCAGCTCATAACCAGCCAGTATACCGACACGACCAGTTCGTATCAGGCCAGACTAAATAACCTATTTGTGTATTCTTCTTTTGCCGCATGATACCTGGTTGAACTTCAGGTGAGAAACGTGTCATCCATGAAATATTCAATTTTTTCCTGATCTAGTGATGGAATACTTCATAGACCACTCATGGCATGGTGTTGAACCGATGACAGCAACTAAAGGAGGGGAATAGGTGCCCAAATTAAATCTAATGCTTTCCAAAATCTTTCCCAAGGAGAAAGCACAACTCTTCACTCTAATAGTTATAAGAAGCTATGAAAATCATATACCAATCACCCATAAAGAAAACTTCAAGAAAAACTAAGCCAAAAGAGCCAAAACTTTCCCAAGTGGAATGACCACAAAGTACTAACTAGTATGACCAGGGAACAACCTAACCATAAGTCACCAAGCGGTCCAACCAGCCTTGTGCGGCCTAACTGCAGGTCTCAGCGTGGTATGACCACAGGTCAATAGGCGGTACAACCAGTCTAGTGCAGTCTAGCCTAAAGTCAATTACTCATCATAATCGTGGAGTGACCTCCATATGGTTTCACACATAGCCATGCACTTTCTTTATCTGACCACATCGAGAGACCCAAAGATATTTGTTTCGTAGGAGAGGCAAATCACATATCCAACCAGTCACATTCTTTCGCACATTTTATTATATACCTAAAATCTACCTTTATAACTACCTAACTACGAAGTAGCATTTGGCAACTCATAAGTGCATTATTACACATATAGAAAGCTATACCGATCTCATGTATAAGGATTATACATCATCATTACTTGAGACAAACCGATGACACATAAAAAATAACAATCTCAATAATGTCTCAATGCGGGTCAATCTAATATCATATTCTCTAACATATGTCCACATTATTGATTTGATATCTCTATATTCATGATACATGAAACATGACAATCAATATATGTGTTGATCCATAAATCATAATTGTTCTATACAATAATATAAGATCATAAATAATTTAGAATAACTTCAATATATGAATAAAGAGTTCCACGAAAAAAATCACACACTAGCTAATCAATATGAAAGATATTATTCAAGGAACAAAAATAATATATTATTCAAAAGATCGTAAATATAGAAGTGATACAATCATCTCTATCATTGCCTCTAAAGCGTGTCACTAGTATCACGCTCCCATTTCTGGACTGTCAAGGTAAGGTCAACTTTCTGCCGTTGTCGTATGCTCGTATTGTAATCTGGAACTCGCATAATCAAGTGCTGCTTCTGACTCACTCTGATTCTTTAGTGTGTAGGTTCAGAACACAAGTGCTTGTATATTCTTGCAAGATGGCTCATCTGAGTAGTGCCAAGATGTGGGCAAGGCACAGCCAATACCCCCAACTGGAATGCTTGAGCTCAAATGAACTCTCTCCATTCTCCACGATGGTGTTCGTTGAGTACAGTTCTATCCTGTTCCAGCAAATTATATGCTCAATCACGGCACACATGGCGAACAATTTTTATGGAAATCGCACGACTCTGCACCCGCGTTCGCTTCGTCGTGCTCGGCACGCAGCCCACGAACAGATATTGTCAAGGACTAGCACACGCATTTTTGTCGGTTGAACGATGATGTTGCTGGTGGAGCACGAAGTTTGTCTTGACAGCTAGTAGAATTTAGTCAATTTTAGTGTGCTCCCATTGGCAATTTGGATATCGTGCAAAAGATGAATGGCTTCTGAATCTGTGCATTTGTTTCATCATTTGTTCAGAGAAAGAAAACCATGGAATGTTTAAAAGTGTAGGAGCATCTTTTCAGCAGTAATTCATGCGTTTGTGATGGATTATACGGTTATCTTGTAGTGAGTGGCGAACCAGTTATCGCCATGTGCTTGCAATATTACAGACAACCCGTGCAACTGCAAACAGTGCAAGGCTTGTCTTTTCACCGTGTCCCCAAGGAGATGAACATTTTTGTACATTTGGTCACATAGACGCACATGCCATTTTGTCGTAACCAAAGATGGCTACTAGAGAGGAGAATATGAGTCATACCAAAAATGGTTTCTCTAAAATCTTTTTCCTCAAGATTGTTATAGTCTTTTACTCTAATAGCTATGAGAAGAATAAAGATTAAAACTTAAATCCCCTAGAGAAATCTCTAAGAAAACCCGAGCCAAATGGGATTTGTGTAGCGCCCTGGAAATTAGAAGGGGCCGCAAAAAAAGGGAAAACCCTCATTAGCCTTTAAACCCATTTAATTACCTTCTAATGCAAGCTTGAGGGCTAATAAAAGGGATCTAGTTTCTCAATTTTTGGTATCTCACTTTATTCAACAACACTCCGTACTAGTTAGTACCTTGGCAACCCAAGTGGTGGTGTTAAGTGCTAATAGACCTCTTACTAGTAATCTTACCCATCTCAACATTGCCCTAGAAATTAAAGCCCATACATTCAGTATCGATGCAGTGGTGTCGCCAATTCAACCCTTCGACCTGATTGTGAACATGTATTGGTTGTCACTTCATCGTGCTATTATCCATTGCTTTGATCGTAAGGTCATTTTACTACAAGATGATGGGGGAGATCATCTATCAGGTTAAGGAGCGATACCTCAGTTTTCTATTATTAGCCTCCTATTTTGGTCGTCGCTGGATGTCTTCTCGCCATGTTAGAGAAGCCGATCATTGGACCTTTACCAGAAGATTTGCCTATTATTTGAGATTTTCTTGATGTATTTCCAGCTTAGTTTCCAGGCCTGCCTCTAGTTAGAGCACTTGAGCGTGTTATTGATGTTATTCCTGGCACTGCACCTATCGCCAAGTCTCCAAACCGTTTGTCGCGTACTAAGCTAGAGGAGTTAAAGCGGCTATTAGACGACTTCCAGAGCAAAGGTTTTATCCGACGCAGTACTTCAGAGTGGGCTTCCCCAATCACTTTTATGGAGAAGAAAGATAAGAGGCTGTGCATGTACATCGGTTATCAAGCTCTAAATGCAGTAAACGTCAAGAACTGCTACCCCTTATCTCGTATTGATGACCTCTTCGACCAACTCAAGAGTGCCAAGTTCTTCTCCAAGATAGATCTGCAGTCTGGCTATCACTAAGTCCAGATCAAGGCTTTCGATATTCTAAAGACAACCTTCTGCACTCGATATGGCCTCTTCGAGTTTCTGGTGATGCCATTTAGATTAACCAATGCTTTGGCGGTATTTATAGATCTGATGCATTAGATATTCCATGAGTACTTGGATCAGTTTGTCATCATCTTCATCGATGACATATTGATTTATTTTAGTACCACAGAGAAGCATGAGCAACACCTTCGTATTATTCTTGATCTCCTTGAAAAGCACCAACTCTTTGCTAAACTAAAGAAATGTGCTTTCTAGCTTTCGTCTGCTAGTTTCCTTGGCCATGTCATTAGTGACAAAAGACTTTCCGTGGATCCTTCTAAGATTGCTATAGTGGTGGACTCACTGAGACCAAGCAACGTTGTAGAGATCCGTAGTTTTCTGAGTTTGGACAGATACTATCGCTGCTTTGTTTAGGATTTCTCCTCCATTTCCAAGCCATTGACCAAGCTAACTTAGAAGGGAGAGCAGTTTTTATGGACAGAGTAATGTGAGTCCAGCTTCTAGACCCTGAAGGAGCGTCTTATTACCGCTCTTATTCTTGCTTTGCCTGAGGGAGGAAAGAAGTTTACTGTCTACTGTGATGTATTCCAGTTGGGTTTGGGTTGTGTCCTCATACAAGAGGACAAGGTGATAAGTTATGCTTCTCGTTAACTTAAGAAGCACGAACTCAACTATCCCACTCATGATTTGGAGCTAGGGGCAGTGGTCTTCACCCTCAAAATTTGGCGTCATTACCTTTATAAAGAGAAGCACGACATCTTCACTAATCATAAGAGCTTGAAGTACTACCTTACCCAAAAAAAAATAAATTTAAGGCATTGTTGTTGGTTAGAGTTAATTAAGAACTACGACCTCGCTATCCATTACCATCCGGGTAAGGCTAATTTGGTGGTTGATGCCCTTAGCAGAAAGTGAAGTGATGGTGTTCTGGTTCCAACTTCAGTCCAGGAGGAGCTTGAGGACCTCCAAACTACACTTTGTTTCGCTTCCTCAGCACTTTCCCTAGAAAAATAAAAAACTTTATCCCCTTTGTTTGATGCTTTGCGAGAAGCTTAAGCCTCAGGTTCGGAGACCCGACACTCTCATATATAGGTCATTTGGGTTAAACCTCATGGGACTGACTTTTCTGTCGATGGTATAGTGTTGTTATGTTTCCGTGACCGCATTTAGGTGCCATCTGATTCGTAATTAAAGAGGGATATTCTTTGTGAAGCTCATAAAACTCCTTATTCTATTCATCCTGACAAGACCAAGATGTTCAAGGACCTTCAGCAGTAGTTTTGGTGGTTGGGAATAAAGGACATAGCTAAATTTGTGTCTTAGTTTGCAATGTGCCAGTAGGTGAAAGTCGAACACCACAGTCCTGCCGATCTTTTGCAACCATCGGAGATTCCCTAGTGGAAATGAAAGGATATTAATATGGACTTCATTGTTGGACTTTGTAGGTCACCCCGGTATATAGACTCTATTTGGGTCATTGTCAATCATCTCACCAAGATGGCTCACTTCATTCCAATTAAAATCACTTACTCAGTCGGTGATCTTACTAATATCTATATCCAAAAAATTATCTGTCTTCATGATCTTCCTAAAACTATTGTCTCATATCATGATACCAAGTTTGTTTTGTACTTCTCGAAGAGCTTGCACCAGAATCTAGGCTTGAAACCCAACTTCAGCACAACCTTCTACTCTCAAACTGATGGCCAATCTAAGAGAACTGTTCGTAAATTGGAGGACATGTTGTGTTTTTGCCTACTTGCATCGAAGGACAGTTGGAAAAATCACTTACCTCTTTCAGAATTCTCTTGTAATAACAGTTTTCACTTTAGTATCGGCATGATTCCTTTTGAGGCTCCTTATGGTAGGCCTTATCATTCTCCCCTTCATTGGGATGAGGTTGGGGAGAAAGATTTACCTGGGCCTCAGCAAGTTAGTGTTGGAAGGAGTAGATCGATCACATCAGGAACAATTTGCTTTCAGACCAGAGTCGCTAGAAGAGTTATGCTAACTGTTCTTATCATCCACTGGAGTTAGAAGTGGGTGATCAAGTTCTTTTACGAGTCTCCCCAATCAAGGGTGTGGTCTGTTTCAGGGCAAAAGGAAAACTGAACCCTTGTTATCTTGGACCATTTTCCATCATTGAGCAGATATGGAAGCTTGCTTATCGTTTAGAGTTACCTTCTTCCTTAGCTGGTGTCCACAACGTCTTTCATGGCTCTATGTTGAGGAAGTATCTAAATGATCCTGATCAAATTTTAGAATTACCCACCTTAGAGGTCTTAGAGTATCTGACCGTTGTTGCATGGCCGGTTCATATCGTGGAGCGTTCGGAGTTTCAATTGTGACACTGGACCATTTCCTATGTCAAAATGTTGTGGTCGCATCAGATTGAACGTGAAGCCACTTAGGAAATAGAGTCCCAAATGCACAAGAAATACCCTGATCTCTT
The DNA here is from genome assembly GCA_036346265.1 of Melocanna baccifera. Classification (NCBI taxonomy): domain Eukaryota; kingdom Viridiplantae; phylum Streptophyta; class Magnoliopsida; order Poales; family Poaceae; genus Melocanna; species Melocanna baccifera. Next base: position 26,638,579 of record CM070688.1, read on the forward strand.
TAATTTAGGTTTGCTTCTTAAGATTCTCTTCATCTAAATAATTTACTTCAATTCCATACGTCTTACTCTTGAGTTAATCAATTAGGCCGAATCTCTTCTGGGGGGAGAGCTGTAGCACCCTGAAAATTGGAAGGGCCGCAAAAAATGGCAAAACCCTAATTAGTCTTTAAACCCATTAAATTAACTTCTAATCTGAGCTTGAAGGCTAATAAACCGCCAGCAAAGATCGGTCACACCGTGCCGGTCAGACCGGTACTCTAGGCCGGTCTGATTAGTGCTAATAGAAGCATAGGTCAAAATACAAATTCACAAAAAACAAACTTAATTAACAAAAGTAAAGTATAAGTAATATCAAATACCTATTACTTCATAGGTTGCCACCACAAGTCTTACACATGGTCATATCAGCTCCACAAAACTGCAGAAACTTTCATGCCCATCACGCATATGCGTCCATCTCTTCGTTTGTGCATACCACGTTTCCAAATTTCAGTTCCCGGCAATAAACCCTTGGGCACCATCTACCAGATTCCACCCAAACCTGCACAAGTCCACCGCAACATGATAACATGCACTGCCCCACACAACAGCTCTCCTTCAAAAACTGATCAACCCACAGTAGGATTATAACCACGGGGAAAGATATTGCTATGCATATGTCCGGGATCATCTGAAAAAAAAGGTGTTTCAAGCCAAAAATCTGAAATTGAAAGCAGAAACTACCATAGCCGTTTCTCCACGGTGGTCGGTCAAGAGCATCAATTCAATAGGCTGTCCACATATGTGGCATGCAAGTGTGCAATTGTAACCCTATGTAAGTTTTTTTTTAACTGCGGCTTATAGTTTATATCTGTGGCTTATGATTTTTGGTTTTAGTGTGAGTGCTTGTGTGAATGAATTGAATGCCGATAAACCGTTTCAAAAATACTGTTTCGATAAACTGCTTCAAAACGATGACAAAGAAATCATTCTATTTATTTATTTGAGAGGAGAAGTCATAAGCTATAAAACGAAAAGATGGGTACATTTGAAGACTTTAAACTGATCCGGCCTGTACTAGCTAGCTGCGAAGCCGATCTGCATCTTGAACAATGCTGTACCATGCAGAAGAAAATAACCTCAAAATCGTACGCCCAATCTGCCTTTTTTTAAAAGAAAAAACTATTCCACATCTACGCGCCTCCACTATCATATTGAGATCGCCATATCATCAGGTCAACACTAACCTCCCCAAGTCAGCCAGACTGTTTCCAGATCTCACACATGCTGCCAACTCCAAACCTCCCATTATATATCACCAACGCCATCATCTTTCGATCCATATCTACTTAACACTAGTGAACTCCACCACCGCTCACTAAGTTAAATCACACACCACAATGGCCACCGCAAGAAGCCTCCTGGCCGTGGCGTTCCTGGCGCTGGCCGTGCCGGCGGTGCTGTGCCAGGCGCCGGTCGGGCCGCCGAACGTTACGGCGATCCTGGAGAAGGGCGGTCAGTACATGACGTTCATCCGGCTGATGAAGGCGACGCAGCAAGACACGCAGCTCAACAGCCAGCTGAACGGTACCTCCACCGGCTTCACCGTGTTCGCGCCCACCGACAACGCCTTCAACAACCTCAAGCCCGGCACGCTTAACGGCCTCTCGCAGCAGGAGCAGGTCTCGCTCGTGCAGGCGCACATCGTCCCGCAGTTCTTCTCCATGGAGTCCTTCCAGACGGCGAGCAACCCAGTCCGCACGCAGGCGTCCGGCGCCGACGGGCCCTACACGCTCAACATCACCGCGACCGGCACCAACCAGGTCAACGTCTCCACCGGCATTGTGAGCACCCCCGTCGGCACCGCGCTGCGCGCCGACCAGCCGCTCGCGGTATACTCCATCGACAAGGTGCTGCTGCCGTACGACCTATTCGGCCCCAAGCCGCCGGCTTCCGCGCCGCCCGCGCCCAGCTCCGGCAAGAAGCCGTCCAAGGGGGGCGCCAGCAATGTCGCTCAGGCGCCCGCGGGGGCCTCAGACTCCCCGCCCACCGGCGCGGCCGCCGTCGGCGCCAGGGCCGCCGGGTGGAACCTGGCAGCCTTGGTGGCCGCCGCCGCGTGCCTCTTGTAAGAAGGATCAATAAAGCAGAGATCATACATACGCGATGGATCGAGGCGACGTGTGCATGTGCATGGATTTGAAGAGTAGTAGTTCTTGTTGCTACTTACTTTTCTCCCTCTCTCTCTTTTCTTCTCTTGTTATTGAATTTGTTCGGTGGTTTTGAAGATTGCGTTACTATGTGATGCCGTCAATGTTAATGACGCTTGACTGTTGAAATCCATATTTCTCTACCTTCTCTTTCGCATTTCATCTGCACAAATTAAGCGACAGATAGATCTTCGATCTGTAAGAGTGAAGGAAAAAAACACTTAGTGCCAGTCTGCCAGATGACTACATCCAGTGAGCATTTGTTAGTCCAGACTCCGTACCAACAAAATTGAAAATTTTTGATCATTTGCCTCATAATTTCAGTGGTTTCAATGATTCGCCATCCTATCCATTGTGAAGGATTTTATGCCACAAAGCTCATGAGCCAATTTATTATTTACCACTTTAGACAAATTTACCCTTGCCTTCTTCCCCCTTCCTCCTCCCCATCTATTCTTTTTTGCTCCGACATGGCAGACAGGGCGGGCCAAACACGTTGGTTGCCACTGAAACACCAGCACCTCTTTGCTTCCCTCTCTTCTCTCCTCTCCTCTTTCTTCTTCAAATCCACTGGCTCAAGATCGCGCTTGAGCCATTGCGCCACTGCCGCTTCGTCGGCCACCATGACACGAGCCTCATGGAGGTGATGTTCATCCCCGGCTAGTAGACGGTAGCATTCTCGTCACTGGGCTGCCACGAATGTGTCGTGCATCTCATGCCTCCATTGTAACGGATTTTATGCCACAAAGTTCATGAGCCAATTTATTATTTGCCACTTTAGACAAATTTATCCATGCCTTCTTTCCCTTCTTCCTCCTTTTCTCTTCTATTTTTGCTCCGGTTATGGCAGACCGAGTGGGCCAGACATGTTGGTTGCCACCGAAGCACCACCACTTCTCTGCCTCCCCTTTGCTTCCCTCTCTTCTCTCCCCTCCTCTTTCTTCTCCAAATCTAGCCGGCTGGGTCACCGTCGAGCCATTGTCACTCCATTGCCCACCATGTCACGAGCCTCATGGACATGATGTTTAGCCCCGACCAGTAGGCAACAACGTTCTTATCGTTGCCGATAGTGGCTACCACAAATGCGTCATGCATCTCGTGCCGTCCGTGGTGGAGCACAAGGAGTGAGCCCCATGGGAGGCAGCAGCTACTGCCGATGTTGGCCTCCTAACGAGGCAGCAGTTCAACCGGAGGAGAGCTCAATGGGAGCGCTCCATCACTGGAGTCATCAGCAAGAGCGGCGGTTGAGGTGGAGATGTGGGTGGAGCAGAACCGATGAGCCAATGTGACTCCTCTGGTCACTTCCACAGCCCATCTCAAGCAGAAAACGCGCGACGGGGAGAAGGTGAACGAGGAAAGCTTGGCAGGGAATAAACGACGACGACCAAATAAACTGCAAGCAACGAGAGGCGGGTGAGAGAGAGAGAGAGGGAGCAAATAGTCAAAAAGAAAATCGCCACGGTGCTTAAGTACCTATTGCAATAGGGACATTTAATGCTGGCGTGGTGGGCACGAGAATCCAGGGGACGTGCACGACGCTGTAACCAGCATGATAACCCATGTCGTACGGCTAGAAGGTATAGCTTCGCCACTTGTAGGTGTAGCCCAATCCTGGCTGTCACGCGCGTTGATGCCATCAGCGCAAAAAGGTGGGAAATCAAAATATCAACAATCCAATGGGCCGAAGGGACGGAAGGGGCCAATGAACAAATGTCATGGTCTCAGCCCACCAAAGTCGATGCCCTTTACCATGAGAGACTACTATTGAGAGAGTGGTTCCTACCTTGGCCCTATCGGCCCACTGCATCAAGAGGCCCATTAAACGTGTAACCATGTGGCTGGCAAAAAGGGGCTGTTACAAGGGAAAAGACATGTTTGCCCCTATTGGAGCGTTTATGTAAGCAATATACAAATATGTGTCTCAAAGCACCATGAAGGGGGGATTCAGTTTTTGGAGACAAGGCTATGTAACAGACCACACATTTGTGCATACACATTTTACATCCATACAAATATGTGTCTCAAAGCACCATGAAGGGGGGATTCAGTTTTTGGAGACAAGGCTATGTAATAGATCACACATTTGTGCATACACATTTTACATCCAATCTTCACGGTTTCTCAGGCTTCAGGCAGCACCTCTGTGGGCTCCCTGTAGCTCCCGTTATTCACTGTTTAGTCTGTAATTATAACAAGAGCAAAATTGAAATTTATTCTCGAAAGGCTAAATAATTAATTGGCATACAAACTTTCTGACATAAGATCCGTCACAATGCATTGGACAGCAAATAGTTGAAACCGCTGTAATTATGGGAAAATGATCAAATCTCTGGAGAAAATTAAGCTTGGTGGCATTCGTGTCAGATGGGCTGGGTTTGGGCCGGCCTTGCACGGGTAGCTGGACGCCTGGATAACAAGGTCCAGGCTGCTGCTATGGGGCCAACGCAATTAGCCAGGCCCCAACTCGTACTAATTTGGTGCAAACCAGAATTCTAAAAAGCTGGTTAAAGTCCAGTAGTGTGTGTGGCTCGTTTAGTTCGTGATTTGCGTGAACGGAGGTTACGAAAAGACAAAGGGGTTTGGTGGCGCAGAATACAGCGGAAAGAGGAAGGATATGATTCTAGAGAGAGAGAGAGGTGAGAGGGACAGCATGTGGTGCCTGCCAAGCACGTTTCGGTGAGCAGTCGATTCTCTCTCGCTGTTGCTAATTTGAAGCTTGCGCATGGCTGTGCGAGAAAATCAATTTTATTTAGTTGAAGTGGCGACGGGTGCTCACCTGTTATGGACTTTTTCAGGACTTTTTCTTTTATACGTGGTTAATTTATAACTTTTGGCTGTGAATCAGAATCAATTTCTATGCATACGAAAATATGAGACGCATCTCTCGAGGAGGTAAACGGTGGTAGTAATCGTTGGTCAGAGCAGGACGCCTTTGCGCCTGTACATGTTGGTGTTAGTATGCAGGTTTTTGTCGATTCCAACTTCTAATGCAGCGAAAACGGCCGGACTCGGAGGAGAAGCGCAACGATCAATCAAAGCCCAGGCCGTGTGTGGACTGTAGCGTAGGTACTTGTCTTCTCTGTGTTGTGTCCCTGAAGCTGAAGATTGTGCTGTGCTAGGCTGCTAGCTAGCGGCTATTCGGCGTGAATGGATCGGACGTCGTTTCCGGGTCGCTACGGCGTCGCCATCGCAGATATCTCCTCTTCTTCGTCGTCAGTTGGCGACTTGGCGTGGGCACGAGAGTACTGCTGCTACGTACTTGCTTTTGCTTGCCTCGGCAGATCCAACAGTACAAGCCTCACCTACTCGATCGATGTAAAACGTAGACTACTGCTATTGCAACCACGGAACCACCAGCATTTTCCATTCCACCCCTGATCAACGATCCCTCCCTCCCTATCTGCTGCACCATGCATATTGCCACAACTCGATCACAGACTTTTCACTACCAGAAGTGGTTAACCTCAATGGGCAACAAATTGAATTGAGTTTTTGCATATTCTCACTGTTAAAGTGTTATCCGAATTATTCATTATATATACTAGATGTGGCATGACCGGTGCTAGGATCATACGTGATGTCAACCCGCCGCAATTGACTCTGATTCAATTTTCTTCTTGGTTTGGGACTTATCTCTCACACCCTATATATGTAACACTGTAGTTCATAAGACCAACAAGAGCTTTATTATAAACATCTTCTTATATAGTGATTTGCCTTCATACGTCCATAGTTGTTTTTCACAAGGGTTTTTTTACGTTAAATTTATGTCTTTTCGTTCTTTTGATCGTGTATTTTTGCCATACGTTTTATAACTAGTATCGGAGCTTAGGGTTTTGAGATCCAAGCCACTGCCTCTGAGAGGAGGGACTCCTGGGGTGAAGATGCACTGTACAAAGTCTCGATTCGTTGGTGCTATACTGATTTGGAGGTTTTTTTTTTGCTTTGTGTACATAGAAGGCTACCAGAAAGTTTCTAAGGCCCTACACTTCTACATGCACATCAGCAAGCATACCAGAGAGTCTCTCTCTTGTTGCTGTAATGCCCAGTTTTTAGAACGGTCCACTAAGCAAATCCTAATTGGGCTTTGACCTAATCTAGGCTTAAGGGATCTTAACAAGCGGACAAATCCTTTTACCAATCAGCCGCCACCCTCTCTTTCTTTTTCTTCCCCTCAGATAGTCTCTCTCTCTCTCTTGTGGAGGCGGCGACGGCTACATCGCAGGCAGTGACAGCGGCAACGACAGTAGGTGACGGTCGGAGCGGTGCACGGCGCAGGCGATCGAAGGGGCCTAGGTGGCCAATGCAGGGGCACAGTCGAGAGGAGTTGGCGCAGCGGCCGGCAAATGGCTGCGACGGAGGTGGCAACGCCATGGCAGGCTGACACGGGCGCTGTGGCATTGCCGGTAGGCGGGCGGCGCACGGGCGATGTTGCCGGTACGAGGCACGGCGACACACGACGGCGGCGTGGGCTGGCGCGGCGGAGGCGCAGATCGGCACGAGCAACAACGGCATCACTGGTAGGCGACTACTGGCGGGGGGCAACTCACTTGCCTAGTAGTGGACAGGCGGCGTGACCGCACGGTCGCGTGGCGTGGGTGGCCTTGCGGCAGGGGTGGCGCGGTGGCGGCAGTAGGGGCCGGCTGGCCGACTTGCAAGATAGCGTGATTCGGCTGGCCAAGTACGCAGCTGAATCACGTGTTCGCGCGGTGCTTTGTTGAAACGTGTAGTGGGTCGTGGTTCGTTCAGCCAAATGGCGGATCGCACGGCCGAATGGTGCTTCATGTGACAAAATTTTACCAAACGCAATCTTTCTGGCCGAACAACCTCCCATTGCCCTTTTCACAATCTTACCATAACCCTCACCTGATTCCCTTCCGTTTTATCATGTAGGATCACACGCAGCTGTTGAGGGGGAATTATAGATTCCTAATATTGTATTCAAATCATGTGGTGGTAGGTTTTATTGTGTTACATGTTGCTCAGTTTATTAGAATACTCAGTTAATGATATTCTTCATGCCTTTAATGTAGGGTTCTAGAACTAATGCTTAATTCATTAATGTGAGTAGCTTATGAATATGTTTTGACTTAGGCTCAAACAACTAGATCTCTTTAATATTAGAACTACTATGTTTTAGTTCACGATGACATGATCCGTTACCTGTATGATATTGTATGTGAGCCATGTAGGATTTATATTTATAATACCTGTTAATCTGACTAATAATCACTTATCACGTAATAAAACCTGAATGATTGACAACTCTTGTGTGAGCTATGTTATAATGCCCGTTTAGAATAATTCCTAGATCACTATCACCATAATATCATCTCACATCATCTCATATCGGAAATTATGATTTTTCTATTCTCCACCCTTCGCAACTCTTTTTACTTACCGTAATCTTACCCAGATCTAGCCTCAGTTACTCCAATATCTTATTATATTATTTGTTAATAACATAATAGTTACCTAGCCAATGCCACAGGTGATGTTTTGGCTTCTGTCATTTGATGATTAAGCATTTATTTCAGAAGATCATTTGCATAGACATAGACTTTACAGGGGTTATTAACTACTAAATAGCTAGATTTATTCATTTGCTTTGTTGATAGGTGTGTGTTTGAATCTACTAGCAATTTGCCTAATTTTGCTTCGCGAGAAGCGTTTTATGAGATTTTTGCTTCTGTTTCAGTCTTTCTTGTTGAAGATTAATCTGATAGACTTTCGAGGCATAAGGTCTGGGGATGAAGACTTAGTTTGACGAGATTTGATTTTCGGTTGGGGTGGATATTTTGTTAAACTGTAATCCAAATTCTTCATCGTGTATGTCAGATGTGGCATGATCGATGCTAGGGTTAGGCACGGGCTGCATCAAGCATGGTGTCAACCCACTACAACTAACTGTAATTTAGTTTTCTTCTTCGTTTGTGATTTGTCTCTCTCGTTCTATATATGTATCTGTGTAATTTATAGAAGGAGAAAGAACTCAATTGTAAATATTTTCTCATATAATGATTTGCCTTTGTGTCTCTGTAGTTTTTTCTCTACAGGAATCTTTTATATTAAGTTCATATGTGATATTCTTTTGATCATTTCCTTTTGCCATGTGATTTATAACAGTCACGCACGTAAGATCGTTGTGAAGGCACTGTCAATTGATCAATGATTCGACATGGACTGCCAGTCTGCACTAGTACACGGTGCAGATTCGTTTATGTGAACGCATGATTAGCATATATATGCATGCATGTGTGGGCGATGTGGCGGCCTAAGCGTTGATTATTATATATATTTCTACCTAAATAAATCATTTGTACCAACACATCCATATGGTATGTATGTGGTCTAACTAACCGGCATGCACTTTCTCAGCAGATCGAATATACATACAAGACGCCCCAGCCGACAAAAATTTTGAGATGCGTGCATGATTGGTATGCACAGGTAATATATACTACAACATGCAAACATATTCAACAATCCTCTTGCAGTCTTGTTGTCGATACACGCCTGACTTGGACAAGGAGACCGATACTGCGAACGAGTTTCCCTACAGGTAAAACATCACCCTCGAATCACGTGCAGCAGCTAGGAGGTACGTACGTACGTACGTACACATATACGTGCTGCACACTGAAAAAATGCTAGATGCATGTATAATCCGGTGAAATTAACCTGCAATAGTATCAGTAGTTCACATATCGGCACAAGTTCACTTCAGGTTCAGGTAGCTCGCAAATCACATCGCTTACGTAGGCAAAAAAAAAAAAGGTTAGCTCTGAATTAAGCAAGCAACGGCCCTGACCCCCGCCTCTCCAGCCCACGTCCAGCTCACCTCACTCAGTCTCGCATCGATCACACACTCACTCACCTCGCCACCCACCACTATAAGTCTATTAAACACGGCTTCAGATCCCGCCTCCTCCTCGCCAACGCACGCACCCACCGCACCGCCGCCACCATCGCCATGGCCTCGTCGGCGTCGCGCCTCCTCCTCCTCGCAGCGCTCCTCGCGTCGGCAGCGGTGCTGGCGACGGCGCAGAAGGCCAAGGCAAAGCCCGCGCCCGCGGCGTCCGGCCCCGCCGCGGCCGCAGCCGACGGCAGCCCGCCGACCAACGTAACGTCGGTGCTGGAGAAGTCCGGCAAGTACAGCACCTTCCTCCGGCTGCTCCACGAGAGCCGCGTGGACACGCAGGTCAACAGCCAGCTGATGGACAGCTACAACGGGCTCACCATCTTCGCGCCCACCGACGCCGCCTTCGACGCGCTCAAGGGCGGCACTCTCAACAGCCTCTCGCAGCAGGACCAGATCCAGATGATGCTCTACTGCGTCCTGCCCAGGTTCTACAGCCTCTCCATGCTCACCACCCTGAGCGGCCCCGTCAACACGCAGGCCTCCGGCGCCGACGGCCCCTACAAGTACAAGATCAAGCCCTCCAACAATAACGTCAACATCTCCACCGGCGTCAACTCCATGCTCCTCTCCACCGTCGTCAGCAAGGACTTCCCGCTCGCCGTCTACTCCGTCGACAAGGTGCCGCTCCCGTACGAGCTCTTCGGCCCCAAGCCGCCCACGCCCGCGCCAGCTCCGGCGCCGGCCAAGTCCAAAACCAAGTCCAAGAAGCACAAGAAGTCGTCCGGGATCGCCGAGCCGCCCGCGGCCGACGACGCCTCCGCCGCGGACAACGTAAAGTCGGCGGCCGCGGCCGGCGCCGGGGTGGCCAGGTGGGTCGCCGCGGTCGGTGTCTTGGGCGGCGCCATTCTTGGCGGCCTGTTCTGAGAATCACAAGAGGGTGGTGTACGATGGATGAGACAAGGTGGTCGGTTGTTTTGTGCGTTGTGCATGTCATGCATGATCGAGTTGGTGTGGTGTACCCAATCCCATTGATCGATCGATTGATCCCTGTACCAATATTGTGCTGTGTATGTGCATCGGCTTTATTCTTTCTCTCTCTCGTCTTTTTCGGTTTCTTAATTGTTGCTTTGTATTTTTCTTAACTGTTGATTTGTATTTTGCAACTTATGTGATATACTAGTACTTCTTCCATTGCATTCTACTGCTCTTGTGATCTGGATCTGACCCGTTTCGATGTAGCTCTGTGCCTGCTTGTGTTTTGAGCATCGAGGCAATAACTGAAGATGCATTTGCATCCAAAGATCCGGTTTGTTCTCGCAAAAAACAGGGGCAGTGCAAGATGTTCACAGACATCCCCTGATGGAATAGCAGGACAAGGTAGCAGATCCAAGACATCAGACGTGGGAGGTAGCAGCGCGACGCACAGTAGATCTTGCATGCCAGCGATGTATATTTTGTTGTCTCTTGACCAAAAACGCATTGTTGCTCTTGATGCAATCATCATTTCACTCCAAAAGCGACACTGTACCAAGGGACATCATCTCTACTGTAGTAATACTACTACTACTACTACCGTATTGTCATCTGTCCACCGAACTGCAGAAAGATTATTTTTGTTAATTCACTTCCTATATAGCTATTTCTGTAAATACAGTACCAAACAGTGCTAAACGTAACAAAAATTCCTACCTCGACAAGCACCATTTGTTTATTTCAAACCAAGCTGGCTTTTTTTTTCTGAAACAGAAGCATTATGCGAACAAAGAAATACCTTCTCAAATCAACAACCTCTCTTGGATATGTGACATAAATAATTGAGTCGATCATTTGATCAGGTGGAACCATGCAACGGAATACGGCCCGAGTGCATTATTGATGGGTACGCCATTGCGATTAAAGCATTGCTGGTACACAGGATGGAAGGCGGCATCTTGATCCCTTTTGCTTTGCCTTGCCTCACATGGAACCTACCCACTCTGGATCTGCCTTCCCGTTGTTCTTGCACATACATGTGACCCCAGTTATGGACCAAATTAAGTTTTAACAGATCTGCAGGCCCAGTGTTTTTGAGAAATAATTCATTCGGTGTACGGTGGATTATACATTCATAGCTAAATTAATTATGTTAAAAAGCATGACCATGTGAATCCATGGTTCTTCTATAATCATGGCATCAATTGTACTCTAACCACTGCTGTGTATATTGGACTGGGATAATCCAGGTTATGCGCATAAGAAATAATTATGATACTAATACCATGTTTCTCAAGTAGATCAGGAGGCTTTGATCATTGTTCTGTACCCCCTCTAGTTTTGGACACTAATATGTTAGAAAAAAATATAAGATAATTACATTATGGATGTACATTGCGTGGCAGATCTAACGGTATCATTTTCACATAATCAAGATCAATAATTTTCTATACATGAGTGGCTAAAGATAAAAAAAAACAATCGACATTCTAAACCGTCGTGTATTCTTGAATGGAGGAGTATGTGTGTGTACATATGTATATATATGCATATACAATACATATATATATTCTTGAATGGAGGAGTATGTGCTGAAATATGTAAAAAATCAGCAAAGCATTTGAATAAACAATGTTGCAAATCTTTGAATTTGAGTATACTTTTACAAAGGTATGCATTCCATTCAAATTGTTATAGATGAGTATATACCCAAGAACTGAAAATTTTTAAAAATATATTCAAATTTAGATTGAGTTCGTACATTTAAAATCGTGGTACTCTGACACCTAGAGAGAGAGAGAGAGAGGAAAGTGGTGGGCATGTGGGATTTCCTCAACATTGGATGGATGAAAATTAAGAGGCCATCTATAACAGGCCTGTCCTTTTAGTACTGGGCCAAATATTGCACATCACAACTTGACCTATTAACGAGCAGGCTCAAAGAGCAAGAGAGCCCACTTATTCGGGCCTTGCCTGACAAATTGAGAGGCCACTCAACAACCGTTTTTAATGAAACGGAAACTCTGTTTCCACGCATGATGATTGGACTTGAGCTTCGCATGCGCCAACAGCCTGACGAGTCTCACTGTAGTGAGCTCCTGCTGCCACCAACCTTCTCATATGGCATCCCCCGATCTCTCCAATCCTCTGCATAAATCTGGATTCTATGGCTAGCATATGGGGCACAAGCTGTACAACCCTACACACGGTCTCTCTAATTTATATTTGTACAGATTTGTGTCTAAATAATTTTGGATTTGCTTTGAATAGTATCCTGACTTGCTTCCAAATTTATATTGACTTTGCTCTCAAATTTATCTTGATTTGCTTTCAAAGTTTGATAATTTGTTTTCAAATTTATCATGATTTGCTTCACAACTACACAAATCTAGTTTGAAATTGGTATGGAATTACTTTCCAGTATCCTCGGTTTGCTTACTTTGTACAGATTTGTGTTCAAATAAGTCTAAATTTGCTTTGGATAGTATTCTGACTTGCTTTCAAATTTATATTGATTTTGCTCTCAAATTTATATTGATTTGCTTTTAAAATTTGAATTTTTTTTTTCAAATTTACCATGATTTGCTTCAATGACACACACGCCTTAGAGCGCCATAGGATTGGGAGCAGGCCATCTGGAATGGACCGCGCATGGCTAACTGTGCAACTATAAATAAGTGTGGGTGTGCGTAAAAACCAACTATGGCGAGCACGCGTAGTTTGTAGTCATGTCCTTAACCAAACTCCAATCGGAGAGAACCCAGCATTGAATCATGTGAGAATGAGATTCCTTTGGCCTCTAAGAGACAAAACTTCACCCAACGTGCATGCCTGAAATGATGAAACACAACTTTTTCCTCGTTCACACGAATAATAAATAGGACGTGCCAATACCACTCCATGCCACGCACACGCAACCAGGCTGCTTGGTCTCGCAGGCTTGTAGCCGCGTGTGGGTGCACCGCGCAAGCGAGTTGGCCGTTTGCTGGTTTTGTTTCTTGGTTGGATTAGGATACTATTAATTTGATATCATGGGTTTGTTATTTTGGACTATAACTGATAGTTTTTATCTATATTTTTTAAAACACATCAGATAGTGAAGATGTCTACTCGGATGCCGCATATAGTTTTAAACTCGAGATGTCATTTGAAAAATTCGTTTGTTTTGATTTTGGAGGAACCAAAAACCAAAAAAAAAGAGAGAAACTATCTTGTAGCGGTCGAGACTGAAGTGCAGTCGTGCCGAACGCTGCCTACAAAAGATAGGCATGGATGGAATGGCAGAGGAGATGTTTAGAACGTGACGTGAACAGCCAATGATGTGACTCACACACCCCCATAGTTAGCAGCTTCACTGAGACTATCCATTGGCGATAGGCCCCGCTCAACTCGGCTTTTTTTCAGCTTCAACTTCTAGTTTCAATTTTTTTTTCACTATTCAGTAATTCATCTTTTTCTGATTTTTTTAGACATTTTGGGCTTTTTGTATTTTCTTTTTTTTTCGTATTCCTTTGCATTGTCCGTGATGGGCTAACATGTTTTTTCTATTTTTACATTTTTTTAAATTTAATTACGTCTAATAAGCCAACTCAACTACAGTGAAATTTCAGCCAGAAGTCAGAAACCATCGCTATTCCGAACACCCTCTAGATCCAATTCAATTTACCTAAATTATAGCCCACATATATGTAGGCATGCCTCGAAGATGCAATCCCAGTGTACCCATCATTTTCGTTCCGGATCAAATCGTCGTAGTAAAGACTTGCACCCTCTATTTAACAGAGCAAGTACGATGATAATGCTCGATCAATTCTTGCTTTATTTGCATGTTTTTTGTTGGACATGACTACGACGCTCCTGAGAGCGCTATGGGCTTATGGTGCGACCCCCTGTGACTGGGCAAAACTCATATACGGGCTCCACACTTACATTCCACGTTTAGATAGAAGATAAGAATACATCAACTTTTACATGGTGGCCCCTTAACCTTTATATTATTCCATAGAACACTTTTTCTTATTTAACCAAAGAGGTTCAAATAGTCATATCTTACAAACAATACTTTTAACTTATAATCATTGTTTTTTTGTTTCTACATGACGAGATCAACAAAATAAGACTAATATGACCATGCCTTTTTTTTTTCTTGTTATGCATGTCTCCTCTGGGTTGCATTCTTTTCTAACTGAGCGTGCACAGCCCATCAACATGTTGCTCATTTTTCAAGGCTGCTTGCATTTTTTCAGGTCAAGAAAAAGGTATCTTATGTTGTCTTGCATCTTATCATTTGTTTGTGTAAAATACAAGTTCAAATAGTCTAATATCATATGTGACCATGGGTCGGAACAGAGTTACTATGTTTCATTCCTAAGTTTACCATGAGTTTAGAGCCTAAGTTACCATCTACCTAGGATAATTATTAAACTATAGGGTGGTAAATAGTTAAAAATGGATATATATAATCTAGGTTTCAATTGACGATAAGTTTTGAATTTTTTTCTCAAATTCATACACAGGTGATATTTTGCATTTAAGGTGGTAATTTTTTTAAATGGTATATGGTAATTTAACAGAATTTTATGTGGCGATTTTGTTACAAATGTGAACACTTTTAAAAAATTACCCTCCTAAACTCAAAATTATCATTGTTTTTGTGAATTTGAAAAAGGTTCAAAAGTGCCATCGATTGCACCCTAAGTTATCGTCTATATTTTTAGAAAATTATCACCCCGAGTTTTCAAAGTTACCATCATCAATTTTGTGAAATTTGAAAAAGGTTCAAAAGTGCCATCAATTGCACCCTAAGTTATCGTCTATATTTTTAGAAAATTACCACCCCGAGTTTTCAAAGTTACCAGCATCAATTTTGTGAAATTTGAAAAGATCCAAAAATTTACCATCAATTGCATGGTAAGTTACCATTGTCAACTTTAACAAATTATCACACTAATTTGAAGAATTTACCACCATTTTGTGAGTGCAAAAGAGCTAAAAAATTGTCACCCATTGCACCTTAAAGTTATCATTATCAGCTTTAATAAATTACCACATTAATTTTAGAATTTAACATCATTTTTTGAGTTAGTGTAAAAAAGTTCAAATTTACCATCATTAGTGCCATAATAATTTACCATCATTTTTGTATGTAAAAATAGTTCAAAGTTTACCATCCTTTGCACTCTAAGTTACCATCTATAACTCACAAAAATAGTTCAAATTTTTGACCCTAAGTCACCATCCAAATTACCACCTAAAAAGGAACACTTCTTAGCTTTAAACATATATGATATTAGGTCGGGTTCTTTTGGACTTATTTTTGGCTTATGCTTGTACTGTCTGTCTACAATAACTAGCTTTTAAACGGTGTATTTTTTAAGGTGGGATTAATAGAAAAATTATAGTAAAAATATACTGAGCTTAGTTATACCGGTCAAAATCGCATACGACTATTTGTCTCTGCGTACTGCCTCTCGCGAACAATCATAATTCAAATATTTAAGCTATAAGTTATCAGCCCAAAAAACCCACCCTTAGTCTTTTTTTGTTATCTCATCATATAGAATACAAAAAAATACAATGATTGTAAGTTGTAAGTACTACTTGTAAGATATGGCTATTTGAATCTCTTTGGTTAAATGAAAAAAGAATATTACATGGAGTAATAGAATGGTTAAGGGACATCCATGTAAAAGTTGAGGTATTCTCATCTTCTGTCCAAGCATGGAATGTGGGGTGAGCCCGTATATGAATTTGACTCATTCCTAGGTAGCGTTCGGAATAGCGATAGCTTTTGACTTTTATTGAAATTTTACTGTAGATGGTTTCTTTTTACTATAGCTGAGTTAGCTTATTGGACATAATTAAATTTAAAAAAATATAAAAATAAAAGCGGCATGCTAATCTAGAGTGGACAATACAAAGGAATACGGGAAAAAAACAAAACACAAAAATTCAAAAAAAAAATAGAAACGGACAAAATTGCTACAGTGCGTAACAGTAAAATCGCAGCCAACGCTAGCCGCTGCCGCCGAAGAAAACGCTGACCTGAGCGCACCTTAGTCGCAGTGGTAATAGTGGTGGGACCCATAGAAATTGCCTTCCTCTACGATCAGACTTCCAGCAATGCAGCGTATCCTGCGTCTAGTAGCGCCATAGATTTTCCGTTTTTTGTCCATACCTAGAGTCTAGTCACTTACACTAAGTAACTTATCCACACATGATGGGAGGCGCAGAATCGGAGATTGAGCAACTCGTCAATTATGGCATGGTGATTTGTGCAAAAGAGGTACCAGTGGATCAGCTCGGAAACTGATCGAGCTGTCAACCCAGCAGATCAGATCCTAACCATGACTCGAAATTGCCACTCTACATAACTAATAGAATAATATATCATGAAAAGTGATAAATCATTTTCACATAACCAGTCAAAGGAATTTTTGAACCGAGGGAGCATTAAAGTCCTCGAGACTAAAATAGACGGATGAAAGTTGAGTTTTGGGCCATATTTAAACGGGCTCTCAAAGGCCCAATGAAAAAGAAGAAGCACATCTTTAAACGGGGTTTCGTTCTTCTCGCCCAAGCACTAGGCCGACAGTAGTACCATAAGCTACCTTCTTTTCACTTAGGTATAGTGGCTTTTATACGGTGCTACAGTAACTTATTTTTAAATGGTATATCTTTTTAAAATAGAATCTATAGGTAGATTTTAGTAGAAACTATACTGAATTTAACTATATCGGTCAAAATCATATACAACTATTATCATATACGTACTATCTCTTATAAACCATCAAAATTTAAAATTCTTTTTTAAGAAAATCAAAACTTCAGTTAAAAAGAACACATCCTATTTCACGGGCCAAAGGATGGAGAACCCAACTCGAATCGGAGAGAGCCGGGCTCCGTGAGAAGAGGACTCAACCGAGTCGCCTGGGATGGCGAAACACAACTTTTCTCTCGTTCGTACGGATAAGAAAGAGACAGAGGGAGAGAGGCGTGACCATCCGTGATCCGCCCGTGACGCGTCACGGAGATCCGGCTTACGTCGCGGCGCGCACTGAGCCAGGCGACTCGCTCTCGCAGCCGCGTCAGGGCGCACGCGCGAGCCGGCGGTTTCGTTCTTTCGTGCGATCTTTCGTGCGATAGCGCTGCTGTCTTGTCGAGGCTCGGACTGCAGCGCCGTACTGCCGGCCGCCGCCTGCAGGCTGCGGATAGGCACGGATGGATGGAGCGGCGGAGGAGATCTTTTCTCCGGCCGCCGCACACATCAGACGTGACGCGACCCATGCGAGCGCCCGACGTGACTCACACCCACCCAGTGGTTGGCAGCTCCGACGACGACATGTATCCAAATCGTCATTGGAAAGATCGTTTCCCCCTCTCACTCCCGTTTACCTGCCTAGTTATCGACCTATTGGCAGGCGGAAATTAACTGACCGACCTAGAAACCTAGCATTAGTTAACAGATGTTGTCCATGGCTGCCCCTTTAAATTATCACGATCGTTGCTGCCTCGTTGCTATCTCCCTTTCGCTCCTTTTTTTCTTTCTTTATTTCCTTCGCTACAATAATCTCCATTTATCACGTACGCTCGGCTTCTATCATCCATCTGGCGGAGGAGGTTGGGACATTTCTGCCGAGTCGTGAGGTGGCGGTTGTGTGTCGTGTCGTGCGTGGATGTAGACGCCTCGGTGACGTAATTATGGATAGATGCTTCCGTGCCCATTGGTTTAGTTTAGTGACTCTGAAGGAAACCCAAGCAAATGATTCGGAGAAGTGAACGCGCGCGAGCTGGGTTAACGTAAAACTGGGTGTTTTCTAGAAGGTAATGCACCGTGTTGCACCAGCTCGAAGTTCCTCCCCTGCATGCCATACATGGATCAATATATGCCCTGTTAAGCATGCCTGAGCATATCTAGAGGCCTTACCAGCGGAGGTGGAAATGGTCATGGCGAAATTGTTTTATGTTTTTTTAAAAAGAAAATTATTAGTTGATCTAGGTGCCTAGTACCGTATTATCTGAACTCTGAAGTCTGGATCAAAGGAAAAACCGATCAAATACAGAAGGCATCGAGGAGGGGCTCTCAAAACCCCCGCTAGCCTCCCCTCCCCCTCCTTTCACAAATTCGGCCCCCTTCACTCCATCTCTGGCGGCTGGTGTGCTTGCCTGTGGAGAGATCTACTAGTAGGTTTCTTTTCTTTTCAATTTTGTACAGCTGGCTCTTTCCTATGGAGAGATCCTCCTCCTTGGTGTTGCTGGAGGTTTGAGAACCGATAGGAGGCGTCAGTGATTGGTGCCTGTACTCAATAGAGTCGGCATTCGTGCTTAGCATCTATGATGGTAGTGCTCGATGACATCGGCGGCTCTGCCCAGGTCAGTTCCTCAATCTACGGCACAGCATGTGTTTCTTCGCAGAGGCCCCTCTTCTGGCGGTGCCTAGGTGTTGCTGGCGATGCCACCAGGGATTTCCTAGGCTGGTGCTACGCATTTCGGTTGGGGTTGTCACTGACTTATATCCGTCGCCCCTCTTCTAGAGTCGACCAAATCTACCCCTCCGGTGGAGTCTTCAAGCCGATAGCGACGCTATCCCCTACGATCTTCTCCACCCTCTAGCCTCTACCAAGTCACCGTCCTTCTCCTTCGAGGGGAAGGTTGTTTTCCTCAACGCTGGTGAGCAATGTCTCCTCCCCTAACTAAATAAATTGTTACCCTTTGTGGTTATGGTGTTAATCACCATCCTGGCTAGTGAGCCACCTCCTCTGGCCACTGTGTATCTCTTCACCTGCTCTGGCGCTTTGGATTCCCCCACCCGCTACTCCCCAAGTGACATCTTCAGTGTAGCTAGCAAGATCGAAGACCAAAACATCAGTAGTTCTCGGTTGCCGAACGGAGTTTTACTAAGTGAATCGCCGTCGTCTCTCATTGATGTTGATTCTTTGGTATATCCCTCAACCTCCAACCAATGGAGGCTCCTTTCTCACTCCCGCCGCTTGACATCGCCAGCAAATGCATAGCAGGTGCCGAAGCCATGGCCAGATATAAGTGTTCAACGTGAGAAGCATCGAATGCATCATTCTCAGCTGTTAGAGGGTTTGGATGTAATTTTTTGATTACTTTATAGTCCTTTTTCTTATGTGCTAGGGACCAAGTTGCAAAATATTACCTCCTCAAGGTTCCATATGTAAGTTACAGGGTGATTGAACCTTCACTATAATATTAATCCGGAGTTAATGGCCTCATGGGCCCTATTTGCCTAAAAAAATACAGAAGGCAACGCGACGTCATACGTACGTGATCTGTACTCTGCGATCGCCACACAACAACAGACAATATACTAGTACCACGTACTGTTAGTCGTCACGTATACATGGCACGCATGCACTCACGTCACCAGCTAGGTAATTGGTTACCTGGTCCTTTCGAGATGGAGCAATTAATCCAGCTGCTCATAGTTTGATCGATGCCCGCAAATGGAACGAGAAAGGGAAGCGGTGGAAATGTCCAACCAAATGGTCGACGTCCTCGACCACGACGTGGCCGCTGCCCTGCCGACACCATTACAACGAAACGTTGGGCGCGCGCCCCCCGGCATCCGATCCCGTCCATCTCTGAGGTCCACTCACTTATTTAAGGTCATATTTTTTTTAACTTAAAATTAACTTTAACTTCTAACTTTTGCTTTTTTTTTACTATTTAGTAATTTTAATTTTTTTTGATTTTTTTGGTTTTTTTTCATATTTCTTTACATTGTCTATAATAGAGTAACATATTTTTTCTATACATGTGTAATCGAATATACTACCAAAAAGTACACAGAAGTAAGTTCATGTTGATTATTTTATGTGGTCTCCAATTAGAACTATCACAACTAACAAGAAAATGTTACTACAAATCGATGATGGATTTTTAACTGGCTACAACAATGACATGACATGTAGGTATACTTGGACTATGCAAAAGATTACTGTCAGCACACCTCTCCGTATCATCGTGACACTGCTATATTACACCTCCAAATTGTTGGATTTCCGTTGATATAGATCAATCACACAAGAATCACGACATCACATGATCACAAGTGTTTGTGAGAGCAAAACGAGAGAACTCTTTATTAGAACATCAAACTCTCACTTTACATAATGAAGCTCTATTTATAGACTAAAGGAGCGAAACCTTTCAAGGAGTATTTTGGTAATTGCTCACATAAACCATCGGTTTCATAATACTCTCCCATGGGTAAATACCATGTAGTGCATATGATTCATTAAAAACTTATTCTAAAAACTTAGTGGGAAAAAAGAAATAGAAAAAAGAGTATTGTCGATGTTTAGGTATCGATCTTACGTATGATTTCTTGGATTCGGGAGAAAGCGCTCAAGGCTCTCGTACGATCATGCAGAGTGAAGATACGAGAATTTTATCCAGATTCGGGCCTTCTCCTAAGAGAATAATAATCCTACATCATGTGCTATTGTTGCTGAGGAAAGGTTTACAAGTATAAACAGTGCGAGAAATTACACTACTTACAGAACTGATTGCTCCCTACCGGGACCTATCTCCCCCTCTGCTCCCTCTCTTATTAAGATTTGTCCCTTATATTGCCGATGAATCGGCGGCGGTTACTTCTTGCCAGAAGACGTCTTAACACTTCAGGAATTAACCGCTAGACGACGGTTATTGTCAGAGAGACGTGAGTAAGATCATGTGCAGTTACGGAGTATAAATGCACGTTCTAACTGACTCGCCAGGCTAACCCACGGTGAGAGTAAGTTAGTTGCAAATAGGAGAACAATTAGGCCGTCGTGATAGGACTTACGACTAAGTAGTCGCTACAGGTCTTACGAGTAGGTAGTCGTAGTAGAACTTACGACTATATGGTCATAGCATAACTTATGATTAAGTAGTTATAGAAGAACTTACGGAGTGGTCGCAGTAAGACTTATGACTACTCTATGAAATTTCTTTCTTATTGTTAAGGGGTATATTCAGAGAATATAATGACGTAATAAATAAGAGAATTATTATATCATCGTCAAGTATATAGCACAGGTTAAGTTGTATTGTACTTGTTGTCTCATTAAAAACTTTCATATAAGAAACCCAATGAAAAAACTCACCAAAGGAAAAAAAGTACAATACTTATCTTTGGGATTCGGTAAAGATCATCAGAATCCATGTATGATCTTCATGATCTTAGCGATGTTGATCAACTGGATTTAAATCATTCGCATGGTAAAAAATCTACAAGATGGTGATCATCAAGTCGATACCTTCTAGTTTTGATAAAGATGAGATTGTCAGAATCTCAAGTATAACGATCCATGTTTAGCATATGCTTCTCCTGCAGAAGACATCTGTTTAAGTCTTTTGGCTCTAGTGCCTTCGATACATTTTTCATAAATGAATTATAGGCAAGGATATTGTGAGTAAATCGACTAGATTATCTCAATGTTTAGTATTTTAGACACTTATTCCACTATTCATTTGAAAATTGTGAGAATAAAATAACTTAGGAGCAATGTGTTTCACTTTCTAAACACCACATCTATTTGTGCAACACAAGTAAACATTATCCTAACTGTGGATAGGGGTAAAGTTAATTACAACATCACATGCCTTCTCGATATGAATTATCAAAATCATCTGGATCTTAATATTAACAAAAATAGATTATTTAAAAAATCCATGTTAACCCTACGTTCAAAACACAACTTTCCAGGACGTACGTTCTAGGCCCCACCGATGACCATCCAAATGTCACCCGCCACGTCACCTCCACGCGCTGTGCGCTGATCGCGCTCGTCAGACCCAGCTCTCCGCGTCTGCGGTCTGCCGTCACAGGTTGGGTGTCTAGGCCGGGCCCACCGAACCACCCGTCCGCCTCCTCAACCGCGGCTGACGCCCCGCCACGTCACGCCAAGTAGCCCCGTGCATGGCCGCGCTCACCGCGGTTGGCGCGAAAGCTACGGTCGCCGTCCTCCCCCACCGTGTGGGCCCCACAACCAAACACCTCCCCGCTGACGCCATCACCCTGCCCCGCTGACCTCACCACCCTTTATATATCCCGCCCCTTTGCCCCATCACAGGACGGCACAACCGCACAAGTCGCAACTCACGCACCCAAAGGAAACGAAGGGAACATCGTGCCGTCGAGATGTACCAGGCCATCCCGTACAACGCGAGCCGGGCGTGGCCGCGGCAGCCGGTGCCAATGGCGGCGGATGCGGCGGCCGTCGACGCGGTGAAGGAGAGGCAGAGGCTTGTGGCGGCTGCAAGGGGCGAGGGGGGCGGGGAGGTGAGGAGGGCGGTGGCGGAGAGCCCGGTGCTGGTGGTGGGGAGGAGGGGGTGCTGCCTCAGCCACGTCGTGAAGCGGCTGCTGCAGGGCCTCGGGGTCAACCCCGCCGTGCACGAGGTCGCCGACGAGGCCGAGCTCGCCGGGGCCGTCGACGGCGGCGACGTCGCGCTGCCGGCGGTGTTCGTCGGGGGGAGGCTCCTCGGGGGCCTCGACCGGCTCATGGCCGTGCACATCTCGGGCGAGCTCGTGCCCATACTCAAGGAGGCCGGTGCACTCTGGCTTTGAAAAGATATTTGGAAGTGCGAAAATCGTTAATTAGGAGTTCTTTTCTTCTTCCTCTTGTCCCTTAAGTTAGACTCTTAAGTTCTTATTACTGGTGCTCCTTTTTTTGTTTGGAATTAATAATGGTATTGTATCAGATAGGGTTAAATTCTTTTAGGAGAAGGAAAATTAGGAAATGGTGTGTTGATGTTACTGCTTAATTTGTATTTATGTTTGACCATGTAAATATAACGAAGAGTGAAGAGATATATTCATAATATCCGTTACATTTTGCACAGCAGCTTCGGTTTCTGGTTGAGAACGAGCTGCTGCACTCGCACTTCTAATTTTCCGTTTCGTTTTCCAAACGTTTTGTAACTCGCACAAGTACTGCCCCTACATGAATGGCACTGTATTGGATGATTGGAATTTCATGGCCGGTTGTTTGTTGCGCTGATTTTTTTTCCCTTCCCCTTGATGTTACCAGGCTGTTGTTTTGAGCTACGATTTATAAATTTGAGCTGTTTATAGAAAAAATATAAAAAGATAAATATTTACGTACAATTTTAATTAATATAAATAAAATCGTTAACACTACCAAAGCATTCAGGCTGGAGCTGTGCGAACTCGTACGATGGATTTTTATTAGCGCAACAAGGACGCGTGAACGCTAGCCTCGTGTACGTGGCACCGCAAGTCAATTACTCATCAAGATGTTTACTGACTCCAATCAAGCAGGATGCTCCCGCCGGTCTTCATCCCAACCCGCAATTTCCCCTCAGAATACTCAAATTCGTGCGTCAAATTATGCGATAGGGGGCAAAGCCGTCATGTGGTAGCATCATTCAGCGACGATGGGACACAAGGAACGGGCCCCAAATGTTCAGGCGGTGCGTGCCACACGAATCGGACGAGGAGAAGCAAGCTTCACCACGTCTCCATGTCGATCCATGTGCTTCAGAGTTCGCATATTTTCCACATCAGTAAGTTGGAACGTTCGATACACACACACAAACACGCGGGCGTGCGCATACACACACATATATATAAATATAAAGTAGGAACATTTCAAAACTAACAAGACGACATCGTTTATTTCAGTTTAAAATTAGCTTCTATTTTTTTTACTATTCAGTAATTTCATCTTTTTCTATTTTTAGATTTTTTTAACTTTTTTTTCCGTATTCTTTTGTATTATCCGTGATGGGTTAACATTTTTTTCTATTTTTAAATTTTTTAAATTTAATTATACCAAATAAATCAACTCAATTACAATAAAAAATAAACTAATTACAGTAAAAAAAACTATAAGCATCACCATTCCTAATGCCCCGCAACCAAACGGCACGCACTATGTAAAAATAGATCGCTATTGTACAAACGGCCGCTACTAATACGAAATGGAATTATGGATACGGTGCATATTGCTCTGCCGCTGGCTAGGCCGGTGGGAAAATAACAACAGGCACATCAGTTGTCGTGGACAAAAAAGTAGAAATGTATAAGGCCTTGTTTCAAAATACTATAGTTTTTATCTTTTGATTTTTTAAAAAACTGAAATGGTATTATAACAGATATTAGTTTTTTAAAATATTTAATTAAAAAATAAAGAAAAAATAGGGGAAAAGTACAAAAGTACCATTATATCTTCATAGATAATATAAATTAAAAAATCATGTTAAAAAATTAACACATTTCAAATGATTTTTAGTTTCTTAAAATCAGAAACCAGAAGGCGTCATTTCTTCCTTGCCGTCAAATGCACACCAAACAAATCATGCAGTAGTACGTACTACCCTACATTACACTGGCTGGAAACGGTACTAGCCAACAACCTAGGATCGGTATGTCTTAAAAGGAGAAAAAAAATCGTGACACCCGCTTTCATTTTTTTCATACCATTTTTCTCATAGCAACAGACATATGAGTATGAATCTGCCCATTTTTACTGCTTTTTCTAAGGGAAGCTGCTGCTGTAACCAAGATGCTGACCTACTGGTTTCGACTTTCCAAAGTGATTTCCCTATCATTGCTGCGAGCACTGCATGTTAGTGGCGTTAACCCATTGGTTTGATTAAGGTAGTGTCTCCAGTAAGGGCTGCTCAACTTGACTTCCTGTCGCAGGCGGTGAGCGGCAGGAACACTGTAGCAGGTACTGTAACTACAGTATCTGCTACAGTAAAATTATTTTTTTTATTTTTTAAATTTACTTATACTTTTTTTTCCTGTTTTTTGTTTTTTGTTTTTTTATATTTTTACATTTAATTATACTCAATAAATCAACTTAGTTACAGTGTTTTTTCAGTCAGCTACAATGTTTTTTCAGAAAATCAAAAGCTATCGTTATTCCGATCACCCTATAAGACGGAGATTACGTAGAAAATTAGTAGTGCTACTATAGGAGTAGTAATAAAACAAGGCTCGACCAATTGAGGTTGGAGATATCTGTCTCTCTCTCCGTCCCATAGGTCAAGAAGCATTTCCAGAGTGAAGCTTTCAAGAAGTCTTCTAGAAACTACATGGGAGAAACTATTATAGAACTCAATTGGTGCAGTGCTTCGAACAAAAAAAACACACACACACACTGACGGTAAATGACTAATGATCCGACTACGGCCAATAAAGTTTTTCCTTCCAATTGGAAAATGACATGATATGACCAAGAGAATGCAGTTCAGTACAAAATGATTACTGCATGAGCTGGTGAAGTTAACACGTCGCACTCGTCACAATTCACAGAGATTCAGATGAGCTCGCGACAGAGTAAGCACGTCGCAGCTCGAGAAGCACGTGGCGAGAAAAGTAGGGGGGATAAAAGAAAAGGACCGTAAATTTAAATTGAAAACTCAGGTCTTTCCAGAAGACTAGTGCAAGACTATGACCAGTCGGATATAAGAAAGAAATACAAGTAGAAAAGACTCAAGGGTTAACCAGTCTGGACTCAAGAGCATAGATGCTGAAAGCCTGAAAATTACACGCATTGTTTTACTTTCAGCTAAGTTGCTTCTAATTGTGGGTGGGTGTATAAATCCAAGGGAGTTCTAGAATATGGTTGGTATTGTGAATTTTTTTTTGGCTATCCTGGTTGACAAGAGCAGACAAATAATCGCGAAGAGATGACGTGGAGCCTTTCAGAATTCTGATTCACCAAACAACCAACCAAGAGGAGTGATGACAAATTAATGACAGGCTAAGAGCATCTTTAAGGGCATCTCCAATGATCCTAGCTAGCAACTAACTAGGAGACTTCCACATCATCAACCAAATAGCTAGCATACAAAGGACTGTCTATAAGGATAGCTATTTGATACTTACATGCACACACAGTCATTTATAGAGATCGCTCGTTTTCTGTTATAGCCTAGTGCTTAAGGAAGAGCCGGCTCGATTTTTTTTGCATACTCTCTTTCCTCCACATAGGATTTATGCTGATGTGTACATGCAAATAGCCAGCTGACTCAGACCATTGGAGATGCCCTATCTATAAGGATTTCAAATCATCTATAGAGTACACACTAAAAGTTAACGTTCCAAAGGACTATCTATAAGGATAACTATTTGATATTTACATGCACACACAGTCATTTATAGAACCTGCATCGTTTTACGTTATAGACTAGAGATGAAATAGTAGCTAGCTGTTTGTATTTTGCATACTCTTTTTCCTCCACATAGGATATATGCTGATGTGTATATATAAATAGCTAACTAACTCAGCGTCATTGGAGATACCCTAAAAACGTCTAAACTTAACACTGAAAAACATGTGGATGTAATCCAACGACGAATGGAACGTACTTTGCTTATCTACGTGGCGCGAGCAAGGCCACGGTACGACATGAGAGAAGATCTGGAAGATCACATGCTAACATCAACATGTTTGACAAGTCAGCGAGTGGTTGGATGGCAAATACTACTAGTCGATGTCATGCCTTTGCATATTTGCTCGTCAAAACACGTCACGTTCGTGCACAAACCGCTGCCTACGGTATGCAGCTCATCCTAGCGGAAGACTTTGGCTACAGTTAGGACTTGTTCTTTGTTCAACAAACGTTGTAGAAAACATTGGTTAAGAAATCTAGACGCATTGTTTCTTCTGTAGTTTGTTCTTTCAGCATTTCCCAAGGAATCTATGGAATATTGTCACTGAACACCCCAAATTGGAGTTTGACCTATCACAACTTGCTCTGGGGGGCATAAAAGACCTGGAATGAAATGGGGAGCCTCTTTCATTGGACTGAAACAGAAGCTAGCTAGGCAATCATCATGTTGTGCTGTTGATTCTAGAAGCTTAGAAACACTTTGCAAAAATATCTGTGTTTTGAATACAAGCACAGGTAAAATTGAATGCTTTTAGCTGACAAGTTTTTCAGGTTTAGGAATTAGGTATCTGGCATCGTGGTACCACCACACCGCCAGTCATGTTTTTTAAAAAACTCTGAAGAGGTATTTATCAGCTGAAATTTTGGGGCGCGTATTCTGAAGCTGGACCATGAAATAAAATGGGGGTGTGTGTATATATATACATACTGTTTTTAATGAAGGTGATGAACTGATCGACAAATGTTGAGTTCAGTAATCTTACCCTAGCACGGTGCTGCAGTCATGGGATGGGCAAGAGTGCTGTTGTCATGCAGGTGGGCCACCCGCTCGTTTCGATTTTTTTTTCAGCTACAATAAAAAAATCAGCTATAATAAAAAACCAACTACAGTAAAATTTTAATTAAAAGTAATCGCTATTCTGTACACCCCAAGCAACTAGTTCGGCTGCAGACCACATAACCCCCGGAGTGATGCAGGAGCCACATCGCGCATTGCAACATCATCACAAATATCTGGATTTCGACATGGACAGGTTGTCTAAGATATGCTCACGTCTATAAACCCTGGACAAGAGGGGAAGCAATGATGATGAAGGCAAGCAACTCGTGCACAGAAAATGATGAAGACAAATAAAACCTTCAAACAGATAAGTGCTCTTTCCAAAACAAATTAAAGTGTCTGCAAGAAGCTTCCAGAAAATCTTTTTTTGGATCATCAACTTCTCTGTGGCAAAAGAAATGAGCGCACGTGCCTTTTCCACAAAGATCTGACACTTATTTCTCCCCGAGAGGAATAGGCTGCTCAACTTGGGCTTTTTTTAGCATATAACTCTTTTTACTGCAACTGATTTATTTTATACTGTAACTGTTAATAGCTTTTTTAGCATAATAAAATTCTAAAAAAAATTAAAAATAGAAAAAATAAATTATGTAAAAGAATACAAAAAAGGTAAAAAAACCCAAAAAAAACAAAATTAAGCAATAATAAATTAGAAACCAGAAGCTAAAGCCAAAACAAGTGAGGTACTAAGGCCCCGCTCGTTTCAGCTTTTTTTCAACTTCAGCTTCTAACTTCAGTTTTTTTTCACTATTCAATAATTCGTCTTTTTTGAATTTTTTTTAGATTTTTTATGTTTTTTGTATTTTTCTTTTTTCCCATATTCCTTTGCATTGTCCGTAATAGGCTAACATATTTTTTTTTCTATTTTTATATTTTTTTAAAATTTAATTATGCTCAAAAAGCCAAATCATTTACAGTAAAAAAAGCCAACTACAGAAAAATTTCAACCAAAAATCATCGCTATTCCGAACACCTCCTAAATATAAATCTTTTCATTCCATAAAGATCCTGCGGTACAGTGTGCTTGGTCCTTGAAGTGACGCATCTGTTTGATCCTAGCAAATCATTGGCGGGACTGCAGCATCATACAGGGAAAACATCTGAAGCAGACAACAGTGGTAAGAAGCGGCAACTGTTAAAGGCCCATGCTTAACAGTTGAGTGGTTTGAATCCAATTTGAGCCCTCCAGCCCAAGAGGGGTTGGTTTGCATGTAGCATGAATGATACACATCAATGATCAAACTGAACACACTTTGTAGAGTATCTCTCCCAGACCAAGTATAATAGGGGGGAAACTAGGTATGTAACACAAGATACAAGCAGATATGAAGATCAAAACAAGAAGACTAAATTGTTAGCATAGCTTTGTTTCGGTAAAAAAACAACTAAAGATGGTGCATACTACAAAGACAGACTAAGTTCAGCTCATGAAGGTACAGATCGGCAGCTTGAGATTTCACAGCTCACCCTCCTGGACTCCTGATCAATATGACAAGACATAATAGCAGAGGTTTGGCCGTGAACTGAAACATGCCGAAGAGTGAAGAAGAGAAGGGCACGGAAGCCAGGTTTTAGACTTTGCCCTATCCACTTTACCATCTCTTGTGATAATTTAACTATGTTAAGATTATTCTCCAGTGGACCTCCATAACAATTGCCTAAAAGGTGTAAAACTTAAGTAAACAAAAGCAAAACAGACCTTTGTATTGCAGCGAAGGATCTCTGAAGCCAACTGCACTTCTTCACCATAGCAATTGTTTCTTTCATTTCTATAGTGAATCAAACCATGAATCAAAATCATCGGATACATCTGAGGGACCAGAATGTGGAGGGGCACTGGCATTTGAGATGTTGTGTTGCGCCTGTGCAGATGTAGTTTGTTCCTGGTCATTCAAGCACAATGACGTGTCTGAAATCAAGTTGTCCATCAAATCATCAATAGATGTTACTTCAATCTGCTTAGCATATCTGAAGTCAATGTTGTCGTCAGAGTTAAACGTTGGTTCAGAAGTTAAGCTTGATGCAGCAAAACCTTCATTCTGGACAGACAGGGAAGTCTCTGAAAGCAAGTCATCTAGAGCATCATCAAGACGAGCAAGCCCCAGAGATTTGGAGGAAGTGCCAGATGTAATTTTCTCGTTTGACTTGCTGGCCTTCGTACCTTGCAAAGTTGAATTATTTCCAAATGATTCATCTAAGTTAGGGCTAGAAAGGTGAGTTCCACCAAGTGAATTAAGAAGCATGTCACGTTCTTCTTCTGCAGCAGCCACAGCCACCTCAAACTTCGACCCTTCGCTATGGCCTGTATCTGCAACAGCATCCATTATTCTTGTATGGCTCTTATCTTCTTCAGATTCTGATTGCACAAGTCGAGTACCAATTTTGGGTGATGCTGTAGTTTTTTCTTCTTCAAAACATTGCAATTGATGATCCATTTTCATTTGATCACCAGAACGGATGTTGCTGGCATAACTATGACTAATTACATCTTTCCCGGCATCTATGTCCTCGAAGTTATGTTGAACCAGACTGTCTTTAGCATCACTTTCCCCAGATGTGTCACATTGAATCAGAATTTCATTGTCTTCAGATGCATCAGCCTACGAATAATCAGATGAATCAGGATATTCAGTCAAAACTGAATGGATATGAAAGAGGATCAAGCATAAATAGTATGTTTAAAATAAATATCTTAATGTCAATACTTTAAAGCAGGCATATACAAAACCTGCAATGAGAACCTTCATAGACAAAGGCATCCAAGGGAGGAAGGAAGTGAGGAATAATAATTTTACTAAGATAAACACTAACATGCCAACATCAGCTTTAGCTTTACGCACCTAAGAATTGTATGAACCATGCATGAAGACATTAAAGGAGAGGTGTCAATCATCCTAATGCAATTGGTCAAACAGCGCAGTAGGGTTCAAAATTAATTCAAATTCATAACCCTATCTAATCCTGTATGGATGGTTATTGTACTCCAATAAAAAAACCATTTCACCAATGGAAGATACATCAATCAGAAAATTTTGAACTAAGATAAGCTTTGTTGCGTCAAACAATGGCAGAGTATGCAGTGCAGGAAATTCCCATGATGGCAAGAGTTGCAGCAAGCAGCGGACACAAGGGCTGTGTAAAAGGTGAGATATCAAAGCTCCCTGTCCTTGTTGCAGAAAATAGAGGGATGAGTGGCAGAAATGGTTGCAGCACAAGGCAGACAAACGTCAGCAATAGTAGCAGCAAGTGCCAACCCAGGCATGGTAGGGCTGTGTTGTGTGCAAGCGCCTAGGAGGTGGCAGCTAATAATCACGGTTGAGAAAGAGGTGACAACTATTTAGTATAATTGCAGCAATGACACATTAGGTTCGCAACCCAAATGGGTCCATGAATGGTTGTGTTTGTCAAGGAATAAGGACATTTGGATAGTATATTTTCTTTGTATATGGATTGGATTAGACTTCCTCATCCCTTCTTATTTAGATATAAGCTGAACCCTTCCAAAATTCAACACATCATAATCTGTTTAACACTTCAGGATAGTAAATGTTCTCATGAATTATTTATGAGTCCACCCTCCTACTTGAACATGGTGCCAAGAACCACCTAATTTAGTTAATAACCATTTTCAAAATAAGCTTCGATGGAAACACTGTTACGCAAAAAAAATCCCAGTGAAAAGTGAAATTGCTGTTGTGGTTTAGTAAAAAAGACAACTTAATAGTCTTAGTGCATGATTTGATAAATTTCAATGCTTGGCAATTCTACAAAACTAAACACAATATCCATAAACAAGAACGTACCAGATCCTCAGGTAGTAGATTTTCTTCTACAAAAAGTCTCTGAGAAAGCTTAAGCTTTGAAAGCTGGATGGCCAATGCATGCAGATCCATGGAGAGAAAAGGCACCTGAAAGTTGAGGAGAAAAAGGTACTGTTGCATGAATATGTAAGAGTTTGACAACACTAGGGGAGGAAGCCACAAAAGTCCACAAGGGTTCAAGACTATATGGATGATAAGTGGCACTATATTTTATGCACCAATCTAAATAAACCTTTAGGTTCCCCCTCAAAAAAAAAACTTGACGTAGGTGTAGAACTGAAATAGAGGTGAGGGGGTGGATGTTGGCCGTGTTATAAGCCGGTGTTCAAGAGAGAGTAAGTAGACACAAGCGTTTATATAGGTTCAGGTGCTAAGGTAGACGCCCTACTCCTGACGATGAGCCCCCTGGGCAGGGAGTAGAGGGGCTGCCTCCTGGTCCAGGTCCCTAGGGACTCACTAGTTGTGTATGTCTTGTATTCCAATCAGAGTTCAAGTTACATGTGTGAGTTACAACGAGTATTTATAGATGCTTGGCCTGGTACAAAAGACTACACTACCCTCCGAATGGGTGCTAACGCAGGGGTACTAGTGTCCTTCTAGAAGATGGTAGTGTGCCCCACGTCGGCTTCGCTGTGGGGCTTATCTCTGCCTCTCGGGCCCTGCGGGTTGGGGACCCCTACCAAGGACCGATCCTCTAGGGACCACAGGAGCCCATGGCCCCACTTGTCAGGTGGTCTTGGGCGAAGCGGGCATTTTCTCATCTCTCGGGACGCTCCCAAGAGATAGCCTTCGGGGTAGGGCGACGGCGAAGATGCCCTAGACTGGGCGGTGGTGGGGACGTCCTAGACAAGGCAATTGCAAAAGCGCCCAGGTCAGTAGGGAATCTACCACTTCTTCCTGGTGCTCAATAGGGAGCCTCAACATTCTGCTTGAGAAGCAACAACGTATGTCCCCCCTTCCGTTGACCTCGTAGAGCACCAAATTCCTACCCCAGGGAGGAGGTGGGAATTTCCCCAACAAAACTCTATGTTACTTTTTCCCCCAAAAAGGAACCTCTACATTACTTCGCATCTCATATTATGCTTAATATCTAATAGGCTACTATTACCTAGTCAATCCAAACAAATCCCTTTCCACAAACTTCCGCAAGACCATCCGCTAAAGGCCCAGAGTGTGTTTCCTACCAATTCCCCAATTTTAAACACAATATTTGCTCTAGTAAATTATATATATCAATGTTTTTACAATAAGACCAAACACCATAGCAGGATTTTCGGTATTTTGGAAAGCACAATGCAAGTCACAATTCACAAACATGATATAGCACAATACCAGATTTGTACCTCAAAATCTGGTGCTAAATCATCCTCTAATATAAAGCTATCGTCTTCACAACAGGACAGAATCCTTTCCCCTTTAGCTTCAATCATAGAGGTAGAAACCTGCATAAAATCTAGAAAAGCAGCAAATCAACAATCTTAGCAGTTAGCACTGCTAAAAGAAAGCAACCTCACAAATACTAGGCCACTTCCCAATCAACACATCCCATGTTCAGCATGAAAATAACATGTTCTACATATCAATTTGCAGAACTATGAAACAAAAGGTATGTAGTGATTATATGTTAACTCATTGTGGTAGGGATTCTCAACATTGTACATGATCAATCAACCAGATATGTACTGAATTCAAGTGCTAACAAAAATACAGAAATGAACACTAAAAGCAAAGTATAACTTACAATGTTTCATATGCTCAATCAAAGCTGTGCGTTAATATGACTAGGAACAAAACATTCCTTACTTTAGCTAGTGTTCATAGTACGGATTTCGAAATATTTAGAGGAAGGATATCAAGGATCACCTAATGACCTAAGCTTGGTTGAAGCGATCATCAGAATGAGCTTGGTCAATGAACCGATAGTGGCAACGCACGATGAGACTAGAAGTGGTAATGAAAGCTGGCGGCGCTGCACTTACCAAATGGCGAGTCCCGGGCAGCGAGCCACGGCGCTCCGAGTCCCCGCGCCTCGCGGGGCTGGGCCCGGGCCTGCTCGAGCAGGAAGGTGAAGTCGGCGCCCTTGCTGCGCGGCGGCACCTCGCCGGTCCATTCCGCGGCGGACGCGAGATCCTCGGCCTCAGCCTCGGCGTCGTAGCGGTCCCAGTTTGAGGGGAGGTTGCGGCTGCGGGGGCCGGAGGAGGCGGCGGCGCGCTTCTGCCTGTGGGCCGCAGCGGCAGCTGGTGTCTGGTGGGTGCGGCGGCCGTGCACCGTGTGCGAGCGCTTCGACTTCGCCGCCGCCTTGGGATCCATTGGGGGGAGCGGAGAAGGTGCGAGACAGATGGGGAGGCTGCGGCGGCGGGGGCTGGGAGGAAGGCGGCGGGGGAGCGGGGAGGGAGACCGCGACGGGGAGCGGGGAGGGAGATGGCGCGCGGGCGGGGAGGGAGGCACGGGCGGGGAGGGAGGCAGGAGCGGGGAGGGAGATGGCGCGCGGGCGGGGAGGGAGGCAGGGGCGGGGAGGAGGCGGCGGCGGGGGCGGGGAGGAGGCGGTCGGGGGGTGGGGAGGGCGGCGGCGGCGGCGGGGAGCGGGGAGGGAGATGGCGCGCGGGCGGAGAGAGCGTGTGAGCGAGCGAGCGGAGAGAGAGCGGAGGGGAGATACTTTGAGGGGCAAAAATGGACATTCGCGTTCGATGTCTAACGAAAAATGAGAGTTAACATCGAAAATTAAATTTTGAAGCGATTTGAATTTTTCGATGGTAATTTTTGAAATCCGGTTCTTTTGATGTTATTTTTTAAAAGTAGTGAATTTTTAGTGCTACAGAACAAATTTTCTCTTTTGTATTTGCAATTCTATCCTGTCGGTTCGCGTTTATTGCAACGTGAAGTTTTTTGAGAAGAGTAAATTTAACTGCATGTAAATTGTCAAACGCAAAACTATTGGAAGCTACATATTTAAGGATTAATTTCATAGAGCTACAGATCTTATAGAATTTTGTATCACGGAGCTATAGTTTTTAGTTAAGCCCGTTACATCTAACAACCCTATCACAGAGGGCCCACTATTACCTCTTATAACAGTGATGTGTTTGTATGCGGCGTGACAGCTCTGCTTAAAAGCATCACATAAACATTCCATTATACTCATCTTCGATTATGCGGAGCACATGATGTGGATCGATTATGTATATATAGAAGGTATGAGAAGACATGTAAAAAAGATAATTTGTTTATTTTTGAATCAATCCCCTTCGAAAATGCATCGAGCCCATGTGGCATACGATGTGTGCATAGTAGGACAAGCCAGTCTGTTATAATAGGCTCCTGTGTGAGCTCTTTGTGATAAGGTTGTTAGATGTGATGTGCTTGACTAAAACATGTAGATTAGTGGTACAAAATTTTATAATATCTATAGTTTTACGAATAGCTTTGATAAACTCCAATAGTTTTGTGAAATTTACTCAAAAATAAAGTTGCGTGGTTGTGTTTAGCTTTCTAAATTTCCAGGGGCGTATCTACAATTTAAAACTTTATCGAGGGCTTTTTCCTTTCAACGATCTCCCACCGTCGCCTCCGCCGGATCGACCGCCCATACAGTCACAGACCAAAGAGCCCAGGCAAAAACCTTCCGTGCTGATCGGAGATGCGCTTCACGGCGTCGCCGGTGGTGGAGCTCTCGGTGGGCGGCGCCGCGCTGACCTTCGAGCAGGACAACGACTCCTTCGAGGTGGGCACCTCCGTCTGGCCCTCCTCCCTCGTCCTCGTCAAGTTCGCCGAGCGCTGCCTCCGCGACCCCGCCCTCCCCTTCGCCGACGTCCTCCGCTTCCCCGGCACCCGCGCCGTCGAGCTCGGATCCGGCTGCGGCCCAGCCGGTATCGGCCTCTCCCGCCTCGGCCTCGCTGACCTTGTCCTCACCGACATCGCCGCCGTCCTCCCTGCCCTTCGCCGTAACCTCCGCCGCAACCGCCGCCACCTCCCCCGCGCGCCCCGCCTCGCCCAGCTCCACTGGAACTGCCCCGCACACCTCGCCTCGCTCGCCTCCCCGCGCCGCTTCGACCTCGTCGTCGCCGCCGATGTCATCTACGTCCCGGAGTCTGTGCCCCATCTCGTCACCGCCATGGACACGCTCGCCGACGCCGAACGCGGCGTGGTGCTACTCGGGTACCAGCTCCGGTCGCCCGAGGCGCACCAGGCGTTCTGGGACGCCGTGCCCGCCGCCTTCCCGGTGATCGAGAAGGTGCCACGGGAACACCTCGACCCGGACTACGCCTATGAGGAATCCGATGTGTTTATACTCCGCAGGAGGCCGCGACAGTGAGATGGTGAGCTACCGCTATCCATTTGCTCGTCATTTACATAGCAGGTTTGCAAGAATTGTTTGTTCAGCTCCTAAGTATGAGCTTTTAGTTGTGGTGAGGATATCTGATAGAAACTGATGAGCTTTTGGCTTGATGAGTCGATGCACTGCGTGGGTTAGACGACATTGCCATGGATTTGATCGGGTTGATGAACAGATCTCTGCAATAAGTTATGGCAACGTCCTTGATTTATGTGGAGGTTTGGAGCATCGGTTTAGCTGCAAACACATGTTGTTAGAGTTGATGCGAGAGAAGAGCATGTTAGTTTTCTGGAGGTTCTGTGTTGTGTTATGTGCTGTGTTGTGTTATGTGTACATGTTTTTTCATGTTCGTGATCGCTTCTATGCATTGCATTCCGTTGTTTGAATGACTAGAAAGAATTAACTTGTGAACTTATGTAGTTATGGTCACTAGGCATCTTAAAATCGAACCTTTTCCATGAGTAACGAAAGTTCTGGGGTTTTATTCCTTTTTCTGGTTGCTACATGAACTGGTGGAAAACTGCAAATGCTATTCTTCCTAACTAGGATAAGAGATAAGAAAGCGTGACTTGAAATATAGCCTTATCAATTGTCATGCCTTGAGTATGCAATCCATCTAGTTGAAACCGAATACGGTGAGAGAATTGTGTCTTCTGTTGTTTCAAGCATATCTGTTGCTACTGCGGTTTATCAAAGATTGGTATATAACAATGGTTGAACTTGTTGTTTACTCGTAACCTGGTAAGATTAGTAAAACACCATATTACTTTTGGGAAGCAACGATGCTTATAGCAGCTTGAACTTAAATCTCATGTTTTTGTTTCTGTCCATATATCTTGATAACTCCAAATAATGTGGATACGTTATTGGATGTGGCTAATCAAATTCCATTTAGCAGTTTTCTTGTGTAGTGTTTTAAGTCAATGGAGCACTGAATTCGCAGTCCGTATCTCTAACCATTGTTCATTGATGTGTTGTTGAAAATTGAAATTGTAATGATGAATGATCTTGGCATCTTGCACATATGCGTAGTTCCAGCCGGTAGTATCTCTTTACTTATGTTGGTTGTAGCATACAAGCATCAAATGTTGAAACATTTTTGCTACTGAGGAAATTTGCCGGGTACATCATATTTTTCTTCCGAGTAAAGTCTGATATTTGTAGCATTCTGTATGGGATCAACTTTAACTTTTTGATTAACTGTAAAGTGATCTCCGCCCACAGGGATTTGTATTCAAAGTGCCAGTGGATGCTCAAAAAAGGTGGATGCTTAATGGTGGTTTTATGGATGTGGAGCTACAGAACTGTAGATTGGTCCTTTTCCCTGCATATCTTTTTATTTATCAAGCAATGGCTGGAAATGTAACATGGTTCGGCTGTTTGGACCAAACTGCCACAGTAACGACATCTTTTCACTCTTCCCAGAGTGCGCACCAAGCAAACAAAAGTTAAACTTCGGATACAGACTTTTAACCAACAGAAACGAACTAAAAAGACTTGCAGAAGACATTACAAAAGGTGATTTCCCATGCCACACTAAATTGTGGGACTGTGGGACTACGCACAACTATTCCTAAAATCTACATCCATGAAAAGAATTGTGTCATCTGCATATTGCAGGACAGCAATCCCATTTTGTATTAAATGTGGCACCAAGCACTAACCATTTTTGTGCAATATGAATCATTTTATCCAATGTGTCAGTAGCCAAATTAAAGAGAAAAGAAGACAGGGGATCACCCATCTCACTCCCTTATTGCTTTGAAAATAAGGACCCATATTATTATTTACTTTCACACCCAGTGTACCCCTTTGTACTATCTTCTTTTTCCACCCACGCCATTTAGGATAAAAACCTGTCATCTCTAGACACTTAGTTGAACAGGAAATCCAGTTTACCTTGTCGTAGGCTTTTTCAACATCCAATTTCAAAACTATTTCTTTCTGGTTTTTTAACTTTGTTTCATGTATTGTTTCATGAAGCGTTAACACTCCATCCATAATGTCCCTTTGCTTTATGAAAGCATTTTGGCAAATATTAATCAGGTTATGCATGAAGCAATCAAGCCTCAAAAGTCAGAACTTTTGTAATAATTTTAAAGCACACATTCAAAAGGCATATGGGTCTAAATTGATGTATTTTATCAGCATCTTTTTGTTTAAGCAAAAGAGTGATGATACCATAATTCAATCTACTGATATAAAGATTATCATTGTAAAAGTAATGAAACAGAGTCATTAGATCTCCTTTAATTATTTCCCAACATACTTGATAAAATTCAATAGGTATACAATCAGGACCAGGGCTTTATTTGTTTCCATGTCAAAGACAGGTTTCTTCACTTCTTCATCAAAAGGTATACTAATCCATTCGTTACATTCCTTAGTCATTTTCCCTCTTGAGACCAAACAGTGGCATCAAGATGGAAAAGATTCCCTTCAGCCGGGCCAAAAAGATTTTTATAGTAATCAGTAGCATGCTCTAGTTACTTATCATCACCCTCTATTATTTCATCTTCATTTTTCAGATACAAAATAGTGTTTTTACTTTTTCTCCCATTAGTGATTCTGTCGAAATATTCAGTATTACAATCCCCTTGTAATAGCCATTTTCATTAGATCTTTTAAACCTATAAAGTTCCTTTTCGAAGTAAATTCCCATTAACTCTTTTTGTATCAGGGCACTCCCAATGAAGTGATGTAAGCAGTGTTCATAGCATACCGAATAAGCAAAAGGCTGATGTGAAAATATAATTAAGAAAGAGAGAGATGATAGTAGTATCTTATGCAAAACAGTGCATATTTGAGAGGACCGAGGAAGGAAGAAGATGGGGATTGATAAAAAAAAGGAGAGGAGGTGAGATAAGAGGGGGAAAATTAATTGAGTGAGGCGGTTACAAGATATCATACATTGTGGAGATTGTTTCTAACCGTGTGTCTATATGAGATGGTAAGTTATATATTGCTGCGCAGTGTCTACACTGCAGAGTGCCCTCATAGCCCTTCTGGCCATTTGCATTGATGACAAATTGCCAAATTCTTCTTCAATTTCCAAAGCTAGCAGCTCCTCCTGCAAGCATTTTTTTTTCCTTTTTCTTATTATCTCCCATAACATTTATACCCAAACCTTTGAAGTACCTTTTAATTTTCTTAAGTTTTTGAGTTACCACATCTATTGGGTTTTTTCCCTTTATAGGTTCATTACACCGTTTACCAACTTTCTCCATAAAATCAGGGTGTTGCAACCAATGCAACTCAACCTTGAAACTTCTGCATACTTGTTTAGTTTCATTGGGTACAGATATTATCAAAGGATTATGATCTGACATGTATCTTGGAAGCTTTTGAACTGTAGCTTAAGGGAACAACATTTCCCAATTCTTATTCACAAGGATCCTATCCAATTTTTCAAGTGTTGGATCATCATGATTATTAGACTAAGTATACAGGCCACCAGACATTTAGTCTCTTTCATCTCAGAAATGTTAATCACAGAGTTGAAAGTATCATTTTTTTTATTAGTGTGAAGCCGTTTACTTTTCAGAGAAAAATCTGAGTATATTAAGGTCTCCTCCCACCAAGAGAGGCTCAGATTGAGTAGCAGACTTGTGCAAACTCCATGAGGAAATCCTCCCTTTTCTCT
This sequence comes from Melocanna baccifera, assembly GCA_036346265.1. Lineage (NCBI taxonomy): Eukaryota > Viridiplantae > Streptophyta > Magnoliopsida > Poales > Poaceae > Melocanna > Melocanna baccifera. The sequence goes on from CM070688.1 coordinate 26,677,614, forward strand.
TCCTGTGCAGCCCCATACACTATAGCCAGCAACCAATGCTGCCTGATATGTTTATCCCACGCTTTTGTCTTCAGGATGAAATTTCCCATAGAAACAGATATCACATCAAACCTTTGAAGTTTATTCCACACAAAAATACCTCCTGATCTCCCCTCAGATGGCAACCAATGCCACTTAAAGGAGCCATTAGCATCAACTTTTGTAAAAAAAACTGTCCTTAAACTCCTGCCGTTTAGTTTCATGAACACCAATAAAGTCTAGTTCATAATCAGTACACAGTTCTCTAAAATAAGTACACAAACCCTTTTCCCCCACGCCCTTACAATTCCAAATTAAACCTTTCCTCTTTTTTTCCTTTGTTTATATTTAATACCTCTTTTTCTGGGCTGAGCACTAGAACCAATCTGAGGGTCATTACCCTGCATCCTAGGTGAATCAGCACCAAGGTGATCATCTTTATGACTTTTTTTCTTAATAGAACTAATTTGTAACTTTTTCTTCTTTTCTTTCTAGAAGAAACAACAGTAAATCCTTCCATATCAAACAAATCAGAATACCAATCAAAAAATTTTGTCTGTTCACCATCACCTTCTACCACATCATTTTCTGTTGTTTCCATATCTTTTTTTTTTGGTTTACCATCTATAATATGACTAGCAATTTCCAAATCCTTAATAATATCAATAGAAGCATAATTTCCAGGATAAATGGTAATCCCCATGCCCATAGTTCTTTCTATAATTTCTTCATCAGCTAGAAGAGCAAGAGTTTACTGAAGAAAGATTAGTACCTTCCAGATTTCGCTTCTCTGCCCTATCTGCAGCTTTATCGGCAATCATGGTTGTTTCTTGTCCTTTCAGTCTATTGCTTCTTCTCACCGGTCCTTGTTCTTGTTTCGTCATCTTCCTGGTATCTTCTGGCTGCATCTTCTGGTCTTCTTGAACAACCCTTGCCTTCCCCAGGTCCATGATTATGTTCTCACCGGACTGAGTGATTACTTCATGATCTGGACCCTCTTGAGTGACTGCTCAACCTAATTCTAGTTTGGAAATTTCGACATGTTTGCGGTAATAGTGTCATATACGTACTGCCCGTAGTACTGTTTCTTGGCTACTGTATCTAGGTCGTGCTTTGGCATTAGCATGCCTTATTTCTTGCCTGTCACCAGGAGAAGCTCGCCATTCTGCATGCATTCTGTTCGTAGTTTGTGGAACCGAATTAAGTTATTTCTGACAAAGAGGGTTGATCATTCTTCATCCGCTGCCGCAGCCTTTTTCCTGCACTTTGTGGTGTCGCGCTAGTTGCCCTTGCGCGGTTTTCTGTTGGACGGTGATTCGCTCGATCCTGCAGCCGCCGGTGGTGTGGTGCTACCAGCGCGCCGGGCGCGGCCCGGACGACTCCGGCCGGGCACCCGCGTATGGCGGCGCATTTTGGCGATCACGCAGGCGAGACGACCATGTCCGCGGCAAAGCTTACTTTGCCGCGCACGTCCCGGCCCGAGCTTTTGGATGCCGTGGACACTGCATGCGACGTCTTGTGTTGCCCTGCATCCTAGGAAAACGGAGGCAGTTTGCCTGCTCCCCAGCATGCTCCCGTATACACGGCAGATTTCTATTGGTTTGATCGATAATTACCATTGCTTAATCCTTGAAATAGATTGATGGACTAATCTTGCATTGAAATCGATTTACACCATCACCGCTCTGTAGTCCATGATCGATGAAGCACGCGGCCGTGCACCTACGTCATCGGTTGCGGGCATGTAGCCACCAGCTAGCACCTCTGGCCGCCGCCTTCCAACGGTCTAGCCGCTTGGCCTCTACTGCGGCCCCGCTCGGTACTCGACACCATATGTATAATAATCCGTTTTTCTTTAAGACTGTCCCTAAGACATTCAATTTAGATAAAGACATCACTATTTACGTGGGGGAGCTCTTTGTGGGAGCAGGTAACCCGCGCCCACCCGTAGGAAACTGAAACAGGAAGTGCTGGCATGTACAACAGCCTATCTTTTAAGATTATTTTCAAGCTTTTATATCACAGTAAACCAAAAATGAAATTGAGGATCGGAGATACCACACAGAATCACCAGAGCACACTCAGCTGAGTGCACTCAAGAACAACAGGGAACCATCACTGCCTTTTTCCCTTCTCGAGAAATCCTTCGGATTTCCTCTCTCACCCCACCAAGAGTCAGGGCACTCGGAAACCCAAAGGGGGGAGAGCTCACTCAAGAACAACAAGAAAGAAAAGTAAAGAGAAGGAGATGTGAGATACGAAGATGAGATACTCACAGAGGAGGAGATGACATTTTTAAATATAGGAGGCAGGGGTTGCGGCGTGGTGGCTGCGAGCGGCCGGCTCCGAGGAGCCCGGGCCAGCTCACGCCTCTACCGTCGCCTCTCTAGTTGTCGCCTCCCTATTCGCCACCCAGATCGCCCGTCGAGACGAAGTCCAAATCCGGGTGAGCCACCGCTCGGGAGGAGACTAGATCTCCTCCCCCTTATCCCTTCGGCGCAAGTTCGGACGCTCTTAACTTTGCCTCACGCAAGTTCGGACGGTCCGAACTCGCCTCATGCAAGTTTAGACGGTCCGAACTCTCCGACGCAACGCACGTCCATAAAGGCTTCAACCTTTTTCCTTTTTTTGTCCCACAGACAGGTGGAACCTTTATTTTTTTCCTCTATCAAATTAAAAAATCATTAATTATCCTCAGGAGTCCATCAGTACTACTTGTAGAAGAGGGTAGAGATTGAACATAAACAAATGGAGGAGGCATGTGAAGAACGGCGCCGTGGTGTGGTGTGAGAAACAAATGGAGGAGGCATGTGAAGAACGGCGCCGTGGTGTGGTGTGACCGCGTGAGAGGCGCGCGGGAAAACCCCGTGCCGTGCGGTTTGGCGGATTGCCTATAGGGGCTCCTCGTGCGGTGGGCTGGTGGCCATGTGCCGAGGCCGTTGCCTTCGGCTGGCGTCTTGGGCATTTCTTCCTCTACGTATGGTACAGGACAAATGGACAACGGTACATGCAGAAAGCCAACTGGGACCATAGTTTCTTCTTCACACAGGAAAGGGGGGAAGTGAGACCATGGCTTCAGCTGAAGCAGCACTTTGTTGTGTTATTTAGGTGTTAGCATGTCAGGTTTAAAATACACTTCCAATTAAAGCATCTAAGGGCCTATTTGTTTCAGCTTCTGGCAGCTGCAGCTACTCTCAGAATCTGCAGCTCCCCCAAACAGTTCAGATTTTCATCCAGATTCTAAGTAGCCAGAAGCTACAGAATCCAGAAAATGAACTAGTAGCCAGAAGCTGGGGTTATCCAGCTTCTCCAGATTCTGACTAGCTAGATACTCACTAGCTGCTTCTCAGAATCTACAGCTGAAACAAACAGGCCCTAAATAAGCTGTAGTACTGGCACTTTTTCTTTTTTGGAGTTGCTACGTCTAAGCTAAATTATCGAAGAAGCTTCAAATAACACAAGCAAATTAAACCCTTGCACTTATCCGGAGGAAGGAATTAAGCTCTGTCGTCATCGTCTGCCCAACTGCCTAAGCAATATGCTGAAAGCCAAAAGATGAGTGATGCAAAACGGATATGACCTGACTTGATATCGACAGTCGTCATACACAAACCAAAGGCGCAACAATTCGAGTTCCAACTCTTTACATATCTCCCTATAAGCCACGATCAAGTATCGATCGCTAGCTAATGTCAAACTCCAGCTACCACCTCTAAAATGATATATCACATCGATCTCATGTTCATCTGATCCAAATCCATCTGTTCCAGATTGGATGAGGACACTGATCGTCGATCCGGTGGCAGATGAATTAGCAAAAATATCTTTACGAGAACGACTTGCAACGGCAAACTTGCAGTAATTAAGCGGAAGCCTAGTGTCCATATCCATCGCGTTGCAATCGCAAGTGCTTTTATGAGTTGGATGCTGTTACTTAGATAGCAGAGTGCAGCCAATAAGCTTCTGTGTTAAGTGCAGCTAGTGGAATTGGAGCCTCGATTCTCCTGTGGTGAGGCAAATTGGAGACGATGAAAGTTGTGATCTCTGCTATCTAATGTTTACGTGCAACGAAAATATCTTTTATCGTCACATGATCGGTTACTTGTGTTTGCTTGGCCGTCGATCCTAAAAACCGGAAGTTTCGGCTGCTAAGTTCTTGGTTGAGTCATGGTACTTGCACAAGACAAATACGCCTCGGGGATCGAAGAAGTTCAAGTATACGAGAACAAAAAAACTACGTCACAAGTGCCAACTATATTAGGAAAAGAGAACACTACTATAGAAATCATCATCATAGATGATTTAAAAACATTATCACAGACGATTTTCTGAGCCGTCTGAATTTATGGATCAGTGATAATATGAGGTCATCACAGACGGCTTTCAAACCGTCTGTGGTGTAAATATCCTATCTAAGTATTGCTTGTGCAGTCTAACGAGTTCGTTGATTATTGATCTATTCCTTTGCGAGACCTCAATTCCGGAGTGATAGAGCAATAAAAAATCATTCTATGTTATAGAACTCTCCATCTGATTTTATGACTTAGCCACCAAAAAGTACGTGCACTCTCCTCGAATTTATGCAAGATCAATCTGTTGCAATGCAGTTGTCGGGATGGACGCAGTCTATCGATAGGAATATCAATATGCGTATATATATAACCTGATAAGTATGAAATAATTATGAGAAGATTGACAAATATTTGAATTGGTGATTGCCCTACGGCTGTTGGTGGCACTACAAAAAATAGAATATGTTAATTCAAGAGCCATTACTACCAACTGTTGCATAGGATTAATTAATATGTACTAGTGAATACCGAAAATTTTTGAACATATTTCAAGCCGTTGGCCCCTTGCGTCAAGAGACCTGCCTTTGCAACATACAGGACAAACGACCTACATGATTCGAAAAAATTAACCTTAGTCATTCGGAAGGAAAAAAAGAGTACAATATAATTATGTATGGAGAAAAAGAGTACACTTTTATTTGTACCAATTCAATACACTTGTTATTCAGCCACAAGCCATGACACAACAGGTATGAGTATGACCGTATGAGTCATATCATATGAGACTTTCCTTGAGTTACCTTTGCTTTGCGATATACAATATGGTTAACCACCCTTTTCTTAGGCTACTCGGCATGCTCGGCGTGTTTATGTTGGTGGACTTCCTCCAACCGCTAATGAGCAGGTAATTATGAGTAACTTATTTTCCTGACGTCTCTTTCTCCTTTTGTGGCCTGCTGACCGATTATTTTGGTCTTCTTTTCTGCAGACGGTTGCCATATTCTTCAATCAAGTTATGGTTGCTATTGGAGGAAACACATTAGTCCAGTGATGTTGTTCTTAATGTATACATAAACCATGACAAGAAATTTGCTTTTGTGGAGATGAGATCTGTGGAGGAAGCAAGCAATGCAATGGCCTTGGATGGCATAATGCTTGAGGAGCACCGGTGAAGGTTAGAAGGCCAACAGATTATAATCCTTCCTGGCGTTTGCCTGGGTCCAAGCCACCAAACCCCAATCTCAATCTTTCTATGTTGGCTTGACACTGCTCAGTGGAGGTTTAGAAGGTCCTGACCGCATTTTTGTGGGTGGCCTCCCCTATTACTTCACAGAGGCTCAAGTGCGGGAGTTGCTTGAATCCTTTGGACCTCTTCGAGGATTTGATCTTGTGAAGGATAGGGAAACTGGTAACTTGAAGGGCTATGCCTTCTGTGTATACCAGGATCTTACGGTCACTGACATTGCTTGTGCTGCTCTTAATGGTATCAAGATGGGAGACAAGACCCTCGCTGTTAGGCGAGCAAACCAAGGAGATGCTCAACCTCGGCCAGAGCAAGAAAATGTCTTGTAGCAGCCGCAGCGCGCCACCTGCATGCGTGCTGCCTGCGCTCGATCTTCTAGCCTTTTTGTCGGTTGGAATACTTGGAGGATTACTCAAAAATGTGCTACCTGTATTCTTTTATGGACTAGGATGTGTCATGCATGGCCATGGAGTAGTCCAGATAGGAATATCGTGTTCTGTACTGTATCTTTTGTTTAGGAACTGAAAGGTAGGAACATAACGGTTAGTAGCTTCAAGAGGAAGGAATTGTGATTGTGGTTAATGGTATTAGTAAGGTCGTAGACAGCTGTATATATTTTTTTATTGGTTTTGAAATTCATTCCTGCCAGTTTATAGTTTTCGTACTTATAGACACTTATCTTTTTTGTATTGAAAATTTGTAGTATCTATTGCTCTATTGTATGTCATATTTGATGCTTACTTCCTCAAGGTATAATTCCCTGACATAGTATGCATGTATATTGCAGGAAGTGCCAAGTATCTGTGCTGCTTTACCTCCTAGCTAATTGGTTTAGCCATTTCTATTGCACCCAACCTTCTCAAGGCCAGCCCATTATTTTTAAAAAATAATTTGTTGTTAATAGTCTTTGCTTGGACACGTTAGCCTCTAGGGTCCTAATTCATCTGAATTCTGAATATGTAAGATGTCATTTCTTTATAAGTTGTTAACAACTGGATTGGCACTATCGGGTGTGAATTTAAAGCTTTGGTTCAACATTCCTTTTAAATAGGATCATCCACTTGTGGTACGTGGGATTGGACTATTTATGTGCCATTGATTAAATGGGTATTTATGCCTGCTATTGATGGTATGTACTCAAGTTGTCAATGTGCTTTTCTTGTGGGCAAATGGATTATTACTTACTGTAAAGGACTACTGATAAATAATATGAGTTTAGAATCTGTTGTCTTATTTATTTAATATCCGTTGTAACGCACGGACACTCTACTAGTTTAAAAAAAGAGGAAAAAAGGTTATCCAATTACAGATAATATAAAAAATACAAAAAAGCTAGAAAAAAATAAAATTAAAAAGCCAAAATTCAGAAAACAAAGTTGAAAGTAACGAGTAGGGCCTAATTGGCTAATTTTTGCCCCTTACTCCCTTTCTCTCCGCCTTCCGTTCCCAAAAGGCTTCTCGTGCTTACATATGCCAACTTCCCTGGTCCTATCCCCCCTTCCTCCGATCGATCCCCTCCCCCACCGCCACCGCCACCGCCACCGCCACCAACAACCGGTCGCCCCCCACCTCCTTCCCGCGCACGACTCCTGAGGTAGGCGAGGCCCCCCGTGGATTCCCTCAGCTCCCGCGCCGATCGCGCTCCCCGAGGTGACGGTTTCTGAAATTTCTCGCCAATTTTCTCGAATTTTCTGCGGGCTGAGCTTGGTTCGCCTGTGGCTGTGGCGGATTCTGTGGCTACCGCGCGGGCGGAGGGGACGGGATTGGATCCCGAGCCCCGCGATTGGAGTGATTGGGAACTCGGGAGGCGTTGGGCGAGATGTTTCTGTGATTCGAGTGATTGAATTCTAGTTTCATGGGCGCTCGGTTAGATGTTCGGCCTTCGGGGCTGCACTGGATTCTTTCAAACACACCCGCTGCTCATTTGGGTGGCTTTGGGGATTTCTGCAGCAAATCTTGCCGGTTGCGGGAAGCAATCGAGAGTTGAAAGTTGCGTTTAGGTGCTTGGTTCGTGCGCGGAATTCTGATTTTTTGACTGGTTTTATGGTAAGTAGTTGCATATTTGCATGCATCAAAGCTTACTTTAAACTGTGCAGCTTCCAGGCAGCATTGCTGGTGATAAGTTGTGGTGGACGGATGATTTTGAAAATTGTGCAATAGTTGATTTTTTTTCAGTTGAGACGACTGTTACCTTGAAATAATGACTGCTCTAAGTACAGTCGCATAAGCATTTGGTTGGCGCAGAGAGTTTTGCTTGGAAGTGAGCAACTCTTAGTTTTGGTTGCTGGTCAACGGTGAGACAAAACTTAATGCTTCCATTAGTTCCATCTGAACTTTTGTTTGGTTAGAAAATTTTGGTTGGAGTTTTTCATTAGTCATTACTGGGGTTTGGGATATTGCAGTTGTGGACATTTTGGGTAGGTAGGCCCGATGTGGTTCGATCGGTCTTGATGGCTTTCCCTAGGCCGAACTTTGCTTCACCTCGATTGCGTCTCCCTGACCATGGGCTCTCTCTAGCTCTACGCATAACCAAATGATAACCAAATCATCTTCTTCCGTCGAGGGCCACACCCTGGTTTGTTGAGTACTCCTTGCCTCGCAGTCAACACCTTGACAAGTTGATCACGCAAGCCTCAGCAAATTGACCACCTTACGTTCAGGTGCATATCTCCTCACCTCGAAGGCCAACTCTCGATGAGTTAAGAACTCCTCGCAAGGTCATACCTAAGACGAGTTGAGTATCCAGCAATTCGATGCACACCCACTCGCACCGCAGGTGACCCTTCCAAGAGTCGGTTAGCAAGTGCTTCGGTGCACGCCTCCTTGCCTCATAGGCAACTCATCAGTCCCTAGTACTTCACGCCCCAGCGCACTCCTAGCCGTCGGGTTAGCTCACCTAGCAAGTGGCAACATTGCACAATGGCTTCACCTCAGTATGATACGATTCGACATATAGGGCATTACCTCGACCAAGCTCAGCTCCATCTATCGACATCTCAGCTATGCGTGCCCATTGGATTGATTACATCGACAAGTGCCAACACATCACCTCGGCGTGGTGTGATTAGCTTCGAGGGCCATCCCTCGGCAAAGCGTAGCTTCGGTTGGGCACTCCTTGCTTCATAGGCCATGCCTCCGTAAGCCGAGCATGTGGCATGCTTCCAAGCTTCTAGCGTCGCGCCTTGACAAGTCGAGCAAGCAACGACTTAGCGCGTATCCCCTCACCTTGAGGATCAAGCCTCATTAGGCTAGTCCTGGGTATGCTCACCGACCTCGAACATCTCGGTGTGTTGACATATATCGATCGATCACATCTTGATAGGTCGTCCAACTCAGCGTTGCCAATCGAGCTCGCCCATAGGGATGCGTACGCCCTAGTCGGCCTCATGCGCCTTAAAGCCCCATCGCACCTCGGTCTAGCGGTACATCCACACTCATCTCGACAAGTTCACACAACGATCCAATTACCCAAGGACTCCGCGTGTCTTGAACTAACAAGTTGGTCGCTTTTTTCACGTGGGTCAACCTTTCACACCCCTGGGTTCTATCGTTCTTTGGTGGCCATGCCTAGACAAGTCGAGCTTGGCGCTCCCATGCATACCTTCGTCTCTCAAATGCTATGGGTTGAGAACTCACTTCACGAGGCACTTATTTGGGCTAAGTTCTAGCTCTGCACCTCCATGTAACTTCGACTTCTAGGCTGTTGACGCTTGACTACATAGCTGTTCGCAACCCCACGTTCTTCTATGCGACGACGAACTCCCTGATACAACCTAAAATCGGCCAAGCGGAGCAACGACCCTTTAATGAATAGCAAGGGAAACCAACTCAGAGGCGCGGGCACGACCTATCATCTGAAGTTCACATGAGGACTAAGGTGTTTTAATGTGTTGTCAAAATGCATTGTAGGCTACCAGTGGAATCATTGACCTGAGGCCATGCGCTGACTCCTTTTGCAAGTTAGTGCGCCGGCCGTGTGGGCGGTTGACAACCACCCAGATCGGCGAGGGGCTATTGTTGAGGGAGGGTCCCCACGCTACCTCGGGTAAACGGCAACTTCAGCATGGCGTCATACATCGGGGGAGTCCACGCTGGATGAGGTCCATAGACCAACCCTGGACGAGGTCCAGAGTCCACCCTAGACGAGGTCCGGGGGCTGACCTAAGACGAAGTCTAGAAGCTAACCTCGGGCGGGGTCCGGAGGCCAACCTCGGACGGGGTCCGGGAGCAACCCCGAGCGAGGTCCGCGGGCGAAAATACCTTTAGGAGTAAGCTAGGCTCCGAGGGTAAATTTGTAACTTTACTCAACTCCTCCCACTCTATAAATAGGACCCTTGGTAAGTGGAGAGGAGGTCAGTTGTAACCCTAGACACTCATGTGCAATACACTTGTCTATTCATTCGTGTGTGATTCTCATTGTATCCCCCGTATCTGTGGCGGACTTCGAATCTGATTGGAGGTGCCTATAAATGTATTGTACGATCTCGTATCGACGACAATCACTTTCTCTTCCATACTATTAAAATTTCATTGACACATAAGCTATGAATCTGAAAGTGATGGTTCATCATCGAACTTATGAAAAAAATAATTCACATCAATGTTTTTGAGGAGCATCGTTTCTTGAGTTTGGACAGTTAATATTACTGGATGATATAAAAATTAGCAAGTTATGTGGCAAGTAAGCCCAAGGGCTGCAGTTTGAGGACAACTTGGTATCTTACAAGACGAAGGTTAGCTGAGAACATTGATGTGTCTGACATTCAACTGTTGTATGAGGTACTCTTGGAGCGGAAGGCAGAAGGCTGTTAACTGAACTTTGCAATGGATAACTTGAGGAGGGGATTGGAAGCATGCTAAACGGCCATGTGTAACTTTTATGCCTTAAATATCATGAACCTTTCTAATCGAGATAGACCTATCTAACCATCAAATGTATTAGATATGCTTGCTTTTGGAATGTTTCGGCTTTTACATCTAAGTTGATAATGCGTTTGATTTTCATAAAAATATAAATTTATCAAATGATGTATCCAAAACAAGGATTTTGTTAAGTGACAATCTTCTGTATTACCAACACGTAAGATTTATTTTTCAAAATTTTCCTTGAAAATGTGAAGGCCAGCTGATCTGTTCTCTTTTCCACCATGACTTGTTTCTTATTTTGTAGGAGAGACGAGCGGACCAACCCTGTCCAGTGAAACCGTACAGTGGCTTAAACCTTTACATTCTAAAACCTTGTATTGAAAAAATCACTTGGTTATGGTAGCGTGAGGTCTAACAAGGCTGAAGCTATGTATCGGAATGTATTGTTATACGTTCTCAATATCTCCTTCATCACCAATATATGCAATTTCTGTAATATCTGTTTAATTTGTTATGGGCTGTACACTCCACCAGTATGTGATTGAATCCTGGAATTCTGTTGAGACCAAACAATTCCATACCAAATAGCCCATATTATAACATTGGTTGTGTGGGTACCAACCATGCAACAGGACATCATACCCAGGCTATCATAAGCTGCTGAAGTCTTCTAGGTTTGCTTTTGGGACTGTTAATTATACTTGAGGCTTAATATTTGACTATACAAAGATTTGAAAACAATCAAACTAGCTATGTTTGCCTCATAACTCTTTGCAAGGCTTGGAAAATCAGTATCAACTGGATGCCACTAAGTGGCCACTAGTCAGCACCTATTGGTCAGTAAGTGGTCGTAACCAGTCTTATCAGGGGTTTGGGACCAGGGTTGGATTCAGTGTTGAGCAGGTCGGGTGAGCTCATTATAGGTCCCTTAGGGCTACCGAAGCTATAGAAGATTAATAGCGTGTGACTGTCTGAGCTTAGGTAGCAGTAGCAAAATGGGGAGTTTTTGGCATGGGCCAATTCATGGGTGCTATTGACTTGATTGTTGTGTATTAGTCACGGCCCACATCGCCCTACCTTAGCATTAGTCGTGTGTCCACTACTCCAGCATTGTTCGAGAATCTGGTTGGCGATTGACAATTAGGTTAGGAATTAGCCCAAAGGCCATAGTCGAAAGACTTCTTTTGGCCCATTTCTGCCTACCCTTGGTTATACTCGGCATAGAAGGTCCTAAATCAGTTTGGATTTTTCACAAGTCACATAAAACCCAAGTCGTCTGTTTTGGAAAACCATTTATTTCTGGTTGACATAAAAATAGAGCATTCAGTGGTCAATGCCATTTAGTTGGAATTAATATAGATGTTCCTTTTGGAACATAATAACCCACCTGTAGGCAAATAAATGAGTGAATGATGCAAAACTTACCTTGATTATATTGCTGGAAATCCCGATATAGTTTCACAATTGATGATCTGATGCTTTGAACGATTTCACTTGTAGAAATATATGGACAAATAATTGTGCATAAAAATGGTTAAATTGAGAGAGAGTTTTGTTTGATCAAATAAGCAAAAAAAAAAATTCTATATATGTGGAATGTGGATACATAGGGGGTAACATATAACTATCACAGCTCATAGTGGCCTGATGCTGTTTAAACGTGAAACTTGAGTTGCATGTTTAATATATTTCTGCAAAATGGTATATGACACAATGTGATATGGTGCCTTTAGTAATCAGCTTCCACTTGACAAAATATTTTTTAAGAGAGAAACCTGACAAATATTTCTGTTTGCCTGTAAGGCTGTAACTCTAGTAGTTGAGGCGTAAGCTATTTTGTTCGTATGTGTTCGTTCGAGATCTTCAGTTTCTTAGTGGTCAACCTAATGTGTCGGGAACATGTAAGCTATTTTGTTCGTTCAATCTGCTGTCCGGAATGCAAATGATTTTTTTTCCTTCCATTCTCAATATTTGGCATATCTCCGAGAATGTTCTTATCTTCTACCACAACTACTTAAAAAAGACATGCTTTCTCTGCATTTTGCATGTATACATGCGCAGCTTGGACTGAGTGCTAACCATATTTGGTTAATCCGATATGCAGGAAGAGGTAATGATAATGCATAATTGTTGATCCAACATGCCAACTGGCTGAAATTCTCCTTACACAAGGGAAATAGCAGTTCGCATTATGTCACATAGAAATACGGTGTGGACAAATCAGGCTGCTAATCCTGAATCAGAGCGAGGGCCTGTCCAAGTTCAACCTGAAAGTTTGTATTATGGAGGCACTGGGAGTGATTTATCCAACCTGGGTGTGCAAGTTGCTGTCGGAGTTCCAGGAAACACTACTAATGTTGGTATCTGTGATTTGAGGAATTACTATGAGAGCATTAATAATCAGCACCAGCATGGTCAGAATCCATACCCACATGTAGGAGTTGAGCCGAGTTTTGTCTACCCATCTACTATGTACAATCCCTGCATGTCAACAATAGCTGCGAACAGATATGTTCCTCAGACTCGAAGTGTTGGATTGGGCAATCCACTACAGTCACATTTACATCATCTAGTTGTCACAGGAACTGTGCATGTGAGTGGCAGCAGTCGCAATTTTGGTGATAGCACTAGAGAATTTATCAAACGGAAAAATGAAGTAGTTCATGGGTTTGCCAGCTCAAGTTCATCTGCCCATGTGCCTCAGAATCCTGCACATGGCCCATGGAATGCTTCATTTGAATCACATGGTTTGCCCAATGCTGCAGCTTCCAACCCACCAGCGTACCATGGTGATGGTTGGCCATTCTTAGAAGGATCTTCTGCAGATGGACCGAACAGGTCCAATTCAATGGCTGCTCACCCGGAATTGGTACATCATGGTAATTATGTATTTCCAGCTGGTCACATGGGCCGGTGCAATACATGGATTTCACAGGCTGCAAACGGTATTGCTGATGGAGTACCACAGTGGGAATACAGCAATACTGTGGCCAATCCTCCAGGTACGTAAACCTTTTGAATAAAGATAAACGAAAGTAGTTTTGATGGTTTGCTTTATGGTGATTTGAGGGGTTATTTCATGGTCGGCAGTGGCAGTGTACTTGGATTGCTGAAGTAGCAGCTTACTATTTTTGGTAGCTTCACTAGTTAGACTAACAATAAATTTTTGGTAATTCATGGCCTGGCCATAGAACAGAAATCTATGAGATTTAGAAAGGTAGCTGGAAATCAATGAGTATGAGATTTGGAGAGGTAACTGGAAACTCTTTTAACAGGTCAATTTGTCCTTTCAGGAACCATAGACATGCCAAATGGAAGTCTTCAAGATTATCAAGCTGGCCCTTCTGCCATTTATCATGGGCCTTTACCTCATTTCCGCCAGAATCCTGTGCATAGCACGCCAGCTCCTGCTCTACTTAATCATATTCAATTGCAAGTACCTCACCGACAGGGCCTCATTAACAATGTAGTGCATGGTGTAAATCCTTCTGGCACTGGCCTCCCTTTGGATCCAAGAATCCTGGCTTTCGCATCCAATTCTGGGCATACTTTTGGGCCTCCAATGCATCCGTTTCTGACAAACCAAGTTAGCAATGGGAATTTAAGAATTCTGCCAGATGAGGTGACTTCACATTTCCACTCTATTTTTCTCCTGGAATGATGACATGCATGTAGCTACTAATTACATGATGAATGCTATAAAATATTCCTTCGTAGGATACTTTGTTATGTCTACTGCAGTCTTTCTTTCTTGGGAAGCACTGAAGATGTTTTAGCAGTTTGCATTTACCATTTGGACTTGAATCCTTGGTTTGCAAGGATTTGAATGCTTCAAACTCATGCTGCACAATTTCATTTTTCAAAAAGGGTAGCGCTACAAATATAATGGATGTAAGAATTTAGCTGCAAATCACTGATATATTTTTTTCAAGAAAATATTTCCTCATTATAGTTTTTCGTAGTTGTTGGAGTGTTGAAGATGTTTTTTTATTTGAAATGCTTTAAAATATGTGTTGGTCATCAAGTTCCAGAAATCAAATTCCCTGATATTTTTAGCGAACCTTTTACCGTATGTATCTTTTCACTGCAATCTTTGTTGCCCGAATAACTTTCTCTTAATTTTGGCCAAGATAAATGAAACAATTATTTTCATCACTGTGATATGTGAATCGCATGTCGTCATTGAGTGTGGCTGCCTGCGCCTATAGTTGGATATAAGTACCTACTACTAAGTTTTGTTCTTGCTATGGAAACTTGAACATCAAAAGTGACATCCTTGCCTCACTAAAACTGCATATTCTACATAGCTGAACCTTTTATTTATGAATGATTTCCTATTGAATATGGGTATCTGAAGTAATCAATTTGTCCCTACAGAATGCTACATTGATGAATCTTTCAAGATTTTATGAAGCAGGGCATGCTATTGATCAACATAGAGATATGCGGTTAGATATAGACAGCATGACTTATGAGGTATGGAACGGAATGCCAGCTCATTTGGGTTTTGAGTTTCTTGTAGACTGCACTTTTTCTGAGTCTACATGTAACTGATAAAATGCGGTGTTTGCTTCTCCTACAGGAGCTTGTATCATTGGAAGAGCAGATTGGAGATGTCAATACCGGTTTGAAAGAAAGCTACATCCAAGAAAATTTGAGGTCAAGTTTTTATGTTCCAGGAGCAGCTCACAGGTCTGATCAGTCTTCTGTGGAGAATGATGCTTGCGTAATATGCCAGGTCCTTTTCCTTTCACATTAATCTCTCGTCATATTCACTACTGAATTTTAATCTGTAAAATTTGTAAATCATTAGCCAGTTATCAGTTACATGATAAATATCATGGTTGTCCTATAAGGATAACCTGTACCTCACCATTTTTAGAAGCACTACATTTACTTAAAACAGCGAACATACCCCTTTGTCACATTTGACATTTAACAGTCAGATAGCCAAATATATATATTTTGCCAGCGATTTGTTTCTTGCTTCTAAAGCGTGTTTGCTCTGTGTCTTGCAGGAGGAGTATAAGGCTACGGAACTGGTAGGAACCCTTGATTGCGGTCACAGGTACCATGCCATGTGCATAAAGCAGTGGTTGATGGTGAAGAACTTGTGCCCCATCTGCAAGACAACAGCTTTGTCAGCAGATAGAAGAAATGGATGATGGATGCCATTTGCCAATAACATGGTTGGTTATTTACCGCGACAAAAAATCAGCTCAATTTTGTACATAAGACATGCTGGATAATGGTGTTACCTGTATTTGCCGCTCGCTTTGTTGTGGACATAACTGAGCTTCCTAAAAGTGTGCACCAGAATCGTTTATTTTGTAGACTGTTTATTAGACATTAAATGCCCCAGGTGCGTGAACAGTTCTCATGATGGCATTGCTAGATCGCTGCCTTTCTTTTCCTATTGTACCATGTACATTGTATGTATTATTTATTCTTTTTTGGAAAAATGGAGAGCTCAATAGTTCTTCTGTATATTCTGAATTCAAAGAGCTAAGAGTTTCCTGGTTTCGCAGCGATCGTTGTTCTCTGTAGAGTAATACCCGTTTTATTAAAGCAGGTCGTTCCTTTGTGGTGATTGGTGAATCATCCTATAGTCTAGTTGTGGGAGGTCATGTTAAAGCAGCACGAGCTGGTCTTGTTTTCTGTAACACTCTTATCAGTCTTTCTACTGTTGTTACTAGCAGTGCCTTACATTTACAGTACATCTCGTGATGGTGTGAGTTCGAAGTTTTAAATGCCGAAGCAACGCGATATCCTGCTGTGCCTGTGTACTCCTAGTCTTTGGCAGTTCCACGGTTAATCTGAATTGTGTCATTCGTTCCAGACTTGCAGGTTCAACTTGAAAGACATGCAGTGCTATACCGCACTTCATACATCGTCACGTCTCACAAGGCAGGTGACTCAAAAATATTTTGTACAGTAACACTTTTCCATGCCAAGCGTGTCGATACAACGCAAGGACAGCGAGCGAAAAACCGGAGAATCGTGGTGCAACTAACCACCCTCATAAGATGGAAACTTTCGACATGGTAGCAGTCTAGCAGAGCAAACAAATTGTAAAGCAAATGCAGCTGTGTTAATCAGAAATAAGCAGCAACACACAAATCAGGAGGTAAAAGCAGCAGTGGAAACGCCGATATGAAAAATCTGACAACCTCACACTTTCATATCCCTAAACTATACCAGCAAACTGAAGTCCTGAATAAATTAATGTATCAAATGGCAAAACGAGCATGAGACTTCGTAGCACATGAATACATACAAGGACTATGATCGCAATAAAACCATGAATCCTCCTACTGCATAGTATCAACCACCTCAGGTATCTGTTCTATCTTTTCGAACTAAGACGAACAACAGGCAGATTTCTTCACTGCGGACACATCATCTTTGGCGCCAACATTGATGGTCTTCCCCTTCGGAGGAGCAGCAGGATCATCGCCAATGTCGAGGGCTTTCTTACTCACGACACGGTAGATCTGGGTAAGCACCTCAGTGAAGGCATCCTCCACATTCATCGACTCCAGGGCTGATGTCTCCATGAAGAAGGTGCTCTCTCTCTCAGCGAATGCTTTCGCATCCTCGGTTGGGACAGCCCTGAGGTGGCGCAAATCTGCCTTGTTCCCCACAAGCATGATCACGATGTTGGCATCCGTGTGATCCTTGAGTTCCCTCAGCCACCTCTCCACGTTCTCGAAGGTGACATGCCGCGTGACATCATAGACAACGAGGGCCCCTACTGCTCCACGATAGTATGCACTTGTGATAGCTCGGTATCTACAGAAGCAACGCAAATTGATTATCAGTTGCTGTGCAGGGAATAGTTGAAGGGCAAAAGTGCATGAATAATCGTTCTATCAAACACAGGCAATAATGCGCCACATACTAATCTAACTATTCAGCACAGGACTCTGGTTGTGAGTTTTGTCCTCAATTTACATGTTCCCCAACCCCATGCTCCAGACGTCCATGTATAAACACCCTAGCCTCTATCAGTTCCTGGTCCTACACAATCTTTGACTGCAATAGCTTGCTGCTAAGAATGTAATAGCCTGAGACACGATAAGTGCAATCATTGAAGGCTATGAATCGAAACAATGACAAATCTATCTCTTTTTTATCCTTCCAGGATCCAAGCAGTTCAATCATACGCTGCAACAATTAAGGATCGCCAACTAAAGCTGCAGAGATCCACATGACACAGACCTACCAGTTGCTAACAAACAGAGGATCAATGAACCCGACAGAGCACACACGGATCTAGGGGTGTTGGGTCGGGTACCTTTCTTGGCCGGCGGTGTCCCAGATCTGGGCCTTGACGACCTTGTCGTCGACGTGGATGCTGCGGGTGGCGAACTCGACGCCGATGGTGGACTTGGACTCGAGGCTAAACTCGTTGCGCGTGAAGCGCGAGAGCAGGTTCGACTTGCCCACCCCGGAGTCCCCGATGAGCACCACCTTGAACAGGTAGTCGTAGTCGTCGTCCGCCCGGTACGCCATCCCCGGACGGGAACTGGAGCAGCGCACCGCACGGTGCGAGCGCGCGCGACGGCCTCTCTGGTCCCCTTCTCGCCGCCGGGTCGGCGGCGCGCAGCGCGAGAGGGCGGCGCAACCGGGGGGCAGGAGCGGATCAGCGGATGGAAAGGGCACGCGGACGCAGCCACGCCACGCAGGTGCGGTTCCCTCGGTTTCTCCCCTTTTTGCTAGGTATCTGTGCGGGATCGTGCCGCGCCGGTGCGTACGCGGTCGGGTGCACGCCGAGCGGTCGACCTGACGTCCGACGACGTGGAAACGAGCGAAAAACCACGTGCAAAAACGGCCGTTTCGGTTCACTTTTGGGCGTTTTTTTGGGGGCGGTGGTAACGCGGTGGTGGCGGGTTGGGCCGTGTTTTGGGGCCGAGAAGTCGGGGTGTTTTTACGACGGATCACGTTGGAAATGGCCATCAGCAAGTGCAGGCACAGGGCCCAGAGACCAGGCCGTGGAGGAAAGGCAGCGCGCGGCAGGTCAGCGAAAGATCGAAGGTTCGCGCTCCGATCAACGTATGCTCGGCTAAGCAACGCAACAGTAACAATTTGGGAATTTGGAAGCCGCTTGCTTCCTGGGCACGGTGTACCGTCTGTACGCAGAAGCAAGTTGTTGCGTACTAGGTACAGCGATGACCATGAAGTGCAGGTTATTAACCCTTTTCAATTGGTATTTAATGGAACTTAGTCGACCGATCGATCGGCTCTTGGGTTAGGTCACGGTCCTTTCAGGCTTTCACCGAAGACAAAATTCATGTGAGATGTGGGCAATATTTTAATACCAAATTTTACTAGAAAATAAATACAATAAGAAACTAGTGATACAACGAAAGAATCTAATAATAAGCTATTCATTGTACTTTAGAAAATAAACACGGATAATATTATAATAAAGTCGATCGATTACATGAACAACTTACTGTTAAACATGATGAAGGATAGCAAGTAGTACGGGCTCGATGCAATGCTAAAAGTAGGTGAGGCAAAGCATGAGTGGTCGCGCATATTGCGCTGCCCAGAAACCTTATTATTGCCATATGCAGGTATTTTCTGCTGTAATGGCTCGGAGATAGCCGCTCTTCCTCCTTCCCGTACACGCTGAGAAGAAAAGTCAACGACTTTTAGCCGCTCAACACTCAATACAAATTCATCAGAAAGGAAGAAGACAATGTGAGAAAGAAATAGAGGAGTTTAATCTGCCAAGTCTGGACGTCTCCATATCTTTTTATAGACGTGTATAAATTACACTCTATTAACTGACACCATTAGACTGAAAAGGTAGATTTAAAGTGACAAAAACCCCATATAAATTCACGAGAGAGAAAGAAGACAATATGAGAAAAGAATAGAGAAGTCTAGTCTATCAAACCTGGAGATGGACCCGTCTCCAGGTCTTTTTAGGAGACGCAATACGACATGTCACGGTGAAAAGGTGGATTTAAAGTGCCAAGAGACGTGCTACGACACGACATGGTTACAAGCCATAAATCACACAATTTTTCACATGAATACATGTGTGTTTAGTCAGCATCCTCCTGATACCATCTTTATACCATGTGTCAAGGAGTGACATAGACTTTATCTTATAAATTATTTTTTATTTAGCTAGATAATATGATACTTAAGGCCCCGCTCGTTTCAGCTTTTTTTCACTATTCAGTAATTCGTCTTTTTTCTAATTTTTTTTAGATTTTTTCCTGTGTTCCTTTGCATTGTCTGTGATGGGCTAATATATTTTTTCTATTTTTATATTTTTTTAAAATTTAATTATGCATAAAAAGTCAAATCAGTTATAGTAAAAAAAGCTAATTACAGTAAAATTTTAGTTAAAAGTCGGAAACCATCACTAAAACGAACTTCCTCTAACATGTACGAATTTTTGTAAAAAGAAATTGGACCTCATCTATTGGGCCAATTTCCAACAATTCAAAGTCGCCATAGATGATGCGCTACCTGACAAATTAATGAGTCGACCTGAACACACACGAAGTTAATTTGAAAAGCCAATTTAGAAACTGAGTAATGCTAAGATCGATATGCATGGAGCAGAGAGGAGCTGAGCGATAGCACAGTAGCGGTAGAACTAACTGTAGGTGTTCCAGGGTTTACACTGCATGTGGAAGCATTTGGTGCATGTCTGCTCTCTTACTTTTGTTTTCTACATGTCTCCGTACAATAAGATTTGATAATACATTACTTCAGTAGACGCATGTCATCGCATGAGAGAGATGCCACAAGTCTGGACATAGAATTGGATCGATCGGTGCGTGCCTCTGAGCTAGGTGGTTTCCGAAACTTATCTGACCATGTTTCCCGGGAGTATCTACCAGGAGACAGGGCCGGGTTCATGGGCGTGCAAACCGTGCGACTGTACAGGGCCCCCCAACTTCCAGGACCTCAAAAAATCAGCCCAACAGGAGTGTAGCACCCAGATTATTTTGGGCCGTGGGTCGTTTATCCCTAAAGCTAACCCTAAACCTTTTTGTTGGGGGAGCCAGTGGGAGCCTCCCCTCAAAAACCATTACGTCGCCACCCTCCTTTTGATCTGAGGTCCCTCTCCCTCTCCAAATCTCTCCCTCTCTCTCTCTCTCCTGTCTCCTGGGCTTGGAGGCTGGCGCAGGGAGGCCGCCCGGCGATGTGGGCCGCGGTGCGGGCGCCAGGCAGAGGCAGCGCAGTGCTCAGGCAGCGCGGGCGTGGCACACGGGCGACGTGAGTGCAGAACGAGGCGGCGCATGGCCAGACCGGCACAGGGTGCGCATGGCGGCGATGTGCGGGCGCGTGGCGTGGGTGCGGCGGCAGTTGAGGCAAGTGTCGCGAGGTGGGCGGAAGATCAAGCGGTGGTGGCGGACGGGGTAGGCAAGTGAGTGGGTGGTGAGACACATGGCTAGGTGTCCCAACGTGGGAACGACCAGGCACGGGTCGAGCAAGGTGGTGAGCCAGTTGAGACAATATGGGTGGCAGCCCGATGTTCCAAGCAGAGCACAACTGTGGCAATGGCTGGTGTGGCCACCCGTGTCATTACCATAGAGTAATAATATTAGTCAATGGATTAATATTTATTGAAACACTGTTTCATAAATAATAAGATCATCAGAGTGATGCAGCAGCACAATAGTTAGAGACTGCACTATAATATTACAATACCATTGCTATGCATGTCTAAAGTTTTAACAAGACCAACAATGTCTAAATATTACAACATTAACAAAAATAGTACTAGTCTAACTAATAGTTATACAAATGCTATGAGTAATAGATAACATCACAATATTATACCCCGAGTGTCGTACATGAGCTGATAGTAGCATCCATCTCACATGGGTCATACTCAGGATCAAACCCCTCCCACTCGGTATAAAATTCCTCTGGATAAGCATCCTCCACACCAAGTGGGATCCTGGGTTGGCTAACCTCTAAACAAGGAAAGATAATAGCAAGAATGTGTACAAGGTACTTGATGAGGATTGAATAACCCATTCAATATGGCTTTAATACTCAATTAAGACTCTAAGACCCATGTAATCAGAAGCTTCCAAAAGCAACTGCTTGAGTACTCCTAGTTGAAGGCCCACTGTGCATTTTACCTGACCGGTAGCCACTCGAAGATTTCATGAACTGGTATAAGGGCCCGTCTCCAGGCGATTCTTTCTTATGTGAAGGGTAAAGCACATGCTTTATCCGCTCCTAACCGCATAACATTTTGGCCTTATGTTTCTTGCAATAACCACCCTGTAGTTGTCTCTGTGATTCTCTCTCACTGATAATAACCATGGATCAATTATTAGCATATATCTCTCTTTGACAGCAAACCACCCCCTCAACTGGATGGGACAATTCAACAAGATGCCTACTCCTGTGGATAACTAACACCCCTTCAGCGCTACTTAAGGGTTGACGAGAGGAGACACAAAAAATAGGAACAATTGGAATCACAACCAAAACTAAAAGAATACCGAACAAGATAATCATAATCTTCTAACCAGTGGGAAGATTATATATATTAGGGCTAGTTACATCCCTTTGTAATATCTTAGTAAGAGTATCTTGTAACTAGTTCATAGTAATAAAGATCATTCTCCTCCTAAATCCTTTCAAGAGATTTAGCCTTTTTTCATCACAATTTGTAAGATTGATGACTTGATTGTCAATAGTTGATGCCCACTGTGAGGAGGAAGATGGTGAATCCTTGAAGGTTCTCATCGATAACACCATTCTCCTTTGTTCTATCAATACTACCCATATGATCATGGCAGGAACGAGGATGAGGAGAATTGGTTCGATCTGGTGGACTGTGCCAATCTCAACATAGATGTATGCATCTGCACCATGGAACATGACGCCTCCTCCTCGTCGTCCTCCATCCTAGGTTCACCCAAGTCATCAACATTGCCTGGAGAATCAGACGTTCTAGCCTTGTCGAAATCCTAGGCACCACAGCAAGTTCGACTTATTCGACCACCAAACATGGCAACAAGAGCGCGACGCCATGATCTAAGGGTCAGAGTACTCTCAATGCAGTCGTGGGTGACCACTATTCACCAACAGCTCTTGTGTATAGCGAGAGTCGATTGGCACCTAGTCACGGTGTCGATGAAATTGCCCTCGATAGAACGTTAGGTGAAGACAATAACACTCACTGTCCGATTGGCAATTCACCGAATTAGGTTAAGTCCACCACACAGTCTCACAGAAACGATGGTCTTCAATCGTTCTCCATCATAGAAGCTCCTTGCTAAAGCGATAGAAGACTCTCCCTCAATTTCGATGGAATTCGTCAGGAGATTTCTGCTAGAAGCGAGACAACGAACCATGCATGTATGCGTGCATGCATCACCTAACTCCTCCTCGAGTCAACAAACCACTCAACCATGCACATGTAAGTACCCCTACCTCAACACCGTGAAGGCCGGTGCCCCCAAATGGCGTTGCAATAAGTAGCCAAGCTAGGATAAAAACAAAGGCGGGGCTCGTAGGCCAAAACTTCTCTAGCTATCTACGTTGACACCACAGATCGATATACGCATAGTTGACACCATCACGAACTGCGTTGGCACCATTGATCTCACGCACAAGCTCACGGTTCGTACTGTCGGTAGTGGTGGACGTATGACAAAATTTATCTAGAATAATCCTAAATATGGCTAATTCGTCATAAACAAGTTGATTTATATATCATACATGCAAAGTTCACAAGCACCATAATTTTAGACTAGAATCAATCATGAAATTAGATAGACAAAAGAATCAAATTCATTATATCAATTTGACTTGTTGTTTCTTAGTCAGATATTCCTCCCATTCGTTCATTCTTCCTCAGATAATCAAATTTAGTATATAAGAATGTTATTTCGCAGTGAAAATTGATATACAAAATTTTATAATATCATTCTCTCAAATTAACGTATAACTCAATCTCTCTTTCTCTCACAAAAATGTGACCTCGTGTATAATATTAAAATTAGAACTACAGTGACTAATTGAGAGGTGGGAGTTACCGATGCCGAAGGGTGGGCTCTCACCTGGCTACGCCCCCTGGCTGCAATGACTGCCTTTCCCAATCAAAAACCGGTCTACCTCGCCTAGGGCTGTGCATTTTATAACCGAACCGAAAAAACCGAACCAAAAAAACCGAACCGAACCGGTCAATTCGGTTTGACCGGTTTTTAGTATTCGGTTCGGTTATCAGATTTTAGAGTTTTTTTGAGTTCGGTTTTTTCGGGAAAAACCGGCTAAAAACCGAAAAAACCGAACTAGTACAAATTGAGTGTATGTTAGTAGTATATGTAGTAGTATATGTTAGTAGTATATGTAATATACTTTGGTAAATATGTATTATACTTCGGTATATGTAGTATATGTTAGTAGTATATGTATTATATGTTACTCCCATCGGTTTTTGCCGGCTAGTAGTATATGTATTATCGTCTACTCATCTCGCTAGTCGCTATATCGTTATCAATTCGCGTTAACTTTGGTAAATACGGTATTTACCGATACCACACCGAAATAAATTGGGATTTACCAAAACCGAATCGTATTTCTAAAAATACCGTATATAACCGAATTACTAACACCGTATTTACCGTATAAACCGAACCATACAAACCGAAAAAACCGAATGCACAGCCCTCCTCGCCCTCTTTCCCGGTCTCCCCGACTTTACTCCTCCGAGCAAACGACACGCATCCATGGATGCACGCACGCACGCACGACCTCTCCGGCTTTCCCTCAACTCCTAGCTACAGTTGCCTGCATCATTTACTCGATCTGCAGTCTGCATCTACACCAACTGCATCCCATTAGAATACTGCATGCGATCCTCTTCACTCGGCCGGGCGGAGCCCTGCTGCCCGGCACTTCTCCTCTTCTCCATTGCCATTGAATACCAACAAGGAACCAAACATGCGTGCGCGCACTGCTGTGTGACGAGAGGAAACCAGGGACCGATCTCATCGATCTGCATGGAGGGACGCCTCTTTTATAATTCTCTCTCACGCAACGCTGAATTGAAGGGGAGGGACGAGGGAGCAATGGTAGGAAGGTAGAATTGAAGACCACTCCCATCAACGCTGCGTTTTGACTTGGATACAAGTTGCAACGAGGAGTAACTTCTCCTTTGTGATTCTACTATCTAGCTAGTCTTCAAATTGTTCTTGTGGTAGTCCTTTCAAGCTAGGCCCTACCTTTAGCAAATTAATATAGATGTACTGATGATATAATTGGTGGATCTAGGATTTCATTATGTCATGAGCTGTGGAGGGTTAGAGACATCTACCACCTAGGCTGAGGGAAAGATTATACCTTAGGTTTACTTGAACTCTATACTGGTAAATATCTCATGCTTCAGACTGGAGCCTAGGCTTCCATAGAACTGCACCAACATACATTTTGTTAAGACGAGTTGTCACATTGAAGTTGAGATGATCGTATAATTAAGTCCCCCTTCATTCATTAACCCATTGTTGACTACACCTACATTTACTGATTTACAACATTAATATTCTCCACTATTCAAAACAACCATTATGTATTCCATTCCTTGTTCTACTATATATAGTACTCCAGGAGATACTCCTACTGGTTAATTAATCACTATGTATGCCCCCTCATAGTCTCTGATGCAAAAGTACTAATAGAAGGCTAGGCAGATTGTCACTTGCCATTTCTTCCTTGCCTGGCAACCGATAGGAATCAAATCACAGTGTATTTCCATCTAGCTATCAACTGTGTAGGCAAGCAATGTATCCATCCATCCATGAGTACTAAACCCCATGCAACTATGCAAGATGCAAACCTGCACAAGTCCAAGGGACTTGGGAGCTAACAAAAGGAAGGAGAGTTCTGTCATTAACTGTGCTGTAACTCTGCACACTGGGGACTGGGGTAGGTGAGAGGCCATTATAAGCTGCAGCAGGAGCAACAGAAAGAGGCTCCGTTCTTTTCAACTTTTAGCTTTTGACTTCTGTTAAGTATCTAACTTTTAAACGGAGTATTTTTTAAAGACAAAGTCTACAAGTTACTTGTAGTATATATTAAAAGCTTAATATCTGTACCATTAAAAATCGCAAGCGAGTATCTCTCTTTCCACAATCTCTGTCACAAAAAGCCATCAGCCGCAGTAAAAAAGAACAGGCCCAGAGAGCTATAGCCAGCAAATCTATAGGGTTCTTCCCCCAATATTCCTCTACAGAGGCAGCCACAGCTGTAGCCACCCCTGGCCGACCGGTCCCTACCACTCGATCGGCGCAGCTCTCATCATCTCATCATCATCGATCGCAGCAGAAGGAGCCACACTACCAACACAGCCATCTTGCTGAATCATAGGAATCGATCAGATTGAAGCATGGCCTCCTCAAACAGGCACTGGCCTAGCATGTTCAGGTCCAATCCCGCCTGTGATGTCCAGCAGACGCAGCAGCCTGACATGAACAACAGCAGCTCGTCCCCCTCCCTCCTCTCATCACCTGGCAGCCGCAAACCCTCCTTGATCTCCTCAGGTATGTCGCGTCTTCACACGATGCGTACACCATGATGTGTATCATGAAATTATGATTTATGCATGCATGTTACTGTTTAATTGTTGTTCGTGATTGGTACGTACAGTTAGCTAGGGTTTCTTGAAGAGTTCTGAACATATAATTGGTAGGTTGCTGTTCTGTTGTGTATGTGGCTTTGTGTAGGGTGTGAGGAGAGCACGAGGAGCCCGGAGCCGAAGCCGCGGTGGAACCCGCGGCCGGAGCAGATCCGGATCCTGGAGGGGATCTTCAACTCCGGGATGGTGAACCCGCCGCGCAACGAGATCCGCCGCATCCGCCTGCAGCTGCAGGAGTACGGCCAGGTCGGCGACGCCAACGTCTTCTACTGGTTCCAGAACCGAAAGTCCCGCACCAAGAACAAGCTGAAGCCAACCGGCCGCCTCGCCCTGGCGCGTGCGTGCGCGTCGCCGTCGACCTCCACGGCGTCTGCTCCCGTGACACCGCCGAGGCATCTCCTCGCCACCCCGGTGGCGCCCACCTCCTCGTCCTCCTCCGAACGGTCGGTTAAGCCGGCCGCGCTGACGTCTGCTGCGCCGGTCGCCCAGGGGATGCTTCCGGCGACTGCCATTGACCTGTTCTCGCCGACACCATCTCTGGCGTTGTCCTCGTGCCAGCTCTACTACCACAGCCATCCTATGCCGACGCCCACGGCGCCGGTGCGTGAGCTCACATCCCCCGAGCCACTCCTGCAGTGGCCGCTGAGCCAGTACCTGCCGGCGACCGAGCTCGTCGGTGTCCTCGGCTCCCACGCGCACACGCCGGCCACACATCCGTCGGTCTCGCCCGGCGTGCTCCTGGGCCTATGCAACGAGGTATTAGGGCAAGAGATCATCGACATGAGCTGCTCCTCCAAGGCGCTTGGCCAATACCTGAACAGCACCTGCAGTACCGAACCAAGCATCAAAACTGACGCGGTGGGCACTGTGATTAGGGAGGACGAGAAGGCGAGGATGGGGTTACCGCATTACGACTTCGGTGTCACTGCTGCTTCTGCTGCTGCTGCTGCTAATTCGGCGCCTCTTGCCGCTCCTGTGCATGCCGCTGCGGATGTTAGTACGGCCGTGCTTCCATGTGCTGCGCCGAGCAACGATGCTACTAGCGCTGTACTCCCTGATCAGTTGCAAGGTATGTGCATGCATGCAAGATAAGTTGATTATTTGGATCTAGCTAGCACATTTCGATCATGACTGCACTGCATGCATGCTAGCCATAGCTTGTCTCTTCCCTCTTTTGTTGGGTATCATATGCATGCATGCATTGTTCACGCTTTGTAAGCTAGCTAGCTAGCATGCGTGTGTATAGAAGTGTCCCCTCAGGGGGGTCACCTCGTGCATTGTTGTGCCTGGCCTGTCTCGATCTACTTGCAACCTTGGCTCTAGCTACCTTGACATGAATGGAGAGAGGACAGTACTCTTGCCACTTTTATGATATGAGTAAAGAGAGGGGACGACGTGTCTTTTGTGCTAGCTAGCTTGCATTGCTTGGGGTCGCAGCGTAGTACGGGATGGCTCCAATCACATCGGATGCCAACACATGCAAAGTGTGTACCACAAGGCATGCAGGCAATGAGACAAGGTTAGGCCTGTAAAATCTCTTGTACGTGGACCAATATTGTCAAGCTAGCTATTGATGCATAGAGACATTTCCATGGCAAGCATAGGGGAACTTAGTAGCTTGTAAGCATGAATAGCTGAAGAAACTAGGAAGGGCCAAAATAATGTGAGCTGTTCTCCATGAGGACAACAAGATGGTTATTGCGAGGAAGTAATCGATCTGAGTTCAATTTCTTGATGGGAAAGCATAATGGCATGTACTAGCAAGCAACAAATAGGGATGCATGCATATGTAGGAAACATGTTCATGGAAAAGAAGTATGTAGTACTGGGCCAGCCAAAAGTTGAAGCATAAGACTCCAAAAGAAGACTTTATGGCATAACCACAAAGACATTGATGGTTGCATTATTTTGCATGAACTGGGGAAAAGATCATGCCACACACACATACGTACTTCCAATAAGAGATTAGCATGCATGGAGATACAAAAAAGTATCCATCTTCAATGAACAGTACTCCAACGTAGGTCTGGATCGAGATCATAAATGGCGGCCTTGTATAGTCCTGTCACGGTGCTTCTCTAAGAGCAGTCCCAATGTTTGAAACCATGATTAGTTTCTAATCTTCTAAGACACTATGATACAAACTACAGTTTCTAATCCATAGTTTCTTCGTATGGAACCAGATCGAATTGTGACCAATCATTTTTATTCCCTTCCTGCACATGCATTGGCTGTTTCTTCTAAGACACTATGATAAGAAATCAAGTTCGCTGCAGCGCATCTTTTGCTAGTTTCCTCGGCTTTGGACCTTGTGAAGAAATAGTTTCCTTATGAAGAAACCGTTTCCTTATCTCTCCTCTTTAATTACTATACCATGTCACCAAAATACTTACATGGCAAACCTAATTAATGTAAGAAACTATAGCATTAAGACTGCCCTAAGAGGTTAAGGATCGAGAGGGCTTAGAGGGTGATCGTTTTAGCGATAGCTTTTGGCTTTTGATTGAAATTTTACTGTAGTTGACTTTTTTTACTGTAGCTGAGTTAGTGGATAGTGTAGTGAATAGTGAAAAAAAAGCTGAAGTTAGAAGCTAAGACTTTTAAAAGCCAAAATAAGCACCCCTTAATTTGCATGCGTACGTTGTTAAAAAGATTGAAGTGATGGTGGTCAAAAATTGCTCCGATCCTGCTCGATCCACAAGCAAACACTTGAAGGCTCTTTCACGTCAGGGCGTTTCTTCCAAGATTGGACGTGTGCATGGCAAGACGCTTTCAACTTCTTCAGAAATTTGTGTCTTGGATTTCCTCATGCATAGACGACCTTTTGCCCCACCATTCATAGGTCATAATTGATCGTACTAGTAGCCTTTTGCAGCGGTAACAATTAAGCTGCATGTTTGATTTCCATAAGTTTTGTACACGCACTCCGTTTGCAAGCAGGGCTGTTGGATGTTGGGTTAATTGGAGGCACGGCGCCACCCACGGCGACGGTGGTGGCCTTGGCCCAGGACGCCGTGATGTGCACAAGCACCGCGCAGTACAGCGTTCCGGCGATGATGCACCTCGACGTGAAGCTGTTCGGCGAGGCGGCCGTGCTGCTCCGCCACACCGGCGAACCGGTCCTCGTCGACGAGACCGGTGTCACCGTTGAACCGCTCCAGCAGGGTGCTCTCTACTATGTGCGGGTATATATCCTCTCTGAGTAGACACATTTGTGTATCGTTTGGTGCCAGATAATCCGGTTAATCTAGTGCTTTTTCTTACCTCCTCCTGCATGCGCAGGCGACTAACTGAGGGCGCTGTCGAGTAAAGTGGTCGAGAAGTACCTTGATTACGTTGGCAATTTGGCATTGTTGATGACATGCATTTGGGCGAGTTCCATTTATTCATAGTGGCTACTCATCTAAATTCACTCCTTATAAATATAGCTAGCGGCTAGTATATTTTCCTTCAGTATGCGTCTAACTTAATTGTCTTGTATTTTTTTAGTCCGGACCAAACAGCAATATGCTTGTTTGTTTTTTATGCAATAAGCCATTCCAAGTCACTCAGTAGTGAGATTAAGATTATACCTCTGAAGTCTAAACTCTGAAGAGCATGCATGACATGGACTCTTGAGGGGCAGGAGAAACATGGTATGGCCTGCAGGGTGCAGGCAGGTGGTTTGATGGTTTTTTGAGTAGTGTTTCTAGACTTTCTATTTTAACAAGAGTAATACTGATCTTAAAGCATATGCTTTCATCAGTACCGAGCCGAATTAAGTCGTGTTTGGAACGCCGGAAATTTGTTGGATTCCGGTAGGAATCACGCTGCTACGTGTAGCTTTTTTTTTTTTTGAAAGATTATGTGAAATTACTTTTTTCCAAGCAGGCCTTAAACAGAGTACTAACATAGCGCGGGGCATTGCAAACCCTCGTGACGGTACAGAACACGAGGGAGCGAGACAGGGTGAGGGCGGCGCGGATGGGCGAGGCGAACGACGGCGCTTGGCGAGGCGAGGTGACGGGAGAAGTGGCGTGGGAATTGGATCGAGGAGGAGTGAGAGAGAGAGAGAGAGAGAGACCGAGAGGGATGGGGCGGTGTTCGAAAAAAACGACACGCCGCGAGGGGTGTTCTTCTTTCAGAAACTGCAAGAGTGCCATTTGCATGTTACACCCAAATGTCCATTTCCACTAAATATATATATTACTGTTATCGAAACATCAATGAACTCGTAGGAGCTTGTCTTAGAGTGATAAGAGCCATGCTTAAAATGCGACGTGGTTACACCTTAGAAATGGCCTTTCGTGACGATTTAGGATGCCTACAGTAAAATTTTATGAATTTTAGCTATCGATATTTTAATGAATATTTATATTGAATATGTGAAAAGATATTTGTGGATTTGTATCGAAAAGTACCTTCATAACTTTATAATTTTATCAGATTTTATTAATATATTATAATAGAAATAGTGTTTAAAGTTATATTTTATAGGCCGTATCGATGTTTAAAGTATCACTTTTTGGTGACTGGAAGGGAGCAGCTGCTTACAGAGGGAAGATTCTCGTCATTATATTACACATTCATATTATAACGAGTGCCATTAAAAATTTAGGATTGTATTATGCTTGTTACTGATTAATGAAATTCTCCATTTGGCCTCAAAAAAACTACTGGAGTTTCTCATCTTTTCCTTTCTTTCTTTTTTTTTTTAAAAAAAGTTGCGACACCGTGTACATATGCGTGCGTACGTGCGGGTGCATGTGCACGACCGGTTGACCTTAATTTGTGCGCTCGCATTGGCTAGCTGGGCATCCCTTCACATGTACGCCAGCACCGATGTTCATGTGCCTTCATGCTAACGATATACAATTTCAGACATCATGCGCACATTTACGTGCCAGCGTACGTTATAATTCAGACTGGAATAATTGTTAAAACACTGGTACATCTAACTAGAGCTACTATGTGAAAGATCATGTAAACCCTGTAGCAAGTAGCATCTGAAACGAATACGCATATGAACGAATCACCTAATTAATTAGCTACATGTACATGCTGCGGAACAATCAACCTTAATAATGTATACAAATCTCTTGTCACGCATAGCCCTATTATCTAGCTGAAGAATCCGCCTCCCCTATACAAGAGGCGGGAACAAGTAGTCCCAATACTCACCGTCCTCAAACTCGATCACTCCTCCTGCATCACTGCTCACGCATTCTTGCATCGTTCGTTGATCTGTTTCTGACGCGAATGACACTGTCTGATCAGAACTTGCTGCTGTTAAATTGCCATCGCTAGCTTCTTGTGTCAGCACTCCTCCTCCTCTTGCGCGCACGCGGCTCGTCTGATCGGAGAAGCCGTGCCCGGCCAGCTCGCGCTCCAGGTGCCCCTGCACCGTCTCGAGCGGGAAGTAGAGGTGAACGCGCGGGCCGCGCAGGCACAGCGCCGCCTTATCGTACGCGAGCGCGGCCTCCCCTGCGGTCGTGAACGTCCCGAGCCACACCCGCGTCGCCCCCCTCCGACGACAACACCGCCGTCGACGACGTCGGGGTGCACCCTGTCGTGATGCTGGCCCATACGTTCTCGAGGATGTTGTTTGTGTCATGTTGTTGATGGCGAGCTGGTGCTCCAATCGCCATGAGTGTGTTGTGAAATCTCTGAATTTTTCTTTTGAAAAGCAGAACTGTGCATTGCACTGGACTATGGGATGGTTATATTGATTTTTACTGATAATTTTGATTTTGTCTTATGAATAGTAATAGCTTGTAAAAAGATATTTATATACGATAGTTTTGACTTTTAAATAGTAATAATTTATAAAGAGTTACTTATATACGATTTTAATCGATAAGGATAAGTTACGCTACAGTCAACTCGCGAGCGGTCGCGCGGTGCCCTGGACGGCGCATTAACAGGCCGTGGGCCAAGGCCCATAGGGGTTGGCGGCAGGAGGCCTCGCCCAACTCGCCTAGTCAGCCTCCTCCTCTCCAGAAAGAGAGAGAGAGAGAGAGAGAGAGAGAGGAAGAAGAGTCAAGTCTCCTCCTAGATCCCGGCTGCCTTTCTGTCGCTGCGACACGCTCAGGCTCACACGCCACACCTCACCGTCAAAGGTCAAACAAACCATGGGAGGAGGCCAGGACCCGGAGGCCGACGGCAAGGCGGCCTACTCCTCCCGCGACCTCTCGCCGTCGGCGCCGCCGCACCTGCAGAGCCAGCAGCCCCACCAGTACCAGTACGGCACCTTCCAGCCCCCTCCTCATGCCGCCTCGGCCGAGTTCCAGCACCCTTCCGTCGGCTTCCCCCAGCCCACGCCGCCTCCCGGCTTCGGCGGCCACCACCAGCAGCAGCAGCCTTACGCGCCCGCGGAGCCGTACTACGCCCAGGGGTACCACTACCAGGCCGTGCAAGGTGTGGTCGATCTCTAAGTACAGTTTTGCTTGTGATGTTTAGGTATGGTTGGGTGAATTGCGCAACTTGTGCAATTGGAAGATTTCGTGAACCAACAGTTATGCTCTAGTGGGAGATTCATTTGCTTCGTGTTGATGCAGATTCTCACGCTTTTTGTGTATGATCCGAAGCCTCACACTTTGTTTGCCTGATCCATATTCCAAACGCTCACCTTTTCTCCACAGATTGCAAAGCCTGCTTATAAATAGAAGCTAGGTGTAGTTGAACTAAGTTCAGCACCTTACCACCTTTATTCTTGGTTGAATCATAATCATATATAGGTTATGGGCTAAAAAGGGCTAGCTGGTGTTTATACTTAAAACTATGTATTATCACTTTTGGAGGCATTCTTTTGACTGTGGCTTATTAGTCTAATGAATAATGATTGATGAAAGAAGTCTTAGCCAAAAGCCGGCTGAAAAAATGAAAAGAACAGGCCTTACAGTACAGGTATTGCTACTATTTTCGTACTTGTGATTAGTATTCTTAGCATCAATTGAGGCGTGAAGAAATTTTTGGGAGCCTTCCAAGACATTTGATTCAGCAATTTTTCAAGATATCTGAATTCACTGGACAAAAACGATGATGCGTTCTAGTTTCAAAGCTTATTGCTACTCATCTATTGGTCACCTTATACTTGTCTAGAAGCAAACAAGAAATATAACTTCCAAGCTGGTTTGCATTAATTATTTGGCAAAAACAAATAAACGAACCCCTAACATGAAAATTAGAGATCCCTGTTATATGATCATCTGGTTTCTGGTGTCTCAGGTTATGGTCCTGTTGTTGAAGGAAGACCCGTGAGAATGCGGCGTCTTCCATGTTGTGGCCTCGGCTTGGGCTGGCTTCTGTGAGTGCTTCCGTACATCTGTTATTTTGCCTTACTTTCTGAAGTTAAACTAGACTCCTCACAAAGTTCCATTCTCTTGCTGAAACAAAGGTTCATTGCTGGGTTTTTCCTTGCTGCCATTCCATGGTACATCGGAGCTTTTGTTCTAATCTGTGTCCGGGTACATGACTACAGAGAGAAACCAGGATATGTCGCCTGCACTATTGCTGTAAGTTTCCTTTGTAATGCAATCCCTCTGGTAAATGATTTCACCATGGAAATTAGAGATTGTGAACTATACGGAAGAAAGTTGTGTGATTGATCAGCTTTGTTGTGTTAGCTGAAATAAATTAGCTTAAAGGAGTATATTCAGCCTTCAGGTACCGCTTGCTGTTTTAAATAGAAAGATTGGTATGGTGGGATTGACGAAGCCACATGTTAGCTGTACAAATTTAGCTAGTTACAAGTGATACAGAAATTGTTAGATATCATAATTTACCAGCTATAGCATTTTACATAAATTCCTTTTTTTTATTTTTTAATACTTGAACTGACTTCGCATTGAAATTTGCTGTTCACAAACAGGCTGCAATTGCGGCAGTTGCCATCCTCCTTGGAGTAACAAAGGGAACGCATGTATGGTGAACTGCCACGGAGCCTTGGCAGTGACTCTGTTGCTGAATATAAATGATCGTTATTTTAGCTCACAGCTTATAGCTATAGACTGTTGTGGTTGTATCGCATGAATGTGTATCATATCTACGTATGTAGTAAAAGAGTAGAGCTGCGTCGATGTCCTCTTGTGTCGACATTTCCACTTTGTAAATGAGTGGAGCTGTGATGAAAATACTCACCTCTTTTAAATGGCACTCTTCAATATATAAATTTGGAACTCGGCGACCGCGGGCTCGTGGCTCGCCATGGCATCGCCCACGAGACGGCCAATGGAGGAGAGGTAATCGTCGTCTTTCATGAGGAACCTTATGACTGGCATGTTGATGGCGCGTCGGCTCCTGGCCCTGGCCGGTATGATTCTCTTCGCCGCTTTGATCAGCGCCGCGTTTGCTGAAGCCAAGATTTCGCGAGGCGTGCTGTACGGGTCGACGGTGTCGCCGCAGAAAGAACAAACGTCTATGGTGATGTCAGAGAGCAAGCCAGGGAGTCGCCTCCAAACCAGGCAGATTGCTCAGCCTGTCCTCCTGCAGTTTGGCAGGCGCCACCCACAAGTTAAAGATACAGATTGATAATTGGAATATCATCCATCCGAACGAAGCAAAACTAGACTGCTAGTAGCAATTAATACTAGGAAAATTAAGGCAGTAGCAAAAGAAAAATATTGCTATGGGACTTACTAGAACATTGGAATTTGGGGACGCCATGGTATTCGAGACTGATTGGACACCGTACGTGAAGCGTGAACCGGCGATCGCTGAAGGGATCGATGCTGCCGTCTCGTTTTATGGAGGTCGTAACAAAGTGCACAGAGCTTGCGAAAAGAAGGAAACGAAAACGAAAAGGACTCTATACTGTATGACTGTCGGATTCCAGTTTACATGAGGTGCACAAGTTGCGGGAAAAGAGAAAGGCTCACTGGACCCGGCCCAACACATGCCATTGAGTTGATAGATCAAGCCCACATAGCCCACGGTCCATTAGGGTTTCTCCCCCCACACATAAATACTCCCTTCGCCTCCTCCTCCTCCCTCGTCGGCCGTCATCTCCTCCTTAGGGGTCTCCTCCGCCTTTGGTCTCGAGCGCTCGCCGAAATGGTCGCCTACAGGGTAAGCTTCTCTCATCCGCGCCGCCGTCGCCTTCGCGTTCTCTCGATCCATCGCGTCTTTGATATTCCACGTGCGGCTGATCTATGCGTTTCCGTGTGTGTGAATTGTTTCGAGCTCGCAGTTCCACCAGTACCAGGTGGTGGGTCGCGCGCTGCCGACTCCCGGCGATGAGCACCCCAAGATCTACCGCATGAAGCTCTGGGCCACCAACGAGGTCCGCGCCAAGTCCAAGTTCTGGTCAGTATCCCTAATTGCAATGTCAAAGCTCTGCTTCTTCGTGTGTTGTTTGGTATATGATTCTTGATGATGTCGTGTGGATTATGCGCGTTTGTGGGCGGGTTTGCCCTCAGGTACTTCCTAAGGAAGCTGAAGAAGGTGAAGAAGAGCAACGGCCAGATGCTCGCCATCAACGAGGTACCATTCGTTTGCCTCTTATTACTCTCTGGGTTGGTGAAGACCAAATGACATAATGTTGCTGTAGATCACTGCTTAATGTGTTGCCATCGTAATGTTATTTTGTAGTGAATATGATGGGTTTTCCTGTCTGAATAGGAAATTATGTCATTGACTGTATTGACTCTGACCAAATGTGATAGATTGATGGTGCATGCAGAACTTGTAGCGAGTAGTGGTTTGTACTGAAGGTATTTAGGGGCGTTTGTATTAGATCTTGCTTATGGCTTAGGGCTGAAAATGAATAGTAGTGGCTGAAAGAAGTGTCTTTCAGAAGGGGGGAACGAGCAGTGGAAAAAGGGTGGGAGGGATGTGTGTGTGTGTGTGACAGGAGCAAGAGGAGTGGGGTGTGTGATGCACCCGTGACCTCTTGTCTTATCTCCGAAGTGAGACGGTAGCGAGAGGAGCGAAGAAGCCGGGTGTTTGTATTGGCTTTTCTAAGCAGACGACAGAAGTAAAAGCCAATATGAATAGGGCCTTAGTTCGATGTAGAGCGGATCATGGATGTTTGTTTTGTACACATCTATTTAATTTGCGTGTCCTACCTTTTTGAGAAATTAACGTATTTTGCGTGACTATGGTTTTCTCCCCTCCCTGATTACTTGAGCTATTGGGTGGGTGCTGTTCTATCAATTCAAAAAGACAAGCAATGTCTCAAAATTAATCTGAATAACCCTGTTAAAGAATCTTGGAAACTGCTAATTTGTTCAACTCAGTAATACCAACATGGTTACATGGATTTATACTTCAGCAGCTTTTACTGTCTTAAGTATGATAATTAATAATGTTTTGTTCTACTTGCCAAAAATGTAAGGCTTGATACTTTGAAGTTTTTATTCATATCCGACACTGTTACTTTGTATAAATCCATGCTATGTTATTTTATTTGTCATACATACACCTAAGTTAAAGTCATACTCTGTAGTATTTCAAATTGTCAAAGCCATGCCGCAGGAAGTTTTTCACCTCTTACATGTCAACTATATATCAAAGCCGTGAAATTTGTTATAACTGTCACTTTGCTAATGCATGTCATATTCTTGCTGGAGCTGCTTCAGTGTCACATATGACTCGCCACCTAGTAGTCATGTTGGTGCAACCTGGGTTGTCCTATTATGTCCTTTACATGTGGGAACACCTATAGCTATGACTTGTGATGACATGTGCTTATCCAGCATCATAAAAGACCATGAGCAATCAAGCATTATATCTTGTTGTTCTTCAAATTATTGGCAGTTGACTTGTGCAGTTGTGCTAAATTATTTATTTAGTTCTTTCTGTAGATCTCGAGTGGTTTTGCTTAGCTGCATTTGGACCAGGCCAGAGTAGCTTTATCCATAAGAGAGCTAGGCAGGAAACCTACGGGTCTATGGGATAGCTTGTTACCCCTATTTTGGTCACTTTAGGATTCAAGGCAAAGTTGGGTGATCTAGAGTGATAGGAAACTTTGTGTTGATTGGTTAAAAGGTTGTACTGTGTTATGTCTTCATGTTATGTGTTACTTTTCCCTTCAGTTTTGATTTTCTCAGTATGTGGCTTTTATTTCATTGTCCTGCCTGCTTCTAATTATGTTGAATGTCTCTCAGATCTTTGAGCGTAACCCAACCACAATCAAGAACTATGGCATCTGGCTGCGTTACCAGAGCAGAACAGGTTACCACAACATGTACAAGGAATACCGTGACACTACTCTGAATGGTGCTGTGGAGCAGATGTACACCGAGATGGCCTCTCGTCACCGTGTGAGGTTTCCCTGCATTCAGATCATCAAGACCGCGACTGTTCACTTCAAGCTCTGCAAAAGGGACAACACCAAGCAGTTCCACAACTCGAAGATCAAGTTCCCGCTCGTGTACCGGAAGGTCAGGCCGCCCACCAGGAAGCTGAAGACCACCTTCAAGGCGTCAAGGCCGAACTTGTTCATGTGATCGGGCGGAGCTTGTTGGCGTGATAGGGCTTTGCGACGCTATCCATGTTCTGGGTTTTAGCGCACAAGATTCGAAAGAATTTGCCTGTGGAAGGTTTGTTGCACTGCGGATTAAGCACTTTGATGTTCAGTTACCACTCTGAAACTTTTCGTGTTAGTAATCAGCAGACTCCTTTTTACTAAGTTATGTTTTCACTCGCTGGCAGCGTTAACTCTTGATGTGCTCGCTCTCTCTTTGCAACCTGACCGGTTGTTTTGACGCAACTTGGTCGGGAGGTTGGTCGTTTGTAACAGCGTAAATTCCATTTGATAAGCCAGATGAGTTGTTCCCTGTTCTGAATGACAATATGGCACAAGAACTCCAGTTTTTCTGAGCCATCATGATTCAGCTGAACACTACGTTAGTTATGCAGATTTCGCGCCGCTTGTTGCGTCTGAGCATCACATCGTGCTGCGGCTGAAATGCTATGCTGCACGCGCTCGGGCGCGAAAAACACTTGCATCCATCGGTGCGACATCAGCGGTAGAAATGCATGGCTCTGCACGGCGCTCTAGCCGTTTGCAATGTCGTGGCACAAACCTAACAAGCGGAAAGCGAATCCGATTCAGGCTAATCTAATCAGGGGGCACTTATGCGTACATGGTTTGGTTTAAGGCTGCTTGCGAAAGCAGATCCGAGCGATCCACCGTTGGCTTTGGCTGCCAAGTCTAAATTATTCCCAGGCAGGACCAATGAGCCCATTGCTTTTGTGAGCTGATAATTAGCCAATGGTGGTTGTTGGAAAGGAGATCGCAGGCATGATTACGCTTCAGATTGCTGTGTTTTTCTATCTTGCAGACTAAGAACTAGTAGAATGTATTTAACAGTTGCAGAAATTTCGGGTACGTTTGGTTGCTTAGCTTGCCTAGCCTGGCAAAGTAGAGAGTTAGCCCATTTGAGCTATGCCCACATTGCCAAGGCCACGCGTTTGGTTCAACTGCTTTGAAAACGTATAACTGAAACTCAGTTTCCTATCAGGGAACGAGCAATCGGGCAACCAACGATCGGTGAACAAAATCAAAATCTGAAGCAGAAGCAGAAGGAGCAACTCGATCGAAAGCATGACTAGAAGAAAGGTGTTTT
This sequence comes from Melocanna baccifera, assembly GCA_036346265.1. Taxonomy (NCBI): domain Eukaryota; kingdom Viridiplantae; phylum Streptophyta; class Magnoliopsida; order Poales; family Poaceae; genus Melocanna; species Melocanna baccifera. The sequence goes on from CM070688.1 coordinate 26,716,212, forward strand.
TCTCTCTCTAAATTATAATTGGTGTTTGTTACGAGATGAGCTACCTCGAGCGTTAGCAGCGCAGAAAGCTGGGTGGCCGTCGGAGGAGAGCCGTTTTCGCTCTTCCTTGTTGGCAAGTATTTTCTTGCTCGGCTGGGCAAACTAAATTGGCAAAGCTAGATTTTAAGGTGGTTGCCAAACACCCCATTTTTGACTTCAAGAATGCAAGGCAAGATCAAAGCTCCCCTTTCTTTAGGCCGTAACTCAATCAAAGCTCGTGATATTTTGCACCCGGAAGGAGGAGACAGGCGTGGCGTTCCTGCATTGAAACGATGGTTCATCATTTCTCGAAGGTTTGACCAGTGACATACTGAAGCTACTAAAAATCAGAATTCTGGCCCTCTGTTCACTTAAGAGAACCATGATTCGTCAACGGTCGAGAATTTTGTGGCTCAACGAAGGGGATGCAAACACATCCTTCTTCCACTCACGCTCGGTTTCGTAGTCAGAAGAACAAGGTAACCTCCCTTACGCTCAACAGAGTCTTCTAGCAGTCGCACGAAGAGGTGGAGGACTTACTGCACCATCATTTCAAGACCTTGCTGCAAAATGAGGACCATTCAAACTGGTCGATTGATTTGAACGCGGTGAACCTGTGATAGCTCGATTTGCAGGGTCTGGAGCAACCGTTTATGGAGGAGGAAATCATCCTAGCGATTAGCGAGCTTCTGGTGGGGAAGGCGCTAGGCCCTGATGGTTTCACGAGGACGTTCTACAAAAAAAGCTTGGGCAATTATCAGGGAGGACATCCTGGGCGGCATTAATGCTTTCTCTGCCACAGATTGCCGCGGCTTCCATCGGCTAAATTCAGCCCTGATCATCCTTCTCCGAAAAAAAACAAGGAGCTTCGATCTACAAAGGAAATTCTGGCCTGCAATACGGCTTCGCTTCCAATTAATTATCTGGGTATGCCTTTATCTTCCGGCAAGTTGCGAAGATCTGATCTGCAGCCTTTCATTGATAAACTTCACGCACATTTGCCCACATGGAAGGCACAACTGCTCTCATGGGCAGGGAGACTAGTTGTTGTCAAAGCGGTACTCTCCTCCATGGTGATCTAACCTCTCCTTTGCCTTAAGCTCCCGGATTGGGCCATGAAAGCAATAGACAAGAGACGAAGAGCATTCTTGTGGACTGGAGATAGCTTGTCCAACTCAGGGAAATACCTTGTCAGCTGGCACCAAACCTACCACTGTTACACGCATGGAGGCCTTAGAATAACGGACCTCAGACTCGCTGGTATTGGTCTTCGCTCCAGGTGGGAATGGATGGCGCGCTCTGAGCAAAATCAGCTGTGGAAGTCCGTCCGGCAACAAAAGGAACCTATTATTCAGAGTTTCTTTGCCGCATCGACAATAATCCAACTTGGAGATGGCGCACTGGCTCGCTTCTGGACAGATAGATGGCTGTAGGGATAGAGCATTTGCAAGGTCAAACTAGTGCTTCGGACAATGGTTAAAAGTCATCACAAAAAACAGTCCCTGGTAAAGGATGTTTTGCACAACCGTGCCTGGATGACACATATTCAAGGACCCCTCTCCATGCAAGCCATCTTCGATGTGCTCAACTTATGTGGCCTTCTTGACCAGGTTCAGCTGCAAATTGGGACCAAGGATGTGATCATCTGGCGGTGGACTCCCGATGGTCAATACATACCAAAATCAGCTTACATCACTCTATGCCAGGGTATAGTGTCTCTTCCTTGCGCCAAGCAGCTTTGGAAGACCTTAGCACCCCTAAAGGCCAAAATGTTCACCTGATTAGCTCTCGAGAAAAGGGTTTGGACGTTCACGAGGCTTCAAAAACACAACATTCAAGCGCCCACAGCTTGTCTCTTCTTCGACCAAGAGGCTGAGATGATTGACCACCTTCTTGTCGGCTGCTCAGTAGCTAAACAGATTTGGTTTCGTATCCTCTCTTGGCTTTCGCTCTACTCTTCCTACCAATTCTCGGATCCAATCTTGTGTGGTTGCTGGTTAGCTATCAGGATGTTGGCGCCCAAGGTCCTTCGCAAAGCCATAGATTCCCTAATCGTCCTCATTGTTTGGATGATTTGGAAAGAAAGGAACAAGCTTTGGCTTGATCATGGCAGGCTAATCATTGATGAATGCTTTCTCCGGGTGAAGCAGGAATTCTTCACTTGGTCCTCAATTGTCAATTCAAAGTTCAGAGTCCTTAGCGATAGGCTAGTGTTGGGAATCACAGGGTGGCGAGGCACTCAATTTTCAGCAGCATACACACATAACTAGCTTCTATTGGCACTCAATAAGACATATCTTACATACACATACACACACTGAGCACTACTACTCTGTTTTTCTCAAGCACACTACTACTAGCTCATCTCCAGCACTCTGTGCTCATACACGTTACTGGAGGGAGTGCTCCTTTTATAACCCAACAAACCGACTTAGGCAAGATAAAGAAGGTTGTATACACTGCATACTAGATATTTACTACCACACACTAGATGCATCTACAACTCACTGGTATTCAACTCTTACCTTCTTTTCTCTACCAGTTGAACCAACTAAGCAACCGACTCAGCAAGGCTCAACAATTATCATACTACTACAGCTATCACAAAAAAGACAAAACACCATGCAGCCATGATTATTTGCTGAAGGCTAGCTAGCTGTTCTCTCCTGCCGACATGCATCCATACAAGTTGGCTGTGCAGATTTTTCTGCTGCATGTCTGTTATGCAAAGCTCATGAATTATTTAGAGTTCATTTTCTTGGCTTATACGGCAAGAACTTGATAACTCTTTTAAGCTTCAAGTATGTATTGCCATTTTTAACAGCTAGGTTCAATCCCAACCTAGGGCAGGTCACTAGCTAGTCGTTTCCTCTTTGTATTGTTTGGTTTCTAATTCGGCCGTTAGGCTACCTTTGTACCGCTTTTCTTATTCTCCTTAATGAATGAAACGTAAATCTCCTGTGTTTTCGAAAAAAAACTTTGCCGGTATAAAATATAGTATTAGTAACACTGCACTGATGGTCCATGGAGGAATAGTAGCAGATTTCACCACCACCCAAAGGAGGGGAAGCAGATAATAATGGCATGAGCCATGAGAAGGCAAGGCTGCCCAAGTTACACTTTTTTGCTCGATTGATTCGTGTGGACTCAGTGTGGGTGCTGGCCCATGACCTAATGAGTGCACTTGCAGAAACAATGCACACATATGCGTGTCTTTTTCTGTGTTGTTCTTCTCTCTCTGAATGTGCAGTGCTTTGGCCTTGCATGTGAGCGTAGATATGCGCAGCACGATCTCGCCATCGGTATCCCTTGCTGGATTCTTCGCAGTCCGCTTTGGGAGAAATGATTGCTTCTTTGGAGAAAATACTAAAAAGAAGGTTTGAGCTGGTCGGTTGGTCGTTATGAGAGAGCGTTGGCTAATCGTCCATTTTCAGTGCTTCAGTTTATCTCTGAACCCATCATTTGCTTATAAATGGATTTGATTTCCTCGTCAAGAAACGCTCGTACCCGGCATGTCACAGCAGCCGGCAGCTAAGGCGCACACATATTTAGTTCTACAGGGAGAAACCTCAGCCCTAGCCTACGCAAGTCAATAGCATACAAACAAGAAGAAACGATAAGATAGTGATTATGCTAAGCTCGTCATAAGATAGTGATTATGCTAAGCTCGTCGTCACTTTCCGCTTGTACAGCAGATTCTCTTGACCAAAGCAGGACCATCACTGTCTGCGATTGACAGGGACTACTAAACAGATCCTCCCATTAGCAACTACTACAAGCTTTGGCACCTCCTACGCCATGCAAATCCCTCAATTTGGTCAGCCTTTTCACCCCTTTTGCCCCTGATCGATCTTCTTTTCCATGGAAAATCACATGAGCTAAAGTGATGGCTACTCTTGATCAGACACATATGATGCGTCTTCCACATTGCCATGCATAGAGATAGAATTAGCATCAAACATGCAGACATGGAGTTGGTGGGAGATCAGGAGGACACACACTGGACCTGAAACTCACTAGCTCCCGTCAAGGGTTGCGGTGATGGTGATTACATTAGCCCGCTGTTTAAGCAATCTGAACTGCTCCACTACGCAGATTTGGATCCTAGGTTTTCGTTATGACGACATCGCGGAGCACTAATCGAAAGCAAATTTGGCACCTGTGGCTGCAATTGATCTGAGCTTGAACGCAATTGATCCTTCTTCTTCGTCTTTATGCATTTGTACCTTCGATCCTTCTTCTTTTCCTCTTTCTCATCTGCCTTTCAACCTTTCTGTACACCCTTTCTTCTTAACGAATGAAACGTACTTTTTCTGTGTTTTCGCGAAAAAAACAGAAGTTCAGGCTTCATTTCATTAATGCAGAGCTACACATATTTTTGGGTCAAGTTGCTGTAGACTCGTGTATGAATGGAGTTACGAGGCAATGTCATGACCGTACCTAAAAAAGAAAAGGCAATGTCATGACCCGAAGCAGATAAATTTGCCGTGTGTTTGTGCTGGTCTAGAAGGTTTGTTGGGCATTGGACCTAGACACCTTGCCTACAAAGTCGAACAGTTGAACACCCAACTTTCAGACTTGCTTTTGTAATTTTCCCTGGATGCTGATAGAGCAGCCAACAATATCTTGGTGCTTCCTTCAGCACCACCACAAAAGCCTTCCACAACAGCTGTAAAAGCACAGCCAAATGTGCTCAAAAGCGTCCATCTCTGATTCCATTCCATTCCACAACAGCACAAAAGTCCACTATTCTTTATTATTGCTAAGCAGCAAAAGCAGCTGCTGCTCGTATCCACATCATTCATAGGACAGCCCTCTCAAGTTATGCCCCGAGACCGACTAAATCTTCCTTAATTTGCTTGGCAGATTCTTCCATTCGCCTAGAAGTTATCCTGGAACGCCGCCACATTGCGCAGAGAATTAGCGGGCATTGGTTTCTGCTGTTCTTTTTGTTCATTCTTTAGTGCAGATAGGTTTCTTTTCTCTTCTTGTAATGCCAGTATTTAAGGTGAGGAAGACCTTGAAAGAAAGGAATGACTTGGATAGTAGCATTAGGTGATAGTGAGAGAGATTAATGAAGCTTGCCTGTTCTTCTCTCCTGTCATTGTTAGCATAGGCGCATCAATTTTGTTTCAGTTGGCTCTTTTGCTGTTCAAGAGGTTGATTTCAGTTGTTTGCCCTATTCTTGGTGTTTGTTTCTGCCGAGCGGAGACTAAATTGACAAGCATAAATGCTACTGTTTGGAAGAAAAAGACTGCTTCCTGCATTGTCAGGTTGTATAATTCTTTTGCTTCTCACCCCAACCCAGGGCGCCTCAAATAGCTCGGAGAATTTAAATCAAAGCTACAAGGCTGCTCAGCCTTTGGAGGTAATCCTCATGCCTTCTGTAATTTTCAGGGAATTTCCTGGTTCTATTTATGTTTACTAGAATCTGAATATCCGATAGTAGAAGTTTATTACTGAATGCAACACTTCATTTATTTTTGCAGCTCACACCCAAACTCTCATTGCAACTCAAGCTCCATGCCTTCCTGCTATGGTCTTCAGTTGGCTTCTTGATGCCGATAGGAGTACTACTAATGAGAATCTCAAACAATGTTAAAAGCACCAAAAACATCAAGGTTCTTTTCTACTGCCATTTTGCTTCACAGGTATGTGAATGGAACTCAACTTTTGCAATTGCTCAATTTCTCAGAAAGCAGCAGATGCAAAATTATGTGTTGAACTGCACCTAGCAGATTGTTGCTGTCATTCTTGCTACTGCCGGGGCAGTTCTATCAATAAGTAACTTTGAGAACGCCTTCAACAACACTCATCAGAGAATAGGATTGGTACTCTATGGCTTCATATGGCTTCAGCCACTCATCGGCTTCTTGCGACCAGACAGGTGGAGGCACATGAGTTTAAATTTCATCAAGATTTGTTTTGCATTTTCTCACGCTTCTTGTGAAGCTTATGCCTGAACATGTTACCTAATTTCTTCTCCAGGGGAGTGAAGATAAGGAGCATGTGGTACTTGATCCACTGGCTTCTCGGCATCGCGATCTGCGTGGTGGGCATTGCCAACATCTACATCGGCCTCCACACGTACCAAGAGAGGACCGGGAAGAGCGTGAGGCTGTGGACTGTCCTCCTCACCGTCGAGGTTTCGGTGATGGCGTTCGTCTACCTCTTCCAGGACAGATGGAACTACATGGTCCAGCAAGAAGCCATCCTTGACGACGAGCAGGTGGAACCCACATACGCGGCCAATGATCACAAGGAGGCGGCCGTGGTGCCTTAGTTATCTTCCGAAATAGGACACCAAGTGGCCAATTTCTGGCAGGCTGAAGCAGAAGAAGTGAATTGATGCTTGCCAAATGCATTGACCTGAGAGGCTATCCTGAAGAGTAGACATTTGTACAGTTTCTGCGAGCCTCCGCTACATTTGTCTTGCGCAGCCATCTCTTGGATTGTGTTTCAACTAAGCTACCAGTCGGACAGCTTGTCAAGAGTAGATAGATTCATGCACCGCATTTCCCCGGGGGCAAATGCGTGCGTGATTAACACGAGATTAATTGCTGGTTATAAATCGCACGTTCTGAAAGTATACTGGGGCAAATACGATTTTACAAGCACGGGACCCGCGCGTTGCTCCGGGGTCTGACAAAGGTCGTAGAACCCGCGACCACCGTCCGGCCGAGACCGGGGGCAACGCCGAACTCAACAAGCACGGGAACGGCACGGCCGACGGCCGCCGAGCGGATAAAGCGCGATGCCCAAGCGGCATATTGGTGCGCGCACGTTCCAATCATGGCCCAGAATCCAACCGTTGATAGTCAGACGCCGGCGGTTGCGGCGTGTGGCGTGGGACGAAGTGGCGCGCACGCGCGCGCGATTGCAATGTGCCATGCCCGTGCGTATCGCCGTATATAACGGCGCGGTGTTCGGACGAACGCATCCCGCCGGGAAAAAAATTCTATAGCATCCCATGCTATATAAGATCCAAGGCATCCCTCGCCTCGTGAGAAGTTGACGCATGGCAAAAACGAATCTCAAAGCAGCAGCTTCTTCCCGCTTCCTCCTCCGTGCGTCACCCCAGAGCAACCGCTGCCTATGCCGTGGCGTCTCCGGCCGCTCGCGCACCACCACTGCTGACATCGCGCTGCCCTAGCCGAGACACCGCGAACGCTTCCGTCGACAAGGACTACCCCATGGCGTCCAGTAGTCCCGTTGCCAACAACCCGCACGCCACCGTCAGCAACCCCGAGCCGATGTTGACGAGCTTGGCCCCTTACCTCATGGCGCTGGCCAGCGCGCCTCCGTCGCTGCCTCTCGTGCACTGCCGATTCACGCAAGCCGCTACTGGCGAACCTGCCTCCTGTCGAACCCGCCTTGATGAGCCATGCCGAGTAGTCACGCCGCTGGACAAACCACAGCCCAGTCGGTGTTAGGAATAATCCCACATTGATTATGAGAGAGAAGAAAACACAACTTATAAGTGTGAGCGAGCCCCCACCCATTAGACTAGTCTTTTAGGGGAAGAAGACTCAATACTACTTATAAGGTTGTTGCTCCATTGCTCTGTAAGCTTAGTTGTGTTCAGCCTATTTGGACCTGTGGCTCGGGGAGTAAAATCCGGTTGGACCTAGACATACGGCCGGGTCCAGATCTAACAATTGGTATTAGAACCCAGATGTCTAACATCTCCTTAGACCTCATGGTTGCAGAAGTGTCCAACCAATGTGTGAGGAGGAGATTGTTAGGAATAATATCATATTAGTTGTGGGAGAAGAGAAAGCACAACTTATAAGTGTGAGAGAACCCCCACCCATTGGATTAATCTTTTGGGGGAGAAGACCCAATACCACTTATAAGGTTGTTGCTCTGTTGTTCCGTGGGCTTAGTTGTGTTCAGCCCATTTGGACCTGTGACTCGTGGAGTAAAATTCGGTTGGACCTAGGCATGCGGCTGGGTCCAGATCTAACAGTTGGCACGTGGTGGCCGGGTGGGTCGCATTCACTGCTCCGACGCACTCTCTCGCCGACCGCGGCCCAAGCCACCCACATCACCTGAGACAAAGCGCGCGACTCCGCTCTACTGGCCAGCCTAGAGCTGCTAATGGACTTAGATCTGTCTAGGATTTTGGATCAGATTAGTCTAAAATTGTAAATAGATATGATCAAATTTAGACCATTCTTTATTGCATCAGACTTGGACCGGGTCTTGGGTCTCATATTTTTATACTAATTACTAAAAGTAGATAAGAGTTAATCCTAATTAGACAACTAAGAAAGTAAGAATACATAAGTGTTTGGTCTAAACTAAGGTTTAGATCTGTTTTTAGGCCTAGATGAGATTTAGACTTTACAATTGCTCAGATTTAGAATAGATCATTCTCAAATTTATTTGGATTTAGACCAAATTTCGGTCCACTAGCAATCCTAGGCCGGCCCATTCCTCTGCGCGAGCAGCCGAACCCATCAGTGCCACGGCCCGCGCTACATGGCTCCCTCTCCAGGAGCCCCATAACTGGTGGCCCAGGCACCGTTGTACGGACGCAAGTGGACCTCACAGCACGAATCGTAGGCAAAGGATGTGGAACACAGGATTTGGACGGGCCGGGCCGCCCATTCGAGGATGCAAGGTGGCAAGCTTCGGGCCCCTGGTCTCATGCGAGATGTGTTTTCGGTGCGAATTTGCTTCGCGGATTTTATTCGCGATCTGTTTTCCATGGTGCAAAACTGGACTAGGTGTCTTTTGTGAGAGCCGTTTACGGTGCAGAACTTGGGCCCCAGTATTACGGCCCGTTGCTCGAGTGCTGCTTAAGCCCGGCCGGTTCGTCAAAAGGTGCGTGGACCTGGGCTGCTAAAGATTATTGGACTGGAAGCCTTAAGGAGCCTGTGCATTTGGTCCCGGCTCCCCAGACGCGAACTCGCGGCTCAGCATGCGCTCGCCGGAGATGTCCATGATGCGCGAGCCCGCCGCGCCCTTGGACACCGCATCAAGAAACAGTGGCGCGTCAAGCCCGGTGGCGCGTCCAGCCAGGGCCTCGCTGACGCCGACCTCCCCGGCCACCGCCACCTGGTTGGCAATCTTGCTGCTCTGGCCGCTGCTGGGTGGGCCCATGTAGGTTGGCCTAGGGCGCCGATTTTTGAGCGATTTTCGAAAAAATCAGTTCTATCGGTCAACCTCGGTTAGAATATAAATTAATCTTAAATATTTTGATCAAATTTAAATTTACACTAAGTTATACCGATTTGCTTTGAAAATTTTGGCTAAAACAACTCCGATATTTTCTAATTTTCAGTAAATTTATTTAAAATTCAAATTTTAATTTAACATTTTCGGGTCGACGTCCACCAAAATTAACCGATAACCGATAATCGGTGCTATGGACATTACCCCCTAAAATGTTGCAACCGTTTATCCAAACTCTGGGTCGGCCTGCGAAGATGGGCGAAGAGGGGGACAAGCCAGGCCACCACGGCCTCGTCGCCGCCGGCGAGGATGGCGAGCATGCCGTCGCGGGCGCCGGAGACAGCAGAGTCGACCGCGTAGCGCCCGGTGGCACGCGCGGCTTCGGCAATCTCGCTTGCGAGGGAAGGGGACGAGCTCGCGCAGTCCACCAGGACGCAGCCGGGGCGGAGGCCCACGAGGGCGCCGGAGGCGGCGTCCAAGACGACCGCGCGGACGTCACCGGGGTTGCCGACCATGGTGAACACCACGTTGGAGGCCGCCGTCACGGCAGCCGGCGAGTCCGCGAGGCTCGCGCCGGCGGCGACTAGGGTCTCCGCCTTGGCCGGCGTGCGAGCGTACGCGGTCACCGCGAACCCCGCGACGAGGAGGAGCGCAGCCATAACGCTGCCCATGACGCCGATGCCGATCCACCCCACCCTCGTGGCCCCCGGCCGCACCTGCGCCGGAAAGCCAAACGCCACTGCTTCCACTTTCTGCCCCTCCTCCATGACCATGACCACCACTCTCTGAACTCTCTAGTCTCAAGTTCCCAAGTGCCCAAAGCAATCGCATTTTTTTATACTAACACCAGACAACGATAAATAAACAACTCATTGCTCCCAAAACGCCATCGCTTGCATCATAGCATCCAAATAAACGCAAATTAACTCTGAGCAGATTGGAAATTTCCATGGTTATACTAAAAGGTAGAAATTTTACAGCATCACCACCAAGAGAAGAACTAAATAACCAAGAAAACTAAGATTGCAGTAATCACACCACACGCCCAATTATGGGGAAGGGTCAGTAGCTTAGAGGTGGCAGCCGCAGCATAGGAAGAAGCAGGAGAGCGCGAGGCCGAGCACGACGGCCTCCGCGACGTACATGACGCGGAACACGACCGCATCGAGCACCGCCGAAGCCGAGCCGCTCCGCAGGCTAAGGGAGAACCCCGGGAGCCGCTTCCACCGGAGCGACCGCGACAGCGACGCCAGCCTGGAGGCGCCCCCGGCGCCGGACGCAGCGTCAGCGCCCAGCTTCCAACGCCAGCTCCGGGGCAGGTACTCCCGCGGTATGAGCCGCCGCAGCCACCGGCGCCGCGCCGTGGCCGTGGCCGGCGCGATCGCCGTCCCGGCCTCCGGGGACATGGGCGCCGTCTCGGACGCCGCGGCCCCCACTGCGTCCGTGTCGATGGCCATTCGCGACAAGCGGCCCTTGTTTAGCCGCTAAAAATCCTTCCTGCGGGGAGCGGAGGCTCGGAGACCGGCCGGGAATATATGGGGGTCGGCTGAGGAGGGGTTTGTTGCACTTTGCCCCTGACTTTCAATTTTATATCGATTTGTTCCTTGATTTTGCTTTGCGCACAAGGCACCAAAGGCAACGTCTAGCAGCTGCTTCAAACCTTCGAACGCACAGGTGTTTGTTTTTGGAGAGATCGTCAATGTACACAATAGTTATGTGTTGCAAATTGTTCTTAAGGCTTCTGTTGGTTGTCCCCAATGAGTAATAGCCTGGCAAATGCCGATGCCAACTTTATCTCAATTCGGTAGCTATATATCTTGGCTGATGCTGATTCCTAGTCATTTACAGATTGATTTCGTTGGTTCCAAAGGTTTTGCAGGAGAATGGAAACTAGCTAGCACATCAACATGTTCCTTGGCAAAGCAAAGAACAGAACAGAACAGAAAGAGATATATATTCTTTCTGGTTGGCTAAGGACCTAGAGCCTTGCACCAAGATCATGCATGTCATGTCCTATACTAAGTACTTGATTGCATTTGAACACATAACTAATCGAAGCAGTAATCTATTGGTAGATCTAGAAGCAGGAGTGCTCACAGACCAGAGGCTCTGCTTTTGACAAACCAGGCTTGAGCTTGTTTAATGAGTAATGGCCTAGGAAATGCCGATGCAAATGTGTATCCATTCGATGCGACATGCTTTTCACATGCGACATGCCTCGTTTTCTTGTGTATCTCATGCGATGCCGATGCCAACTTTGGGGGTGATCGGAATAGCGATGGGCTTTAATTAAAAACATCAGAAATTGGTGAAAAACATCAGAATGAGTTAGTGGATAGTGTAGTGAATAGTGAAAAAAAAGCTGAAACTAGAAGCTGAAGCCGAAAAAAGCCGAAACGATCACCCCTATCTATTCGTTCGCTCAGACATGTCACGGTCTCGTCTTCCATCTCTTCTTTTCATTTGCTTCGCTTTCGACGACTCACCCGCGAGAGCAGCAGCACTCAGCCACCAGGCCACAGTTACAGTACGTGTCGAGAGGCTCGAGCGTTTGTCTAACTCTGGAGGCTGCAGGCAGTTGAGACTTCGAGACGTACGGCTGCGAGCGACTAGGAGTGAAGTGAATGCTTTTTTGTCTTTGACAACGACTGCAGAGTAGAACCTGGCTGAAGAACAAGCCTGCAAGCTTGTGCCAGTTGCAACTGCTGTGATGGGTCGATCTGTGGCTCTGCTTTGCTCGTGCAAAAGAAGCACGCATCTGCGTGAAACGGAGCACGAACGTCGTGAAAAAGCAATGCAGCGTGCAGCCGGCCGTGCCAGAAAGTTTTGGAGCGGCAAGCGGTGCGCCGGTCCGTCCGGCGCAGGGTGGTTGGGTTGGTAGAGCATCGCCATTGTTCCAGAAGTTCTCTCTTTTTCCCCAAATCTACAAGTTAATTCGAACCGTTGGGGAACCAACTTAAGGTGATCCTAATTTGCAAGTACGGAGACGATCGAGCTTGGCACATTTCAATTTTCAATAAACAGAACAGATTGAAATGCAAAATTGAGCCCAGTTCAAAAAAAAAAAATGCAAAACTGAGAAACTGTGTACACAGCTTCATTTTTCTGCAGATTGCCGGTGGCGTCGATAGTCAGGATTCAGGAAGGGGTGAGCATGAATGCATGATGCAGCTAACGTCCGTGCCTCTCGGGACTAAATCAAATGTGGTTCAGAATTGTTCAGTTTATATCTGACGAATATGACTCAATCAAGACCGAATTTACTAGTATTCTAGCAATAGATGCACTCCAGTTGTCAACTGAGTAGTATACTCTAGTTAATACATGTGTTAGTCGTTGTGATATATAGACAGTATAGAATATAATTTCGCATTTAGATGTGCATACCAAGAAGACAAGGACCACCACCATGCACCAATCATCATCATAAACTACCAACGAGATAGCCGTTAACAGCTAGCGACTACGCACAGCACAGAGCAGAGCAGCCTACGACGGGGCACAACGTACCGATATACTCTCTCTCCGATCCTACCTAGGAAAAGATAGACGCATTCAGCTTTGCTTCCCATCGACAAAGTTCAGGAAGGGATTTTTTTTTATATGAATCTTTAGGAGTGCAATGTAATATATAATCGTTCCAATGCGAGTCTAACAGGTAGCAGTAGTACTGTGGTAGACAGGCTGTGTATCTGCAACGGCCGGAAGAAATTAAAAGGAGATTATTGGTTCGGTGACCAGCTAGCAAGCTAACGAAAGTGAAGTTAAGGCGCGGAAAATGAGCAGCAAACAACGCTTTCTATCTGCTAAATATATATACCTCTGCCGAAATCATCGTAGGGATGTTAACCGGCTGGCATCAAATTAGGCACTTCTCCAAGCGACCACTGCTTCTGGTTTCTAGAACAGATTTTTAATTTTATCTTTTTTGTTTTTTGTTTTTTGTTTTACTTTTTTCACTATTCTTCTTCATTATGTATGATGATATAATTTTTTTAAATTTAATTACTAAAAAAACTAATAAGTTATTACAGTATATTTTAATCCATAATACAGAAATTAGTAGTCACTTCAATCACTACCTAGTTTCCTTCTTCGCCGGCCGCCTCGCTGCGATGGTGCAACCCCACTGCTCGCCTGTACCCGGTTTTAAACGGGTTGGCGTAAACTGTCATGTACAGCCCTAAATCATCGCACGCACTCTGTTTTTCCAATGCTTTTATTCTTGCTGGAGAGAGAATGGATGGATGGTCACATCCTTCACAATCACATCTTCATTTGTGCGAATGTGTTGCATGTACGATTTCCTCGCTTTCTTTCTTCTTGCGTGAAAGAATTATTTTCTCTTTCGTTTCCTTTCTAGATTAGATTAATTGCATCCAGCATGTAGCTTGCACGAAATAGAGTGAAAGAAAAAGATTCAACTACTTTGTGTTTGCTAAGCAAATTGATCTAGCTTTGCGGGGAGCAAAAGCTGAGGTCGTTGCGGAGATTCACGCGGCTGGGACTCGTCGTTTCCAATCACGCGGCCTTCTCTACAGGCTTCTAGAAAATTGCTTGTTCTCTTCCTTTTCCGGAGAACAAAAATGGCCGCCCGCCCGCATAGGATGGTGCAAAAGTGCAGGACGGTGGAGGCCATCTTTTCTTTTTCTGCACGCAGATTGCTTGCGGTGTAGGGAGTAGTCCAGGCCACCCCCCATCGACACGTCTGGGCAATGCGCACTCTGGTGTTACAACAGGCAGTATATACACTTCACATTAACCATATTCTACTGTACTTTCAGATGAACTGGGTATTGCATCTGAAAGTTTGAAGAGAAAAAATCTACCGAGTCTCGTACTCAGAATGTGCAATCCAATTATAGGCAACCGCTTGAAAAGAAAGAGACTAAGGGGTGATCATTTTAGCGATGGCTTCTGGTTTTTGGTTGAAATTTTACTATAGCTAGCTTTTTTTACTGTAGCTAATTTAGCTTTTTGGGCATAATTAAATTTAAAAAAATGTAAAAATAGAAAAAAATATGTTAGCCCATCACGGACAATGCAAAGGAACACGGGAAAAAAAGAAAAATGCAAAAAAGCTCAAAAAATCTAAAAAAATTCAGAAAAAGATAAATTACTGAATAGTGAAAAAAAAAGCTGAAACTGAAAAAAAGCTGAAACGAACGGGGCCTAAACCGCTGGTACTACTCGTACTAGTATTGATCATTGATGCATTTCTATAGAATGTGTTGCTGGGACAAGGTCCGGCAACGTAGTAGAGGGCATGTTCTTTTCAGTTTCTCAAAACGACTTTTGGTTTTTGCTATAGTACTTAACTTTCAAATAAAATATTTCTTTAAGATGAAGTCTACAAGTTAATTATAGTACACGTTAAAAGCCCAACATCTGTACCATCTAAAATCACAAGCGAGTATCTCTCTCCGTAATCTCTATCATAAATAACTAAAATTCAAAAATTTTAACTAAAGGATATAGACCACAGCAAAAAAAAAAAACAGACCCTCGCCTTTTTTGTCCCTCGTAACAGCGTTGGAATTTGCACAAATCATGAGGGCACCTAAGTACCTTACACGTGGAAGCATGAGCAAATGTAGAGCTGCTTGGCCGCACTTGTCTGTTCTGTGTTGTCTCGCATCGCAACTTGTACGCAGCATCATGGTCACTCTCGTAAAACTAATTAAGGTCCAACGCAGAAATTACATAACAATACCTGTGACTTGTCATGTTATATAGATATAAGATTAGAAATAATTTTTTAATATATGATATCTAGTAACCACATGATCATTTAATTAATTTCTTCCTTCTTATGTCACCTCTTCTCTTCTTTTTACCAATTCTCATCCTCTAGCTTTTGAGAAATCCGATGGACTAGGAGAGGTGAACTGGGAGGAAGTGGAAATGATTTCTGTCTATGTTGGTTTGCTTGGTTAAGAAGAAAGGAGAATGCTGGCTCTCTCTCTCTCTCGTTGTGGCTTTGTTTGGCCTTAACCTTGGCCTCCTCTTATCACTCAATTATCTCTTGTTGTTGTCGATCTTTCATTGGCCTTGCTTGGCTAGGATGTGCTGTTGTGCTCCTATTGACTGGATGGGAGAATGGAGGGCCCACAGGTGATTATTTGCTAGTACTGGTTTGTGTTGGCTAAGATTGTGCACTGTTAGTTGTAACCCATTTTTGGCTTATTGGATATGGCATGTCTTTAGTTGTACAAAGGAGGAATATACCTCCAATGGCATCCTTGTCTATCCTTGTAGCCTTGTGTATTTCTCTTGCAACTGGTTGGCTTTTCAAAGTTATAGAATTGGTTTTGTGGCTATCTGTTGATGGTTTTGGGGTTAGTTTATTTGTGATTTTGCCGGATGATGAATTGCACATTAGTGAGAGGTACCGACCAGCCCTGGATGGTCTTGGTATCTCAGTAAGCTAAAAGAACAGATAATATGAAAAAGGTTGAGTCTCACGACACTTTACTAACACTTAACTCTTGCTCGTTTTGTTCTCTTTTGTAGGGTCAAAATGTCATTTGTCTCTTGTATTTTATTATCCATCTATTTTATCAAGATTATAATATGAGTATTTTCCCCTTTCGTAAAGTAATTATACTTGTGCTGTCAAGAGGTACTATATTTGTGAACTAATTTTATTTACCATATCTTGAGGTTAACTGTTATTTACTTTTACAAGATAATACTGTTGATTATTTGTTTAAGTAATTGCTAATTAAGTCCCTTCTCATTTGGGTTTCAGCTTTTAGTTTCTGACTTTTTAATTTTGACTTTTTAACTTTTTGGTTGTTTTCTATATTCCTCTGTATTATCCGTGGTCCATGACGAAAGAACCTGTCTTTTTTAATTTTTAAATTTAATTATACCAAAAAACATTTACAGTAGCTACAATACAAAAAAAATCTTAAAACAGTAAAAAAGAAAACCCAAAAACCAACTTAAACGCCACCTAAAGTTTGGCAAAAGTCGGGTCGGTTCACGCGGCTCCCCACCCCCAATCCGATCCTGAATATAGATTTAAATTAGAAGAGACGAACTCAGGGAGTCACTTTCGGGCGCGGAAAGCCAGAAACCGTCCTGGACCTCAAAGCTGATATCTCGCTCGATGGACGGTTGCGTCCGGACGAAACGATAAATCGGCCTTCCTAGCAATACACGTCGTTTGGGCCTAACAGCTATACAAGGCCCATGAGAAAACGGGCGGGCGGAGCTAGCTCATGGGCCGCCAGGTTACATATGCGCTGCTCGAGGCTGCGCCGCGCGACGGCGAGTTGCGCCGCGTTGACAATACCGGGTCGCATGGACCGTTAGGTAGGGGGCTAGGGACAGCCCGTGTTTTTTTTTTGTTTCCTGGTTTTCGTTTTGATTTTTTTAAAAAAAGTTAAAGTAAATAAAAAGACTGGATTATCTAAACAGCTTTTAGAACCTAAAACTGTATGTATAGTCTATATCGGCGTCTTCATCATTTGTTGCCGTCTCGAAAAGTATAGACAAAAAATATCAATCACAGTAAAAAACTATGAGCATGTTCTTTGTGGCTACTGCTTATGGTTTTTATTAAAAATTTTGAATTTTTCTGTTCGTGATAAAGATTATGGACAGAGAGATACTCGTTTGTGATTTTGGCTGGTATAGATATTATGTTTTAATATATACTATAATTAATTTATAGACATTATCTTAAAAAATAATCCGTTTGAAAGTTAGGTACTGTAGTAAAAGTCAAAAGCCGAATAAGAACATGCTATATTAGCCATAGCTCAAAAAATATGGTATTTGGTTTTGTTTATATTGTCTTCTAAAAACTACATTTCTATATTAAATTGCTTAAAATACCTAGCTTTTAAACGAAATATCTTAGTCCATTGTAACATATACTATAACAATTTTATTTATATTAACTAAAATTATACAGAAGTGTGAAGTGTCTCTCTATAGTTTATTACTATTTATAAGTCAAAATTAAAGCCCAAAGTCATAAGTTTATACGAACGGACCTTTATCTCATCATTTAGTTGGGCTTCCGTCGAAGTCGAACACCTTTCTCCATTGTTTGGGCTGGAGTCTTATTTCTTTTGTCTGAAGGAAGCAGTAGGCAAGGCAATTACTGTGTACAGAGAACGCTAAAGTCCACCCATGAAATTATGGCCGGGCCAAAAGTGGCCACGTGTACCGTTACACCACGCATTTCCTTTTTTCAACGGGGCATGAGCATCGCCCTATATTAATTAAGAGGAAAAATGTCTACAGAAAGGAGTTGGTTTTGTCGCCAACGATTTCCTTGGCACTTGGGGCCTCTGACCGACTACTGTGAATAGCGATGGCTTTTGGCTGAAAAAACATCAGAATTGGTGAAAAACATCAGAATGAGTTAGTGGATAGTGTAGTGAATAGTGAAAAAAAGCTGAAGCTAAAAGCTGAAGCTTTTAGAAGTCGTTCCGATCACCCCCAAAAAGCGCAGGCTCGAGCCGGGCAGAGCACAGCAGTCGAGTCAAGCGTTTTGACTCCATCAGCAGCTCTGGTTTTCCAACCAAATCCCATGTGCCCATACACGTTTCCCTCCTGAGACCAAGAAAACAAAAAAAAAAAAAACAAAGTGTCACCACCATGGCTGCATTTGACCTGGGCTCTCTGCCTCCGTTTACTGCCGCAAAATCCATACTTTTACCGTAAGTTTTCACTGCTGCTGTCCTCGGTCTAATTCAACCGTTTCTTTCGCCTCCTGCAGGCTAGCTAGTGCGTATGCCCGGTGTCTTTCTTGGAAGGGCATGTGCTCTGACTTTTGGGGGAGACATGTCGTCCATTGTTTAGAGCTAAACAAAAACCAAAGGAGCACAAATTACGCGGGCACCAACTCAGAGGAGGGACAGACATCTCTCATCTCATGCAACGCGATGCGTAATTCCTCTCCCAATCCACGAGGCATCGTCCTTGACCATATTCTCGACATATCTTAATCCTCGCCGTGTGACTTAGCTCGTGTTGTTAACTGTTACGACTACTGACCAATGGAGGAAAGTTAGTTTGCAAGAGTTGACCTTTGCGAACGTGGATACAGGATGCATGGATCGCTGCGAGCCTGCGACGGGACGGGAGAAGAATCTAACCCAAGAGGGGGGGATGCGACGAGACGGGAGCATGCGCCAGACTGCCGCAGCATGTGCCACGCATCGTGACGCGCGCACACGTTTCTCTCCCCTTGCCTGTACTGCAACGCGTTTCTGCTGCATCGGCGCCTGTGTGCCGGCCAGGCCGTGCTGTAAATTCAACACGTTTAGGCTATGATCTATAATATTTAGTTTATAATTTTTAAATTCTAACTATTTTTAAGAGAGTATAAAAAGACTGACAGTCGTATATGATTTTTGGTCGGTACGTATGAAGTCAGTACAATGTCTACTATAATCGACTTATAGATTTCATCTTGAAAAGACGCACTGTTTGAAAGATAATTACTATAGCAAAAAGACAAAAACTACATCCAGCAAGTCCAAAACAACTTAGCCTAATTTGTCTAAGAACCGGGTTGCAACTGTGAAAGAGATCGCCTGCAGTCGATGCAGAGCTTGACTTAGAGTGGTATGTGGGTGCACGCGTGCATGTAGCTCGGTACAAATCAAACAGGAAGAATTGTAGGGTGCAGAGGAGTTCGTATGAGATGTGTAATGAAATTGTCGCGGCCATCACTCTTTCTCTGCCCAGCAACATCGGGGTATGAACTGAAAACTCAGAAACTCGAGGTGAATATAAGTTCAGGCTGCTTTGCAAGTTCAGTGTTTCAGTTATCTCAAACTAGCCAAAGACAATGAACCACCTGTCTGAATCTTCTACAACTGCAGGCATTCCATTTTGTTTCATGCATGGAGTCATGGAGATATCAAGCATGACCTTATACTGATCGATATTTCTTCTGAAATATTGAAGGGCATTTGATGATGGAAAGTGCTAGGACTGTGTATAGAAACACCTCTCCTCTCGTCACTCCTCAGTAGGAAGAAAGAAGAAGCATAATGCTCATTGCATTCTCCAGCCTTTTTGAGCTAAGCCATGCTAATCATTGGAGCAGGCCCCCAGAATTGCAGTGTGAACCTACAAGGATGGGGCTCTTGTAAGAAGACTCCCTGCAAGACAGCAGCCCCAGAAAAAGAGGCAGATGATACTAAAAGGAAAATAATGATGTGCAGGGAGCAAGTCAAAAGGGCCTAACGTAAACAAGATTATTTGGGAATAAACACCATGCACCTGCCACATATAAAAACATCTGCCTGGTTCTTGCTCTCTCCTATAACAATCCTTCAAGGGTAGATCACATGAGTACAGTCTGGCTGAAAGCTTTCAATGTTTATTGGCTGCTTCATGGCACTGGTCCAAAGGGGAATAAGAACAAAAAACAAGGAGGAAGTGGATCTCCACGGAATTGCCCTTTGCAGCAGGGGTCATCTCTTGACTCTGCTCACCAAACTTCTGCATGCCATGTCCAGAAGATGTACTGTGTGCCTTCAGATTTGTTCTTCTGATCAATCACATCGCCATCCACCAAGAAGTACTACCCTATTAACTTTCAATTCTAGGAACTGGTTTTTTTACCGTAAATGTTCAGAGAAGCAAAAGTTCTGAAAGTGTGAATGCCAGAATGAATAATATGAGACAAGTCTCTCCAAGTTTTGTCAAAATACATAGATTCTAAGAGAAATCAGTGACTGATTTATACCCAGTTATTACTTACTAGTAACCATAGCCACTTTAGATAACCTGGTCTAAGTCCACAAGAACAAGTCTAATGTAATATCGACTGTAAATCCAATTTCCGGATATATGGATAATTCCTTTAGCCAAAAGGTAAGGCTTGGAAGGAACCTGTATGGCCATCAGCTCCAACTCCCAACTCAAATCACTTTCAGCATATATAGGGTGTGAGTTTTCATATGACAAAAGTAGGATATAAATAAAGGGAGTTTTTCAGATTGCAAAAGGTTAGTCTTTCCAAAGAAAAAGATTAGAAAAAGTTAAGGTGCCTAGCCAACCTTTCTACATCCTGTCTCTCAGTGGGGGTGAGGAGATATTGAAACGTGAGATCTTCCTACCCACTATCTAGCAACTAGCACTTGAAAGCTGCAACCTTTTCCTTGGCCCTTTCATTTCTTATGGCCATCAGTAAACCAATCTAGCTTTGCGACTCAGTCATGTTGATGGCTTCGCTCAGAAAGGCGATCTGACAAAGCATGTCTCATGGTAAAACTATACCGAGACAGTTGAAAACTTTGGCATTTCTAGCTTTTGACAGGATCAGAACGTGCTCAATTTTGGATGCGTTGTCTCGGTGGAAATCATATACGGCTGTACTGCCGCTGCCGCTGCCGCTTTCAGCTTTCTAGCAGGAGTCTACGTTTGAACATGGGAAAGATTCTATCTTTTTCCACGAGGAACTATGCAACTTTTTGTATCTCATGCTAATTTGTCAGGACAAGAAAATGAGACGTAGTTTTCGCCATAGGAACTTGTCATTCGAAGATGCTTATTTCAACCAAGGAATAGTTCGGAAAATCTGTTTACAAGGAATTCGGATGTTGGTATGAACCATTTGCCAGATGAAGGGTTCAGGATTGTTCCTCTACAAGGATTGAATCGGTAAAAAAATGAAAAGTTCCAAAGATGCCTGAATTATGAAGGATGCAAGTGGCAACTACTTCTTGGATGCTAAGGTAGTGTGCTTTTTTAACTGAGTGGTAAGTGGTATGTAGATATGAAATGTTTACCCCTTTCTTGGGTAGATTATTTAATGAAATGCGCACCGTTTGAAGCAATGACATGATGGTCCAACTTCAACATGTTGGAACGCAGTCCAAGAGCTGAAATTGACTTGGGTGAGGTTAGTCCAATTAACTGGATTAAGTCAGTCCTGTGAAATTAATAAACATTGCCTTGTTCATGATCGCCTCATGCCTTGCAGGCATCAAGTTTTGATCTTTTATACCTGTCTATAGGTCTCTTGCCCCATAAGCAAACTCGTACGCAATCTTTACTCCTTTTTTTATTATTAATGTTGACACAGTACAAGGGTCTAGATTTGATTACGGATGCTCTGGAGTTAAGAATTTGATGAGGTGCTGCTTGCATTGGAATCTTACACTACTTTCTGGATGATCTAGTAGTATGTTTGGCAGCCTAGTGATCCATGTAACCATGTTGACGTAGCTAGGAGGAGTTGTAGAAATAAATATATATCTTGTGTGCAAGCACAATTAATGTATCTTTGATCGATCTTTCAGCAGGTGAAAAAACGAACAGAAAGAGAGATGATTTTCCAGGAAATTAAACAAGTAGCACTTCGTGTCCTTTGGCAGGCTACTCATTCCGATGAAGCCGAACCCATAGATCTGATATGATTAGCAAGCCAATTAGTAATAATGCAATTGAAACTTGGAGACATGCATCCACTAGTATAGTTTGGTAGTTTAGTTAGTTCACGTTGATCTCACGAGTCGCATGAAGCATGAGGAGGCGCGAATGAATGTAGAACTGGAAGGTGCAATGTTTGCGGCGGAAACGACGGCGCCGACGGTGGCGGCACGTCGGCCGGAGATGCGAGCGGCGAGAGGGACGTTGGCCGAGTGGAGCCCAAAGCAGGAGCTGCACCATTAAAAGGCGCGAGTCAAAATTCGTCTCCATATGCTTGGTCGAACTTGGCCGAGGGACGTCAAGTTTTTTTTTTTTCGTGTTCAAATTCGTGACCAAGTAGGTGATACGTACACCCTTATCGAGTAGTGCTTGGTCAACATTATCAGGCTTAATTAGTCTCCATATGCTTCTTCTCGATCTAGAACGGGCACAAGAAAGAACTTTACCGGCATATGTTAATTAAGAAGAATCATGTCTTTACCGGCATGTGTTAATTAAGAAGAATATCATGTGACAAATCATAGGTCGTTTGTTATGCAAGATGTCATAAGGGATTATTCCATGGTCTGAATTCAGCGTATATCTACTAGAATATTATGCATTGTACGTAAGAAATACATCACAACCTTAAGCCCCGTTTAAAATGGAGGGTTTCAGCAAAAATTTTGGAGAAAATGTATTGTTTCTGGCAAAATTCTTGCTTTCTAGACAAGCTCTAAATTTTCTAACGCAGTTGTGACATCTTCAGACTCGATGGGTCATTATGAAAATGAAGTGGTGAAAACGATGGTTCAAGAATCCTTGTAGAGATCGATATTATCCTGTTATAAATGAAATAACATTCTATTATATAATAACTCTGGCAGATGACATAAATAAAATATACAGTTACCAGATTTTGAAAATCCTTGATGGGATCCCGGAAGAAATCCAAAGCTCGATCCTTAAAAGGAGTCGGTGTTACAACAAGAAAGTAAAATGCAACATGTATATATGTATATAAAACTCATATCTAATAAACTCTTGCTTCAAAAAAGGGTGTCTCCCAGAAGAGAAAATATCTCCTAGAAGAGAGAACATTTTCCTAAAGAGAAATTAAATCACCAGTTGATCGAAAATACACCAACGATTATGCCATCCCTAAAAGTGGATAAGGACCCATCCAAAATCCAAGGGAATGGAATGATAAAGCTAAAAACCAGAAGTTCACCACATAAACACATATGAAGTGCATCTCCTACCAGAAAGTGGCAATATCAAGAAGCCTCACCACATAAGCTCAAGATGTAAATCAACAAAATTAGGAACAATCAACATAGGGCTGGTCATACCGCTATAGAGAGACCGGTTTGATCGCCAGATCGGTCTAACCACAGTTCTTGGGCTAATTGGTCTAACGGCCAGTTTGACTTGTCCCATATCCTCAAACTAAAAAATCTCTCGACCAAAACTCAAATATCAAAAATTTGCTGAAATCTCATCTAAACACTTTTAAAATTTTGCATGAAACTTATTCAAACATTTAGAAACCTAAACCAATTAAGAATCACAAGGTTTTTAGGTTCAGATTCACTAAATTGAAGAAAATCGTATTTAGATCTTAAGAACACTCAAAACCATAAAATCTAAATTAATTCTTTCTCAAGAAGTTTCTAATCAAAAGGATGATTCAGATCTACTCCTATATATCATAGCAAGCTAATCTAGCAATGGATTCGGGATAAAACTATCTTGATCACAAAAACTCAAATTTGAGCAAAAAAAAAAAGCAAAATTGAGTTTGATCTAGAATCTTACTATATGAATGATCTAGATGGGTGAAGATTGATCAATGACTCATTTTGTATCCTCTATTTATCATGGATCATAGCAAGATCAAGAGACAGCTCGATAGAGAAAAAAAACATATCAAGAACATAAGATGCCTTGATTGAAATGATGACCAGGACACTAATTAACTAACAGTTAGGATCCACATGCAAGAAAAGAAAGTACATTTCAGATGTATACATATTCTAACTTTTGCAATTCTTGAGCTCCAAAGAAATATGAGTTACGCTTTTCTAGGTTCTTTGTGAGGCGTATGAAATGCTTAGAATGGTGATAGCTTGCTACTATAGTCGACATAGTAGGACAATCTCTCCATCAAAGCTAGGAGTTGCCTCCAAGATTCTGCATGTATGTTGCTCTCTATCTCTGGTATCACCATCTATGCATCCACTTAATTACTTGCCATTGATTCCCTCTTGCACCTGAAAACCATGGCCAAACAGAATTACTACAACAAGTTACTTGTTTTCATCTTCAAAAGGTTCACAATACCCATGATGTCTTTTCGCTCATTACGAGGTCATTAGCTTCTCCATCTATCCTTGTAATGCACACACGTATGCTGTGACCAAACTATGTGCAGAAGCAAAATTACTTCAACGAAGATAATCACAAAACGTAATAAGCAAAAAACCTTCTAGCATCATAGATAAGTAGAAATAAAACATTGTAAAAAAAGGAATGGTGTTTTCGGCACTTAAGGAAGTAAATCATTAATCATCGAATATTCCTTATTTTTTTCTTTTTTATATGAAAAATATTCCTTTCTTTGTTTTCCAAGTCTATGAATGCTATCCATGAGCTCAAATTTGCAAAGGAGTGCTCTCAGCCCCTGAAATGAAGTCGAAATGAATGCTAGCCTTGAACTGAAGCATCACAAGTCTACCACTATTGTGAATGAAAGAAAATAGGTTCTTTTTTTTTTGCCTCAATTCTTATAAGAAGTCCACATGTGTTCCACTTGTAAATTTTTGCCTCAATTGGTTCATCAAGTTACATATAATTTGTCTGACAAAAACACACGAATCACTACATCGGTGTCTCATGCTTTCATATCCCCAAACACTAGCAAGGGAGCTATGCATTCAAACAAAACAATATCAGATGTGAGGAGGACTAAACTTACCTAGCATGGTTCCATGCAAGGCGTCGAAAGAGCCCCCTCGTCGACAATACCGGTCAGCCGCTCAGCGTGTGTCCAAGGACCTTTGCTAACACCACCATGCCAGGCACCACCAGCACCTCGGCTCCATCCATGCATTAACAGTAGCACCCTCATACGGCATGAACAAAGAACATAGAAGTAACTAGCAAGATCCGAGTGTCCACCTCCAAATCCAATTGGATCTATGGACATCCCCTCCTCAGACCTACAACTTCTCCGTCCTCTCGCATGCATGAGGAGGGGGATGAAAAGGGAGGTGGACCAGAATGACAAAGGCGTGGTGAGGGTAGCAGGCATCGGAAGGGAAACTAGATCGAGGGACTAATCCTTGCGGTCACCAGTAGGACACGACAGTAGTGGCAGAACAAGAAATTAGAGAGACCCGGGGCGAACCAGGAACTAGAAATCACGGCCAATGCTGGCGGACAGGCGAAGGACAGAGTGGCGGATGCCTCACAGCTGTGAGCCCGTGACCTAGTGACAGAGTGACCCCTGCACCTGGCGAGTCCCCGCACGCTGCAACACCCGACCACCAAGTCTCCAAGAGGAATGGCCAAATGGAGAATGGTCGATGGCTCGATGTTGCGACTGCGCGATGCGGAATTAGGGATTTAAGGTTGTCTTGGAGCAATAGAGCTTGCAAGTTGCGGTGTTGCATTTGGCTAATTGGCTTGGGCTGCCCAGATGAGTACACGATGAGTTCGCTCATCACTTCATCAGCTAAGGGTCATGGTGATCGGTGGCTTGGTCTAGGATGCCAGCGGGTTGGTCAGGGGGTGTCTTCCGCCCAGGATACCCGGGGCAGCCGTCCTGGCTTGATCTGGCGGTAGTTCTGCCACTGCACAAGAGGTAGAGAGAGGGAAGAGACGGATGCATGACCCGACGATGAGAGGGAGACGCAGAACATAGGGAAGGTAGTTGCAAATGTTCAGAATGATTTGAGAGCTCCTGTCATCGGGGCTCGCTTTCCCAGAGGAGCTGCTCGAAAACGCAGCCCACATATGATGGTTTGCTGATATGGTGTTCCATATGTCAGTAGAGAGAGAGGTGGAAGAGACCCTATTCTTGTAACGGCCAACATCAAAAAACCATCAGCCACAACAAAAAAGAACAGGTCCAGAGTATGGAGAGAACAGCCAACATCAAGTCCTTGTAACGGCCGTTTTCCACCGTCAGAATGCACAGCCACCGGCAGCGTCATGCTGCCATCAACCCGTCTGCACACGTGGCCCATGCCCAGTGGCTCGGTCACAAAACATGGGCCCGGTCAAAGCTCCACGGACACGCGTCGGTGGGGTGTGCGTTTGAACGTTTGACGCACCGCATACTTTGAACCATGTGACCGGCTGCCTCCGGTGCCGGTCGCTGACTCACCACAGGCCCTGTGCGACCTTGGACCCCTCCTGCTCCCACCACCATGCTCGTTGTTAGGACTTTTGAGTACTATACTATTACTGTTACTTCACTGTGGTTAACATCCTTTCAAGAAATCGACAGCTCTGCGATTAGCATCCACTAGCACGACAAGATTAATAAACAATGAACCTACGGCTAATGAATTAATATAAACTATCAATAAGAGGCAGCCGTATACGAAACAAATAATCTTGACATGCATGTTCTTTTTGCTGCATTTTTATAAAAGAAAAAGAAAGTCTAGCAGTAGTACGTATAAAAAAAAAAGCAGCATTTAGAATCGGTGAAGTCTGATGTTACTAGATGGTAAACGTCTGTGACCAAATAGTTGAGCAGGTTTGTAGTGTAGTACTCCAATCGATAAATCAAAGCAAAGCAAATCAAATCAAATTATTAATTTAAAGCAAGCCTCACAATTAAGTAGTCATTCCAAAGGAAGCCCTTGGCCTCGCACTAAACTACATATCCTTCCCCACACATGATCACATACTACCTAGTTGTTGTGCCACCTCTCCCTTTCTTTAGCCTCTCTCTCTCTGCTACACCATACTACCAGGCAAGCTAGAACAACCTATGTGTGAAGATCGAGATCGAGCAAACACCAAGAACCAAGAAGCTATCCACGATTCGATCTGAGCTAGCTGCTCCACCTGCCGATCCATCCATGTCGGGCGCCAGCCATGACCACCACCACCTCTCCGGCGACTTCCAGTTCCACGATGAGCTGGAGTCGCTGTTCGCGCAGCGGCCCGACGCCACGCCGATGCAGCAGCCCTGGTTCACGGATTATCTGCAGGCCGGCGCACCGACGCCGTTGGACTGCCACGCGTTCTCAGGGGAGTTCGACGTGCCGGCCGTGGGGGAGGTGAAGAGGGAGCTGGTGGTGGACAGTGGTACTGCCGGCGTCGAGTTGCCTGGCGGTGGGCCGGGTGGGACGGCGGCGCCGCTGACGCCGAACAGCATGTCGGTGTCGTCGGTGTCGAGTGAGGCGGGTGGCGCCGGCACCGGAGGGGACGAGGAGTCTGGCGGCAAGTGCAAGGAGGAGGGGAAGGGCGAGGAGGGATCGGCCAAGGGGGATGGCGAAGGAGAGGAGAATAAGAAGAAAGGGTGAGTTCATTATTTGATCTGATTTAATTTCTTGAAATTAAATACTGTTTGTCTTTGAGTTCTAGATCAACCAGAGATAAATTTGTTAAGTCTGATGCTTGTGTTCTGAGAAAGTTTAGTGGTTTGGGTAACCATTAGATCAACAGAAGGTTCAAGATCTGGACTAGGTTTCTTTCTGGGCCTGTTGATTTTTCTTCTTGTTGCTTGAATTCTTCTTCATCCTAACTATAGCATGTTTCTTTTCATTTTATTTCCTCTCTGGTTTGGTCAAAGTGTGAACTCCATCTGCTAGGGTTTCTCACTAGCTTTCCAAACAATACAAAACAAAAAGAACTTGGATCTTTAGGGTTTGGGTTTTGTGAAAAGTTGATCAGTGTTTGTTCCCCACACCCATTAACTTGCTAAGGTTTGTTTCGATTTCTTGATTTCTTCCTAGCTTGTCTTCACATCTACTACTTCCAATTTGACTGCACCTACTCTTGACCATATATATCACGTCGTGAATGATTTAAGAGATCACCAGATTTCAATCGATCAACTCGATCAGTCCCTAACTCAACAGATCATTTTCATGGAAACATACTTTGCAGCTTCCTTTTTGTTGCATCTGTGACCACGATGGATCTCCAAATCCATCAGACAAAAATTAAGACCAGGCTGTACGGTGTGAGCTTAAAGCCATGTATGTGCGCCGTGCCGTGCCGTACATACGTACCTACATATCTACAGCCACCATGTTTGAATGGACCAACTAATAATCCTTCAACTAGCTAGTATGAACATGTATGATCTCTATAGCACACCAAAATATGTTAAATTCACCATGTGATGTGAGATTGATCAATTTCTACTTCCTAATATTTATAGATTTGCTCGATCAAGTTGGCATATATGTGCGTGTATGCGCTTGCAGGGCGGCCAAGGCGAAGGGCAAGGGCGAGAAGCGGCCGCGGCAACCTCGGTTCGCGTTCATGACCAAGAGCGAGGTCGACCACCTCGAGGACGGCTACCGGTGGCGCAAGTACGGCCAGAAGGCCGTCAAGAACAGCCCATTTCCAAGGTACTCATGCGCTTAGTTGTTAGCCGGGATTGCACCACATGCACGCGTGCGTGTACGTACGTGGCCACTACGAGCTGAATTAGCTAGGGTTCTTAATTACGTACGTATATGCAATTGCAATGCAGGAGCTACTACCGGTGCACGACGCAGAAGTGCCCGGTGAAGAAGCGGGTGGAGCGGTCGTACCAGGACGCGGCGGTGGTGATCACCACGTACGAGGGCAAGCACGCGCACCCCATCCCCGCCACGCTGCGCGGGAGCGCCCACCTCCTCGCCGCGCACTCGCACGGGCTCCACCCCCACTTCCGGATGCCGCCCCCGCCGCCGATCACCTTCCGGCCCGGCGTCGCCGCCTCTGCCATCGACGCGCTCGGTCTCCTGCCGCAGCCTGCTGGCCACCACGCCATGCAGATGCAGCATTTCTTGGGCGGCACGGGCCCTGCTGGGACGATGCATCAGGCGAACGCCGCCATGGCGAACCATTCGGCTGAGCACGGATTGGCTGCCATGGTCGGTACTACTAGTATTGCCACTACTACGGCGGGTAGTACTAGTACCCCACTCCGGATGCAGCACTTCATGGCGCAGGACTATGCCCTCTTGCAGGACATGTTGCCATCCTTCATCCACGACGACGACTACGACAACAATAACAACAACCACCGTTGATGATCGATCGAGAGCTAGCCTGAAAGTTATTTGGGTCTTGTTAACCATTTGGTACTGATACCATGCATTCTATGGTGATATGATCTAGCTAGCAGCAGCAGCAGGAACAGTAGCAGCACTAGTACTAGAAGTTGTTGTACATCTACCTAATACTGATGAGCTCATGCATTGCACTTTGGGGCATGTAAGTACTGATGGGCAGTGGTAATTTTATGCTCTTGTTCCATTTCCTTGACTTCAGCTAAGTACAAATTAAAATCAGTGATGTTTGATTTGTTCATGGGACCAGCAGAGAAGGTAATTTCTTGCAAGGTCTGCATGCTCATGATTGTTCTTGATGACAAGATCATGCACATCTTGGCTAGCTTTGTCATGCATGATGAGACATGTTCTTGCGGTTGGTCCTTAATCTGTACAGAAGTTGTTAGGGGAGAGGGCATCGACAGCCTTTTTGCTTCTCTGTTGTTTCATAAGTCTGTTTTTGCAGAAGTACAGCGAGGACTGAAACTTCAGGCTAGTACAATTCCCTGATCTGGCTCACTTACAGCTATGAACCTCTATCTAAAGGATGTAAAATGTGTTATGACTGACGAAAATTTGGAGGGGGATATCATGCCATAGTCTAGCCTGTGAAATTGTCACCCATACATGTACTAGCAGACCCAATTATGCACACCTAACTGAGTGTCTGAAACAAATTTGCACTGTGTGCATTTGTTTGGACCCTACCAATCGATGGTATAATATAATTAACCCACGCATAGTCAAATATGCATTTAATTCTAGCCTTGCTCTGGTTCTCTCTCTCGGGACACATCAGTGCGCAGCTAGTAATTCAGAGTAGCTAGACACTTACACGACATGAAATATTGGTGGCACTTTGAAGCAGCAAGACTATATGATGACATAGTTTTTTACTACTTGCATTGTGCAAACTGTGATTTGCATATTATTGTTCTTTGGGATCAGAGACTTGCATAGTACTATAGTTTATATACACGATGTTGAAAGCCGTGGGAAAGATAGAACGCGGTCCAGGGACGTAACATGATCAGCATGTGATAGCTACCCCGAAGAAGAATACTGGAGGGTCAAAAGCGGCACGGTGCAATGCTCGCGAAGACACTGAATACGATGGTGCACGTAGACTCTGACCTGTATGTACGTTCAAACCCGAGTTCTAATGGACCTAGACCTCTGCCCTTACTCAATAATTAAAGGCGCCAAGGTACGGGCTCGCTGACCGTCCGATCAGAAATCGACGCTCGAGATGAAAACAAAAGAAAACTTGTGGGCTTTGGATTTTCTTACGAGAAATCGAAAGCATTTTGTCCTCGTCGATTTGAACCGTCCGATGCTCGACCCAACGGCCACAAAAAAGCCGAATAGCATGGCATTGTGCTTCTCTACCTTTAATTTGAAAATTCAGAGGATACTCCTGCAAACCCAATACATTCATGTATTTACCTACAACCGCCTCAGTTATAGTCTTATGCTAGTTGGCGTGCTTACTTTGGCTTGAGCGTCCAATTGTGATTGAAAAAAAAAATCCTAATTAAGTTTGTGTTCTCCTGACAGAAGGCATGAAAACAGCCCCACCCCACCCCTGGCGGAGTGTGTTTAATTGCATGTAAGTCATCACATGTACGACGAAAATGGAGATGCACGCTCAACCCCTTCCCAAAAGAGGTGCTTGACACGTAAGCTAGGCGGCGGTTGCACCAATCATTGGCCCTGTTTTTTTTATCTTATAGATTATGATTAATGACTTTCTCTAAATAAATAAATATGATGATTTCTTTGTTGCCTTTTTGAAATGGTTTATTAAGACAGTTTTTTCAAAGCAGTTTATCAATTTATCGGTATTCAGTCTGTTCGCACAAGTACTTATATTAGAAGCAAAAATCATCTATCATAGTTATAAATCATAAATCTTCGTTAAAAAAACAAACCCATTAATTAGCGTCAACAGATAGAAGCCAGGTATACCTTTGAACCAAAGGAAAGTCAGCTGCCCAACCATGACAACGTAACACCGACCCTGACTAAACGGTGTGTATTGATTTGGCATGCATGCTCATCGATTAATCTTGCCAAAATGATCTACCTGAAGACGTATTATATAACAGCGCCGAAACCAAACGAAGAAACGGTCAAGCTTGCTGTGCCGTGGCGTGTCAAATCTCACCGGCGCACGATTAAAGAGACAAAACAGGACAAGCCATGGCTCGGAGAGCTTCAGCTTCAGCTTGAAACCACCAGAAATATAAATCTTGCTAAAACAATTACATACGCCGCCAAACAGTTTTTTTGCTTTTAAAATTTAGCTTTTAAGTTTTTTTTGGTTTTCCTTTCCCCCTTATTCCTTACATTGTCACAAAAGATTTATCGGTGTTTTTTATTTTTTTTCTGAAGTTTTATTTTTTCTATTTTTTAACCACAAAAGCTAACAGCTACTTACAGTAAAAAGCATACGCAAAAAAAAAAAGCCAAAAAACCAGGGCTTCGGAGCATACCCAAAGCCTCTCTCTCTACTAGCTTCTCCGAGAAACCAGATTCTACAGGGAGTTTAAAAGCAAATTAAGCATTAATTATTAGTGCAGCGGTCGATCGGGTTGTAACAATCGGCGCATGGTTCGTACGTACGGCGTTTCGGTTCCATTAATGCTGGAGCTGGCATGGCCAGGATCGGGAAGAAGCTGGGTTTGCAAGCCACCGGGCGAAAGCGACGCCGGTAAGTGCGTGCGTGGATGATCGATCAACGGCCGGTCATCGCTGCTTGAGACGTCTCGTGCAATGGGCTGTGCAGCCTTCGGGAAGACGCGAGCCCGAGTTAATAGCGAGCGGCGGCACGACGGCTGCGTCCCAACGATCTTAAAAGGATTAGACAGGGGTGTTTGGAATAATACCGGTTTATAATTTTTTTACTGTAGTTAACTTATTTTTTTATTATAATTGAGTTAATTTATTTGATATAATTAAATTATAAAAAATTTAAAATAAAAAATATGTTAGCTTATCACAAACAATGTAAAGAAATACGGGAAAAAAGAAAATACAAAAAAATCTAAAAAATCTAAAAAAACCTAAAAAAGATAAAATTACTGAATAACGGCGCCTAACAATCTTAGAACTCTGTAGCACGATTTAACCATGTTTCACCGCCGTGCCCCCCAGGGGCGGATTTGGACCTTGGGCTAGGTGGGCTATAGCCCGAGGCCCAGAAAAAATAGTAATGAAATTATTTCTATGGAGGCCCAAGAAAAATTAAATTGTAATGGCCCAGCCCAACCCGAGGCGGCACAACCAGCCTGAGGCGGCGAGGCCTCGCCCTCCTCCCTCTCTCTCCCCCTCGAAGCCTCTCCCTCCCCCCGCCGCCGCCCTCCTCCCTCTCCTTCCGCCGCCCCTCCCCCTCCTGGCCTTCCCCCGCCGCCCCCCTCCTCCCCCTCCGCAGATCCGCCCCCCCCCCCCGCCGCCCTCCTCCCCCTCGCTCTCCCCGTCACCCCCGCCGCCTCCTCCCCTCCCCCCCCGCCGTCTCCTCCCTCCCCCCCGCCTCCTCCCCGCCGCCCCTACTCCTCCGTCCTCCCCAGGCTAGATCTGCCACTAGGCCCGCCTCCCTCCTCCCCAGATCCCCCGCCGCTCCCTCCACACCCCAGCCGGTCGCCTCCCTCCTCGTCGTCGTCCGCCGTGCCGTCCGGTCGTCCGGGAAGATCGTCGACCGCCCGCACTGCCGCAGAAGCCCGAAGAAAAAAAGGCGATTCTTGTTGCTTTGTTGTCTTGTTGATTGATGTTGTTGTTGCATTGGTGGGAAACAAGCGCCGCCCCATCTCGCTTGTGATTGATGTTGTTGTTGTCTTGTTGATGATGCGTCTTTTTGTGCCTACAGGTCAAGCTGTCTGATAGTGGTTCGATTGAGAAGTATGTGATTACATTGGGAAGAAGTAGATTACATTGGGAAGAAGTATGTGATTCTCTTCGATTGAGAAGATAAATATCAAAATTCTTGGTGCTTCGATTGATAGTGGTATGTTAGTTTTCATTTGCATTACTTTTGATAGTGGTATGTGATTACTTTTGTTATTCGATTGATAGGGGGGAGGGCGGGCGGCCATGGAGAAGCTGGACGAGCAAGTCCGGCGAGGCTGCGGCTCTGGTCTGCGCATCCCCGCGAGCTCGCCTCTGCCGTCACCCGCCTGCTCCGCTCCGGGTAACGCTCCTCGCTCGCTATCTGATTCAATCCATCCAAGAACTGGGGGCAAATAACCGAACGTTTTGCGAATTCCAAGTAGTAGTATAGTAACTAGGAACAGAGCTAAGCTCCCCCTCCTTCCCCCGCTTTTAGGTACCTGCTGGACAAGCCGCGGATCAAGCCTGTAGTGGAGGACCCTGAGAGCGATAAGAACCGGCTCGTTGTGCTGTCGGAGAGGATCCAGAACCCCGGTATGCTTTTGCCTCTTTTACGCAAATTAGTAAATCCTTGCACTTATGAGATGGAGATTTTGGATAGGGTGGGCTGTATGTAGGAATGTTTCGAGGGTTAATTTGGATCTTGGTTATATCATGGTATGGGTACAAATTGACGTTAGTTTTAGGTTGCTAGAGTTCAGTCCAGGACGTAACTAAATCCTGGATCCGCTACTGGTGCCCCCAGTGAGGTGCTGTAACTGTAAAATTGTGAAATACTTTGTATCTTTCCTTCATTCTGAAGACGTGTAGTCTTTGCTGCTACCGGCTGAAGTTCAGTCATCTCTCCGAGCGCTGCCGCATTTTTACTGCTCGAATTGCAGGAGCAAACCTAGCACACTTTCCCTCGCGACTGGATGGAGAGCTGATCGGCTCGACAAGTCGCACGTCGGCCTTTTTGCTGGTCCAAGACCGAAAGCAAATCAGCTCTTGCACTTCATTCAGATTCCAACCCAAGAACAGATCGACGTACTGTGCTGTGTGCCTTGGACCTGAATCAGCCTTTCAGTTCAGGTCCCAAGTTCTTGATCAGATATTGCTATTGCCTACTGTTCCAACTGGGCTATCAGAGGTGCTGATGGGACGTTCGAGCCCGAGTAAAAAGAATAGGCAACCTACCTTAGTACCTGACCAACGTCTATCAAAACCACTTGGACATGTGGTTCAGTGGCAGGCTAACTAAACTCCGGCCGAACAGAACAGAGTAATCGACTCGAATCTTGATGTAATCAGAACCAGACACGAACAAGGCCCAGTCTGCTTAGAACATTAATCGCCTACAGATGTTTGATCATATAATTATTTATAATTATTTTTTGACCATTTAGGTTTGCTTAATAAACAGAACATTAATTTTTTTCTCCAAGAAATTTGCTCAGCTCACCCACGGTTGTTTGAAACAAGGAAAACACATTTGTTATGTTTGGCAGTAATAAATTCAGAACAATTAATTTAATGGTCTCAAAGACGTGCTCAGCCCACAGTTTGTTTGAAAGAAGGAACTCGCCTCTTCACAGCGATAAAGCAGAAGCAATAAATCATCAAATAAATTTGCTCAGAACTGTTAATCGCCTAAAAAACATAACAGCTGTTACTGCCTTATTACGCTTTCCCGTGACATGTGGGCCTCGACGGGATACCCTCCGCATTCCCCAGCCCATCGCAATCAGTTTCACACGTTGATGCTGCCCCTAACCTCACTGTCAAGCCGGAGCCACAGTCTACAGGTCCCACCTGTCTGTCAGCTCGAGTAAGAAAATGCAGCAATTTCGCAGATCGCGAATTAACATATAGGATGGTGAGCAAAGGTTGGACCTGAAAAGCTACAGCCTGACTAGGATGATAAGTGGGGCCTCAAACCTGGTAGGGTAGTGGGTCACAGATGTCATAGAAGTAATAGAGTGGGGGGGCTAACTGTATTGGTGATTGGGTGTGGAAGGGGCGCTCATGAGAAGGCAATTATAACCAAATTTGAGACCCAGTGTTTCCGTGCGTTGCTGCGCTCTGCGCCTCTGCCCAGCCGCCTCCTCCCTTCGCCTCCGAGAGAGAGAGAGAGAGAGAGAGAGGTATCCATCCATCTACCTATCGCATCAAGCTTCGAACGCTCCATGGAATTCTAGCATTGCTTCGTTGCTCCGTCTTGGTTAGTCTCTCGGTTGTATTGGAAGCTTGGGTTTTAGATTAAAACTTGGAACCGTGTGGTTTCGTCGCTTCGAACTCCGGAGTCGCTAAATTTCTAGTGTTTTGGTCGTTTCTGATTCGATATTGGCTGTTATAATGGCGTTTGTTTGATTCGTGTTTGTTTTGCTTTGTTTGGGGGGAGTCGAATGGCCCGGTGTCTCCCGCTTCCTCCCTTTTGATGAAGTGTGAGATCGAAAAACTCGGGTTAAGCACGAATTCGCCTTTTTTGAGTTTGCATTTGGGTGGCATTTTTTTTGAACCGAGGGCGCGTGCAACGTTTCGAACGAAATCCCGGATTGTTCTCGAGAACTTTAGGTTTTTTCGCCGCGTGTAATGTGGCGATTTTTTGGTGGACGGTGATGGTTTAGATTGTTGGTTTCGCTTCGAAATAGCACTTCGCCTTTTTGTCGTAGGGTTTGGCCTTTGGAATTGGTTATAGGGGTAATTCCTCATGGTTTATTACGGACATGCTGTATTGAAATTGTTGGTTTCCTTGGTTTTTTGTTGCGTTTACTATCTGTCACTGATATAGTCCCCCCAAAAAAGTTTTGTTGTACTGTAGCAAATTAGCAATGCTAGATCTTGTATTCAAATTGAATGCTCTAGCTTGTTGCTCTCGTGTAGATTTGTACTTGATGTTGTTCTAGATGGCGCAGACTTGTAGCTGCTCTATGTCTAACAGTAAGCATCTGGAGCTTTGTGTACTGTGTAGTGAAGGCATGTGCGCTTGAAATCAGCTGCTAATCTATTAGGTGTTAGTGCATAATGAAAGTAGCTTACTTATGAAGAAATGTGGTTATAATTATAAATTGCATAAGAACTAGTCATCTGTATGTTCAAAGGACAATCATTTCAGGTCCTAGTTACAGTGATAAGGTAATCCCTTTGTCTTTGTAATCCTGTCAAGTAGTCCTATGATGATGGTAAAAAATTGGTGCTAGCAATACTATTGTGTCATCTGGATCTGTGATTCATGACCTTTGCATTGCCCAGGGTTGATGGTGTTGAGGTATAAGGTGTTTGGTCTTTAGAAAACCCACTAGGAAGTGGTATAGGAATATAAGTCAAAGGTGGAAGCTTCAAAAAGCTCAAGAACGAGAATTTCTTACTCATTCTATAGTCTTTGACAAGGATTGTAGCTAATGTTATTGTTCATTTCTTTAACAATAGGGGTTAGCAAAGTGGCCAAAGATGGCATGTAGAGTGGCACAAGAGTCCACATGTACTTATTTTCCACATAGGGGCACCTGTGTGTCTTAGCTTTGCATGCACTTATCTAAGAAATGTGCTCGTGTAACACTGTGGGGGCATTTCATCCATGTAAAGTTGAAAATGATCAATGTTAATATTTTGAATGTAGTGTTATGATATTATGGACTCTGTTGGTGGAAGATCCACCGCTCTTATTGTATGATTGTGATGAACCCTAGTAACAATTACACTCTGGCGGGGTCAACCTCCTTATGAGGGTGCGTGAGTTCAGTATTCTATTCATCGATCCAATTTATTATTACCGGCGAACTCGCACTTGGGTCATAACTGAACTGGTATTTTAAGGACATTTTGTCTATATGAAAATGATAATGTAACTTGTGCTTTCTCCAAACGTTTTTACATCATATCATGTATTTATTTTGGTTTTGTTTCCAAATATTACTGCAGAGCCAATGACCTTCTTTCTGATGAAAGTGTGCTTTGTCAAATATTTGAGCAGATGTATAAAGCTTATTAGTCCATACCACAATGTTCGTTAATATGCCAGCATTGAGTATGAAGAACAATTTTGATTATGATGTCCTTGGGAGTGAGATTATGAATGCTCTAACATTGATAAATCTATATAACATTTAAATTCACAAGTTGTTGAGTTGAAGCAATCTGAAACTGGGAAGTTCAAGCAATCTGAACTTGGTGAATCCAAGCAATCAGCTGATTTGACCTCATCTTATGAAGATCCCCATAGTGGTAAGCAACTTCACGAGCAGTCTTTCTAAGAATTGTATGCCATTTAATGACTTGTTGAACATGAGTTTGCATATGCCTAGTTAGATTCATACGTACTACTTTATTGGAGAAATCATACTACCATAGCGTTAATGTATCTGTAATCTGTTGCTGTTCCATTTCAGAAGCATATTTGACGACTCAAGTAGCTGGACAGGATATTAAGATCATGGAAGCTGCTGAAGTTATGGATGAAGAACCTTTTACTTTGCTTAAGGTGCTGCAATATCCTCTAGTCATGTGCAAGTTGTGATATTGGTATATCTTGTATTTGTTGCATTATATATTTTATTCTTTGATAATTAGTCTTGATTTAGGGTCTAATTGCATTTTTTGGAATATCTATTGATAAAGTTCATTTGCTTTGTTTACGGATCCTGTTTGTAAGATGGTCACCGAAGTCACAAATCTGTAATGGGATACTTTTGTGGTGCTAGAAGCATTTTCCTTGTGAAGTTTTATGGAGAAGAAACCTATTTTATTTCAACGATTGATGCTTTTGTTCACTTTCCAACCATCCATGCTGATCTTGTGATCCTTGTTTAATTGGGACAACATGTGGGCATGGGTATGCCCATCCAGTGCAGCTTACTGTTCATTATAGTCATAGATCTAGCTTGAAGAAGACGGTTCCAGAAACTGGATAAATCTAAAAACTAGGTAAACCTAGACAGGCTTCATCATTCTAGATTTTTGAATTTTTCCTAGGATGGGACAATTCTAATTCTGTTAGTTCTTTTGTCTGTTGCAAGTTGATTTGATTTGAGTTCAGGTAAAGTAATTCCAAGAGGGCGATGAAACACAATGGTTTAATTAACAATTGATGTCCTTACTGTATAAAATCAGGATATTTAGCTGTTTTTGGCCTTTTGTAAAATGATGCGTGGCCAATCATATCTATACCTTGTAAACATCTTCGTGCCGCCACACTGAGCTGAAGTCAACTGTGCATATGTTATATCCTTTCCATTTCCTTGTGAAGTTGTAACTGCACCAACCACTCCATCAGCATTACACATTTTCTATATTTTGAAGGAGTTCTTGATGCTTTCTTATGCTAATGTTGAGGCTTATATTTACAGGAGCACATCATCAAAATGCTCCTTTTAGAATCATTGCCAATAAGTTTGGCAATCAAAGATCAATTACTTAGATGCTGCAACTTAGATGCTGCAACAAACATTAGGAACTGCTTGTTGTTTATTTTACTAAAAACAATCTTCCCGTAGTTGAACAAGAACTTAATATGGTATTGGCATTGGTACGAGTCCGAACAATAAACTTAGAAGCACCTGCGGTCGAATACGAAGACCGCCGCCAGTGCGAAGAGACTCAAGAGAAGCACACAACCACTGAGTATATTCAATAGAAGTGTTCTAGGATTACAAATGGCCTCCCTCCCTCCTATTACATGGGGTTCTATTTATAGAGGGAGAGGAAGGTAAGTGTAGTTACAACTTTACCCTTAGGATTTAACCTACTTCTAGAGGCATTCCTGTCATTTGCTCCGCGCGAACCCTACCACGTCCAAGATCCCAGGGTGGGTCCGGGGTTGGCCCCGGACCCTCCCAGGGTCAGGCTCGCACACTCCTCCTGGGGTTGGCCCCGAACCCTCCTGGGGTCGGTCTCGCACACTCCGCCCGGGGTTGGTCTCAGACCCTCCTGGGATCGGTCACACGTACTCTGCCCGGGGTTGACCCTGGGCCCTCATGCGGTTGGTTTGAGGACTTAGTTCGGGGTAAACCTAGACAGGCTTCACCAACATTTGTAGTAACTGTTTATTTATGTATCACTTGGGATCTCAATATGTCCAAATTGTTTTTTTCAAATGTTTCATGAAATCCATTTGCAGGTATGGGTTCTGGAAGAGATGGAGCTTCCAATTGTTAGTATATCCTCTGAGCTAAACAGCAAAAAGATTCTGTTGAAGTCTCCATGGGAGATACTTCAAAAACCAGTGGGATCTGGGGCAATTTTCAGCTTGCTATCATCAAATAAAATTTTGGACACTAAATGAAATGGGTGTGGAGTTTGTACAGGTAAGGTCATGTGCTGTTCACGTCACTTTTTTCCCATCACACATTCGACATTCACTTATTTACTTTTGATTGTGTCGACTTGTTCATTAAGAATGGAGAACTCCATATACACTAGTCAAGAATGAGTTGCACCAGTTTGTTATATAAAACCATGAATTCTGACTATTAGATCTTCTTTCTTAATTACCTCTTAGAAACTTGAAGCTATATCCATTTTATCTAGTTTATCGTGCACTGCAGTCTTTAATTGAACATTTAGCCCACCAAATTCCAACAATGAGAATACTAGCGTTCAAATCCTTTTGGCTTTGAAAATGCAAGCTCAAAGCTTGCAACTTCTACCTATTTATTTCATCATAGTTATTTTTGTTATCTCTATACCTTCATAAAAATGGATACCTGAAATGTACTATACTTTTCCGGCAGATATGCAATTTATCCAACATACCAATCATTGGGCATCCTTTGCTCTTTGGGGCTGTCAGCTCCCGTGGCGCGGATGTTGGCATCGAGCTTTGAACTCTTGCTCAGGTTCTTTGGCGAAGATGATTTTGATTTGATTCTTTCCATGAACCACAAAAACAGGATGTGCAGAGATGTTACTAAGCTCAGGTTCTCTGCCCACCCTGAGCAACACGTACACGTCGAGCATGTCGATGGCCAGTGGGTCACCGTCCAACCAGAGGCAGCGAATTCTCATCGCTTGCAATTGCATACAGATGTTACTAGTGTTTTGAACTCTTGCTCTCCTGACAATGCGTGTGTTTCAGAGTATGATTTGAAGGTGTATCACAAGAAGCAGCAGCTTCAAACAGTATAATAGAAAATCAAGTCTTGCCCTTGATATAATATATACAAAAACACAGCTCACCGCTTTTATTCACATTCCCCCCTAAGTACTAGGGATATTACACCCTGCCCTTCTCTCCTCTCCTTTCCATCGCAGCAGAAAGAACACAAGATCGGGAGCGCGAATCGAGCCATTCTCTAAGCAAAGCTGCAGCGACGGACATGGCGCCGCTCGCCGTTTTCCCAGCCACAAAGTCCTTTCCAGTCGCCCGCATATCATCGATCGGACATGTAATGTACCACCCGTCCGCGCTCTGAATTTCTGACCGGAAGGGCAGCTAAAGCTGTGCACCGGCGCCCATCTCAACTCTCGACAAAGGCAAGCGCAACGAACAGGCCGTTCTAGTACATCCTCGTAACTCCGAACTGAGCTGCACCAACCCTGCTGTACCCACCTGCGACCGCCGCGATGCCGTGCAGCATGCTCCCCTGGAGGGCAGCCGCGTCTGTCAGATCAGCCTTGGGCGCGCTCCTTGGGATGTAGTATGGCGAAGACCGCATGTCGGGGGCGATCTCAGGGACAACCATGGCATCCATGAAGTGCTGCGCTGGCCTATACTGCGCGCGATCTTTCTCGAGCTCCTGCTGGGCTGCTGGAGGAGCGGCCGGATTCCTCACCACCCGTCGTGCATTGTGCGGATCGGCGACGCTTGCATTCTCGAGCTGTGTTGCTGGGCCAGCCACTCTTCCTGGTCTAGCTGCGAGTGTGACAAAGATGAGATATGTTAGTCGATGCACTTTGAAGTGAAAATAATAATAATAAAAAGGTACCGGATAGTTAGTC
Organism: Melocanna baccifera; assembly: GCA_036346265.1. Lineage (NCBI taxonomy): Eukaryota > Viridiplantae > Streptophyta > Magnoliopsida > Poales > Poaceae > Melocanna > Melocanna baccifera. Next base: position 26,756,885 of record CM070688.1, read on the forward strand.
ACAGACAGAGAGTCGAAACGGTTACCTGTTGGAATCCTTCGAGGAATTTGGGAGGCTGCATCCGGACCTTCCTTTGGGGGAATTGGAGTGGAGTGAACTGTTGTAGTCCTGCAAATAGCCGATCAAAGGTCAGCAGTGAACTTCGAGGTACCCCAAATCATCAGCTTTCCACAACTGTGAAATACCCCAAATCTGTGAGCACTTCAGATTTCCATGTACCTTATTTTGCATGGATAAATCTTTGAAGTATCACAAGCTTATTGAACATCATCTCCTACTTGGCAGAAAAGCCTATTAACTAATGCATTTTGCTTTTTTAACACAAGCAATATATGCAGCGCAAACCATTGAGAACTTGAGAATAATCACAGTGGGAAGAACTGTAATAATGTAAGTTACCTTGGGAGAGAAACATGCTTCCTCTCGACTGCGCCGCTCTTTCCTCCACTTTCCTCTAAGTTAGCAAATTGCCTCCGGAAATTGTCAACAGCACTGCATAACAACAAATCAAGAACCAAGGGCATAAGTTGTGGATATTGCCACATAGAAACAAAATAACAAAGGGAAAAGAAATTAAAAGATATGTAAATGTAAAAACCTAGGATATAGAAAGCCTGTTTTTTCAGTGCCGTTCATATAGTCCTTGAGAAGTTGAGGGTGGTACTCCAATATCTCCCTAAATATAAGTTCCTTGATGTCTTCTTTGGTAACCTTTCTTCGTTCAAACTCAAACTCCATTTTTGAAATTGGTTGGCATGATGGTTCTCTCTCCACTTTTGCAAGACCTTTAAAATAGGGATCAGCCAACGCCTGGTTATGCATATTACACTTATTGTTAGAATAACATCTAAACCATGAAAATGTGATTCTGTGAAGTAACACAAGTGACAACACAAAATACTAACGTGAAATTTGTGTTTCATTAAGACATGCTACCTCTTCAGCAGTTGGTCGATCCTTAGGATCAAATGCTAGAAGCCTTTGTAAGAGCTTGAGTGCCGATGGATCTGCATTGGGGAATTTTTCTGAAAAAGATATCGGCTGTTTCCTCCTCATGCTGCTCAGATACCTCCTTGCCTTGTCATTTCGAATCTGCAGTATTCAAAGTAAGGAACAAAAAACATTTGAGAATTCGAATGGTTTATGGTAAAACATGCCAACATTTCCATAAATAATAAATCATACCCGAGAAATAGTCTCCATTGATGGTGTACCTAACAGATCAGTCATCAAATCCAACTGGTGAACCACATTTTTACCGGGGAACAAAGGCTTTCCTGTCAAAATCTCCGCAAAAATGCAGCCAATACTCCATGTATCAATAGCCGGTGAATACTGCCCAAGAGAATCAATTTAGTACCGTCAACTTAACATATAAATTGAAAAGTAAATGTGAACTTGGAGGAAACAAAAACGACTGAGCAGATTTGACAGGAGTACCTGTAACAGTAAGTAATTTTATTATGTATATCAGCTTGTACACAAAATTAGTTCCTGTACTACCACCCTGTTATAACTATGATGCTAGTATGCTACACTTCTCTAAAACCAATGACGTATCCATAGATAACCAAACAAGGACCAAAACCCATCGACTAGTCATCTAAAATCTTAAGTTCAATTTCAATAGAAGAACAAAACTCCGGAACGAGATAATTTGGAAGAAGAACTCACGTATGAGCAGGCAGACCAGATACAATATATAGATAGATACAGTATGTGGGCTAGCATGGACATTTTATAGGTTTGCATTGTAGTATATATCATGTACAATAGACATAGAACTCCACATGACGATACGGTAAAACCTAACAAAGCATAGCTATTCAAAAAAGTGCATCAATGGAGAAAAGAAGATGAAACATGTAACCCTATGAGAGAGAAAGTAGTACAAAGTACAAACAATAGTCTAATAAACAAAACCACATGATGTGGAAATTAATTACCTTAGAAAAGAAAGACCCACACAGCTCAGGAGCCCTGTACCATCTGGTAGCAACATAGTCCTGCAACCCATGTTTGAAGAAGACAGTGAGACTTAAAGTTGCAAATAGGGTTCTTTGGTACGGAACACAGCATGGTAATTTTTCAAAGACAATTCGACAAAAATAAATTATTGCGAATCAATACAAGTGCTGTAAAGTAACATACCGTCCAGAAAACTGTGGTAGGAGAATCACTGAATGCAACTCTTGCTAGTCCAAAATCACATATCTTGAGTTTGCAGTTAGCATTTGCTAATATATTTTTTGGCTTTAAATCACGATGATAAACATTAGCTGGAGCCACATAAGACTTATCATCAGAACAAAGCTAAACAGTCAATACTCAACAGAGATAAAGTAACTGCATCTAGCAGATCTAAAGTGAAATCAGCACATACTACATTCCACGCAGAATTTAAACAAAGATATACAAAAAAATATATGATAGAACTGAAAGGACATTGATGGCAATGATCACAAAGAAGTAAAAGCAAAAACTGATCATGCACTCAGAAATCAACAATAAGATGCAAAATAACTTTGTGGTAGCAGAGATTAACATCAAGAATATAAACATTCAAATTTCCATCTAAGCACAGATAATGCCCAAGAAATTTCAATACAAAGAAAAGAACCCTATATAATCAAAGCCTCAAAGCTAACTTGAGACATCAAAGGAATGATGGTGAACAAAACACACACAAGATATAGTGGAATATATAGGAATTTTTCACAGCTGTTTTAAAGAATGCAGAGGACAATATGACTTTATCATTGGTTAGCACTAAAGTGAAATTAGTGTGCAAATGCACTAGTCGGAACTGTTCATATTCCTGATTCAAAACAGCAAAGCACCACTGAGAAGCTATAAATAGAATCAGAAGACCTTTCAGGGCAAAAAAAAGAAGGAATCCCTAAAGATCCGTACCAGTATGGATATATTTCAATGCACGAAGCATCTGATAGAGAAAGAACTGATAGTGTTCCTTTGTTAAATCATCATTAGCCTTAATAACTTGGTGGAGGTCCGTATCCATCAGTTCAAAGACAACATAAATATCTCTGAAGCCCCTCCTTGATGGAGGTAGCATTATATGTTTGATCTCAACAATATCAGGATGCCTTAGAAGCCGGAGAAGCTTGATCTCACGGAGGATCCTAGCAGCATCAGATAGATGCTCGAAGATATTGTGTATTTTCTTGATTGCTACCTTGTCACCAGTATGTTGGTCGATAGCTGAACATACAACTCCGTAACTTCCTTTACCAATAATTTCTTGAATTTTGTATCTGTTGGCGTCGCCATATTCACTGAAGAAATCCATCTCTGCCGAATTCTGAAAAAGTTTAACAATTATTGTAGAAGGTTAACATTGTGCACACCACAAACTTTTTTTTCTCAAAACAAAAGGATATCCAAGTCAACAATTACATAATGTAGGCCACAGCATATGACTCGAAAAAAAGGCACAAATTCAATTGAGTTACATCTGCCTCAAGAGGTAAGCAGGTGCAACACTAAAAGAAGTTCTGGTGCATTATTTGGATACCATAACTGTGGTAAACAATAACATACATCTTACAATTGAATTCCTAACAATACTTATACCAAGCCGAGACACCATAATCAAAACAATCTACACGACAAAAACAATCAAAGAGATGGAATTGCACAAGGAACCATCTGCCCCAATTCAACCCTCCCGATATGGCACGAAGCAACTACAGATTCTTAGATGCGTCCACAGAAGCTTTCTAACTACTAAAAAAACCAATGAAACAATATAGTTTTCGCCTAGTTTGTACTCACCCACTCAAAACCACAAACTGGCAGCAAGTAATTCAAAGAACTCGAATGAAACTCTGCTGCAGCAGCTATACCATCTGACCCAACCCGCACTGACCTTTGCCTCCCGCTGTTGTGAACTAATGATTGCTCTAATTCTTGTCACAGACTAATGGTCACCCCTGAAAAGGTATTCCTTGGCTTAAAACGTCAGTAAATATGCCTCCTTAGTGGGCATAGAATATTAAGAGGTGATAAACATCTGAATATTTTCTTCAAACTATCATCCAGATATCTGATGATTAGATCAGAAATCTGACAGCCGCGAATTTCTCCCTCTCTAAAAAAAAATAAGCCATCTAGAATATATATGTGTGTGTGCGTGTGCGCGCGCACGTGCAGTGCTAAGCTATCCCTTTCTACCAGGAAAAAAAAATAGAGAAGTACTATATAATATTCGCATATTTTTTAGACTTATATTGGACAATTTTTAGAGCAGTGCTTCAATGCTTTCCACTTTAACAAAAGTACCACTAATCTCAAAGCAAATGAAGAGGTAAGTAACTTCTATCCATCATTTATCATAGTTTAAAAATTATGCAAATCACTGTTAAAAAAAGCATTGAAGCACCTCCCTTTTTAAAATGTTGGATCTCCATTCATCCGATCCACATACTCTCCTCCTTAAAAAAAAGATCTAGAGCATTGAATCTCTATTCAACGGATTTTTCATATCTCTTCTAAAAATTATGAGTACTTCGAATTATTTAACTGATTTAAACCCAAAAAATATATAAATGTTATATAGATACTCCCAAGAAAATACGGCCGACTTGGGTTAGGGTAAACATACAAGTCACCGAATCCAATACCCTCATTTACCAAGACTGTGTGAACCAAACAAGAATTAGCGTGTTATTTCGGGCTAATAGTAGACCAGACAAGAATTGCCGTGCTATCTTGGATTAACAGCAGCGCTAAAGCAAGTCAGCTTTTTAAGAAGGAATTATTCATCATATACCCTCCTCTTAGGAAACACTTGGATAATTCAGATGGGACGGGATCTTCAAAGAGGGCAAGAGATCGCTGTAAATCCCGGGAAGCAAATCCTTACGCATAGGAAACAAACTTCTTTGGATCAGAACCGCAATTCTACGACGCCGAGTCCCCCCAAAAAAACGCCAGCTCCAGCCTAGCCAAAAATCCAGGAAAGATGAGAACCACATCTTTATCCAAGCACAAGCCCGTAAAGCGCCACAGCTACTCCACACCGACGAATCCCACAATCCATGACACCAAGAAGGCAAAAAACAAAAGTAGCAATCTTTCACTCCCGGAGCGAGCCCCCCACCTTCTTTCGCTGCTCCGCCTGCGCCACCCCGCCCGCGAAGGCACCCGCATTTGCCTCGGGCATCGTGAGACAGCCGCCGGAGAGATCTCGCCGGAAAATCCAAGTCCCGCAGCTCCAATCTGCAGCGAAGTGGCAGGCAAGGTCGCAAGGATGCGGCGTTTGGCTATATGCCGCAGTGGTGGTGCGGTGCGGTGGTGGGGTGTTAAGCAAGTCGAGGCAGAGCACGGTGAGGAGAGGAGAGCTGAGGTGGCTTTTTTTTATTGGGCGCGCGTAGACGGTCCTGCCCCTCGAGTGCCAGTTGAGGTAAGTGTATTGCATGTAGTAATTCTTGGGAACTTGAAGGGGTAGTTTAGGTATTAGTCTCATTGGATGCGGGTTGGTGGGCTTGACGTAGCTTTGCGTGGGAGGCAGGGCAGAAGTTCCGTTCAGTGTTCCTGTAGCAATGCTAGATTTGGTGGTGCGACCCGGTAACCCGCTATGTGGACGAGGAGCAAGCGAGAGCGGTGTGATATGCTTGAAAGTGTAATAAAGGCCTATTTTTTTCGATTTTCAGCTAGCTTTTAATTTTATCTTTATATAATAATAATTATTTGTTAGATTAATAAATGGTGTTTCAAAAAAACGTTCTCACTTTGAGTTGGATCCAAAAAGAGACCAACTTAAATACAAATTAGGCACTACGTTCATTCACAAGGTAACCTATGTGGAAGTGCCAGAACTTCGTCGAGCATTACTGGCCTAATTCGCTAGGAATAGGATGCGTTTCCTGTGTCTTCGTATTGTAAAGCAATGGTTACTATCTCCTGTCGTTGACGTCACAATGGAATATGATTTAGACTTGTGATCTTGATTCTTCGTTATGTTTAAAAAAATAATAATCATCGCTCTCATAGCATGAATGGTACAGAAGGCCTATTCTTTACGGCTTTTATCTTTTGGGTTTTAATTTTTTATAATAATTACCTTTCAAATGAAATATCTTTTCAAAACAAGATCCACCAGTTAATTGCAGTAGATACTATAACGACTTTATTTATATCGGTAAAAATCGCACATGAGTTTCTGTTACTCTATCATCTCTCACAAATAGCCTAAAAGACACAAACTACAGTAAAAAATCATGTCTCATAGCCAAAAAAAATACCCAAAATCTTACCGGAGTTTGCTGTTGCATGTGTTGCAAGATCCTAACCAAACAACCAAGCAAGGTACGCTAGAGTACTAGACTGGTAGGAGCATTTGGTGTGGTATTTTGTTAGCGACGGCTTCATTGGTGGAGTTGGTGGCGCGTTCCGTTGGCGCTGAAGCTTGAGGCCGATGCCCCAACTAATCGATGTGTCGTGCTGCGATTTCCTCGCGCTCTGCGATACTTGGCGAGTTACTTCTTTCTGATTTGATGTGCGGTTCCAATGGGAGAATTAGGGTCCATCTATATTAATTTTTATTAATGATTTTTTGTTTTAGTTTATAAATAGTAATAGTTTGTAGAGAGTTATATGAAAAGAAAGAAACTCGCGTATGATTTTGACCGATATAAATAAATTTACTATAGTATATACTATAATCGATTAGTAGATTTTATCTTAAAAAATACTTTGATTGAAAGTTAGATACTATATAAAAAATAAATAAATTTTAGAAGTTAATATAAACAGAACCTAGTTTGTAAGTTGTAACTTTGCGCTTAGTGTGCATAGGATAACTTAAGTTTTACATGTTCGCATGTTTGTTTTAAGTAAGTCCACGAAGGATACGAGTAGGCTTTTATTTACCTCGGCCTGTTGACTCTTGATGGCATTTGGTGACGCAGCGATTACTTTTCTTTCATCACCGTCAGGTGATGCGCTCGTCGTCCATTGTATATTCTGATCTGCCAAGGGTGGATACGTCATCTTTTTAGAAATAATAGAAGGGGGCAACCAAGTTGCGCCTCTTTTTTTTGTCTTGAGCGGTTGAGTGACTTCACTGTTGAACACGCCAGAACGAGAAGGTGGGTTGTCGGTGGCGCATAGTAGGTGTGCCGGCAAAAACAAGTTCTCGTTTTTGTCTATGTAAAGTACACTGATGCCCTTGCAGAATTAGTAATAGATATGGATCGCGTCCGAACCATTCGAAAACATTACAAGGCATTTTTGTGTTTGTGTCGATTGAACTAGTACAGAGCAAAAGTAAAAGGAATAATAAGCATGAGCCGCATGCTTCCGAGTATGTCGTAGAGATGTGGTTTCAACAAATATTTAAATAATTTTTTAGAACCATAAATGAGTAATAAAGCATGTTTTCAGTGTAGATTAAATAACAAGAGCAGTATTAAAATAATTGCAAAATCATGCATTTCTTCCAAGTTATTTAAGTATAAAATCATGCTTAACAGGGCTGCTAAAAATAAAAGAATAATTAGCTTACTGCTCAAATTATTATTTAAATGATAATTGCCCTCATATATCGGTTGCTCTTGTATTTGGATACAAGGACCCTCGACACAATAGGTCCAATTTAATCAATGATCACAATAGTAACCTCTAGATATTCTGCTAGTTTAAGCTCTACTACTTATAACATTAATCAATTACACTTTAAATATAATAATAGTAACATGACAACACTAAATATGGCTCAAAAGGAGATAAAAACAGTACTGATTGAAGGCAATGTGACGAGATTAAAGCTAAGGGAAGATCAGGACAACAAGTAATCAGGTTGTTAACAACTCATATACTAGTAGAATATCCCTAAATTATCATCACAATCTCAAATAGACCACAACTCCTCATCAAGCAATCAATTATCCCATAGATTATTTTTGCAATTGTCTCTCAGAACTAGTGAATAATATTATGAAATATTACACAACACTAGAACATCTCACAATTGCAAAAGAGTTACAAGAAATGAAGGAAACTTACGAGGTGACACTCTAGGCTGTCTAGAAGGCAGTAAACACAAGGCTATGCATGTTATCATTGATGTTGTCCTAGAAAACCTATTGCCGCCATTTGCACCGTGACATAGTTCTCAGATATACAAAGCCATCCACAAGAGCCAACTCAAAGGTCAGATAATACTGCATAAGACAAAGAAACTAGCATCGGTCAAATGCTAGACAAGCCAGACACCACACAACTGAAACCACAAGCATCGCTACACAGGAGTGCTCACCACTCCACTCCACCAGCAAGCGGAGGCCACCGCTAGGATGTCACTAACAGTCAAAACCGCCGCAGCAGCCTTGACCCGGCATAAGGCCATATCAGCGTTGTAGTCGAAAACTCGGTCCCTTTGCTCCGCCCTCACCGAAGCACGTCCTCGAGTTGCTAGAGCAAGGGTACCGAACTGGGTCTCCTCCACTGGAACTCAAAACCTTAGGGGTTGCTGTTGGTGGAAGAGGAGAAAGAGGAGGGGGGCCAATTGGATCTACTCATGTTAAGAGAGAAGAGCCTCAAACCGATATGAAGGAGGTGAGAAGAGAAGGCACTACCACTGGCTACCCGAGATCGCGGGGGAAATGGGGATCGAGACGATCCCTGAATCCTTCGCTTATTTGGTATTGCAGCACCTGCCGAGCAATCACAACTCGGTAGGTCCTTGATTTACCAAATAACCACAGCTCAGCAGGACACTGTCGAGCTATGGTTGCTCGGTAAGACGTGCTATCGAGCTACCATAGGATAGCTAAGTGATTAATGTAAGAATGATTAGCACTGATTAAACATCACAGTGCATGATTAGCACTAAATTAAGCATTACTAACACTAATTAATCTCTGCAACTTGCCTGGTTGGCTCGGCACATCGTCTTATCGAGCTAGAGGAGCTCAACAGGTACCTACCAAGTTAAAGGGGCTAGATTTGAAAAAGGACATCCAAATGCTAAATTTGAAAAAAAAAAGTGGCTAGATATGCAAAGGATCCTGTACCTGCCGAGCTCAAGAAAGGGATTAGATTTGAAAAAAATAGCACAAAGCTAGATATGTGAAGAACTCAACGATCCTGTACCTGCCGAGCTTAAAGAAAAAGCTAGATTTGAAAAAATGGTTATCCAGAGACTAAATTTTTTTAAAAATGATTGTAGTGCTAGATATACAAAGACCACGACGATCCCCATGATTCCGCCCGAGCGGTGCGAGAAACCTAGCCAAAGGCCACCTCTCTCTCTCTCTCTCTTTATCTTCTTTCTTATGCTGGGTAGTCTCTCTTAACTTAAAACCAAAAAATAAATTAGAAAATCCCAAAATACCCTCACAATATTCTTTCATAAACAGTTACGGGATAGTGATATGTTCGTTCCAATCCAAACGGGGCCAGCTGGTACATAAGCTGGGCCCTGCATGCTCATCTTTACGTGGAACAATTCATGACACGCCTAGTCACCCTTCCTCTATTAATATACCCCATGACACGCCTAGTGGCCCTTCCTCTATCAATACGGCGTCCTTGAGATTGACCTTGAGGTAATGCGTGAAGTCGATTGGACCTGCTCGCGCTAGCTGTTGGGGGCAGCTACTGCAGCTAATAATAAAATATGTGCCATGGAACACGCATGATGTGCACGTCGTCTCGAGCTCCCATGCAGCGTGTGAAATGGCTCGACCGGCACCAGCTCAGCCGCGTAGATTTTTTCCGGTTCAATCACTGCCATGCATCGTACGAGTATCAGGCATGCACCGACAGAGGTACAACTAACCGTGCACCGAGAGAGATCAAACCAACCGTGTGTCTATGTATGTGGCCTCTGTTTTTTGCCGAGTGCGGAAGCTTCCGTGCGTGCTACGGTGGTGTTTGAAAACGGCTTCAAGATGTTGAGAAACCTGTACGTCTGTCTGCAAATTTGGCATTATAGGTATTCTTTACCTAGTATATAAATATAGATCCTAATCAGTGTAAATTGTATATGAATAGAGAAAGTAATAAAGAAAGGAGTTTCACATTCATCTCTATGTGTTTAATTTATTGTTTGCAATATTCTATATTTGATCCATCTGTTTTGCATAGTAGAAATTGATCAGATTGGATTTGTGTACTCTTTCTCTAATTTTTTTCACTATATTTTTATGAAGTTTTGATGAGACATAAACATGTCGGATGAGTGCCAAGGGGGTGTCAGGAAACCTAGGCTTAGGTCTACAAGCTTAGTCTATGGTGGACACCCTCCACTTATTCTATAAATAGAGAGTCCCAATCATTATAAAATATATGTGAACAGAGAAATCAATAAAGAAATAAGTTCCCCACTCATCTTTCTGTATTCAATTTATTGTTTGCACTATTATGTGTTTGATCCATCTCTTTTGCATAAGAGGAATCCTCTTTTAAGCATAGATTTTAGGAGTTCCTATTTCTTCCTCAAGCTTACTCGGATTTCTTGTCGTCTCTGTCTTTGTCGTCACTTCCTACCACCTCTGTGTCCTCCCATTGCTCTTCCTCCACCTCCTCCCGCCGCCTCTAGTTGTCTCTGCCAGCCGCCACCCTTTCTCCCTTCGTCTGTTCAACGTCATCTCTACCTGTAGTGTCTTTTTTTTCACTCGTGGAGGTGCATTTTTTTCTTCCATTTTCCTTTTCCGCTTGTGGAGATGTTTTTTATTTTCCTTTTTTTTCCTTTCGTTTTCATTTTCCATCCGTGGAGAGTTTTCTTTTTAATACTTTTAAAATAAGTTTATCCAAAAACTCTAATCGAATCAAACACTGATACTTTGACACTATTATTCCATCTTATCCAAAGCCTAGAGCCTTTTCAAACACCCCAGGTTCGACCGTCTGCCCGTCGCGAGGCACACGCGGAGGACGCGTTCGCTGTGGCGCGCCCACCGTGCGATTGGATCCATGCATCCAGCATGACAAATGGAAAGCAGCTCGCCCTGCCACAATTTGCGCGCACGCGGAACACGCGCAGCCAACCGCGAGCGCGCGTGGTTCGCGCTAAACCGTGCCACGGCCCGTGTTGCACGGGCGTACGTGCGCACGCGTTTCGTCCCGGCCTGCGCGAGCTCGCGGTGCCATCGAGCGAGCGGTTAACACGGTGCTCGCACGGGCTGGTACGAGAGCAGTTTTACGAGTGGATTTTGCAGAGCAGACGGATGCCAGAACCAGTGCACCAACGAGAAGCACGAGATCCACACCCGGAATCGTCGGCTATTATCTGGCCAACTTTTGTTTCCCTCCCTTCTTTTGTCTCTCGAAAGGAATGGCTGGCGTACGCTGCCTTTTACAGCAATAATTGCATGCCTACCTTGAATCGATACCAGCCTATACTGCACAGACAGCAGGGAGAGGGCACCCAACTGAACAAACCGATGTACTACTGCTAGAGCTAGACACCCTCACGCCACGTGATCACGGAGCGCGACAAAATATCTAACGATCTTTCCCGGTGCAGCCGCAGCCGCTCGATCACAGCACAGAGCCTTTGTTGCAGACGTACATTGGGGCCGAGTCCTCAGCGACACAGTGGCATGCTTGCGTAATTGCAACGCGCGCCTGATCGGTGATCGGTAGCGAGCCACGTGCTACGGAATCCGGCACGCGATCGACGCTCTTGGCGCCACGCCCGACGGCGGCACGCCGCCGTGGCCGCATCCCACTGGAAGGCATGCAGCCCACGGCGCAACGCAGCGACTGGACTACTGGTCATCCATCGATACAGGAGACTCGACTACAAATGGCAGGGAATCTCACGGTTTCTTGCTATAGCTTGCCTGACTCGAGGCATCTTCTACTGTACCGTTTTTTTCTATGGAGATGCAGAAGATCCGTTGCTTTCATGAGGTTCGTGTAGTCACTTCTAGCTGAGCACTCAAATCCAAATTATTTTGACGCAGACGTTGTGGTAGCTAATTGGCGAGTGAGTGCAGGGAGAGGGAGCAGCAGCAGACAGAGTGTGAACCATCAGGACCCCACCTGCTCGCTCTCAAAAAAGGGAATAACAGGAGCCGGCCAGTGCTTGGGCCTCTTCTGCGATGGCGCATTTCAGATGCATCCTGTTCATTTCCATCGGCCGCCATCGCCATCTCCATCAAGCAGTTCTGGGCTGGCTCAGTGCGAAAGCACGTTGATTTGGTACTACCTTTGCCTGCGATAATATTGCGATGACGTGTCAATCCATGATACACTCGAGCGCAATCTCTCAGCATGATGGTTTCGCTGGCTTCTGGAATTGCAGATGCCGAGAAAGATACTGCGCACTTGGCAGCGCAGGTGCTGCAATTTCAGTCACGTGCGAGTATACCCTAATAATTTCGCGGCTCTGGGATCATGGGATGTGTACATCAACACCAAATGGACGCGCCAGTAACCAGTAGGCTCAACTTAGTAGTACCACTGTACTACTGCAGTGGAGGCGTAGAGTCATGGGCGGAGCAAGGGGTGTTTGGTATGCAAGGACACCCTAAAATTTTTTAAAACTATGTTATACACTTTTTACTATATGTTCTGATTAAAGGTTAACTTCACTACAATTTGATAATGCTCAAAAGAATTAGATGCAAATTGTATTTCATACACTCTTTAAGGTTTTGTAGATAGTCCAGCACATTTTACTTACAAATTTGAAAGCTATATGTGATGTTAATAGGACAAATCAATATTCTCGTACTAAGTATAGATATACTAAAAATCCTACATGCTTTTTAAGTGGTAGAGTATACAAACTGTCATACGGGTTATGTAGTGTATTAATAAAAATCTATGTAATTTATTTGTCAATGCTATTATTTATTATCGTTATAATGTTATAAAATTAAATTATTTTCACAATTAAATATGTAAAGTAGCCAATTAATTAGGATGAAAATCAAACTAATTACACATCAACGATAAAGTACCATGTGAATACAATATTCACAATGCATGCTTTAACGAGCGCTAACATTTTATTACTTCTCTGTTCTTTTTAAATAACATTTTTATTCTTCACGATCTACGAGACGTGACTTGACTATTACTATTTGTAACTTTATCTTATTATATACTAATAAAAGTATAATATTATAAAGTATTTTTAGCAACAAATCGAGATAGTTTTAAATATATTAGCAATCAAACTTTAGAAAGTTTGACGGCATAAATTATAAGATATCAGTTAACAATTTTGTGTGGATGACATAGCGAGTCGACGACTATAAGGACACGTGCTAGAAGGTGCCCAGCAGTCATGATGAGGACGTGCATCCAAAAAAAAGTGCAGTACGGCAGTTTAAAGTACATTCTGTTACAGAACAAAGTGACCAACTGTTCATCCGGCGTACGGACGCGACGTTCCGTGACGGGACGCTGCGACGTCCGACGGACGCGATGTTCCGACTGTGGCGACTATTCATCATGTATAAATATGTCTCATCCATTTGTACAGAAACACAGATCAATGAAATAATAGTTCTTCCTCAAACCTTTGTCAATATTTCCTTCGAACACGTTATCAGCACCTTGCTTTTTCACAAGAACACAGCACAGAGAAAGGTAATGGAGAACCAGGAGATTCAACTCTGTGACGAACATTACAGTGCATTACTTGGGATGCTTGCTGCGATCGATTCCTTGTGCGAATCACTGCAAGTTTTCTTTGCCCCTTGTCCGTCGACAGTCACCACCATCATCGCCACCGGCCATGGATCTAGACCGGCTCGTCGTCGTCCATGGGAAGCGCACGGCGCCTTCCCACCGTCCAAAGCCCCACGCTACGGACCCTACCAGCGACTGCGCGACGCTTGATGGCGGCTAACCGTCGTCCCGGCCTCCGGATTCGCACCCCTCCACCGGCGTCCTCCGCAGAGGATGCTTTCTCCTCCACATAAACAAAAATAATGAGAGGAGGGGGGATGCTTTCTCCTCCACATAAACAAAAATAATGAGAGGAGGGGGAGTGCGGTCACTGGCGCGCGGCCCGACGCGACACAAAGAAGCGACGGCCGCCACGGCAAGCGGCGCGGTCACAAGCAAGCCCACGGCTGCCACGGCAGGCGGCGCGCTGCCACGGGCGGCCGGTGCGCTGCCATGGCAGCGCGACGGCGCGCGCGCCCCGCCAGCGACGACCGACGCGCGCGCCACGGCGCGGCACGGCCGCTGCGCGGCGACGCGGCAGGAGGAGCCGCAGCGCCGCCGCCTGGCGGCGGGCGGCGGCGGCGAGGAGAGCAGCGCGTAGGGAGGACCGGGCGCGGCGGGCCGGAGCGAGCACGCGCGGCGCGGCAGAGGCCGGCGGCGCGCACAAGGCGCAGCGAGCGGGCGGCGAGCGAGGCGGCGGCGCGCGCGACGCGGTCGGCCGAGCCGGCCGGCCGGCAAACAGCGCGCCGGCCAAGCGCGTGGGTGGCGGCGTGGTCCGGTGGCCGGCAACGCGCGCCGGCCGGCCGGCGGCGGCGGCGCCAAGGCGGCGGCGGCGGCACCTCCACATGGGGCGGCGGTGTGGGTTTGGGGAACCTAAAATCCCCCTCCAACCTCATATATATATGGATGCCTCAAAATGGGCTTTTAGCCCAATACCTCTCCACCTCCATCATGGGCCCAAAGGCCGAATGGGCTTCAGCCCAGATTTTCGAAAATTTGCAATTTCCCCCTCCACTTTATGAAAAATAATAATTTTCTATTGTACTATTTACAGTTTAGTCCTTCAGTTTATTTCTAATTGTACTTGTCAATCTGTACTGTTATAAATAAGCATTTCAGTACCTACAGGAACTGAAAATTATGTAAATATTTACATAAAAGTGCATGATATAATCTTCGCATATGTAGGACTATTAATTGCAAATTACCTACCATATGTCTTACGACAATATTTCAATATTCGCTTTATTTAGCACATTTACATTAATATTGTCTTTTAGTAAGTACCATTGTACTTAATATTTTAGAATTTTCAAACATATTATGAATACATACCTACACCAAATACCACTATTACAAATTTATGGCACATCGCTACATTTCTTTGTACGCTATGCCATACAATTAATTGGTGTTTCCACCAATATTGTAATTACACGGTATTATAAATATAACCACATGTTATATTTAATTTTGGTATATATTCATTCAGATTACAATACTCATATTGTTTTCCACATACTTTACAACATATTAATTTACCTCATGTAAATTAATTATCGTATGACGTACTTTTCATGTAGGTCTTAAATGGCTACCAAAGAATTTGAGCCTCTCGCTCTCGATGGTAGCAACTACCCTACATGGGCTATGGACCTAAAAATCAACCTCACCACACGTGGGTTGCAAATGGTGATATTCAATCCTCCTGCTGATCAAATCCCACCTGATATTGTAAAATATTCCGTTTTGAGCATCATACGGAATCACATACATCCGGATTTGAAGGCCGAATACCTGTATGAGGAGAATCCACTCACCTTATGGTTAGCCCTCAAAAATAGATATGAACAGCTGAAAGCTGTTATCTTACCTGAGGCTAATCATGAATGGGCACATCTTAGACTCCAAGACTTTAAAACAGTTGGAGACTATAACCATGCCCTTCATACTATTTGCTCTAAGTTGCGTTTTTGTGAAAAGGAACCAACAGATGCGGACAAAATAGAGAAGACTCTTTCTACTATGCTCCCATCTGACAGGGTTCTTCAAACAAAGACAATGGCGCTGCAAATTACCAAACTTATTCGATCTAATGCATACTATACTTGCCGAGAAGCACGCTGAACTTCTTTTAAAGAATAATCAAGAACGCCCCATCGGGCTGCTCCACTCCACAAGTTCATGCTAATCGAATAACACTAAGTTCCGTGGTTCAATAAACCACTCAAAGAACTTTAAAGGTAAAAATAAACGCATCATGAAGCAAAAGCGTGGTGGATTCAAGAAGGGTAAAGGCAATTTTGGTAAGCAAGGTGACAAAGCGAAGTTTGTCAAAAATGTGGTTGCTACAACCATACTACCAAGAAATGCCGCACTCAAGCACCTTGTGAACCTCTACCTTCGTCTCGGCCTCAAGGCAAGCATGCTCAAGAAAAGAGATTTGAAACGCACTTCGCCTCCCATGCAACAAAAGCTGAAGCATTTGCTCTTCAAAGTTCATTGACGAACTCAAAGACACATGTGCATCTCCAAAGAAAAGATGATCTCATGAGCACGAGGACACACTTGAAGAATTCACTTCTCAAGACATGTTTGGAGATCTCAATTAGACTCCTCTTGCCATAGTTATTAAGTACTACAGTATTGTAAAATAAACAATGTTGTCATCTATTGTAAGCTTGCATGCTACAGTTATATATCAAACATATTTGATATTGTAACTAAGTTTGTATGAATTCTATATATACCACCATGAGAATTTCATTAAATTCTTCTTTTGTGTATATAGATTTTTGAGTCAATCAAATGGAGGAGGAATTATGCCTTGTGGATAGTGGCACCACAAACTCTATACTTAGGGACACAAAATATTTTCTAACTCTCACAAGGAGGAAAGGAAATATTTTAACTATCGCTGGACGCGATGCAATGATAGTAGGCTCTGGTCGTGCCTCTATTACTCTCCCTATGGGTACACAGTTAGAAATTGAGGATGCACTCTTGTATCCCGATTCAACACGTACCCTACTCAGTTATAGAGATATCCGTCAGAATGGTTTCCATGTTGAAACTCAAAATGACAACAAAGAGGAATATCTCATCCTCACCAAAAATAACGGATATGGCAAACAAGTACTGGAAAAAATTCCATCTTTAACCTCTGGATTGTACTATACATACATCAAACCGATTCAACATATTGCGAACAAAGTAATTTTCCAACACACTAACACATTCCAAACATGGCATGATCGCTGGGCCATCCAGCATTGGAATGATGAGGAAAATTATTAGCAATTCCATTGGTCATACATATCTCAAAACCAAATTTCCGAATCCTCAGATTTTGTATGCACTTCTGTGCCACGAAAAATTGATTTTAAGACCCTCTTATCTTAAAATCGAGTGAACCACTTAAATTCCTTGAACGCATTCAAGGAGATATATGTGGTCCTATACAACCATTGTGTGGACCATTCGGTATTTCATGGTTCTCATTGACGCATCTACTAGATGGTCACATGTGTGTCTATTATCCACACGAAACCATGCATTTGCTAAGTTAATTGGTCAAATTATCCAATTACGAGCACATTACCACGAATATCGAATTCAATCAATTCGAATGGACAATCTTCGCTGAATTTTCATCCCATGCATTCAATGACTATTGTATGGCTCGGGATACAAGTTCAACACTGTTCCATATGTTCATACACAAAATGGTTTAGCGAATCTCTCATCAAGAGAATCAAGCTCATCGCAAGACCATTGCTTGATTGCAATTTACCAACATCATGTTGGGGTCATGCGATTTACACGCCGACTTAATTCAATTGCGCCCAATCGCATATCATAGCACTTCCCGCTACAATTAGTACGTGAAATCCACCGATATTTCCCATCTGCGAAAGTTCGGTTGCGCTACATACGCATCGATCTCACCACCGCAGCGTACCTCAATGGGACCACACAGAAACTTGGGATCTATGTTGGGTATAAATCTCGTCGATTATAAAATACCTCGAGCCCTCACCTGGGACACATTTACGGCCGGTCACGATTGCATATTCAATGAGGAACATTTCCGGCATTAGGGAGACAACAAGTACCAAACTAAATGCCGGAAATTGATTGGAATGTTCAAGGCATTCCTGCCTCAGATCCACGTACAAGAGAGACTGAACTTCAAGTTCAGAAACTCATTCATTTGCAAAACATTGCAAATAATCTGCCAGATGCATTTACTGATTATAAGGGTGTCACAAAATTCTATAATCCTGCCAGAAATGTGCCTGAAAGAGTGGAGGTACCGAAAAATACCACTCAACTCCCAGTTCAAAATAAGAGGGGGAGAAGTACGGCACAAGTGGCGGATACAGCTTCTAACAAGCGACAAAGGAAACAAAATACTGTAAATGCAGATCAACCTCATGTTGATAGACACCAAAGGATCCTTGAACCCAGATCAACAGTGCACTCAAATACTGATCTTGGGACATCGGAATACCCCGACTTAAATGTTTTGGGAAATAACATTGAGTCACTAGGAGTCCAAGAACTTTCCACTAACTATACTGATTCTGGAGAATCATATGATCGTAAGACTACAATTGTCGACATTTATTTCTCCACAACAATTGCAAACAATCTTCAAAATGATCTAGATCCCAAGACCATGGCAGAGTGCAAACAGCGCTCGGACTGGACTCAATGGAAGAATGCAATTCAAGAGGAGTTAGCCTCGCTCAAGAAAAGAAATGTATTCACCAATGTGATACATACACCTCCCAATGTATTCCCTGTCGGATTCAAATGGGTTTTCATCCGCAAACGGAATGAAAACAATGAGGTGGTGAGATACAAAGCAAGGCTTGTAGCACAAGGGTTCACGCAGAGACCCGGCATAGATTTCAATGAAACTTATTCTCCAGTAATGAGTGGAATAACATTCCGATATTTAATATCATTGGCAGTACAAAATCATCTATCTTTGCAGTTGATGGATGTAGTGACTGCATACCTTTATGGGTCACTTGATTCGGACATATACATGAAAGTTCCTGATGGAATTTCAATTCCGAATCCAAACGCAAATCGCAATATATATTGTGTAAAATTGAACAAGTCTCTATACGGCTTGAAACAGTCGGGAAGAATGTGGTACAACCGACTAAGCGAGTTCCTAACTAAAAAGGGATACTCCAACAATGATGATTGCCCATGTGTGTTCATCAAACGATCCTCAACAGGATTTTGCATCATATCTGTGTATGTCGATGATCTCAATATCATTGGTAATACACAAGATATAGATGAAGCACGTAATCATCTTAAGACGGAATTTGAAATGAAGGATTTGGGTAAAACCAAATTTTGCTTAGGTATACAACTTGAGCACCTTCATACAGGCATTCTAGTGCATCAATCAGCCTATGTCCGTAAAATATTGGAGAAATTCAATATGGACAAAGCATATCCATCGAAAACCCCTATGGTTGTTCGATCTCTAGACAGGGATAAAGATCCATTCAGACCCCGAGATGACAATGAAGAGCTATTGGGACCCGAAGTTCCATATCTCAGTGCCATCGGCGTGCTTATGTACCTTGCAAATTGCACCCGACCGGATATTGCATTTGCAGTCAATCTACTTGCTAGATATAGCGCTACTCCAACCAAAAGACATTGGACAGGAGTGAAGAATATCCTTCGATATCTTCAAGGCACTAAAGATCTCGGTCTATTCTTCCAAAAGAATAAAGATATGGATTTAATAGGATATACAGATCTTGGCTATTTATCGATCCCCATAACGCGGATCTCAAACAGGCTTTGTGTTTTTACATGGTGGAACAGCCATCTCTTAGAAGTCTTCAAAACAGACTCTAGTGGCTACATCCACTAATCATTCTGAAATAATTGCATTATATGAAGCATCACGTGAATGTGTATGGCTTCGCAGAATGATTAACCACATACAACAATCATGTGGTATAGGTGCTATCGCATCACCCACCATTATCTACGAAGATAATGCTGCTTGCGTTGTTCAAATGCAAACGGGTTACATAAAGAGCAATATCACAAAACATATTGCACCTAAACTATTTTACCCACATGAATTGCAAGAGAGTGGGGAAATAACTATTCTGCAAACTAAGTCTTGTGATAATCTCGCAGACTTATTCACTAAGTCATTACCAACTTCCACATTCCAGAAATGTGTTCATGGAATTGGTATGCGAAGACTACGTGATTTGCAGGCGTCAGGGGGAGAAATCTCCTAAGACTTAACCCGTTCCAATATAAATATTGTACTCTTTTCCCTCTATGAGTTTTCCTCTACGGTTTCTCATAAAGGTTTTTAATGAGGCAATATGACAACGTACTCATACATATATTATATCTCTATTTTCCCCATATGGGTTTTTAAAGAGATAATCCAATATATGCCATATCATTTTTTCTCCTTAAATTTTCCCACTGGGTTTTAAAGGAGTTTTTCATGGCATATCTATTCCACAGATTCTCCACATATTTTTCCTACAGAATTTTAGAGGAGTTTTTTACAAGATGATGAATCAAGATGATCATATGAAGACACATTGGTCAAGGGGGAGTGTTACAGAACAAAGTGACCAACTATTCATCCGGCGTACGGACACGACGTTCCGTACGGACGCCGGTACGTCCGTACGGACGCGATGTTCCGTACGCCGGCGACTATTCATCATGTATAAATATGTCTCATCCATTTGTACAGAAACACAGATCAATAAAATAATAGTTCTTCCTCAAACCTTTGTCAATATTTCCTTCGAACACATTCAAGAAGATACGATATGGTAGTGTGTATATTCAATAAATTTTTTCTAGCTTTGTGACTATGTAGATCAGGCAAAAGTCAAAACTAGATGTGCCGTACATGTCGTGTCAGTGAACATGTATTGGATAAACCTACCACGTTCTACAATTCTGTAACTCGGGAGCATATCACATGGAGTGTTGAGTGAAACGGAGAGAGGCAGCGAATGTTGTACGCTCGATGAGACGTACGTGTAGCCGTGTGCGTTTGTGAGTGGCAGATGGCGACGAAATGATTGGTTAGTTAAAACGTACGGGCACTACAGAACGTTCTGCCTGCGAATAGGTGAAGATGGAGCTTTAGGCAGAAATGACCGTTTTTTATATAGTATTAACAAAAATAGTATCTTTAGAGTAGTAATTATATAAAAAAAAATAGTACTTCTACTGCATAGGAATCGTATGGCACTCCATCTCAGACTAATATATGACAGCTAATGACGTACAGTGACTGTGTGGCACTCCATCACGTGTCAGCCCGAGGTGGAATGCTGCATGATCACTGTATGGTAGATGTGCTATTTTTATAATTGCTATTTCGATGATGCTATTTTTATTAATATCATATGGAAAATGGCTATTTCTGGCGATGCCTGGTGAAAATACTGACAACAAACGCGATGTTCCTGTGACATTTCATTCTTTTTCCAGAGAAAAACACCAAATCAGATCTGAAGAATCTTGCCCCCAAGGTGACCCGGCTGTGGTAAGATCCTAAGCAGCTAAAGAGCGCTAAAGTGCTGCGACTCTTGCCCCCAAGGTGACCCGGCTGATCAAGTATCTTCTGCTGCTCTGTCTCCATGAACTCTCGGGGAGACGCAAGAGAGTTCTCCACTGAACTGAGCCTGTCTGTTGAGGCTGTACTGGCTCGCCCTGCTCCTCAACTGGTTCACCCTAAACTGACTGAAGTGCAAGTGGAGATGCTGGAGCTGAGGTGCTCCCTCAACTGACCGGGGTGCAAGTGGAGCTGGAGGTGCTGCGTCGTCACCCTCTCTCTCGCCATTCCCTCTCCCTGCACTTTCTTAGGAGGCCGCTCCCATGGTTTGACACCAATCTTGCAAAACCTCTTGGGTGGCGGTGGAGGCAATGGATTCGCCGCGCCTTAGATCTCGGCTTTGCCATCTGCTACACAGAAAAACTGAAGAGTGACTACCACCTTTCCTTCACAAAACTCTGTTGTTCATATCAGATTGTAACTTGGTGGGTTCCGACTTAAAGAGTAATGTAAACTGCAACATTTACTGTTTCTACTCCCATCGGCTTACATTGCCGTGCCTTCTAGTTTTCGACTTGCATATGCTAGAGACGTACATCCAAGCACCATAAAAAACCATATAATTATTGAAGAACTATATCAAACATTAGCATGCATCTGGCTGCAAGTAAAGAAAATACTGCAGCATATGAAATCTTGAGTTCTTGACTGCTAATCCGTGGCAGTAAACGAGCCATACGCTGCTTCTTTCAGGTGTTCTACTCTACAGCCATCAGACAGACCAAACCATGAAAAAAACTATTACATGATCTTTCAAGGCTAGGGCTAGGGTCGGCCCTGGCGTGCCCATCACGGAGGGAGGAGGCTAGAGGAGGACTGGAGGACGACGAGGCCGAGGGGGAGAAGGGCGCAGGGGGCGGTTCTTACCTTCACGGGAGGCGAGAAGGTAGAAAGAATACTCTGCTGCGACCAGCGGTACAATTCCACAGGACAGGAGGTCAAACGGCGACGTACAGATGTACAGTCCCCCAAACTCCCAACTGCCAGCCATTAAAAACCTAACCCAATTTTCGCCATACGTTTTAATGCATTTCTTTGCAAAATGTCACGTCACCCAAGTCTCAAGTTAACTTATCTCCGTTTACATCGCAGATTATTTCCTCCGCTTAGTAACAGATTCGGCTGAGCTGACGCACGTGACTGCTTACGTGGCTTAGTTTAAATTTCGTTACCCCAAATAATTTCAATTTAGCTAAAATATTTCATTTTAGTTTAAATTGTGAAGTATAAAAGATTATATATCCCTATACCAAGCAAATAAAAGCAACTAGCCTAGTGGCAAGCACCTTCCCGTGTGTGTAACACATTCAGGGTTTGAATCCCACTCTAGTAATTTATTTTTTTCCTAATTTCTTTCCGCTAACTTGTGGGTTCCACACATTTTCTGTGCTATAAAATTGAACCGAATGTCTATCAACCTATTTTTTTTCCTAATTTCCTTCGGCTGACATGTGGATCCCACATATTTTTTATTCCAAAAAATATTTGAGATCGAACCCAAGTATTGAGTTGCATGCATCAACCAATTCACCTAAAAGCTTAAACTGATGAGGAAAGATAGGCAATTCACTTCAACACTCTCCCTTACGTGTAAGCTCTTTCAAGCCTAAGACGTGGAATAGAAGTGGGCTGCAATTATTATTTTTAATTGCGTCAACCGGATCTCGAACTCAAGACCTCTTGGCTTTGATACCATATTGAGTTGCATGCACTAACCAATTCACCCAAAAGGTTTAAGCTTATGAAGAAATGTGGCAATTCACTTATACTTCAACACTCTCTCTCACGTGTAGGCTCTTTTAGGCCTAAGACGTGGAATAGAAATGGGCTGCAATTATTTTTATTTAATTACGCTAACTAGGTCTCGAACTCAAGACCTCTTGGCTCTAATACCATATTGAGTTTTATGCACCAACCAATTCACCCAAAAACTTAAGCTTATGAGAAAAGATGAGCAATTCACTTATACCAAGATCTCTTGTACAAGGGTTACCTTCTTCCCACTAGACTAATCCATACTTATTGAGCAAATGGAGATTTACATGTTCTTTATCCACTAGACGCGTAGCTCGATAGGGCCACTGGGTCACCCTCATCTCCACGATTAGAAACACCCGTCACCTCATTGGCATCCCTCCTAGCCTCGCCTCATCCGTATTATGTACATCCCCCTACTGCGTGTCAAGCGCCTGCTGGAGCACGCCGGGGCGACCATCGACCTCCCCTTCGATGTCCTCCGCCTGTACATGCGCTAGGCCTACAACGCCGCCTTCGACCATGAGCTATCGCGACTACTGCAGGATGCAAGTGTAGTTTTTCTGCTGTGTACAATAGAACAACTGCTTCTCCTCTCCATGCACTCTCCATTTTCCGCATGTCCAAGCTATTCATACACTAAGTCAACTGGAACACCCTCGTCGTTCTCGGTGCCAGCACATGCTCTCCGCCGCACTCCGCTGTGGCCGCTATCATTTCCGGTGAGATACCTCTTCGATACTTGCATCACCTTGTACCAAACTATTCCAATTGCATCTTTCCTCATTTGATTTCATGATCCGTGCAGTGTACGGTCGGATCTGGGTCATCTTCACCATCCTTCCTTCCCAGTGAGCCTCGACCACGACTGTGATACTTTTAACCATTTTGCTGCTTTCCTAGAACATGCACACCATTGTTTCTACTGGGATTCACCACCGAGCTTCGCTACCGTGAACCTCTTTGCCGTCACAGTTGTCCTTCGACACCCCACTGTCTCAGCCTCCCTTCGTTGCTAACAACCTCATCATCACGTTCCTGGTGAGCTTCTGGTCATGTAGAGTTGCTCACCGAGGCATTTTGTGGCCATTTGCTAGCCTGATGTCACGAGGGTGCCCGGCACCGTTGACACTGTATCGGAGACCATCGTTCCTTATGCCTACTCCCAGGGAGTCACCTCTCCTCCAGCTATCTGTTTTGCGCATTTTCTTGGCCCCGTTGTGACCGTAGTTGCTACGCATGAGCTCACCGTCGAGCTCAGCTGCAATGCCCTGCGTTGCCTCTGTCTCTCTCTGTGTGTGTGTCATGCAGGCCTGTATGGTTAGGATTAGGTTAGTGGTAAGTACTTCATTAGGAATTAGTTTAGCCAATTAATCTTGGTTAAGTACTAATGAGTCTCTTGCCAGTGGCCCCGCTGGAGTTGATTACCTATATCTTGTGATTAAAAACCTAGATTAAGTACTAGTTACAGACATTAGGGACCCCACAACCCATGTGCCACCTAAGCATCCACACTATCACCTAAGCAACCACATGTGAGATATGTGCACCAGCTCAGCCGATTCTGTTACCAAACGGAGAAAACGACATACGGTGCAAACGGAGACAAGTTTAGGAAGCCAAGAAAGTACAATATAATTTCTCAGAGGAAAACGGT
This sequence comes from Melocanna baccifera, assembly GCA_036346265.1. Lineage (NCBI taxonomy): Eukaryota > Viridiplantae > Streptophyta > Magnoliopsida > Poales > Poaceae > Melocanna > Melocanna baccifera. The sequence continues at coordinate 26,781,595 of CM070688.1, forward strand.
ACAACCTCACAAGTTTAGCAAGCTCCAATGCAATTTTCTATTTTTCATGGGCCAACTATGAATGCGCAGTAAGGAAGATAGAACCAACTAGCTAGGAAGCTCACGGGTTAATAGTGCAAAAATATATTAAAAGAAGATATCAATGGTGCAAGTTCTCCAGGATGACCAGAACTGATATAAACTCGAGTGAACCTCCTATGTTCATAATCCAACACAACCAAGTATCAGTGTGAGAAATGCAAAACCTGAAGATGAGAAATGCAGACAGATTGAGTAAAACCGGCAGCCAATTCAACATGGGAGATGCGAAACCTGATGCACTCAATCTAGCAGCTTGCAATACATATGTATGACCGCGTGATTTGACATTCCACTTGGATTTCTCGTGTGCTCAATGGTTTGCCAAACTTTGTTTGGTTTCTTCAATTTAGAAATGTTGCAACCGTAAACTTAGTGAACAAAAGGACTGGATTCTCAGTCCTCTCAACACATGCTAGGCCCACTTCAAATGACTTCAGCTTCTGATATATTTTGGTTTTCAGTTTTTGAACATGTCAACTTTAAATTTCAGCTTTTTTTGCCTTTTCTTTTTTCTCTTATTCTTTTGTATTGTCCGTAACGATATAACAAATCCCCCCCTTATTTTATCTTATAAAAAACTAATAGTCACTACAGTGTAATTTTAACCAAATGCTTTAAGCCATAAGCTAGTTGATACGAGGTACAACTAGAATGCACCCGCAGGCCGCAGCGACATATTCAAGCCATTGCCAATAGATTACGCAAGTGCAACAATTAATCAGCTGCAAGATAACTCCTAAGGCCCCGCTCAACTTGGAGACCGGCGATTACGTTTGGCGATGGTAAGTTACTGTTTAGCAATTCGATTACTGTTTACTATTTTTGTTATTTTTGTTATTTTTTTGTGTTTTATTTTTTTTCTTGTATTTCTTTGCATTGTCCGTGATACGTTGATATGTCGCTTTTATTTTTTACATTTTTAATTTAATTATGCCCAATAAGCCAACTCAGCTACAGTAAAAAATCAGCCAGCTACAGTGAAATTTCAACTAAAAACCATCGTTGTTTCGAATACCCGCTAAGAATGTAAGAATTACTGAGCATAATAAAAACATTTGTGATTCGTCTGTTGAATAGGACCGAAATAGATGTTCAAGCAGACCCAATGGCTCAAACACACAAACATTGTAGATAAACCACCAGAACCCGCTCGTTTCGGCTTCTGTTTCTAGCTTCTGCTTTTTTTTTCCACTATTCAGTCTTTCGTCTTTTTCTGAATTTTTTTTAGATATTTTAGACTTTTTGTATTTTCTTTTTTTTCTGTGTTCCTTTGTATTATCCCTAATGGGTAAACATGTTTTTTCTATTTATTTTTTTTAAATTAATTATACCCAAAAAACAAATCAGTTACAGTAAAAAAAAGTCAACTACAGTAAAATTTCAATTAAAAGCCAGAAGTCATCGCTAAAACGAGCGCCCCCTAAACTACCAACATAGTCATTAATTCCAAAGCACGGGTGCTAACAAAGTCTAGCTCATCTAAGCATGCAAAATAAAAAAAAGACCATAACAAGACCACTGTATCAATACAACTATTTATGTAATCCATCTAAAAAGATAATCAACCAAAAAAAGACCTATCTTGCAAAGGGATGAGAGCCCTTTATACTCTTCAAGCAACAGTAGCTTCCGAACTATTCTCACCCTCACCCCCCGCAGCGGCTGCATTGTTGGCCTCTGCCTCTGCAGCTGCATCCATCTCCTCTGCGGTAGCATCAACATCATCTGCAGGTGGCCGAACCTGCTCCTCCTCTGGAAGTGGCTCTTCAACATAATCATTCTCAAATGCATCAGAAGGCACCTCATAGATCCTCACCTGTGGCTTCGTTGGATCTTTCACAAGCACATACTTGCCCTCTTCAAACTTCATGCAGATGTCCACAATTGACTTGACAATTCCCCACATGTTTGCAGTGTTGAGGTTGATCTGTGTAGCAAAATCCCTTGGTTTGTACCCCATCACAGTGAGTATAGAGTGGTTGTAGTGGTCACGGGGGTGCACGCGTGACACATAACCCAACTTCATCATGTCAGCACCAGCAAGCAAAGCCTGGGTGGTCCAGCGGGCAAGTTTGTTGGCATTGTTCTTGAGCTCTGTAGCAAGCACAGCCCCACGCTGGGTCTCAAGCTTCTGCCTCCAGTCAACACCAGTAATCTTAGGATCGAAGTCATTGAGTGCATTGAGCGTAAGGAACTGGCGACCACCACCCGGATCAGCATTGACGGCATGCACTTCACAGCGAGCAACAAGGCTGATCTCGTCATCCAGCTTCCAGCGGCGGTAGCGGTAGCCAACAGATGCCGCCTCCTCGCCCTCAGATGCAAATGGGTTAGGTTCATCAAAGGTAACCTTCTCACCATCACGAAGAAGCACCTGCTGCGAGAAGTTCTGGTTGATGTAGGTGGCCTCAACAGCGAGCGAGTGAGCTGAGTTGATGTCCTCCTTGTTTTCGGGGAGCTGTTCCTGGGCAGTCTCATTGACAGAGAGCAGATCGAGCTGGGAGCCATCACGCTTGTCAAAGAAGAGCTTGTTGCCCACGCGCTGCACGACGATGTCCCATGAGTGGATGCTGCGGGGCGTGCACATAAGCGCAGCGAGGATAGCATCAGTGGCAAACACTGTGGCTGTGTCCTCCTCAGCGAGGCGCCGGATAACAGGGTCGTCGGTGGTGGTGACCTTGAAGAAGTTGCGGGACTTGAAGCGCTCGAGGCGGCGCGCGGCCTTGGGGTTGACGCGGTCATAGGCGCGGTCGTAGAACTCGACGGCGCCGCAGACGAGGAGGTCCTCGGGCTGGTCGGCGACGGAGAAGGAGAGCTTGGTAAAGTTGGCGAAGGGGATCTGCTCACGCATGGTCCAGTCAGGCTGGATATCGACCGAGGGCTTGGACGACGAGGATTGGTTGCCGCGGCCGAAGGCGTAGTGGTGGGAGCGGTGGTTCTGGTAGTGGCGCTCGCGGCGGGCACGCTCCTTCTCGGCCTCGCGGCGGCGCGCCTCGACCTCCTCGTCGCGGCGCTGCGGGAGCTGCGGGCGCTGGTTGAAGCGCCACTTGGGGCCGAAGCGGGGGTGGCGCGGCGGCGGCGGCTTGGCGTCGACGAGGCGGAACGAGGAGTCGTCGGCCGCGGCGGCGAGGGAGTCATCGACGGAGGTGAAGTCGAAGACGGAGTCGCGGGAGGCGGCGACGAGCGCGGCGGGGCCGGCGGGGTTGCGCGTCCAGTCGGCGATGCGGCCCAGCTTGTCGGAGCGCGAGAAGGGCGCGAAGGGGATGGAGGCCGTCGCAGCGGACCCACCAAGGGACGGCGGCGCGGCGGGGGTGTCGGGAGGGCCCCAGCCGTCGGGGTTGAAGGGGACGACGCCCAAGTCGAAGCCCATGGTTGCGGTGGTGGCTTGGATCCAGAGGTTGGAGGTGGCGGCACAAGGGTGGCCTGGTGGGTTAGGGTTGGGATGTAAGAGAGGAGAAGCCGAGGGGGCTTTATGGTCTAGGAAAACGAATTTTGCAAATATTTGAAGGCTTCGGCTTGACGTCTGGCCCACATGGCAGTGTGTGAGGGTGAGTTTTTTCAGCTGCGAACGATGTTTTTGACTCTAGCATAAGTGTTTATATGAATAAATCGAATACTGATAAATCATTTCGAAATGATGATGGAGAAATCATTTCGTTTGTTTGTTCAAAGAAGTCATCTCGTTTGATTGTTTAGAGAAGTCATAGGCTGAAAAAAAATATCTATAAGTCATTTCGAATAGCGGTGAAAAAGTCATCCTATTTATTTATTCAAAAAAGTTATAAGTCATAAATTGAAAAAAATGAAATATTTGTACTTCAACCTTATGCAGCCCTTCTATGGAAATATCGTGATACAAAGAACAATCTCCACGGGTTTTCGACTCACAGTTGTGAACTTGTGATATTACAACGATTTGTTCTGAAGTTTTTGTTGGATTGGACTATGTTTGTCACTGACTCGGGCCATGCTTGGAAGTTGGAACACGGCAATTTCCTAAAACTCCCAGGTACTTGAACATGTTTCATGCAGAACAACGAAAATCCTGTGAAATTCACACTGATAACCTACAAAAGGGGAGAACATATCAATAGTTCAGACTAATTTGTCGCGTACCAAATGGACAGCAAGCTTCCAGAGCCCATCTGATCGTTGGCTAGCGAGTTCAGCGTAGATCTTAAAAGGGTCAAAGCCTAGAATTTCAGAGAACAGACAGGAACCGGCTCGGTATAGTACCAGAAGAAACAAGCAACACAAATAGGAAAACATGACACAGAATGGCTCTTAACTCGCCAGTCTCGGAGTAATCTTCACTGATATCACAGGAATAAACCTCCAATATTTCACGCTTCGATTTGTTTGCTCAGGCATTCAGTACCATAGCACCAGCGTCCTCAAAGTTCCAAATTCATCACAAATTGTTGCAGGTATCAAACATGGAACAACAGAACACGGTAGACACCGAATGTTCCCAAAGCAGTTCAAAATTCAGCTTGACCTCACGAGAGCACAAGCGTTACGGACACTGGATTACTAATTAACAAAGTAACAAATCGGCATGAGCACAGCAAACGGCAAAGTTCAGTGCAAAAAACAATGAAACGTCAAGCAACAATATCAATGGATTATATGTATGCTTGCTCTCCAGGATGATCAGGACATTTGTCCATGGTTACTAGTTTCTACTTCCTGTTGTAACCCCTTTTAATTGGAATTGTGAAAATCCAAACAATGCCACGCCATTTCCATGATTGCCGTTAGTAGTTCTAGTGTTAAAAAAAGCATCAGAACAGCATCTGCCGTTGCTTGACTGTTGGAAACTTTCACCTGTAATGCTAAAGTATATACTTTGTTGATGCATAATTGCTAGTTTGCAACCCTAAGAACTCTGCGTTGTTGGCTGTTGTGTTACTGCTGAGTTTTTCTTCCCCTTTTTGCCTTCTGTATTTCTACATTTTGTTTCATTCACGAGCTAGAAGCTGTTGCGGCTCATGAATTTACTTCAAAAACCATTCGCGGGCCGTTAGCGTGGTAGTATTACCCCAGTAAAGATAATGCTCCATTCCCTTTAGTTAGCAGCAAGCCAGCAAGCAAACAGCTGCATAGCTATGTACTTGAACAGCAAAGGTCATGTACAGGCTAATTTTTCATTTCCTATGATCTAGTCCTTTGTTTGGGAAGAGGGATAGAAGTTATTCAGGTCCTGATTTGAAAAGGCAAAACGTGCCTGGTCTTCTTATCTCAGAAAGTTGGTATAAAAACTTAATTACAAACAAATTCTGCGAATAAAAACAGTACAATGGTGCGACGTTGTAAGGTTTGAAACCTACGGTTTCCACTCGCAATCCTCCTTTCTTTGCTCCGTTTCACGTGAAATTCCCCTTGCTCCAAATAGCAAAATCTATACTCCAGCTCAATTCCACCCCGCCGGCAAGGGAAAGGAGAATCCGGTCCACAATTTTAAAACAGCTAAGAAACTACACCATACATTGGGGCGTCAGGATGCATCATGCATCGTCACATGTAACAATTTTTTTTCGGCAAACCGTATCATACATCGGGACATATCGCTGCACATTTTAGTAGACTATGCCACGAAGCATCCTTATTAGGGATAAAAGAGCTAGAAAGTCTGATAGGATGTTGCAATATACAAGGTTTTTATTTATGCACTCTTGGGTAGCTCCTTGACTTCCCCTCCACACCCACAATGAGGAGAAAACTCTTGCCAACCTAATCTAACTCAGAACAGCAGAATCAGGGGGATAATTGTGATGCAGATGATGGCCAAAGTAGCAATTATTGAGCCCTCGTCAAAGGCTTTCCCTAAACCTCCCAGCCTGGTGAAGTGCTGAAAAGCGAGATACCCGGCTAAAGCCAAGGACAGTATTGCACAACCTTGAGTCCCCCTGTACACGGAAAATGGGTATTGGAGAACATGGGCAAAAAGTAGCAACAATTTATAGAATCAGGACATTAACTGAAAAACTAAGACCCTATGGGGTGACTCCTTATCAATAGTAGTCAAATGGATACATATGTGTTTGCTGCTATTCACATACGGCACCACGACATACTACAATACTATGATAGCCAGATGGTTACTTGGTTAGTTGCATTGAAAACATCTATACATTATAGTTGACAAAAAAATATAAATTTCTGTCTTAACAGATACAGCAGAGACAGAATGGTAATAGTGCTAAAGATTTGACTTCCAAAATAGGGAGAATGTTCCATACCTCAGATTCATCAACTGGTAAGGAGCAACGCTCACAAGCAGCATTGCTGACAATGGAAGCTCCAGTTCACCTAGGATAGTCAGATGCGGGTATAAGAAACTGTAAACATGTACCATATCCCAATTCAGGTTATACTAGGCACTCTAAATGTAATTGTTCCATGTCTCATCGAAAATACGCTAATTTGTTTTAGCAGGGCAAAAGAAAGTTCATCACGAATAACCTTATATGAATCTTTTTGGTTACTCTACCTGGAATGAAGAAGAACAAACGCACCAAAAGAGCAAGAAAAGCAGTCCACTGACCATAGTCACTCCTAACAATGCAAACAAAGAAAAATAAGAAAAACAAAGGTATAAAATGGCTCTTTGCACCAAATAGCGGCATCTTACTTGATCCATGAGATTACACTGCAAGGTGCTTGCAGAGCAAACAATGGCACAAGGAAAGATTTGTGTATGGCCGTGCCTTTAGCAAGCAATAGCACTCTGCAAAAGACAGAATGCTTAGATAACAATCGTACAGGGTACTGGTAAGTTACATGCTGTGTATTCGTTTCACAATCCCAAGTATTTCATGAGAAAACCAAATAAGTTGCACAATAGAAATTCCATAAGATAGAAATAGCTGAGTTTCCAAAGAGATTATATTTGAGTTAGCTTCATTATATGTCACTGTTCATCTTCAAGACGAATAGCATAATTTGGAGTCGCGACATGAACAGCTCTAGTAACTTACGAAACATCTGAAGCATAAATTAGATAATACAATTTCACAGCAAGTAGACCACGCCCTGAAATCCTGAATGGCTGAATATCATGATACCAATAGTCTACCATATCCTGTAAGTTTTCTGGAACATCTATACATATGACATTAACGTAGCTGGCATTTATATCCTCAGTAAATTTCTTTGTATAAGTTATATATGGCACTCAAATAATATGGAAACCATACATTGGGCAGTCATTTAAAATGGTGCCATTAAACGGAGGGCGTTAAGTGTAAACAAACCAAAAATCTGAAAAGATTAGTCATTTACAGCGTCCGAAACAATACTCCTGTGTATAGTCCTAGTGAAGTACTCCTAGTATATTATAGTAGTTCATCATAAAGATTAGTAGTTCATGCTTCCTAGACTTGTGACATCACATGCTGTGCTTTTACTCCTAGTATATTATAGTAGTTTACTCTCTACAAAGTAAAAAAAGATTAGCACATGACCAAGATACCAGTCTAACTGCGGTGTAGTGTCCTTTCAATTTTGAATAATCAACATCATCACGGAGAGACTGCAAAATGTAAGACATGATCACGCATCTTATAATCGGATACCATCATACCAGCATGTCAACCAACACTCGCACAATTCACATTTCTCACAGGCAAAAGGACGAACATGTGTAAAACACAGAAAGCGCATCCATCGCAGAGAGATGGCGATAGAGAGAGAAGCTTTTTTTTTTTTGATGTCTGAGGGAGGGAGGCGCTCACGCGGTGGCCCCGGCGGAGACCCATTGCATCGTCCGGGTGCTCAGATGCGCCGACGCGTAGCACGCGGCGGCGGCCCCGCGGCGTCGGCCCGGCTGGCCGACGCCCACGCCCACGCTCAGCGGCTGCGGCTTCAGGGGCAGCGAGGGGCATCCCCTGCACATCCACCACGGCACTGTGGACTCAATTGCACGAAAAACGAGGAGGCGCTGGCCGAGGGCACAGGCCGTATAACCCAACCCAAAACCTCACCTGAGCGCGCCCGGCCGCAAGGCGACGCGCGCGACCGGGGAGTCTCCATTCCCGGCCGGCCGCACCTTCCGCCGCGGCAGCACGGGCGCCGGGATCGCGAGACGCAGCGAGACAGACATCTCTCCAGGCGGATTCGCGCACCAGCGATGTTACCGATGTGGCTGGCGTGGTATCTCTGGAAACTCAGAGAAGCTTGTTTCGCCTTCCCGGACCGGACTGGAGTGAGGTGAGGTGGTTGCTCCGTCACGAGCGATGGGGACTTCCACGTGGCGGGGCGGCAACGGTCCACGAGGGGCCGCGCGTTTCCGTCGCACGGGCCGAGGGAACGGAGGTGATTTGGCGTGGGCTCCGTGAGGTTCACGGAGTCGATCGGCGTGAGCTCCGTGAGGTTCGTTGCTGCCGAGTTGGGTTTTTGCGGTGATTTTGGTGGGGGAGAGACGCTTGTTTCTTCTGGGTGTTGTGTTGTGCGAGGTGGACGTCTGCGTCTGGGGGGCTCCTTGTGGTTAGGGCCCCAGGATCGCTCTGGGTAACCCTTTTTTTCTGCTGGTATTACCTTTTTTTTTTGTTTTCCTGCTTTACTATGAATATATCTAGCTTCTTCAAATAGTTTATTTACTTCTTTTACTTTCGTCTCACTACGAGGTTAGCAGGTGGTCACGAGCATATCACATATTTCACTCCTCGCACTCCTGTCTTATACACGCATCTCATTCTTTTAAAAATCACTTCTTTTAATTGGTACTATTTATTTTTAGCTATCAACCATGAGTAAAAAGGACATCGGTCATAGCCAAAACTATCACCCGTTTGCATGCTTGCCTTGCCCTGTGTCTCTAAAAATGTTTTTGTCCATGCTCCCGGGTTAAAATGTAGGGACGCGCAGCGCAGATGTGCGGTACATGCGAGTGAAAGCTGTGTGGTTCATGCGTTGCAAGCTGCAGCTCGTCCGTACGTGCAGCCGCAGAAGCCACTGCAACTCGCGAGTGCACCCGAAGACTGAAAGCAAGTTTGTGTGATCCGTGAATCCGGCCTGGCCCGAAGTGGCCTGGGGGACAAGACTGAGCAAAGACCTGGCTGATGGCCTTTAGAGATGGGCCACCCTACCAAATTCCTGAGAGCACCCTTGATTTTTCCTGGAAGCCATTAGGCCCAATATTTCTGGAGCCTGAAAAGTGGAACCTTGGACCATGGTACATTAGGCCCAACAATATTGCTACTTGCTAGAACTGCTCACGAAATGGCAAATGGCAGCTAAGCTTTGCATAGTATACTCTGGATCTGTTTGAAGTCGTTTTTAGAAGTTAATTTTGGTTTTTGTTATAGTACCTAACTTTTAAATGAAGTATTTTTTTTAAAACGAGGTCTACAAGTTAATTATATTACACATTAAAGATCTAACAACTGTACCATCCAAAATCGCAAACGAGTATCTCTTTTCATAATCTCTATCGTAAACAGTTAAAATTCAAAAAGTTCAGCTAAAAACTATAAGGCACGACCACTTCAAACAGACCCTCTTTCTCTACCTGCACTCCTCCAGTTTCTACAAGGTACCACTACATAGTTCAATTCAGCAATGCATCTGTTTCAAGCGCACAGATTTCTTGTGGTTGTTAAGAACATGCCAGTTGGGGTTAAGAACAAGAATTACCGTGGAAATTGCAGCAGCCACCAAGCTTGGATCCCAACCCTGTCTCGGTGTATCGGAAGTCAGGACAGTCCCCTTCACAACACTTCAGTTTTTAACCGTTTTCTGACGGCCAAAACAGAAGCTTCCGGATGAACGAGCCGTCCCTCGCAAAAATATCGGCAAGACTGCAAGAGGAGAGGTAACACCTGTGCCATCTCAGAGAAATCGGAAGGAAAATCCACAGCCACCACGAAATCCAGGGCGCCCAATCGCCCCTCTCCAAGAAGTTCCTAGCCCTAGCCACAGCTATCTCCTCTTCGTGAGGCGCTCGCTGCGCCAAGTGTTCCAGGGATGGACTGCACCAATGGCATCCAAGCTTCAGATTTTTTTCTCTCTCTCTCTCGACATCTCTTGCCACGAATCGAGATAGATGGATTGCTCGCACCAGCCAATCCCCTCTCTTCCCTCCACCGCTTTAAATACCTCCATCGTCTCCTCCTCCCAAGCCATCTCCACACTCGAGCCTCACTCTCGGAGAACAAGCAGGAGCGCAATGGCGACCACCACCATGGCCCTCTCTTCCCCAGCCTTTGCCGGCAAGGCGGTGAAGAACGTGCCGTCGTCGGCTGTCTTCGGCGAGGCCCGCGTGACCATGCGCAAGACCGGCGGCAAGCCCAAGCCGGTCTCGGGCAGCCCGTGGTACGGCCCAGACCGCGTGCTCTACCTCGGCCCGCTCTCCGGCGAGCCCCCGAGCTACCTGACCGGCGAGTTCCCCGGCGACTACGGGTGGGACACAGCCGGGCTCTCGGCCGACCCCGAGACCTTCGCCAAGAACCGCGAGCTGGAGGTGATCCACTGCCGCTGGGCCATGCTCGGCGCGCTTGGCTGCGTCTTCCCCGAGCTGCTCTCCCGCAACGGCGTCAAGTTCGGCGAGGCCGTGTGGTTCAAGGCCGGCTCCCAGATCTTCAGCGATGGTGGCCTCGACTACCTCGGCAACCCGAGCCTCATCCACGCGCAGAGCATCCTCGCCATCTGGGCCTGCCAGGTCGTGCTCATGGGCGCCGTCGAGGGGTACCGCATCGCCGGCGGCCCGCTCGGCGAGGTTGTCGACCCGCTCTACCCCGGCGGCAGCTTCGACCCGCTCGGCTTGGCCGACGACCCCGAGGCGTTCGCGGAGCTCAAGGTGAAGGAGATCAAGAACGGCCGCCTCGCCATGTTCTCCATGTTCGGGTTCTTCGTGCAGGCCATCGTCACCGGTAAGGGCCCACTCGAAAACCTCGCCGACCACCTCGCCGACCCCGTCAACAACAACGCCTGGGCCTACGCCACAAACTTCGTGCCCGGCAAGTGAGGCGCCCACGGCGACTGCGAGCTGTTGGTGTCTGAGAGCCAGTGTAACTCTGTAACTGGTGGTGCGTGGTGATTGAACTGTAGTGCGTGTGCGTGTGGTTTGATTTGTACCATGATGTAAATTGAATTACGAGAACGAATTCGATGAAAAATTAGCATGCGTTCGTGTTCAATTTCACATGACTCCGGTTTTATTCAACCAGTAGTGCAAGCCTGCAACTTATGCAATGGTGCGCACGGCAGAGCTCGCCGACGCCTCGTCGATCGAGCCTGACCGTCGAGACATTTTACTCTCCGGCGAGTCCTTCCCCCTCAACGACCCTTCGCCAATTTCACTCTCCGGCGAGTCCTGATTGCCCCCTCACCCCTCCCTCCAGCGCTTGCAAGAACGCTTCAAGGCGGCTCCTTTCTTGGGTACCGTGGCTGAGGGTTTGGGAAGTCAAGTATGGGATATTTCTGATGCATCTAAACCGAGATGGGTTATCTTAGTGTTAGATGAGGATGTGGTGGAACCGTGGAAGCGCTTCTTCAGTGGATGTTGTCTTAGTGCCGCGCTGTGGCAATTAGTCTGTGTTTAGCTAGCTGTTCTGTATTGAGAACTGGTAATCCCGGTTCAACAATCTTGTTTTGGAATATGGATTGCATTGGACATGGGAGTGAGCAGCACTCCAATAGTCCAGGCCAATGTTCTTTCATCAAGCCTGAAACAACAACTCAAGCATCTCAGCAAGGGCGATGGGGGCGCGGGGCGCCGACGGGGGCAGTACTACCGTCCTTGACGAGAACGGAGACGATGATGCCGTTTTAGTCCTCGTGGAAGGTCTCGACGTCCATGACAGCCTTGGCGACGCGGTCGCCCTCGGTGATCGTCCAGGAGACGATCTTTCCCTCCGTCTTCGTTGAGCTCAGCGCCGGCATTAACATCTCCCACGACTTCGTCCCTGTTTATGCGACCCACATCTTCTAACAATTCAGGAACGCGCGTCTGTTGGAAAAAGTGGAGTCCCTGTTTCAGCTGCATTGTTGAGGAGGGATCATTTCAATGAGGCTAAGGAAGCTTGTTGCCAATCACTGGAATCAGAATAAGGAGCCCCCACGCACTTTGATGTAGTTTTAATTGTTTTAGATGTCAAAAGTGGAGTACAAAGCCATTACTCCAATTTGCTATATCACTGAAGTTGTCAGTGAACATCTTTCATACAGGACTGTGAACTGCTATAGCAAATGTGAAAGTTGTACTGAAATGCTGAAGAATATAGGAGTTTTTTTTTTTGTCAGTACTGCTTTTGCTCAAAACATCATTAGGAAGGATAAACTTGTGCTCCTTTAATGGTGCTTCTAATATATTTTTTTTTGAGGATCGGTTATCTTTTGTCAGATCACATGATATTAACTGAATATGGAGACAAGAAATTAGGGGACCAATTTCATGCAAGGGCATCACTCATAACATGAAGCGGCTTCTAAAAGCCGCTTTTGACTTTTGCTACAGTAACTAATTTTTAAATGGAGTATTTTTTTAAGATAGGATCTACAAGTTAATTGTAGTACACGTTAAAAAACTAATATCTCAGATCATCAAAATCGCAGCGAGTATCTCTCTTCCGCAATCTCTGCAAAGCACCAAAAACCATCACCGCAACCAAAACCATCACCGCATGGCAAAAAAGAACAGGCCCGAAATATGGATGTCACTCACAGGACACCCCCAGAGCCAGAGGTGCAGGGTTTCAGGAGTTAAATGACATCCTCAATGCTTAGCTCGGACTTCGGCCTCTTTTATTTTCTGGTCTAAAGTTAATCAGTTCCCAGGGTTTTTCAAACTGATGGTTGAATTCAGGTTTGTAATACCTACCGTGACTAAATAGTGCCTCGTTTGTCTATCGATTGCCTAGAGAAGCCACAAATATTGCCACACCGTTCTATCGGTTTTTATTTTGGGAGATGGATTCAAATCGTTGCTGGTGCATGTTTCGTCAGAGATTCAGAGAAGCATTCAATTAGCCCGGTTTTGTTTTATCAAAGGTTCTTACAACACCACCAAGCTATTAACAACTGCGAAAGCGTTAGCATCTCATCGGCGCTGCAGTGACATCGCGGACACATGGGACCGAGACCGTCCACCTCTCGGTCACGGCTTGGCTCAGATGATGTAACGTACGGCCCGGACTTTGCAGGTGCTGTCGAGTCCTCACGGCCCACCCCTGTGCCAACATCGAAGAAATTTCGGCTGCCTCCGGTCCAGCTTGGTTTGGTGGCGTCGCTTTCACGGTTTCACCCGTGAAAATACACGGAACGGGCTCGATTTCGTGCACCGGACCGGGCATTCTAGCTGCCTGGCCGGCGGGCCTCGCGTGCAGTGTACGTAGCAGCTTGGTCCATAACCAGATTCTTCTTGTCATCAAGAATTGTTCTACCTCTCAAAAAAAGTAGAAGCAACCATACAACGGTATATCGTTACAATAGTATAGCAACAGATGTCATATAATTTTAGCAATTTTCAAGAAAATGTTTGAAAATTTTCATGCTTCAGTGAGTTTAGTGTATTTCTAGGAGTTTCTAGAAGATTCTAAGCTAAAGTTTAAATGAGTTTCAGATTTTGAAACACAAGTTTTAATGAGTTTTAGTTGAAGAGTTTCAACAAGCTTCAACAAAAAATTTCAATATGTTTTAACAAAAAATTCAATGAGTTTCAACTTGTTCCTGCAAGCTGACCTGGCTACGATAGCACTACCACGCATCCACGGAGTTGTCTGGAGGTGTGGAGAGGTTCGGATTGTCCGAAGATCGACGACTTGCGTCACTCGACGGTTGGCTGTGGGATGCGAAGCGACGGGGTGACCGAACAGGCAAGGTGTTACGGTGAGACGGTCATGCACACGAACCGAGGCGATGGTGTGGCGAGGTAAAGCTGTGGTCGGGGCGAGATGGTGAGCAGTTGGTCGACAGTGACTCACCGACGCCGGCATATTGCGGCTGAAGCATTGGCGACCGAGGTGAAAAACCAACGGCGGCGTGATATCAACGGGGAGACAAGGCGAGTGGCTCGGGACGGCATACTCAAGGCGTGGGCTCATCTTTTAAGCACGGACCCCGAAGAGTCCACGACAAGCATGAGGACAGCGATGGCTCGGGCATGGACACCGAGTCCGGGGCGGCTATGGCACGACGGAGTCCACGACGATGGAGAGACTGCGAGGGAGACGATGAACAGTGCAAGGACGACTGGATGAGCGACACGCGGTAGCTAGATAGATCGGACGACCGAGATTAGATGGTGTGGATGAATAGTGCATGGCCCCCGGATGAAGGACATGTGTCCCTGGGAGAGATCCAACCACCGGTGCGGAACACAGCTCGGAGGCTGATGCGTGGCAAAGGTGAAATTGGTCAACTGCGGCTGATTGGGCTGAAAGAACAGTAGTGAGTCGGCCTGTTACTGTTTAGGATCTTTGGGTTTTCCAATTTCAGAAACTAGAAGAAAATAAAGTGAACTCTATAAAATAGCAAATAATGCTAGAAAAATCTAGAAATTTTTTTGAGACACAAGGAACCCGAATAAAATATTTTTTGCACATGTTAATATTTATTTTATTCATATTAAATCTTTTTTAATTAATACATTTTTTATTTTAAACTTGTATTAATTCTAGAAAAATTTAAATGGTGAATTTTATTTTAAAAGCTTCAAAAAAGCTCTTAAAATCATGATGTTACAATCCATCCCCCTCTATCTCCTAGCTTTGGCCTGAGCTCTGCGCCATGTCGCTGAGCCGCCGCTAGATCCAGCCATCCAAAGCCGCACTACCGCCGAGTTGTGCCTCCATCAGATTCGGCCGTATGGAGTCATGTCGTCTCTGTATCCAGCAGTCTCAAGCCACAGCGCCACCACCCGTCACTATATCTGAAGCAGAAGGTGAAGCACTGCACCGCCACCCATGCTAGATTTGAAATCGGATGTGAATAAGGAGAGGAGGGCGGCATCGGAGTTGAAGGAGGAGGTGGAGGGTGGAGCCAGAAGTGAAGAACAAGGGGATGGCTGCTTGCATCCATCGGCTTGCCGGCTGCACTCCACAACCATCGGCTGCACTCCATGATCGAACGCAGGAGAGAGATCGAGGAGAGAGGGATAAGAGAGAGAGAGATAGAAATGAGAGAGGGGGTGTGAGGGAGATGTAGCCTTATGATCTGTGTGGGGGCAGATCGGACGACTAAAGCCTATATCGTTTTGAACGGTATACTATTTCGTGGTATTTCTAAAAAAATAATCCAGAGTTGTTTGTATCCTCTAAAAAAGCAAGAGTTGTTATATGTGGAAGTGGCATAGTGCCCAATGGCCATTGGTACTTGTAGATGAATATAAATAGGAAGAGCACATGTTATGTTAGGCAGGCCTACCCAGAAAACATAGATGAGGTAGGTTTCATTTTTTGTCTTCAAGACTTTTCTTTAGTTGAATTTATCTTGATTTTGTAGCTTCTATGGCCTTGTTCAATTCAGTTGCGGCTGATATTTTTTGGTTTTCAATGAATGGAATTGTAGCGAATGTTAGCTTCTGGCTAAGTCATTCGATTAAAGAAAATAAAGAAAAAAGAGAAAAATTGAAAAAAGAAACGTTATATCTTCACAGACAATACAAAAGAGAAAAGCAAAAAAAGGGGGAAAAGAGAAAAAAAGCTATGTTAAAAACCAACACGTTTAAAATAACTTGTTGACTTCTAAAGGTTAGAAAGCCATAAGTCAAAAGCTGTTTGGATATAGGCCTATACAAATTGAATGGAGTCTAATGTACCATTCAACCCCGAGCAGGGCTAGGTGGGCTTTCTTGAGCCCAACTTGTCGAGATATTATAATTCCTAGCAAACTTTGCAGTCCATATGGTATGAGCTTATCCCTCTACTCAACCTTTTTTTACGTATTTCTACACATATGTATGTATTCAGTGGAAAAAGTGTGTACCTATGCTTTATGAGGTCTTGGGTGCCTCTGATATATTTCAAGTGTGTTAGAAAACATGTACGTGTGTGTGTGGGTGGTATGGTTGAGTATGTGTGCCTGCTATGCTTTTATTCTATTTGGTTTGCAGAATTTATTAAGGGGGTGATCGGAATAGCGATGGCTTTTGGTTTTTGCTGAAAAAACACTGTAGCTGAGTTGGTTTATTGAGTATAATTAAATGTAAAAAATATAAAAAAAGCAGAAAACAGAAAAAAAGTATAAGTAAATAAAAACGAAAAAATAATTTTATCAGTAGCTACAAGATGCACATCTGTTGTCGCCGCCACCGCTTGACGGGAAGCCAAGTTGAGCGGCCCCTAAAGATCACGATGAACCATTAGTCTTGTTCTTTTTTTTTACTATGATTTATGAATTTTGGCTGCATTTTATTAGTCTAATAAATAATGATTGCTGAGAGAAGACAAAAGCCGCTAAAAAATAAAAAAGAACAGCGCTATTGTAATGAGATTATACGATCACATATGTAATGTATTCAAAATAATAATTACTTACGCTACAGTTATCGACAACTCATAGTTGTTCGAATTATACTAAACACACTATGCTGGTTTATTGTATGTTGCATGAGAAGGCATTACCTTTGTTAGCGTGCTATGCTGATATTTCTAGTAAGTAAAACTATATTTGAAGTCTATGTCAAGTTCATCATAATACTTGGTCGAATCTAAATACTTGAAAAACATATATGCAAAGACAACTTAGGAAATCTTGAGTCGGGTTGGTATGGTTGACATGATAGCAATCGACATATATTCTGTCTATATTATCTTTATACATGTAATACCACTAGATACGCTCTTAGTCTACCATGGCCGAACCTGAAAAATACCTTGGTCTGGTTGACACGACACGATGACATTTGATCTTTACGTATTGTCTTTATACATTTGATTATCACTAAATATGCTCTCGGTCTACGATGCCCAAACCCAGAAAAATACTTAGACATACCACAGCAAATTTTCAAACAGGAAAAGAATTACAAATCGTACATGTGGTGTACTTAGTTTAAGTAATAGAGACCATTGGTAATTCCACTTAACCTATATCCAAGGCAATTTTGTGCCAAGGTACACCGCACGGGCAGGAAAGAAAAAGCAAAGCCCCGTATTAATTCCTCCGCAATCCAGCATCCCATCGATCCATCCAGCTATAAATAAAGCTAAGCGCAGCGTAGCGAGGGGAGGAAGGGTTTCGGAATTAGGCCGCCGTTGCGTGGGAGAGCAAAGTGAAGCAGCCGAAACCGAAGCTAGCCACCAGGCCCACCACCACCGCCGCACCAGACGGCGCTGCGCCTCCCGGTTCCGACGGGTTTCCCGACCGCGGAGGAGGAGGAAGCGGGGCCCGTCCCGGCGGCGAGGATGAGCAGCGGCGGCGCGGGAGGAGGGAAGGGGGCGGCGGCCGCGGGGCCCGTCCCGGCGGCGTCGAGGAGGTTGGTGCAGAGCCTGAAGGAGATCGTGAACCGCCCGGAGGCGGAGATCTACGCGGCGCTGCGGGAGTGCGGCATGGACCCCGATGAGGCGGTCAGCCGCCTCCTCTCCCAAGGTCGTCTCTCTTCGCCCCCCGCCTCGCTTGTTTCGCTGTTCCTTTACGGGCTATTCCCTGGATGCGTGATGGAGTTGGAGGGTACCTGGGGTTCTCGCCGCTAGGGTTCTTAGAAGTTTCTTAGAACTGCGTGCTTTTGCCGATTTGGGGTGATCCCTTAGTCGTTACCGTTATGGATGATTGGCTACGAATTACTGGGAATCGGATGAGCCTGTTAGGTATTTTGTTCGGAGCCTCTTACTGATTATTTGTGATTTAGCTATGCATGATTGTAGCATTAGATAGATTTAGGAGTTCTTAGGGCTCTTGCAAATCTTCTTCTAGTTCTACATTTTTAGGGTTTCTGTTTAGATTTCCTGCTAAATGCTAATAGTGGCAAGCGTTTCCTATTTTGGATTTGAGGGTAGGTAGATTCTGTTCGTTATTTCTGTCGTTCCTCCTTTTGTTTTCTCGTGGTTTAAATTGGTGGCAACTGCGGCAGTGCTCGAAATTTTCGTGGCTGTTGCAATTGCAACCGAGCAAGGAGTTGCTATTGTTGGATGGGGAGGAGAACCGGGGAACACGGAACTGTGGGCGGAAGGGGATAAGTGATTTCTTTGGCAGGGCGGCGGGAGTATGTAGGATGGATGAACCTTTCAGCGTTTCAATGTAGGGGTGAAAGTGAAACGAGTTCATGGCTTGAGATTTGCTTTTTGGACCGATTTAGCAACCAGTTTGCGAAAGGGTGTTGCGGTAAATTT
This sequence comes from Melocanna baccifera, assembly GCA_036346265.1. Classification (NCBI taxonomy): domain Eukaryota; kingdom Viridiplantae; phylum Streptophyta; class Magnoliopsida; order Poales; family Poaceae; genus Melocanna; species Melocanna baccifera. The sequence continues at coordinate 26,799,945 of CM070688.1, forward strand.
AACTACTAGGTTGGGAAAGGATGGTTGTGGTAAATTTAGCTACCAGGCTGGAACAGAGTGGTGCCTTTAGATTGGGATAGGAGGTGGAGCCTCTGGCTTGTCTTCTTGGCTATGTTTGAAAAGTCAAAACACTTCTAGTCTGTTTGTTTTGTTGCGTGTGTTTATCTGGGATCTGTTAGGTATTGCTATGGAAATGTCATTTACGGTATACTTCTATTATACAGTAGGAGGGAAAGTGGCATACTAGGATTTGCTGTTTTTGTAGGCTTGTATAGTTGTATGTTCTTATGTGATTGTTTCAGGGAAAATGTTGGTTCTATTTGCTGGATTTTGGAGAAAGGATGGAGGGGATTTCTTAATGTTCATTTGTGGAGAAAGCACAGAAGGAATTTCTTGTGTTCATTTGAACTGCAGTTTCTGTTTCCTATCCTGTAATTATACAAAACTTAGAGGAAGGTGTGTATGTCATGGGTTGTTCTATATAGACATTCCATAATTATATTTTAGGATGTGTTGAACTTATTGAAATAAGACAAGTGGAATTCTTGGGTTGTTCGTTGGGTTATTTCTTCATATGTATAAATAGAAAACAACTATTACGGGGTTCTTGTGGCATGTTCTTGGTTTGTCATTTATTCTTCATTTTGTCGTCACATTTATTGGTTATATATAACAGAGGAAATAAGTAATTCAGGTCCGTCCCTAGTTGTTGTGGATGTATATTGGGGAAAACACTATAGCAGGAGGCCCAAAAAGAAGAATTCCGAATCCAACAAGAACTAGCAAAGTTCTATTCGGATTCTGAGGAGGTCTATTCGGATTCAGATTAGTTAAGTCTTAGTTATAAGAGTCCTAGCCGACTGGGTTTAGAACTCGGCTGTTGTTATATATATATATATATATATATATATATATATATATATATATATATATATATATATATATACAAGAAATAAAGCAGTTTCTTCTCCCCAAACCCTAAGTCTCTAGCAGGTCTCAGCCATAGCAAGGCAAGAAGTGCCTAGCCGGCAAGTTGAATCCTAGATCTATCCTATATATATATATATATATATATATATATATATATATATATATATATATATATATATATATACAAGAAATAAAGCAGTTTCTTCTCCCCAAACCCTAAGTCTCTAGCAGGTCTCAGCCATAGCAAGGCAAGAAGTGCCTAGCCGGCAAGTTGAATCCTAGATCTATCCTTCCCATCCATATAACCTAATATCCACAGCCAAGAATCATAACAGATTGGTATCAGCTTCCATGGCTGACGATCCCATCACCACAGAACTGCGTGAGTTGAAGGAGTTTGGCAAGGTGTTGAATCGTCAAGAGGAACAATCTACAACCCATGAAAATCTTCAGGCGACCGTCATGGAACTCGAGGGACGAGTGACCCTGTTGTCTACACTTAACAATTCGGCGACATCTTTTGCAAGGCGTCTATCATCTGACCAAGTTGAAGCTTCACACTCGGGTCGATTCTGCAAAGTCGACTCCCCACTATTTGATGGTACTTCCGACACTCTGGAGTGGCTTTCTCGCTGCGATCAATTCTTTTGCGGCCATGGCACCCTGGAGGAAGAGAAAGTTTGGCTTGCTACCTACCACATGACCAGCATTGCTCAACAATGGTACTTTAAGTTGGAACGCATGGAAGGGATCCCCACATGGCCTCGGTTTCAAAGTGCCTGTAAGTTGCTCTTTGGATCACCTTTTCGATCTAACCCAGTTTCCGAATTGGCTCTTCTTCGTCAGACAGGGTCCGCTGAGGAATATGCTCAAGACTTCTGTAAAGTACTTTGTTGTGCTGATAACGTTTCTCCAGAACATGAAGTCAGATTATTCTTGTCCGGTTTGGGTGACTTACTCAAGTCCGATGTTGAGCTCCAGAGCCCCTCTTCTGTAGATATTGCAGTCATCTTGGCCAAGGCAGCAGAACGACACTACAAACTACTACACACTGCCGAGATGCTATTCAAGCCATCACCCTCAAGCATCATCTTGGGGACCATTGCATCTTTCAGCACATCGGGTAGCACCTCTGTTATCCAAACGTCCAGAAGCTCTCGCTCTGCCACCTCCGTTGTCTACACCACCACAACGAACTTTCCGGCGTTTGACACCATCTGAGATGGTAGAGCGCCGTCAGAAGGGACTTTGTTTTAACTGTGACGAACAATTCACCCGAGGCGACCGTTGCAAGCGTTTATACTGGATCAAAATCTTGGAGGAAGACGACGTTCCTGCTACAAGTAGTGAAGACACCACTCCTCAAATCTCTCTTCACGCTCCACCTGGAATCTCAGTCGGCAACACCATGCAGCTCACAGTCCGCATCAATCACCGCCAGTTCTGTGCATTAGTGGACTCCGGCTCCACACACAATTTCATCAGTGTGGAGGCAGCCCAATTGGCAGCTATTCCTCTTCAAGACTGGTCTGGAATTCAAGTAGCTGTGGCTAACGGTGAGAAACTATCTTGTCCAGGCATTTGTGCATCGCTACCACTCACCATTGATCAATAGGCATTCTCCATCTCTTGCTACGCCTTATCTCTCCACAGCTTTGACTTAACCCTAGGAGTTCAATGGCTGCACGTTGGGACCAATCTTATGGAATTTCTCTACCTTCTCAATGTCTTTCTGGTACAAGGGTCATCGGGTCAATCTTTTGGGCATCCCTACCAGACCAACGGCTCGGCTCCTCACCATGGACGAGCCTACTTACTCCTTATTACCGCCTCTGCTAACAGAATTTGAAGACATATTCAGCACCCCATCTGGATTGCCACCACAACGGTTACATGACCACATAATTCATTTGCTGCCGGGTTCCGAACTAGTGGCTGCTCGTTCATATTGTTACCCTCATCATCACAAAGACGAGATTGAATGTTAATGTGCAGATATGTGAGCCCAAGGGATTATCCGTTCCAACACCTCCCCTTTCAGCTCACCGGTGATTTTGGTCAAAAAACGGCATGGCTCATGGCGTCTTGGTGTGGATTATTGGGCTCTTAATGCTTAGACTATTAAGGATCAATTTCCCATTCCAATTGTGGATGAACTTTTGGATGAATTAAAAGGGGCCACATTCTTTACCAAGCTGGATTTACGATTAGGCTATCACCAAATACGAATGCACTTGGATGACATCTGTATCACCGCCTTCAGGACTCACGAAGGGCTCTTTGAATACTTGGTCTTACCCTTGGGTCTCTCTACAGTGCTAGCGACATTCCAGGTAGTCATGAGTGCTATTCTCAAACCATACCTTCGGAAATTTGCTTTGGTTTTCTTTGATGAGATTCTGGTATACAGCTCTTCGTGGTCGGAGCATTTGTGCCTTTTGCGAGCAATCTTCTCCCTTCTTCGCCGCAATCAAATATTCCTCAAAAAATCCAAATGCTCTTTTGGCACATCCTCAATTTCATACTTGGGGCGTGTGATATCCGCAGCAGGGGTTTCCATGGATTAATCCAAAGTCCTAGACATCAAGTAGTGGCTGGTTCCTAACTCACCTCAGCAGCTGAGAGGATTGTTGGGGTTAGCAGGTTATTATCGGAAGTTCATTCGGAATTTCGGCTCCATTGCAGCTTCATTAACCAAATTACTGTCCAAGGAAGGTTTCTGTTGGTCGGATGAGGCAGCTGCAGCATTTTCGGCCCTGAAAGATGCACTTTGTTCTCCCTCCTTCCTCGCATTGCCAAACTTCTCTTCTCCATTCATTGTTGAATGTGACTCTTTCGGAAATGCTTTTGGGGCTGTTCTCCATCAAAGCTCACAGTCCATTGCATTCTTTAGCCGAGCCATTCAGCCTCATCACGCCAAATTATCCGCATATGAGCGAGAACTCATAGGATTGGTCAAGGCAGTGTGTCACTGGTGGCATTTATTGTCTGTACTGATCACTATAGCATAAAATTTCTTCTCGATCAGCGTTTGACCACAATTCCGCAACACCACTGGGTTAGCAAACTCTTTGGGTTTGATTTTCAAATTGAGTTCAAACCGGGCAAAACAAATACTGTTGCCGATGAGTTGTCTCTTGAGATGAGCACTTGTCTATTTCGGCCATATCTATCCCTTCACATTGTTGGATCAGCTCAAAGAGGAGGTTCATTCTCTGCCAGAATTTCAGTCCTTACACTCCCAATGGACTACCCAGGCACTGCCAGCCAACTTGATGTTTGTGGACGGCACTGTCAGAACTTTAGCCTGCAGTGATTTTTAACTGTGATTTAGTCTTGGTTCTGTAGGGGGAGCTTTTCATTACTTGAGAGTGCATGCTTTCTCTTAAATATGTGAAGTTCAGTGCAGTTAAATAAAAGTTGAGCTTTTATATATCTTTGTTTTAGTGGGGTTTCTATCTATTACATCTGTGGCACCTTTGTGGCATTTGCTTAGTTTTATCTTTACAATTCGGTAGATAAGATATTCCTTTGAGTAACTTTTCTAGACACTATTAGCCTCTTTGTAAACTGTTGTTGCTAAGTTTCTGAGGATTAGTGAATGGGCCAAGAGTGGGAACTGCCTTCTTAATACCCCATCTCTGTAACTTGTGAAAGTCGTAAAATACATTATTCAACTTTCCTGATATGGCCAGAAAGGTGTAGTTTTGGGTTTTATGGTTGCGTTGTTGCTTGTTCAGAGTTTATTTGCAGTACTATTGCTGCGTATTGAGTACCTTATTTGCTTGTACACATATATATCCGATGTGCGAGGAGGCAAACGTGAGTTTGTTTTGGTTGCAATGTAAACGCCCTATCTGGATTTTATTTCATATTATCATACCAATGCTGTTTTCAGTTCCTTCGTTTGTTTTTGATCTTTTAGATCATACCATCTGTTTATTTTGGTTATTAATTTACATAATCTATATTTGGCAGTGTCCCCAAGATATATTTGTTATGTTAGTTGGTCCAGCAGTTGTATGGACATTGATATCTCATATACCACTATTTTTTCAGATACTTTTCAAGAGGTAAAGAGCAAGCGCGATAAGAAAAAAGAGGTCAGTTGACAACTTTTCCTTAAATGCGCCCTATGTTCCTGAGATGTTTGCTTTATCTCATAACCGATAACCAGTTTCTACTTGGGTTGCTTATGGACTGGTAGCTTATCTTCTTCTTGCCCTTACAATTTATTAGCATGACTACCCATAAAGAAGACATTTTGTCCATAGACAGTTCTTTTGGTTTTGCTTGATTTGTTGCGTCAACTTAGCATTTTCAACTAATCTTTTGGTCTGTTGTTTGAAAACAGTCCTGATGGAACTCACAGCTATAGTTATGTGCCCTTACATAGGTTAAAGAGATTCCCGAGCCAAGATCTCGAGCGGCAAGTAATGCTACTAGTCGAGGCGTTAGAGGTGGTGCGGATCGTGTTGGACGAAACAGTTTTGTTCACTCTAGCTCCATTGGTAATATGAACAAGCACCATTCGTATCTTCAAGTCTGTTCATTTTGGCTGTAATTCCTTTTGACCATTTATTTTCATCTAAAAAAATCAGATAATGTGGCTTCAAGGTCATCAGTCTCGGGACCTGGTATGCCATCAACCAATTCCACTCAGAAGCAAACGGTTCCAAGGTAAGAAAACATATCCCTTTCATTACCTACTTTAAGAAGGGCATTTGTGCTGGGTCTGCTTTTCTTAGTAGGCATAATTATAGACTTATAAGATCTACTCGTCTTTTCCCTGAAATTATTGTATGTTGGCCTTTGAGATGCTCATTTGTGTTACTGTCGATGCCCCTGCTATGTCGTTAAAAACACTCATGCAAACTGCATGAGTTCTTACAAACAATTCTTTTGTTGCAAGACTCGAACTTGAGGAGTTCGTCTGGTTAACTGGAACTTTCCGTTTGTATTCTGTTATCTGAGACAATACAATTTGTAATGTTGTGTTAACTCCGAATCAACAATACGGTCTTTGGATGTTTGGATGATGCATGATACTAAAAGTGTACAAATTTGTCTGATCTGTTGATGGTTCTAAGTTGCTTTGTTTTTACACCCATCTTGATATTCATGCACCCTTTTGTCTGCTGTAGTTCGTCTGTAAACAAAGATATGGTTGCTGATGTACCATCAGTACCATTGCAACCATCATCTGGGTTTCAGCACGGTTGGTCTGGGACACCAGGTCAGTTGTCAATGGCCGATATTGTGAAAATGGGCAGGCCTCATGGAAAGCCTTCTAGCAAACCTGTGGTTACAGCGGACAAAGGATATGTTGGACAGCACCCATCTTTGCCAAGCACCATAAACCACAATTGGAAACAATCTGCTAGCACAGTTCCACCAACAGAGCTTGACCAAGGGTTACCTTCTGCGCAAGATTCTATTGTGGTTGATGATCACAGTCACTCAGCTGCTGACAACAAGCAGACATATGATAATGATTGGTCTCCACAGGATGAGCCACTATCAGGAAATCAATCATCCCTCCCTGAGACTTCTGGTGACCCATCATTATATGAGTCACCATTACAGTCATCTGCAATTGTTGCTGATGTGGTTAACTCACATGAAAATTCTCATTTAGATGGAAGCAGCTCAACTGCAATTAGATCAGTAAATGCTTCTGAGAGACACTTGGAGCATCATGAAGGCAATTCTGAATATAATGATGGATTATTGCAGAACTCGAGTACATATCTGCCTCAGAAGCATTCTCACACAGAGGATGAAGGTGAGTGTAGAACTAAATTTACAAAATCTGCTGTACTTCCTTTCGAGGGCCATTTTTTTTTTGTTTGAAACATCTGTATATGGTGTTCCATGTGGAGAATCTGGATATGCTGTGTCGTCAACTTTCTACACTTACTAGCCTTGGATAAACAACACAACATCATTTATGAGTAAATGCCTTTTATATTCCATTAAAAAATATTGTAGGCTATATTTCAGTATGGTAAAACAATTCAAATATCTAGGGGTGAAATACATATTACTTTCTCTAATTGTACAATTATTGTCCATTTCTATGCTAGCCTGCCTGTACATTTTCTCCCTGGGAATATGTTCAATGTATCTGTGTTATGGTAGGGTTTAGGAAGGTACTAGCAACAAATAAGGAGGCGAAGAATCAACTTCACTGAACAAAGAGAGATCAAACAGTAGTTGGTGCTAATGTGCTATTTTTGAAAAATAGACATGTTACCACAGATCCAAAGAACATCTTCAGATAGCATGCTGTTAATTTCTTTCTGAATAAACTTCAGACTAGCAAGTTATTATGTGCTTCCAGTTTTGTAAGGCTTATCAACTTATTCATGCCATTGTATCATAATTTGCTTCACAGCTCATGCAGTTTATTATAAATATATTTACAAACCATGTTCGGCTGTGGTTGCTTGGTCTTGTTCTGGATGTTGCACAGCTTTTTTTTGGATGACTTCCATATGAATACTGATTTCTCTTCTCTGTTCCAACTATGGTTTACATGTCCATCTTCTGATCATGGCATTTCCTTGCAGTTGAAGAGTCCAATGTTGATGTATCATCATCAGCAGCAAACTTCCAGGGTCTAAGCCTACATAACGAGTTAGTCGATGATAACCCTGCAGTTATAATTCCTGATCATCTGCAAGTTACCAACAAAGAATGTGCCAAATTGAGCTTTGGCAGTTTTGAATCCGGTGCATTTTCTGGGCTCCTCCCACCAAAGAGCACCGATAACAATGTGGAGTTGCCTATTGTAGAGGAATCTGCACCTGAAGATCAAATAGATGCAAGGTTAAGCGTTTTCCTGTTTTTCTTCTTTAACTGCACAGGTTGCATCTGTTGTGATGTGACTGGAATGACCTTATACCTTGCAGGGATCAAGATTACTATGACAGTGGTGCAGTGAATTCGTCAGCAAATGAGAACCTTGAGACCATTATGGGAACAAACATGGAGAATCTTGATGTACCTTCTGTTTCACATCCTGATGTCCTGAGACAGGAAGTACTTGATGATCATTCTGGTCTTCAATATAACCTGCCATCAGTCTCAAGTCATGCATATTCGAACCCAACACAGCCAAGTACAATGGAGGCCCCACAAGGAAGCACCCAAGCACACACTATCTCCCATCTGTCAAGCTTTCTGGTACAGTGCCCCTTTTTTCTCTTTCTAGTAAAAACTTCACTTGTTCATGTCTCATGCATGATGGACTAGTGATCTTCCACTGCCCGCAGTGTCGGTGTCTAGTGATATATCGTACCTGCAAGTTGCACTACGCTCAGTATAGTCTACATGACTTTAGATAATAAAACATGCATTACAATGTTGAGGAAAACCTCTTGCGTTGCTATATAAGGTTTTAACAAATCTGGATGCACTGATGAACAGAAGTGTGGATGAGACTGATTTTTCTGGTAATAAAGAGTGGCTATTCCTGGTTTTGTCACAAATTTGGCTGGGAATTCACTTTTAGGTGTCTACACATATAGAAGAGTAACTGCACTCGCATAGGGTCCTCTGCGGAGTTATCCCACCTTAAATGCTCCTTGGCCAGAAACTTGCTGAGGTGCAGAATAGCTGATGTGCACAATGTTATGATAAATTAACCTGTCTAGGGTTTTGGTTTTCATCCTGAACAATCTTCACTACTGCATGATCTGTGTAATGGTTGTCTTGGGAACAGCTAACAAGCACAGCCAGTTAAACCTGTATGACATAAGTGTAATAAAGTATCAAAATTAATATAAACTTGGGATATTCGAAGAGTTTAAGATCCGGATCATAGGGAGGCATTAGGGCGGGATTTCAGTATAATGTTGCAATGGTGACTACTAGTATTGAACCAGTGGAGCTGTTGACCTTATTGTAACACAAATTCAAATACCGCCTTCTGTAGTAAGTTAATCATGTATAGTAGTTAGCTGGTTAGCATGCTTTTATAATGGCTGCATGCTGTTTTCACAAATAGGGCTTAGACCTTCTGCATCTTTTCTGACTTGAGTATCCTAAGAAAATTCAAGTAATTAACTATGTGGTGTTTTGCTCTTGCCTCTGTAAGTATGCCAAGCAAGTTCACTACTTGTTTAACAAAATAGGAAGCTTGCTGGATCAGTAATTAAAACTTTCCTAGTAAGTGTACGTGAAATACGCAATTCTGGCTGAAATGACGTTGTTTGCTTGTTTTATACAAATTCCTGAAATAATGTTGAAATAAGGATCCAGTGGGTGAAATTTGAATTTTACTGGCCAATTACTGTGCTGGTAATCACTCAACTCTTCAGGGACTAGTATGATGTAGACTGAGACAATATAATGAATAGTTTTAAGCAGTTTTGGCAAAGCTATAAGATTACTATATGAAATGTAATACTTTCATCAGATTACTATAATATATGTAATACTTGCATCTTTAAAAAAGAAGCCAAAGAAAGAAGAAGAGACTGCTTGTTGTATAAACCCAATCTTTTGCTTGGAACTCTGTCACATGCTGATATTTAGCACTGATATTAAGCATTGCTCCATTCCGGAATTGTCCAGGAACATCTGGACTGGCTGGCATGTTCTGGTTTCCATACCTGGTGTTTCAATCCGTGACATGCTGAGAAAGGATTATGCTAAATTTATTGTCTTCTGCATGTCTTTTTATTTAATCCAGCTGACTATGCTTCTGCATAATTCTTACAACTAATTTGTTCCCCCAGCAAACAAATTCGTTACACAGCAGCCTATTGGGTTCAAATATTGCACCTCTTCAGGACTTGGACTTCAATTTATCACCTTTGCTGGCAGCACAGTCAATGGCTACAAAATATAACTCAGCTGCACCAACTACTACTGGACCAGCCATCTCCATGCAGGAGGTAATTTAAATATCTGGATTCACTTTTCTCACTGTGCTTCATTCGGATTCATATTTCATAGAAGTATAACTTTAGGAAGTAACAAAAGTCTTAATATTCTTTATTTTGTGTAAAGATGAATTACGTGGGTGTGCTAGTGTTAGAAAAAAATGTCGTTCTTTGTTTTGTGTATTAAGTATTGATTACTAAGTTAACCAGAAAGTCCATAGAAGAAGCATTCTAGTTTAATGATATATCTTCAGTGGCTAACCAATTTGATTCTAATAAAAAAATGAAAACATGAAGAATATCCACTTTATATTCAGTATAGATCCCGAACTTCTCGTTAAATTTTTGTGGGGGTGTTGTTTTTCTAATTTAATCATTGTATATTATTGGCATCAAGGTGCTGATATTTGATGTTGATTGCTTGGTCTTAGCTTTGCGTTATTTTCCTTAACATTTTCTGAACATGTATATTTTTTCAGGCTCTGAAACCAGGAGTTTTCCCGAACACTCAATCTACACAAAATCTTCCAAGTACTAGTATTCCAACGGCCCCCCCTCTACCTCAGCAATTAGCTGTCCACCCTTATGCTCAGCCAACTTTACCTCTCGCGCCTTTTTCAAATATGATTGGCTATCCATATTTGGCTCAAAACTACACTCCTTACCTACCATCAGCTCCCTTCCAGCAAGCATACTCAAGTAATGGACCGTTCCATCAGTCTGCCGCTGTACCTGGAGCTGGTATGAAGTACTCGATGCCACAATACAAGAGCAACCTGTCGGCTACAAGCTTACAACAACAACCTTCTTCAGTGATCTCTGGTTATGGAGGCTTTGGAAGCTCAAGTAATCTTCCAGCAAATTTCAATCTTAATCAGAATGCTGCCTCTGCATTAACAAATCTTGGGTTCGATGAAGCATTGAGCACACAGTACAAAGATGCCAGTCAGTATCTGACCCTCCAGCAGGTAACCATTGCCAGCGTCCCTTGTGTATCCTTGGAAATTTTGTGTGCTCTGCTCTCTGGCCCAATTAATCTCATATCTGCTGACTGATGTTTAGTTCAATTAGAAGTGTTGATTTTGTTATTCCTTTCAGGGTGACAACTCTGCAGTGTGGCTTCATGGGGCTGGTTCAAGGGCGGCGTCAGCGCTTCCGCCTAGTCACATCTATGGCTTCCAGGGACAGAGTCAGCAGGGAGGCTTTCGCCAGGGACAGCAGCCCCAGCAGCCCTCTCAATTTGGGAGTCATGGGTACCCAGCATTCTACCATTCTCACAGCGGCCTGACGCAGGAGCACCACCGGAACCCGGCTGAGGGAAGCCTGAACGGCTTCCAGGCTGCGCCGTCGCAGCCATCTCACCAGAGCTGGCAGCAGCACACCACCTACTGAGCCCTGTCCTGTTGTTACAGTGGCGTTTCACTGTTGCGGGCCAGTGCGTCCTTACTAGCTGCGGAGTAAAGCAGTCTGAGTAGCTGAGCTTGCCTCGAGCGCTGAGGAAAGGGTCCACGCCATTCAACAGTTTCAGGGGAGCGTTTTAACATGTTGCGTGTGTCGTCAGACTGATGAGTTTTCTGAGTTGTTTGGATAGCTAGTTGTATGTGCGGAGGAGCAGTCTTGTAACTTGATTACCTAACAGGTGCCGTTTCTGATTCCTAAATACTTTCTTCTTGACCTTTCAGCTGCTTACGTTTCTGGGTGTCGCGCGAATACTTGACCTAGTGGGGGTAAAATGTGCATATCTTCATATTAAAATTGAAAGTAATAGAAGCAACATCATACTGTAAAAAAATGTCGTAACATCATATGATCTTGTTGTCAGCCGAATTAGCATGCTGGCTGCTGTCTGAAGCCCTGTCTTGAGGGAGTCTCATTTTTAGCTCGTCTACATCAAAACATTACACTAGGGGGACGCGCTGCTGCTGTGCAGCTGTGGCGGCAATGCGTTGGGTGCTAGTCCTGGTGGCACTGCCGGCTCCGGCTTCACGCCCATATCTCGACTTCGTCGTTCGCCTCGTCTCGACGAATCCTAGCACCGCGCTGCCGCTTGAACCCCACCTTGTCATTTCCAGCTCCGTTTGACGCCCGGCACGGTCAATCCATTTGACGCCCGGCACGGTCGACAACGACGCACACGACGAGCCCGCCGTGCTTCTTCCCCTTCTCCTTGGGTCTCTTGCCGCCGCCGTGTCCGTCAAGCCGTTCCGGCTGTTTCTTTCCCGGCCTCTTCCAGACCTCTTGGTCCAGGTTGGCGGCCTGGCGCTCCTCGACGGAGAGTAGCGGGCGGGGGAGGCTGTAGACGGACGCGCTTCTTGTCGATGAAGTGGAGCGGCAGGCCACGGCGGAGACGTAAAGATGGGAGCAGCTTGGCACGTATCCACGCCGACTCGTTCGGGTCCGGCACGGTGACGGGAAGGACGTACACCTCCGGTAGCCCTGCAAGGGACGTGGGATGTTATTTATTGTTTTTAGCTATAATTTATTAGTCTAATAAATAATGACTGTGAAAAGAAACCAATGAAAAAAAAACAGGATCATTTTGTTGCCGCAGACGTGCGTGTTGTTGATGTTGATTTCTGCCAATCTAACTAGGGTTCAAAATAAGGCTTGATGCGACGATGCTCCGGAAAGCACTTGGATTCTGTTTGACATGCCACGGTGCTCTCTCGCTATAAAATATACCGATATTCGCCATTGTAAGCACAGAAGCCTCACCGCTGTGGTGGTTAGCGCGATGAGAGGTTCCTAGCTCCTCCGACTCGTACTCGTCGAGCAGTGCCAGGCTCCGGTCCGGCTTCTCGATGAGTTCCAGGCGCGGCCTCGTCGTCATCGCTGCAGCCTCCTCCTCCTCTTCCACCTGCACGCCCTCCCCTTCGACCACCTCCTCCTCCTCTTGTACCACCGAATAGGTCATAATCCCACTTGACAAAGCCCGAACCCTACGCTCGCGCCTCGAGGCACGGATGCGCCTTCCTTGGGGCGCACACGGAGACAGAGAAGGCGGCTGCGGAGGAGGAGCTCGACGAGAGAGACAAGCCGGCCGCGCGACGAGCCGGAGCGCGAGGCCCAGCTCCATGCGGGGAGGAAGGCAAGGGAAGGAAGGCTCCGCGACTAGGAAGTGGCAGTGTGTGTGCCGGTGTTCGCGCGGGCTTGCAACACAAGTAGAGGGGATAACAGAGGAGGAAGGAGAGTACCGCGAAACGTTTTTTTGCCTTGCATCGGCCCAAACCAAGAAAGGTCAAGGCCCACGAACCCATTAGGGCATTACGGCTTAACCGCCTCCGCCACGACAGAACGACCGAAGCAGCGAAGCGCCCGAGCAAAACCACCTCCAAAACCCTAGCTCCCACCCTCCCTCCTCCATTGAGAAGGCTCGTCGGCGGCCATGGGGAAGGCGAAGGGGAAGCAGCGGCAGGACAAGTTCTACCACCTCGCCAAGGAGCAGGGCTACCGGAGTCGCGCGGCGTTCAAGCTGCTCCAGCTCGACGCGCGCTTCCGCTTCCTCCCGACGGCGCGTGCGGTGCTCGACCTCTGCGCCGCTCCCGGAGGATGGGTCCAGGTGGCCGTCAACCACGCCCCCGTCGGCGCCTTCGTCGTCGGCGTCGACCTCGTGCCCATCCGCCCCATCCGCGGCGCGCACTCCCTCACGGAGGACATCACCACCACCAAGTGCCGCGCCGCCGTTCGGAGGCTCATGGACTCCAAAGGCGTCGCTGCCTTCGACGTAGTGCTCCACGACGGGTCACCTAACGTCGGCGGCGCGTGGGCGCAGGAGGCCACCACGCAGTCCGCGCTCGTCATCGACGCCCTACGCCTTGCCACCATGTTCCTCGCCCCCAAGGGTGCCTTCATCACCAAGGTAAGAATATATCCACAAAAAACGGTCGCTCCTTTTTAGGCGTAATTGTTAAATTGTTGAATACTTTGCTACGGTTTTCATTAGTAATCGAGTATGATGTATTTGTTTCAAAGACAATTGTTGATGTAAAAATATCTTCTTCTCCACTGCAAATATGCGATACAAATATGTTCTTCACAGGTTTTGCAGTGTGCAGTTTTCATAGTTTCGTTCGTAGGCAAGTGTAATAATAGCTCTTTCCTTTATAGGCCAGTGCAATTAAGTGTTCATAGTAGTTCAGTACTGTACTAGCAGCATGCATTGCTCTGGTGGCTTCTTGGGCAGTTTTGATCGCTGATGCCTTGTAGAACTCTCATTTTTTATATTGTTGACTTATCCCCTTTAGTTGTTCAATCCCCTATGAAGTATATCCATGAACTGCAAGTCACTCTTGATGTTGTTCCCATATTTCAGTACACATATTAAACCAGCTGGTTTTTTCTTCAACAGGTTTTTAGGTCTCAAGATTACAACTCTATTATGTACTGTCTTAAACAGGTGTGTATTAAATCACAGGTTTCATTACAATTTTTTGTTATTTATTTTATGGTAGTTCATTGATGCATCAAATATACCCACTTGCAGTTATTTGAGAAGGTTGAGGTGACTAAACCTACAGCAAGTCGTTCCACATCTGCTGAAATTTATATTATCTGTCTGAGATATAAAGCTCCTGCAAAGATTCAACCAGAACTTCTTGATATAAAGCACTTGTTCAGTGTGGTTCCAGAGAACATCAAGGTAAGTTGAAACATTTATCCTAGTTACCTGCTAGATTTCTCTTCCTTTTATGTGTTAGCATCCCCTTGATGTTGCAAATTTTGTGGGTTCTGCAGCCTAGGGATCCGCTTAGTAATCAAAAGCAGAAGAGAAACCGTGATGGGTAGGTCTTCCCTCTTTACTTCGTCGCTGGAGTTTGCTTGTTCTTTTCAATTATTTGCAATCTACTGCTTTCTTACTTCTCAACATATGCACCAGGATCATGCTACATTAGTTTCTTTGTATTTATATACTTCTTTACTATAAGAAAGCATGCATTGAACAAATTTTTAAAGTTTAGAAGACATCAAGTAGTTACCCTTGCAACTTCTGTTTTTTATCAAATTTATTGGTTAAATCCCATAAAATATTTCATTGAGTTCTTTATGGGAATCTTAGGTATAGCAGTTCTATTGGTGTGTTTACCAGTATTCACAACACAAGGAAGTAAAATATTTAACTTATATCCAGTTCTGCCATTTGTAGTCCACTTTTCACGTTCTGCGTAACAACCTATTTTGCATTATTGTACCACGTGTAAGTACATTGCTCTGCATATCTTGGAAGTTAATCCAGTCACAATGTGATTAGTATAAACTAATTGAGCATTGTTTTGATGCCTGTTCTCGCCAATTATAGATTAAGTCAAATAATCAGTTAAGCATCTCAAATTTGGACCTGCTAACTTTGCGCCCTTTTCTGCTTTTTTGTGGAAGAGTAACAAGAATTGACATTTGCTGGATCTGCTGATATTTTTCTGTAGGATTTGTATCTTTAAAAATTTGAATTATATGGAGTCCAGTTTAGTGGGAGATACAATATTTTAATTTTCTATATTATGCAATATATGTAGGTATGAAGAAGGAAATACGACACTGCGGAAAGTCGGTCTGGCATCAGATTTTATATTGTCTGAGGCCCAGACACCACTAGAGTTTCTTGGTTCTTTCAATGCAATTTCATTTGATGATCCAGCATCTTTACCCATCAAGAATCATGAGCTTACTACAGATGAGGTATTCGAGTAATGCCTTTTGCTCTGTATGCCTACTGCCTAGCTTGTCTTCTATCTTTTATATTCATAATACTGACTGTAGTGTTTGCTGTGTGCCAGATAAAAAATCTCTGTGAGGATTTATATGTGCTGGATAAAAATAGCTTCAAGCACATCTTGAAGTAAGTACCTTTTCTGCTATTCGTTTTTCCCACATAAGCACATCATGCCTGTAAGTTGGGCATGTGCAGAGATTGATCATCAATCTCATATGAAACTGATGTATAATTATGTTAGATGGCGAATACGCATACGGAAAGCACTGTCATCATCTTCACCAGTCACTCCAAAGGCTGATGATACTGCAGCAGACACCAAGGTCAAGGATGATGACCAACTTCTACAGGAAATGGAAGAATTGACAAGTGTCATTGATAGAAAGAAAAGGAGAGAGAAGAAGCGTCAATCAAAGCGTCGAGCAAAGGTATTTCCATTATGAAATATCAATGTAACATTTGCCACATGTGGTGTCAATTCAAGTTTTGTGCTAATATATCAGTCTCTTCATTCCAGGATAAAGCACGCAAGGCAACAGGAATGCAAATTGATGCTACAGGAGATAATTACTGCGATCCTGACTTGTTTTCTATTAGTGCTATCAAGGTATAACGCTGTTTCCATAGTCATATCTGGCATTGAAGTTCATTAGCAGTATTCATTCAGAAACTTCTAATTGTCCCTGATTTGAAACTATGTTCTTTGCTTTGCACTTTAGAAAGATGCAACATTCCTGCCCCCCCCTCCCCCCTAGAGTTTTTTCTTGGTCATCTAGTTCTCCATGCAATAATTTCTAAGTGTAGTTGCCTTTATTATTATTCGAACACAGTAGGATTGATTATGATTCTTTTAGGATTTCTCTCAAGTTACATTCCCAGTATGACTTGTATATCTTATACTTGTCCAGGTACATTGGGCTTGGAAACTCAATGATATATTTGCTATTATTTAATTCTATAGTTACCATGTCTACTTTTATTTTATAGGGTGGAAAAGAACTTCAAGCTGTTGAGTCAGCAGAACTTAGTGTGGAAGATGGCATTGGAGACAGTGAGAATGAGGAAACTCTACCTTGTGAAGACTCTGAGGAAGTGGATTCTGATGAAGAACAACAGAGGTAAATTTCCAGACATCCACACCAACAAAACATACAATAAATCGGTCATAAACTAATATTATTTTCAAAATTTACTGTAATACCAGAAAAATGTAACATATTATCTTTCAAACCAGGTATGACGCCCAACTTGAGGAGATGCTTGATGAAGCTTATGAGCGCTATGTAACTAAAAAGGGTGGAGAAGTAAAACAAGAGCGTAAACGTGCAAAGCGAGTCAATCCTGATGCTGATGCAAATTTGTTAGAGGTAATATCTGAACCTGTTTCAATTTCACATGAATGTTGTCTCAACAAAATGTCAAAATGACAATTGCATCTCTCTCTCTCTCTCTCTCTCTCTCTCTCTCTCTCTGAGAGGGAAGTTTGCCCCTGCCTATCTGTATGCTAAGTTAATTCTGCCAATTTGTCCTCTGGCATTTGAAACCAGATTTTTGCACCAGCCAAAGGACCGAACTCGTACTATGTTGTTGTCCCCAGTTATTTTGTGTAGGTTATAAAAAAATAATTAAGTATTGATGATGAAAGATGTTCTTATCATGTCCTGACTTAATAGGGTGGTGAAGATTATGGTGATGTTGACATGGATCAAGGTTCTGATGAAGATCAAGATCAGGAGGCCAATCCCCTTTTATTATCTCTAGATGCACAGAAGCCAACAAAAGAGCAGATTGTGGAGCAGTGGTACAGTCAGGATGTGTTCACAGAAGCAGGAACAGGCGTGGCTGAGCAGAGTGACAGTGAAGATGAAAGAGAGAAGTTGCGTAGGAATTTAAAAAAGAAGATGGATTCGGGCAAGAAGGAAAAGCTGGCTAAAGCACAACGCTTGCAACAAGATGATTTTGAGATTGTACCAGCAGAGCCAGTCCGAACTGAAGAGGATTCATCGTCATCTTCTGATGAGTCAGAAGAGGAGGACCTCGATGATGACACGAAGGCTGAAGTGCTAGCCTATGCAAAGAAGATGCTGAGGAAGAAGCAGAGGGAGCAGATATTTGATGATGCTTACAACAAGTACATGTTCGATGACGAAGGGTTACCTAAATGGTTTGTTGAAGATGAAAAGAGGCATAGCCAGCCTATGAAGCCTGTAACACGCGAGGAAGTAGCTGCCATGAGGGCTCAGTTTAAGGAGATCGATGCCCGGCCAGCCAAGAAAGTAGCGGAGGCTAAGGCTCGGAAGAAGCGTGTTGCCATGAAGAAACTGGAGAAGGCACGCCAAAAGGCAGATGCCATCGCAGACCAGAATGACATAAACGAGCGGTCAAAGAGGAATATGATCGACCAGATTTACAAGAAGGCTATGCCAAAGAAGCCCCAGAAGGAGTACGTTGTTGCAAAGAAGGGGGTTCAGGTGAGGGCTGGCAAAGGCAAGGTATTGGTGGATCGGCGGATGAAGAAGGACAAGAGGGCCAGCGGTACCGGGAAGAAAGGGAAGGGTGGCAAAGGCGCCAAGGGGAAGGGGAAGAAGAGCGGCCAGAAAGGTATGCGAGGGAAAGCTGGTGGAAAGAAGGCCGGCAAAGCCCCGAATTGAGCATGACTAGTTTGCTGTCTGCTCAGTAGTTTTACTGCTGAATTTTTGTCTGTCCAGCTAGCCGGCGTGTCGGCAGCTAGCTGCTTTGTTACAAGTTATACGAGCGAATCGATATGTGTCAGAAAGTTTTTGTATCGTTGTCTTGTATTGGTGGACAATAATTTGTGTCAAAACTAGTGATAAATTCAGCTCCTTCGGGTGCGAATCCTTTTCGGAGGAAAAGAAGCGCGCTTTGAATCCCTCTCAGCACCGCGATGCAGAGACCACCCTGAATTCGCATTTCCCCAACTCGCTGATCAGAGTAGAATCGAATCCGAATCCCCAGCTTTGTGTAACAAGATTTGGGATCCGGCTGATGCAGTGACGGCCACAGAATCCAGGCTACTTGACGATAGAATCAAGCAGCTGGCAGGATACCAACTAATGATGGCTCAGAGCCGAGGGAATAAGGGGTAGTAAGCGATGGCTCAGATTAAGATGCTTAAAGCAGCACTATTACTACTAGTCGGCACATAGTGAAGATGTTGTAATACTGAAGGATGTTAAGGGACAAATTAAAGTGAAGTTGTTAAGGGACAAGTTGACCGTATAATTCAGACAGGTGTATGTCCTGAAGCTTCAACGTCAGAGGAATTCGAAGAACCAAAACATCTCTGTAGATCAAAAGCTACCGCACGATAATGTATTCTACACAATATGCCTTCTTTTCTCTCCAATTCAGTTGAAGACAACTTTATTTAGTCAATCCAGGATCTCCATTTTTCCAGGATATGCAATAAGCAAACACAAGCAGAGCTCCAGAATTGAATTATTTCGAGTTGATGGATGACAGTGAACTAGAACTGACAACATAACAGTAATCCAAAATCCACAGAAAATGCTCGCAAAAAATACATGAAAGAAGCTTGCATTGCATTTCATTTCACAAGCCACTTAGCCAGCATCTCCCTGAAAGCTTTGCTTGGATGGCTGAAAATATCATAAGGAATCCTGCATCTTTCGGATGGCTTTATGCAGATATGATTCCCGGGGAGAGATCTCCGGATGGCTCGATCCATGCTGCAAGAATCAAGATGAAAGTGCAACTTGCGCTTGCTGCCCCCGGTCCAATGCATCCGATGGACCAGGATCTTCCACGCAGCCAGTTCATCCCGAGAGACGCCAGCCTCTGGACAGGTCAAGTGGCTGCATATCAAATCTTCCTCTCTGTGCAGGACATAAAATATGCGAATTTCTTTGAGGACTATGAGGCCATCGAAAAGCCAGGAACAAGGTGGCATGAAGTCAATTCCCTTTCCAGGGTCATTGGAGATGGAAAGATACACGCAGAAATATATTCTTTTGGTCCCCAGGGGGTGCTCGCCCTTCACCGGCTGGTTATCGCCATTGGAATATGTTCTCTGGATCAGTACACAGGATGGCAGAGATTGCAAAACGAGTCGATGCGATGTCACAACCCCGCTCCAAACGTCTTCAGTTTCTAGATTTTTTTTGCTTTTAGATTATTTGCTTCTTAAAACTTATCAACTTCTAATTTCGACTTATTTTAGTTTTTTTCTTCTCTTATTCCTTTCCACTGTTCGTGATAATATAACATTTTTTTCAATTTTTCTTCATTTTTTCTCAAAAAAATCTAACAGCCGTCACAATATAATTTTAGCCAAAAATCATAACCAGAAGCTTAAACCATAAACTAGTTGGAGCACCAACTTAGCCCACATCCTGCTATTCTTTCAATGAATTATGCATCCTAACGCACGGACAGTCAAACTACCCCGTTTGGTTACAGGTATTGGCCCTAGAATTATGGAATTGGAAGTAAATTCTAAAGATGTAGCTAATTGGCTGCCACCTTGAATGGAATTGATGATTTCAAAACCAATTCCAAGAGGCATGATATATTTAGAAGCAAATCTTAATTTACACCTGTCATTCATCAGGAATTTACTTTACAAAATTAAGTAAAAGTTCAATATCTCGAATTTTAACCTGACGTTCATACTATAAAATTTTCATGAAATCAACTAAATTTTATTAGAAATGATTTAATATGTAAAGAAGTTAATTTGTGCACATTGGTGAGGCTTGTTGCACAAGTGGCCCCACAGCCACATAGACAATGATTTCATAAAAGTTCGGATTTGAAATTTTAACTTTGAGTTCACACTATAAATTTTTTCAAGAAATAATCGTCTTAAATTTATTGGAGATGATTTAACGTGTAGAGACGTTACTTTGTGCATATTAGTGGACCTCGGTGCATATGTGAGTCTCATGGTCTTGTAGAATTCCAAATGGCATCGAAGCAAAAAAAACAAGATTTTGAATTGGCTTGAGTCAAATTCAACTAGAAAAGGATCTGGAATCAAATTGAATATATTAAAATCAATTCTAGCCAGCCAAACAGGGTGTGAAGTTCTTTCTGAAACTTATTACTATGAAGTTTTAAAATGCTCTTTCTGAACCATGCTTCATTTTGAGAGATGTGTGAGATGAATTAGTAATTCATATGCTATTCAGGTGGTTGGTATATGAGGCGATGGGGCATTGAGCATTTGGGGGCATTGAATTTAGAGGTTTTGGGTTGCGCACCTTTGCAGTTCTGAGGAAGCACATCCTTCTGTACGTGCACCTTACTGGCTAAGCCATACCCTCCTATTGGCTGCTACGCACACGTTACGAGCTCTGCTCCTCTCAGCCATCAACCTGCATGTCAGTTTCATAGGTGGCACATGACAATTCACAGATGCTTCATTCGTGATGTGAGCAGTCTCCATGCTGCTACGGCAGCATCCTGTATGCAAGACATAATCAGGATTTTTTGGGGTTTATCATTGAACAAGATGTCTAGAATTATGTGCATGCATGGACTATAGAACAGATGCAATCGATCCCCTTCCAAGGCCATGGCAGAAGGTGATCGATAGTGATAACTGATACGCACCATATATCCCGTCCAAATGGTGCTCAAGAGGCCTTTGCTCTAGCACATTTTCTTCCAATCTTCCATGCACGCAGCCCAGATCAAGCCAACTTCAGCTGTACAAAAAGGTTAGGCTAGATTGTTCACAGCCAAGCTGCCATGTATGCCATGGTGCAGTAGTAAAAAGTTTAACACTGCAAGCTTGTTAAGCTAACCTAGTAGACATGTGATCAATACGACGGACCTGCTACTTAGAGGAGAGAGAAACGAGATACGCAATGTCACCGAAGGCTTCACAGGTTTCTACTTGGAGAGCTAGACCAGCTAGTAACTTAGCTGGAATTAATGGAGAGGGCGCATGCATACAGATTACAGAGCACTATGTTTTCTACTCTAGTAAACAGCGGCTGGATACCTCTTGGTAGCAGGGTTGATATTACCGGTTTTTTATGTTTTACCGGAGGGGCCGGTAAGTCCGCTTTGACTAATTTTCGAAGAAATTTGGTCGAAAAAATCAAATAAAATTTGAAATTTAAATTCATGTTGGCCGATTATCGCCAATAACAGGTCGAAAATCGGTTGAAAATATCTGTCGAAAATTTAGAAATAAATTTCGGCAAAAATTTCTTCTAAATTTGATAAAATTCATGTAAAACGAATTTTTCGTAGCCGGTTTGGATTTTTACGGAAGGTCACCGGTAAACCCGATTACCGGCAAAAAAAAAAAAACCTGCTTGGTAGATTGATCCACAGTTTTGATGATACTTTGATCCAAAAAAAAAAGGAGTTTCTCTCCCTTTTTTATCACCGACTCTGAGATGAAGCCTCGTCACCTTCGCAACTTCCGCTAACGCGAACACGCGCGTCGCGTGTGCTCAACACAAGATTTCGCCTCGCCTTGTCAAAAAGCGTAAGCCCATCCGGCAATTCCACCATGCCAATGCTGGGGCAAGTAACGCGCGCGATAGAAATAACATTGCATGCAAATAGTATGACCATTTCGCTGTGAAAGAGGCACGTACGTACGTACTCCATCGCATGCGCCCACGCCGCGTGCGTCGTGATGAACAGCCGTTAGATCGCAGCAGTGGGATCACTGCATGCATGCATGTCCATGCGTGCGCAGTGATGAACACTTGTTAGATCGCATCAATGGGCTCCAATGCTCCGTGCATCTCGACTGCACACGCACAGCGATGCTGGCATCGTATATATCCATCTCGACTGCACTGATTCAGCTCATCCAAAAAACTTGCACGTTAGACAGGGTACAGTACAATGTGCATGCAAATTAGCTTGTACGCAGCAGGTGAACTTTCAACGCTCGCCACGTTGAGCATCGTGCGCCACTGGTCGTCTCGACTCAAAAGCTTAGGCTGCTGGGAAACGCAGCCATTCTCTG
The DNA here is from genome assembly GCA_036346265.1 of Melocanna baccifera. Classification (NCBI taxonomy): domain Eukaryota; kingdom Viridiplantae; phylum Streptophyta; class Magnoliopsida; order Poales; family Poaceae; genus Melocanna; species Melocanna baccifera. The sequence goes on from CM070688.1 coordinate 26,822,449, forward strand.
CCCACTTAAACTTCCATTCCATCACACGCGCGCTTTCCATGTCATGTCAAAACCTGCGAACCTTATTCTCCTCAGCACCACCTTCGATCTGCGCGCGGCTCGCACGCAGGACGGCCGGGCGGCACACCCAGCCGGGGCCTATAAATAGCAGCCGCGCGTTGCAACAGGAGAGACCAAACCATCAGAGCTTCTGAAGAGTGAGAGCTTCGGAGTCGAATTGAAGGCAGAAGCGTCAGCACCGGCGGCGGTTCAGTAATCTTACCAGAGATGTCTTCTGGGTCTCGGAGGTCCTCGCCCAACTCTATGCCGGCGTGGAGCCCGAAGGAGAACAAGATGTTTGAGGAGGCGCTCGCCTACTACGGCGAGGGCACGCCCAACCGGTGGGACAAGGTGTCCAGCGCCATGGGGGGCAGCAAGTCCGCCGAGGAGGTGCGCTGCCACTACGAGGTCCTCGTCGACGACGTCAAGATGATCGAGTCCGGACGAGTGCCGCACCCCAAGTACAAGACCCAGGGGTTCTGGACCTGAGGGCTGAGGTACAAGCTCATGAATCATGGTACTTCTCGAGCAAACTGGAGCTGCAAAAATATAAGATGACTTTCTTGCTTCTGATAAGTTTTTAGTTGCGGATAAGCATGCCAGTGTCATAGGTCAGTAACTATTGCCATGCTTTAATGAACGCATCCACAGTGTATATATCACAATAGATTTTAAGGTGAATCCTATTCCTACCTAATTGTTAAGATCAACTCTGTTATATTTAAGGCCACAGCTCGGCCTTAAGGAGGGTCCCACCTAATATTCCTTATACCACGGTGATTAGCTGGTGAGGAAGAGAGAACACAGGATTCAAAAGAAAAATTATATTTTAATGCTTATGGTCATGTCTTTAACTTGAGGACTGATCTTAAGTCTTTTTTGCTTATGGTCTGTTTAAAGTCGACCCTGTAATGTATAAGGTCGACCTTAAAGTGGCTTATGACCCCTTTATTTTTATACACTATGGATGCCCTCAACACCGATGAAGATTTGGCCATGCATCACTGCGCCATAGATAGTTGAGCTCGAACACACAACATGCAGGGGCATTTAAGTATTTTTCTCTTTTCTTTAGATGTAAACCACCATGCATGACTGGCTTATTTTATCTTTTCTATTTTAAAATTTTTTAAATTTAGTTATGCCTAATAAATTAACTCAGCTATAGTAAAAAAAGTTATAAGCTATCGTCATTCTGAACACCCTTTTTGTCCTCTGACGTCTACTAATCACGTGGGATCTAATCCTAGCACTATCAGAATAAATCTCCCTACTTCCAAAAAAAGCTTGGATCTTGCAGTCAATCACCTCGTGCGTCCAGCTTATAGCCGACATGCACTTCTCGTATTCCTTTACAAGTCACACCAAACTGCCAAAAGGTTTATTTCCCATGCTTTTTGAGGAGGTGCGGGTGGATCCTTGTTCTTTTATTTTATTGTCTTTTTTAGTATGCAATTTTGCATGTGCAATGCTTTACAACGAGATCAATAAAAGTGCATCTTACAGGTTACAAGGCAGAAGTATTAGCCCTTTTTTTTTGCTAGATTTTGTGGAGCTCCACACTATCTACACACCCATTAGCCTAACCTCTAGCCTGCATAGAACAGAACATAAGAAAGAAAGAGCAACTCTCTTTTATTTGAGTATCTACAAACAATTGTTTATCTTAGTAATGTTCAGAGTTTAGATAAACTGACAGTGAACGTGTTTTCTTATCATTTCAGGATGAAGCATTGGAAACTCCAGTAGACAGAAACCAAAGTTGTCTAAACTATCCCTACGCATGGACCTAAGTTCTAGGAGGAAGCAAAGCAATCCAGCATTGGTTAGAGAATAAAAGGAAGAAAAGGAGTGTTCTGTGTATATAGTATTAGGGTATGAGCAAGGTTAAGTCTCCATGCTGTCGTAGCTTCTCATCCACATTCATGAACTGCATGCATTCATTGTCCCCTTCAACTAAGTTGTGAAGTAAACTCATGTATTTGTGTTATTTATAAAGAGTTGTGCCAGATATCATGATGTTGCCTGCAATAACTTGTTTAGCTTGCCGCTATATTCAATTTGAACTCCACAAGTTCAGACAGCACAGAATCCTCGCCCGGTCGCCCCTGTCACCTTCCTTTTCAAACGTCGGGCTCAAAAGAGAGAAGTCACTAAATTGTGCTCAAGAACCACAGAAAGAACCTAATGCCAGAATAGTCTACCTCTGAGCCCACCAATATTCGCTGTTAAGAACCTTAGTGTACGGTAAAATCGAGGGTGGTACTACGGTAGAATCAAGAACAGTCGTAAAGATTGCTTAAGATACAAGCATTATTGCAGACACTTTCAAACAGTATGACCAAGTTTCAACTATATATATATATATATATATATATATATATATATCAACTAGCTCCAACATCTACAATCAAGTCAGACTGAACAATGGTACACAAGCACAGACATGGAGAGACGGCGATACCATATCATTTCCTCTTCTCCACAAGTATCAGGACAGGATGAACTTAAGCCATGTTCCACAACAATGCACATATCTAGGACAAGTACAATCATGCAACCATAGTAGCATCTGAATCTGAACCTACTCAGAGTTCCAATTGCAACTTTGCAAGGATTGCACAACGAAGTGTGCACATAGACACACAAGTCACAGAACACTCACTAACCAGCGCAGCATCTGCCGCATTGTCATCTAAATTTGACAGCTTGAGGACAAACAACTACACGCTACCATCACATAGCACATGATGCATACCTTGCTACGAGCTCGCATTGCCTTTTGCCTTCTTGGCTGCGGCGCCCTTGCTTTCCATGAGGCGCCACATGTACCACGCGCCGACTGACCTGTACGGCCGCCACCGCTCGCACAATGCCGCCGCAATCTCCTCCGGCTTCGGCAGCGCCCTCAGCTTGTAGAGCTCCTGCACGCCCTTGCGAACGCCGAGGTCGCCGGACGGCAGCGCGTCGGGGCGGTGCTGCGAGAAGATCATGAACATGTGGACCGTCCACTCGCCGATGCCCTTCACCCTGGTGAGCTCGGCGAGAAGCGCGGCCTCGTCCATTGAGGCGACGGAGGATTCGGAGAGGTCCCCGGCGGCGAACTTGGTTGCGAGGTCGTGGAGGTATGCGGCCTTGCGGGCGGATACGCCGATGGCGCGGAGATCGGAGGCGGCGAGGGCGAGTACTGCGGCGGGGGTGACCGCGTCGTCTGCAGCTGCGGCCGAGGGGAGAAGGGCGAGGAAGCGCGCGTAGATGGCGGCGGCGGCGGAGGGGGCGAGCTGCTGATGGAGGATGAAGCGCGCGAGGGAGTGGAAGGCGGAGAGGGAGGGGGAGGAGGTGAAGATGGGGGCGTCAGTGGAGTCGATGACCGCGGAGAGGAGCGGGTCGGCGGCATGGAGGTGGTGGAGCGCGGCCGCGAGCTCGCCCGGGGAGGAGAGGGCGGGCAGCATGGGCGGCGCCGATGATGGTACCGTGGTCGCGGTGATGGGTTTGGCGAGTGGTTTCTTGACGATTTTGCGGGGGTGGAAGGAGATCTTAGCGGTCGTGGTAGCCGCGGCGGCGGAGGGGCGGGGCGTCGCCGACGACCTGGTCTTGGCCATTGCAGTGTGTAGTTTGGTGACGGCGTGGACCGTGGAGAGGAGCGGCCGTTAGATGTATAGTTGGGTTGGTCCTGGCTTTGGCGGCCATTGAATAACCGGGCCGGGGAACTTGTTCTTTGGGTTGGGCTTTGTAGCAACTTGAGCTGGTTTTTCCCCTGGAAAAGTGTCGCCGCTTGCCACGGAGTTTTGGGCTGGCCCTTACTTGAGCCTGGTTTACCCTGGAAGAGTTTGCCGCTTCTTCCGAATTCTAACCATGCGATGGTGAGACCTAAGCGTTGCTCAGTTGGCGGGAAATATTGTGAGTAAATGATATTGTAAGTAAATCTATTAATTTATCATAATTTTTAGTCTAAGTAATGATATTGTGAGTAAATCTACTATTTTATCACAATGTTTAGTCTTCCAGACATTTATCCCGTTGTTCTTAGATTGTGAGGACAAAATAATGTAAAAGTAATATACTTAATACTTTCAAATAGTTACTGTTTAACTGTGCAACACAAGCAAAATTAGTCCTTACAGTGAACTATGAGGTAAGATTAGTTACAATATCACATATCTTCTGGTATAACTTATCAAGTCTATTCATTTAGGGCTAAATACTTGCAACTTTCTCTGAGTGGATTTTTAAAGTTGCAACCAATTAGCCTATTTTATATGATTATAAGAATTATCTTATACCACTATCGAGTAAGATGTAACCAATCTAAAATTTTGGTATTTAGGATTAATCAAATTGCCATTATCACTAATATATTTCTTACCTTTGTGGTACTAGAGGATGCCACCACTTCCACTATCTTTCTAGTGGAGATGCAGTAATAAGTGCTTATGTGGCATACTTTTAGTCTTATGGTTTCTTGTTTCATTCTCTCAAGTGTATATGGGTCTTTGTCCACTTTTAGAATCATAGTCATTAGTGTGGTTTTGAGATATCGACTGATAAGTCATTTATTGACTTATTCCTTCAAGAAAAATGCTTATTCTTTTTTGAAGGAAAATAGTTGGAGAGATTTCTACTGTGATATTATATAATAATAGAATGAATGTTACAATATGTACAGAGATTTAGGAAGCTTATAAACTATCTAATCAATTATAAATGTCATCATGAACACTGTAACTCTATGCAAATGCAAAGTTACATCCCTCTTGAATCTCTTTTCCAGGCATCAAGACTATGGGGCAAATGTTCAAAGATTGCACCATTTCGCTGTTTCCAAATATGCTAGGCAGCAATGATGAATATTTCCATGAAAAAAAGGCCAATCACCTTTTCTGTTTATAGTCATAGAACACTATTTCTATTTTCTTGTACAGACAGCATTGTTTCACTTACTCCCAATTGACTCGTAAAGGCTTAGGCGGTGACTCCCATCAAATTGCTTCCTTTCAGCGTTGTGTGATCAACTGGAATATTGCCAAAATAACATGCAAACATGAGTACTTGATAGTTCTTGATCATTCTCATGCAAATTCCTTCCCGAAGCCTACCGGCTTTGGAAATACTTTTGTTCTGAAGTTCTGCTAATTGTCAATACTTAATTGACACCTTCATTAGGACTTCAGAAACACTTGTTTCGCTTGCCAGAGAAGTTATTCTTATGTTGTTTGTAATACATATTTGAATTGTATTCCAACATCTTTTCTCTTTTTGTGATTTGTTTAGAATTTGGACTGCAGGATTTTTCTTGTTAGAGCTGAATGGTTTCATTCTCAATAACTTGTGTAGAGACTAAAGAACACAGGTGTTGCTGATTGAAACTCGGTCCATTAAAGACAGCTTTCTGGTGATGCATAACCATCAAGGATGGGAAAACATGAATCTCGCTATGATCTGCACATGTTTCTTGGCAGCATATCTGAAAACTGAACTTGTTTCTTTCAGCAAGGAGCCAACATTATATTAGGCTCCACGAGGAGCACGACGCCAGATCAAAGCAGGAAAAAAAATGCTCCTGTATGACGTGGCTGGGAGCAACTGGCCATCTACCACGGGGTTGGCACGAACTTGCGATCTATTTTCAATAAAACGTTAGTATAGACTACATGAATCAAGCTGTTCACAAGAAATGCTTTTCTGTCGAGTATGTCAGCTTGCAGTATTGATAAGGTAAATATATGCTGAAAATGGCTAATGTTGCAAATTCCTTGAAAATAGGGTGTACAAGTTTTCAAAAAATCTCCAAAAATAATCAAAGATAAGGATTAAATGTTCTCTGTCTCTGCAAAATTTCAATGGAAGACTAAATCTCATTTGAGATATATGAAAAGGACAAATACTTAGTGAATAGTGATTTTGGCAATGTTCACTAGGTATTTGTCTTTTTTTTATCTTACAAATGCAATTGGTTTTGCTCTTAAAGATTTGCATGGCAATAGGACATGTCCTCCACATTACCTGATAACGTTTTGCGAATTTTTTTTAAAGCTTTTGTACCCGGTTTTCACGGTATTTGCAGCATTTAAGAATTTTTAGCAGATGTGCCACTGCAATGTCCAACTGTTTCAATAATAACTGTCCGTTCAGCAGCAATGCTTTGGTTCATCCTCACGATCTCATCCAGCTCCATTCACTATCTTGGGGGATTCTTTAGGATCAGCAGAAATTAGAGAGACCATTACACATCGTTGTCTGGACATGATCGGTACTGTAGTATCCCCCAAGCGTAAACTCATATGATCTTACACAATATTACGCCATGAAAGGAAACCAACAGCCAGGAAAAGGATTATTTGTCAATCTCCACAAAAGAAAGAGAAAAAAAACAGACGAGGGGTTAATTTAGAACAAGCAAATAAAATGAGAAGTCACCTGATTGTCTAGCTGAGTGCCTGCCAGTTGGGTTCAGACATGTGCTTTTAGATGACATCAACTAGAGCCACCTCATTGGATGGATGTCATATCGACGGAAACATGGTGAAGACAGAGAAACAGGAATAAGGAAGGCGCGTTCACCAACCAGACAAGGCAACCCCTCCCCTCGGGAAAGGCGGTCGCCTCTGTGCCTCTTCTCGTCTTCTCTCATCCCGAAAGAGAGAGTCGAGAGGGGGAGAGAGATTCAAGCTTGCGGCGAAGTGGTGATCCGTGATCGAGAATTAGGCGAGCGACGCCATGAATAGCAACAGCAACAGGGGAGGAGGAGGAGGAGGCAACGAGAGCGGCAGCGACCACGACGGCGGGTTGCGGAAGCCGCTGATGGTGAACACGGGGAGCTGGTACAGGATGGGGTCGCGGCAGTCCAGCCTCGCCGCCGGCTCCTCCTCCATGGCCATCATGCGCGAGTCCCACGTCTCCGCCTTCCTCTGCACGCTCATCGTCGCGCTCGGCCCCATCCAGTTCGGCTTCACCGGCGGCTTCTCCTCCCCTACCCAGGACGCCATCATCCGCGACCTCAACCTCTCCATCTCCGAGGCTCGTCCCAGCCTGTATCCTCTCTCTATGCTTGCTTTCCCCTTGCCTTTTGCGTTTCGTTTTGCCTAAAAATCTTGACTGCGTGCGCGCTGCAGTTCTCGGTGTTCGGCTCGCTGTCCAACGTCGGCGCGATGGTCGGAGCGATCGCCAGCGGGCAGATGGCCGAGTACATAGGCCGCAAAGGGGTGAGAATTTTTTTTTTTCTTTTGGTACTCATGCAGTTATTACCTGTTCTTTCATTGGACAGCCAGTCTGTGCCTCATGTGCAGTTATTACCTGTTCTTTCATTGGACAACCAGTCTGTGTCTCATGGATTATTGCGAGCCAACGTCACCGCTGTGTTGAGAGTTCCATGTAACCAATAAAAATGCAATCTTTTCGGTGGTTCAAATTAAATAAGGTGCAATTCAATTAACCGGGTGGGATTTTGCAAATCAAATGTTGACCATTTCCTCTCAATTGATGCTTGTGAAATTGTGGGCTCCACAATTGCTGGCACAGTTTGCTAAACTGGGATTTGACCTTAATTTCGACGTTCATGAGTTCGTTACTTATGTTTGCCATTGATACGGTAATCAAGGAATTGGCGTGGAAGAAACTGTGTGGGTGAAGCATTTTGCACCAAAGTTGAGTCTTTTGTTCATATTTGGCAACATGTCGACAGTTATACTCTAACCGTCTTGCTAACTGTTTGCAGTCATTGATGATTGCTGCGATTCCTAACATCATTGGTTGGCTTGCGATCTCCTTCGCAAAAGTACGGCACTACATGTTTCCTAAGCTTATTTTCACCCACTGCTGCTTCTGAGAATCTGAGCTCGATGCTTGTCAATGTTTGTTTTGCAGGACTCTTCATTTCTTTATATGGGACGATTGCTTGAAGGATTTGGTGTTGGTGTCATATCCTATACGGTCCGTTTAAGAAAACTTCGTGCATTCTTATATTGTGCACGGACGATTTATTCTTTGAGAGTTTGAGTACTTGTCCGGTTGTAAGTTGTTCAGGGGGGAAAAAGATTAACTGAGATGTCAATATTTTGGAGACAAAGTAGTCGATCCCCAATATTGAGTTTATTTTTTGTCAAAAGAACCTTGGACTAGTTACAAGACTTACTCTTGATCTATGAATTGGACTAGTTACAAGACTTACTCTTGATCTATGAATTATGTGATACCAGGTGCCAGTATACATAGCAGAGATTTCTCCTCAGAACATGAGAGGAGCTCTTGGCTCTGTGAACCAGGTGTGCTTATCCTCACAAGCATCTAATCTTTTTTAAAAACAAACACTTTGCTTGATTATGTTGGACTCATTGTGCAATTATCCATTGCACAGTTGTCTGTAACACTTGGTATCTTGTTGGCCTATTTGCTTGGCATGTTTGTTCCTTGGAGGCTGCTTGCAGTGATAGGTAATGTGACTAAATTCTGATCTATTAGTGAATTTTGTTCTTTCTGCTTTCGGTTTACACTTAACCTCTGATATTTCAGTTCACAAGATCAGTATAGCCAAATGTTAAATTGGCAAATATGACTAGAAATCTAGAACCCTAGATGCATACTAGGAAAATATTTTCATTTCGGCTCCTAGAGGAAAAGTGACTTTACTTTGTGGATTTAGTGTATATGTGTCTATACTCTTAGCCCCAGATGATTTCTGATTCAAATCTCTGTGATGCCATGCTTGTAGGAATCTTGCCCTGCACAGTGTTGATACCAGGCCTGTTCTTCATTCCAGAATCTCCTAGATGGCTGGTATGTATAAACATAAGTTGGATATGCAGTATTGCATCACTCTGAATCTTTTAACAACCATATTTTTTCTCCATCCAACTCTAGGCAAAGATGAATATGATGGATGATTTTGAGACTTCTCTACAAGTTCTGAGAGGATTCGAGACTGACATCACCTCGGAAGTGAATGATATAAAGGCAAGCACTTGCTTCTATTCTTCTGGAATGGCTGACTACAAATCTGTGTGAACTATTTTCAGTTTAGTTAGTACGATTTGCTTTTACATTGGGCACATGGATATATGTACCTTATTCTTCTGGAAGTAACATCATTATATTTAGCTTTGATCCCCATTATGCAGAGAGCAGTGGCATCAGCAAACAAAAGGACTACAATCCGTTTTCAAGAGTTAAACCAAAAGAAATACCGCACGCCCCTAATAGTAACTTCCTTATCTTTTTCGGTTTATTTCATACCAAGGTTAGTAATTACATTTTTTAATTATGATTATGCTGCAACTTCTCAGATAGGAATTGGCCTACTTGTACTGCAACAGCTGAGTGGTATCAACGGTATACTGTTTTATGCAAGTAGCATCTTCAAAGCTGCAGGAAAGTTGCGCAGTATTTTTTGGGTAAATCTTTAATTAATAGTTAGGTATAGTAAGATATAGGCATGACGTTTTGGATATCTTGCCAAATTAAACTGGAATGATAGCACTTCAGAGAGGTGTTTGCTAGATTACCAAACATGATAAGTGTCTGCTTGTCAAAATTTATTCCAGACAAGGAATAGTGTAGCAGATTTCAAACCACAGAAATCGGGACAAACTGTCCTTGTTAGTTATGCGCCATACGAGGTTGAAGAAAGATGATAGAATAAATCACCTCATAACATATTTTATCATTCTCCTTCCTCATTGGAAGATGGCATTTCACTGTTTATTGTAAAATTATTCATTTTTTACCATGATCTCTGGTAGGTCCTAAGTATTAGTGGTCTCCTCTGTCTTTCTATATGATAGTAGATATTATAGTCAATTTTGGCTTCTGAATTTAACATGCAAAGTTCTTCAGGTCTTACAAACAGTGACTTGGCCACATGTGCACTTGGAGCTATTCAGGTGTGTAGCTAGGAAGATCTTTCTCATCTATCTGTAGTTTACATTAAGTTGCTTACAACATTTCTCGTCAGGTTCTTGCCACTGGAGTTACAACCTGGTTACTAGACAGAGCTGGCCGACGGATCCTCCTTATTGTAACTTCTTCCCTGTGAGACCACTAGTTCGTTAGTTGTCAGTAATGATAATTTAGTTCTCACTTCAACTTTCAGATCTCTTCCACTGGGATGACTCTGAGCCTTCTTGCAGTTGCTATTGTATTTTTTCTCAAGGTATGTTCAGAGTCTCTTTAGCATAGGGTTCCCATAAATAGAAAATATAATAATCCATCTAGTGCACTCTATGCAATAGTCTATTGAGAGGCGCTATTCTTGATGAATTCTTGATCTGCGATATTATCACAGGGTCTATTCTATCAATCCACTGATATTTTCCAATTGTTATCATGGTTTATTTGTTTCAGGGTAACATTTCACAAGATTCTCACACCTACTACATCTTAAGTATGGTCTCCTTGGTTGCTCTCGTGGTATGTCTGTCAATAAGATTGTTTTGTCTGAAAATCAGCATCCCAATTACGGAAGCTGTCCCAAAAATCTTAACTTAGACACTTCCTTCAGGCTTATGTAATCGCCTTCTCCTTCGGTATGGGTGCCATTCCATGGATCATAATGTCTGAGGTATAGTACTTGGCCGCATACCTTATATAGCTCATAAGATGGTTTTGGCATGCCGAAGCATTCACATGACCATAATTTCCCTTTGGAGCATGTAGATGGTCTGAATGCTTGGTTTCAACTTTGTATGTTTTCAGATCCTCCCGGTTAGTATCAAAAGTCTTGCGGGAAGCTTTGCGACACTTGCCAACTGGCTGACATCCTTTGCAATAACAATGACAGCAAACTTGTTGCTCAGCTGGAGTGCTGGAGGTCCACATTTTTACGCTTCTCTCTTGCCTAGAGTAGGATTATGGAAACATTCAACCTGATGCAAATTATATTTGTTTACAATTTCAACAGGGACTTTTGTGTCATACATGATTGTGAGCGCTTTCACTCTCGTGTTCGTCATCCTTTGGGTGCCGGAGACAAAGGGAAGAACTCTCGAAGAGATACAATGGTCGTTCCGCTGAACATTGTAGTATTCATCACATGTTGTGATTCTTCAAGTTGAGTATAAGGCAAGGATTGATTTGTGCAATCGCATGTATTAGGCTGTTCATTTTTCCAAGTCAACTACTGGATGAAGGCCATACACCACTGTTTGTACATTCTTACAATATTTGTGTCACTTACTCCCAATTTACTTGTAACGGCTTGTGCAGCGACTCTCATCAAATTACTTTATTTTTGTCTTCAGCGTTGTACGATCAACTGGGATGTTGCAAAAATAAAATGTAAACATGAGTACTTGATCAGATCATTCTCAAGCAAATCCTTTGAAGCCTGCCTGCTTTGTAAATACTTTTGTTCTGAAGCTCTGGTAATTAATTTGTCCATACTTGATTGACACCTTCATCGGAACTCCAGACTTCGAAAGCCCTTGTTTTGGCAAAGGATCAAGATTCTTTCCTATTCGTGTGTGTGCGCGCGCGCGCGCGAGAGAGAGAGAGAGAGAGAGAGAAAGCTCAGTATTCTGACAAGGTTCAGTCAATATAAACAGGGAACAACTCAAATGGAACCCGGTAGACCTGAGCAAAAGGGGGACCCGAAAGATACGCACAGCCGGCGATGATTGATCGTTGGTGTGGTACTCGCAGCTCAAAAGTGCAAACATCTCTTTACATATCCACTGGTCTTTTGGGTCTAATGATGATGATGATGATTAGTGCACAGTGGAAAGTACTGTTAGTTAAATCCACCAGCAGCTTCAACTTCCATGCTTGCATGTTGGTCAAGCAGTACACTACTACTTTGTGGTGATCTCGTTGCTTAGCTAAGCTGATCAAAATCATTAGCACTCTAATTACCTAACGAGTAGTACTGGAACAGGCTTGGCCGCTCCCGGACAACGAACGCCGGCGAGGAGGGCATCATGTTGAGCCGCCACGAGAGGCAGGGCCCGTCCTCCGCCGTGTCGACGTCGCCGAACATCGCGAAAGACGTTGACTTCGCCGTGCCAGGGCTGTAGCATCCCCACTGCGTCGGCGGCTGTGGCTGTTGCTCTTGCGCGTAGCCGTACGGGTACCCGACCCCGCTGTCCTGCGGCGCCGGCGCCACCGCCACGGCGGCGCGCCTCTCTTCCTTCCTGTACCGGATCCCGCAGGCGTTGCACAACGACTGAAAGCAAAGCAAAGAATGGATTGTGATCTTGTGCAAAAGGTGGTTAGCATGTGTTATATATCCTCTACATTTCCGAAAGAGACGCACCTTGGGCCCCTGTGGTCCGTTCCGCCAGAGCGGCGTCGACGTGGTGTCGCAGTTCGCGCACCGCCGGGCGGGCAGGCCGGCCTCCTTGCAAGAAGCCACGGCGACCTCCGGCTTGCCGCCCGCGCGAGCGGACGGCATGTCCCATGCCAACCCCACCGCCTCGGCCCGCCGGGTCGACGGCGTGCCGAGCGACAGCGTGCAGTCCACCGGCCCGCCGCCGTACGGCGGCCCGTCCTCCTCCTCCGCGCCGCAGTGCCTGTAGTAGTACTGTCCGCGCGCCATGGGGAACAGCAGCGAGAAGGCCGACGCGGCGCCACCGCACCCGCCGCCGCAGCTGCCGTAGAGCAGCCCACACGTGCATGGCGCCAGCTCCTGCAGCATCTTGAGGCACGTAGCTCCCCCTCTCATTCCCTGTGCCTGTTGCAGCTACAGGGCTATAGGTAGCACGCAAGCTACTAGGTGCCTGCAGAAACAATAGAATGGATCGCCGGCAGCAGATTGGAGGAGAGGGAGGGGATCGAGGGGTTGTCTCAGTCTGTTCTTGGAAACGGCGGCCACTGTGGCGCGCGCCTGGCTCCCTCCACTCGTGTGCGTGCGTGCGTGCGTAGTGGAGCAGTACACGGCTACGACCTCGAGCGAGCGCGCGGTTCGTTGCGACCGGCAAAGCGAGGGTTAGGTTGGCTGGCAATTTTATTCTAGACAGGAAAAAAACATGTGCGGTGGCAGGTAGGCCAAGGCTTCGGGGTGCGTAGGGAGGGGGCGGTCAAAAGAGGCCACGTGAAATGGGGAACAGTCTCCCATGCATTCCTCCGGCTGGCGACATGGCCGGCCGGCCTTGCCTGGGGACGTGGGTGGGTGTACGTGCAGCTGGAGAGAGAGACGCAGTAGAATCGCGCTTCCCCGATCACGAGGCGCACAGTCCGATCTGTTCCTCCTCCTGTGGAACCGTCGGATCCATCCGATCCGTCACAGAGGGTACGTCGTGCTACGTACTCGTGTAGTTAAGCAACAGCGACAGCACACCGCATATTCTCCCCAGGCACGTACGTATACGCGCACGTATAGCTAATACTGTGGTACGGCACATCCAGATAGTTTGCATGATTGAACGTAATCACCGGTCTGCACTTAATCTCTCTTTAATTTTCCCTTGATTAGGTCGATCTTTGTTGGCATAGGAGCATGCGTGTGTAGCAGTAAGCTGCATGGATGTTTAGATCTTGGGTCTGTTTTTTTTACCACATTAATGATTTTTACCTATAAAACAAGTGTTTACGTGAATAAATAAAATACCAACAAACTTATTTAAAAACTATTCTCATAAATCATTTAAAGGAGATAAGAAAAACCGTTTTATATATTCGTTAAAGACACTCCGTGGAGCCAGGCCTTCGGTTCGATCTCCGGCTGGTTAGGTCAAAGGAGGCAGGGATCGTGGCATGCAGGGATAAGCCAAAGCCCGTAAAGTGCCGACACGACCGCCAGCTCTGCGCCTGCGTCATCTGCTTCTGCATGCATGCACTGCATGGCCCCCGGCTGCTGCACACGTACGTACTGTACGTAGGAGTAGTACACACTCGGTCAAGACACACCAGGCGATCGATAATGCTCGCTCGTGCGTGTGACAGCTAGTACTGTTGCTAGTAGCAAGCTAGCAAGCCACAGATCGACCTGGTACAATCATATACCTTAATAGTGATGGTGGTGGTGGTTTTTTTTTTTTGTAGCCGTGCATGATTCATTCGATCGGATGCAACGAATGAAACGTGTTATTTTTCAGCTCATGATATGTTTTCTTTAGAATAAATAAATAGAATTATTTTTGTCGTTATTTTTAAGCAAATTATTAAGATTAACTTTTTAAAATAATTTATCGATATTTGATTTATTTATGTGCTAAAACTATAAATTATAAATTATAATTATAAACCGTATCCGTAAAGGGCCCATCTAATATAAAAGGTGCAGACATGTATGCATGTTAAGCATTGGTTATATATGTACTAGTAAAAGCAGTACTTGCCGTGATTTGCTGTGTGGCTATTATTGTATCAGGCTGACCAGCTAGCGTAATGCTCTATATGACAGGGGTTTGTGTGCCTTGTGCTTCGTGTTGATGGATGGATCTTCGGTTTTTAATGCAAATATGTTTGTTCTTTTTTATTTTTAAAATTTATTTTTCAAATTTTTTAAAATAATTATCTTTTAAACAGAGTATTTTTAAAGATAAAGTCTATAAATTAATTATAATATAGTATTATAACGATTTCATTTATATATATCAAAATAGCGTATGGGTTTATATTACTTCGTATTTTCTTACAAACACAATGAAAATTATAAACTAAAAACCGGGGAAAAAACAGGACCAATGTTTACGCGCGTTACGCACCCGAAAAGTTGCACCCGCACACGGAAGGCGCCTACTAAGGTGTACGCCATCATCTAATCCTTGCTGGGCTTTGGAGTCATAACGGTAGGAGGGCCCACGTGACATGACTCATCGGGGGCAGCCGGAGCTAGGCAAGCCTCGGTCGGACCCGAGATTGACTGACTATCTTAGCTTCTCGGGAACCGCGATCGATGCTTAATCAACTCGTGATTGTGCTTAGTTAATCCTACTCAACCAAAGATGTCGTGGTATCATATTACGGAGACGAGACTCGATAAATAACCCATCTAACACGTAGCGGTGCAACTAAGGTCCTGACAAGCCACGAATCAAGACGCCGTATCATTCTTTTGCGACAAGTTATAACAGTTGAACTAATCAGAAGAAAAACATATGTGTAGTGCTAATTTCGATATTACAAAGGTTACGCCTACCAGCAAAATGCACGGTAAGTTCCTATTAAAAATAGACCTATAGGAGAGACATATTTCCTATAATTCCAAAGAATATATAGTTTAATATCATATTGCTAATACAAGACAAAAAAATTAATTTATAAGGTGGAATCCAGACTACTCCTTGAATCATGTGACATATAGATAGCGATGGCATGAGAAGGACTTTGGCTAATTACATACACGTGTATTTACGTATTTTCTCGTAAAAATCGTGTAACTTAAGACGTCCAGAGTATATAGCTAAGAATCACGCCTTCATTTCTTCCTCTTGCAAATCTATGATGTTGTGTTGTGTCTCTAATCTCGTCGACTCTTTTTTTCCAACATGCACTATGAAGAAGAGAACGTGGCATCTCCGAACCGTTGCTACCATAAAGACCTACACGGGGGCGGTAATAAGTTTTCTGGGCAATGCACATCTGTGCGACTGCTCACTTCGCTGCTACATCAACATTATGTGCTGCTTCTTGTTCTTCCTCACACCTAACTGTAAGTCGTTCATATGATCAACTTGTTTAAATTATATTTCTATATATATTTTAAAGTATAATAATTTGTCTGTTGTTAACACAAATTTATACACCATTAATTAGTTATGATATTTATCTTCTAGTAGAATTTAAAATTAAAATATTACTCATATTTCTAACAGTTTCTACCCTAAGGACCCGAATCCAAATCTAAATCCTCTAGATTACAGTAGTGCTACTTTCAATACAATAAAAGGTAATGCATACCGGTAAAATGCATAGGAAGTTCCTACCCTAAGGGGATCCAGCTCCAAATTCTTCACTATCTAAATAGGCTCTAAATAGAAGTTGTATATATTTCATACACATTTATAGTGGTGGGCAGTGGCGAAGACAAGTAGAGACATGGGGTCAATTGACCCTGCTTTTTTTTTTTTTGCAGAATCCCTCTATCTATTGATGCGTAGGTAGAAATATATAAAACTATAAAAGAAACGACCATTGCAAAAACATGGTTAAGTTGTGATCGATCCCACAGATTAAAATTTCTAGCTCTGCCAATGGCAGTAGGTATAACCAATTGTACATAGTTCTCTAAACCATATAAAAAGTCGGAGTACCTGTTTTCATTCTTTTTGCTTTAAAATAATTTTTAATTTTTAATTTTTTTTAATAATTACTATTTATTAAACTAATAAACCACGACCATCGTAAACCACAGGAAAAACAGCCCGTATCCTCCTCTCGCAACGCAACGTGTACGCGACAACTCCATTGGAGAACATCCAAACAACCCACGTGGCCACGTAATGTTGGACTACGTGCTTGTTTGCTTCTCCGGTGTCCACCGCCAATTATAAAAGCCCGCATTTTCTTGGGTCGGGCTAGATTAGACTCAGATTTTCCAAGCACATCTTTGCCAAGCTGTGCGCGGGCAGACTGGCCCAGAAAGCCAAACGCAGATGGGCTGAATAGGAAAAACAATCGAAACTTCTAGATAAGAAAACCACCAATCTCATAGAAGCATGGCATAACTTTCTATAAATTTTGGCACAGCCACCATACCTATATCATTACATCAAACCTTGAACTCCAAAAGTGGACGACAAATTCATGGAGCAGCAGTGGTGGACGGCAGCACCATATCATAGAAAATATGCCAACTCCATAAAGAATGATGGATACATCAATAATATGTTTTTTAAAAAATCGCCGCAACTTTTTGCCCCGAGGAAGTAATTCCCCTTTCATATTCACCTCCAATCCAAACCATAAATGCAACACAAATAAAAACTTCCACCCTTCCATGCAACATTATGTGCCATGTAACAAGATCATCGTGATTCAATTATGTGCAAAAGCTAATCCATCAAAAAAATTTAAAAAAAGAACATCATTTGCAAATTAGAATGAAGTAATAAGGATAAGCCAAATTAGCAAATATGCACTTCTGCTTGTTTGAGATGTATCTATTATAATTTAATTGTATGTACTAAAAGACCAATCACTTTGATCAGTATAGAAGTGAATTTAAGTCACAGATCAGCCTCATGGTATGACAATATGGAGCACTCAAAGAGTAATTGAAAAAAGAGGGACATTTAAAAAGATAGGTTTGAACCGTTTCAGTAAAATTACCAACTTGAAATCATATCAAACCATGATAGATTGAAAAGAGAACCATCTTGATTAATTGAAAACGGTACAGTCAAATCTTTAACCCAGAGTAGATTAGATCATGAATTTTGCATAGATATCATCACCTAAGTGAGGGTAGCAGGAAAAGCTTACATTAAAATGAGCATTCATCTAGATAGAGTCTATGTAGAACTACTGAGTATGTTAGTGACTGTATATATTACTGAAAATATCTGGTATTATGGTACTAAACAAACATTTATGTAGCGTTCGGAATCGCGATGGCTTTTGATTTTTGCTGAAATTTCACTATAACTGACTGATTTTTTACTGTAGCTGAGTTGGCTTATTGGGCATAATTAAACCTAAAAAATGTAAAAATAAAAGCGGCATGCTAATCTAGAGCGAACGATGCAAAGGAATACGGGAAAAAAACAAAACACAAAAATACTAAAAAAACACAAAAAAATTGAATAAAGACAAAAGTGCTACAGTGTCTAGAATCACTGCTACAGTAATTTTAATGCCCATCGCAGCGTTTGGAAGCTGGAATGAGCGCTCCCTAATACTGCACTACTGAAAAACAAGTGAAAGCCTAAGAAATAGAAGAACAGGTTAACACTGTTATGAATAGTGTATATATTAGAGAGGCCCAATGGACAATATATAGAGAGAGTACAAGGAGATATTATAGAGGAGTATGCCATATCGGATAAAGAAACCCAGGCATATAAGGAAACAACTAAAGCAATCCTATTATATCTCTAATACCCTTAACAAACACATCTAAGTGACTAACTGCACATCCTCGAGAAACAAGCAGTACAGGAGTACAAATGGTACTCAAGCATACAAGGACTACATGAATCATCCAAGTGCACCTGACTTACCGGTAAAAATCAATAATAAGAAGCTGAAGGAGTGAATTGTTAAAAAATATTCATTGAGGCAAGCATATACCTGGTAAGAATGTACCACTCAACTAATAAGAGCTAGAGGTATAGCTACTAAAATAAACGGCAGAGACTATCTAAATTCATTTAAGCCACAGCAAAGAACAAAACATACAATTGACTTATTACCCAGAAGGACATATGTTGGAAACAATATTTGAAAAAAAATAGATAAGAAAAATACCTGGTAGTATTGGCAAAAGGTAAGTGTTACCGTCCTACTCCATAGATCTATTTGGGGATCTATTGAAATATGTTCCTACACAAGAGAATAGGAAAGGACCAAATTTACCACATAAACAATTCTTCAAGTTTATACAGTTAAGTTTATTAATTATAGTTCAAAGGCAGGAATGGCAAACAGAGTTCCTCTCTAAAAATCAATATTCCAACTACTAATTTAAGTGATTGCTGCAATAATCAAAGGAAAGTGTAATTATGAATACATTTTTGCAACAGAATATACCAACAACCGAAGAAATTAAGCAAGTACGGAAGCTTTAACGAAAATAAGAATCATTATAGAATCATCAAGATTGTGCGAACCCCTTTTGGTCCATTCGAAGTATCTGAACTACCTATACAAGGAGAGCTATGGAACATGGTCTCTGTTGCCAATACTTGCTACTTGAGGACACCTCTGTCCCATCACAACAAACATTAATTGAACTATGGTTTTGATACAGCCATGTACTTCGATAGTTCATTATAGTTAGTTCATAACACAACAAAGTAAGAGAGCATGAGAGAACTATGGTGAATCACTCAGAAATATCACACAAAACATAGCTGTAAGCGCTGTAGCCTGGTACCAAAGAAATTATTCAGTACACAACACAGCTCCAAAAAATTGCAAGAAGGCATGCAGAATACCTGACCAGCTGAACTTAATTATGACATAAGAATCTGGATGTGATAGGTCATGCTTACCATCTCTGACACTTATCATCTGGATGTGATAGGCCATGCAGAAAAAGCAGATGCAATTTTGAGCATGCATAGCTTTGAAGATGGAGTGACACAACTGTTGTGACTTTGTGTATCTATGTTTGTCAATACTGTTCTCTAAATTTTACCTAGACTAGTTAAAAAAAAACTTGTTTGATCAGTGATAGAGTCATAGAGATAGTGCTTGGGAGCACATTTTGTTTGACAATTGTTAGTGAGGTAGATATATACCACTGTCATCTTACACCAGTGTGTTGGTATGTTTATTAGCTGAGAGAACATTAGGTAATAGATAAATTACTTATGAATTCATCAAGAAGACGTAACTGTGTATTGTTGATATCAATTCAAAAATAATTTGCAACAATTGTAGATGGTATACTTGCATATTATCACAAGAAATGTTTGTACATTTACTTTCAAATCTTCTAGAAGATTCAAAGGCATCGGCTTTGCAAAAATCCTAAATAAACAATTCCATATGGATACATATTTCATTTCCTTGGTAGGTTTGTGATCACAAGGGAAAAAAATACAATAAGCAATAAAAAATTACATAAGGAAACCATCAATCTCCTAGAAGCATAACATAGCTTTCTAACACTGTTTGAAGCGGCCACCGTACCTATACCATTACATCAAACCTTGAAATCCGAAAAGCAGATTTAGTTTGGCCTATAAATATGGAGTAAATACGAAGTGGAATCCAAGAATTAAGTTCAGATATATAGCTTTGGAAACACCCTAGGTTCATGTACAATGCAGGTGTACAACGAAATGGTCTAATAAACCAAACAAGCTCATAGAGGTCTTAGCAGATCTTAATAGACTTCACCATTCTTGCACCCCTTGAAGCTCTCTCCGTGGAGCAAAACTAGAAACGTTGCAGCTTGTATCACTTTTCACTAAATTTGTCGGTAACACCAAAAGACAGGGGCGCACCTCTGCCACGGAGGCCGTGGAGGACGTTCACGCCTCGTCGGGGATCATGGACTCCTTGATCCCAAACCGCTTCGCGCTCACCTTGTTCCACTCCGGCCCCATCTGCCCCTCCACCCCGCCTGCAGAGATCCCCATCCCATTTGGTAAGCAAGCGAGGACTTACCGGTGGAAACAGAGGAGGCGGCCGAGGCAGTGGAGGGGTTGGAGTCGGAGGAGCGGGGCCGCGAGCGCGGCGAGCGGGGAGGGCGCGATGCTGCTGGGCTGGGAGAGCGCGCCGAGGCCGGCGGCGTCGACGAAGCGCAGCTCCAGCGAGCGCAGTGCCATTGCGATGAGAAGGAGGCGGCGGCGATGCGGACGCGGAAGGCGAGGGGAGGGCGCGAGAGTCGGATGGTTGGGCTCGTCTGGCGATTTTTCCCGCATCTATCCACAATGATTTTACCTCATTTAATGAACCAAACATAGGAACGACTACCAAAACTAAATGGGACTATCCCATCTATTCCTCATCCACTGTCCATACACACCCTAAGCTTCGGTACCATGCATATTTATGCCCTCGCCATACGATATGCTAGCTACACGAGTAGCAGGATGCGTCGTGCATCGGCAATAGCACAGCTTGCAAGAAAGATTATATTAATTTTTACTGATAGTTTTTTATTGTTACTTATATCTTTTAATTAAAAATAAATAGTAATGATTGAAAGAAGTTATTTTAAAAAGAAAAATACGATTTGTGAGGAAAAATGATGAAGAGATATGTGTACACGAAGGCCCCGCTCGTTTCGGCTTTTTTCGACTTCTACATCTAGCTTCTGCTTTTTTTTCACTATTCAGTATTTCATCTTTTTCTAATTTTTTTAGATATTTTAGACTTTTTTGTATTTTCTTTTCCCCCCTATATTCCTTTGTATTGTCCCTAATGGGTTAATATGTTTTTCTATTTTTATATTTTTTTAAAAATTAATTATGCCCAAAAAAACCAAATCGATTACAGTAAAAAAAAAGCCAGCTATAGTGAAATTTCAGCCAAAAACCAGAAACCATCGCTAAAACGAGTGCCCCTGAAGGGATGTTGTGTGTTATACATATGTGACCTTATACATTATCTTGAGAGTGAGATGATAGCGAGTGTTCGTAATACCTTTTGATTTTTTTAAAATAAAAATCAGAAACAAAAACTAATATATACAGACTTACATATTCACCTTGGAGGTTACCTACATATTTGATAAAGCCTCCTTGGTAATAGCTCTATGTAAACCTCTATCAGTCAGTACTTTATGCTAGAAAGGACTACAAATTTGACTATTCATGTGAAAGAGTATAAAGAGAGATAGTCGTATGTGATTTTGATCGATATAGTCAAAGTCGGTATAATATCTATTATAATCGACTTATAGACTACACATTAAAAAGACATCTTTTAAAAATTAGTTACTGTAGTAAAAGTGTAACACATTGGCCTATGATGGCCCATGTGTGTGTATATGAGGATGTGGATTAGTCCTATATTACTAGCTTAACTTGAGAAGCACTAACATATAAATCCATAGGCACAATTGGTAATAACCTCCGGTTAACTATTTTGCGTGAAGCGAGGACGAAAGCGCAAACAGATTGTTACGTGTGTGTGGTTTATCCATAATAAGGTTAGACCTAAGTCGGTTTGGACTCTAGCGTGTTAAAAATGGTATCAGAGCCGACCCTCACGGTTACATAGGCGCGTACGGGTCAGGAGAGTGGGCATATGACACATGGCACGTGTGGGCCTGGAGTGGATACACGACATAGTATATATACCAGAACTGGACACACGGACGTGTGCCAAGAGAGGAGATCCTGGTCATTTGTCCTAATGTGGGTATGTTGGAACGACGAGAATGTTGGGTTTTTTGAAGGGGTATATGTAACACCTCGGCCCATGATAGCCCATGTGTATGTGCATATAAGAATATAGATTAGTCACACATTGCTAGCTTAACATGAGAAGCACTAACATATAAACCCATAGATACTATTGGTAATAACTTTCGGTTAACCGTTTTGTGCGAAGCGAGGACGAAAGTGTAAGTAGATTGTTACGTATGTGTGACTTATCCATAATAGGGTTAGACCTAATTCAGTTTAGATCCTAAGATATTATAAAAAATTAAAACCAACAAGCCAAAAGGAATTCAACCGCATGCTCATGGATGCAGGATGTAGTGTTCATTGTCCAATCTGACTGCAATTTTTTTTTTCACTTTCCTACTTCGGTTAAAGACGCATTTGTATCTCTTGATGCAATGACATAAGATCCTTGAGCAGTGCAGTGCAGGTCCATAGATAATGTGCATAACGACAGAACACCTGGTCGTCCTTTTTTACAAAAAACATTTTTTATTTATTTTCAGTTAAAAAGCATTAGGTACAATTAATATGAACATGCCCTTATATTTCTGTACTGGGAGCACCAATGGCAACGGAGGAGGTGGATGCTATTGCTGCTGCTTGTGCGCGGGGAAGCCGTCGATGAGCTCCACCGGGTACCGGTCAATGCAGTCCTCCCACGGGCTGTTCGGCGACGGCTTGACGTTGCGCAGAGCCTGCCAGACCGCGCTGTTGCACTTGAACCCGCTGCCGAACGCGATCTGCCAGATGCGGTGTCCGCGGCGGACGCGGCCCTTGGCCTCCATGTAGGCGAGCTCGTACCAGATGGAGCTGCTCGACGTGTTACCGAACCGGTGGAGCGTCATCCGCGACGCCTCCACGTGCACCGTCTGCAGCTGCAGGTTCTTCTCCAGCTCGTCGATCACGGCGCGCCCACCGGCGTGGATGCAGAAGTGCTCGAACGCGAGCTTGAAGTCCGGGATGTAGGGATTGATCTTGGCGTTGAACAGCTTATTGGCGACGAGCGTCGCGAAGAAGAGCAGCTGCTCGCTGACGGGCAGGACGAGCGGCCCCAGCGTGGTGATGTTCGTCTTGAGCGCGCCGCCGGCGATCGCCATGAGGTCCTTGGACAGCGACACGCCGGTCTTGCCCTCGCCGTCCTGTTCCTGGTACACGCAGTTGAACGCCTTGTCGTCCGCGCCCTTGTGCGTGCGCACGACGTGCTTCAGGCAGTACTTGGCCCGCCTGCGGTCGGCCCCGCGGTTCGAGAGCAGCACCGCCGCGCCGCCGACGCGGAACAGGCAGTTGGGTATCAGCATCGACTTGCGGTTGCCGAAGTACCAATTCTGGGTGATGTTCTCCGTGCTGACCACCACGGCGTAGGTGTTGTGGTGCACCTGCAGCATGTCCCGCGCGAGGTCAACGGCGATGACGCCGGCGCTGCAGCCCATCCCTCCAAGATTAAAGCTCCGGATGTTCCCCCTGAGCTTGTACTTGTTCACGATCATGGCGGAGAGCGACGGCGTGGGGTCGAATAGGCTGCAGTTGACGACGAGGATGCCGACTTCCTTGGGCTTAACGCCGGTGGACTTGAAGAGGTTGTCAAGGGCGCCGAACATGACGGACTCGGCCTCGGCGCGGGCATTCGCCATGGTGGGCTGGGGCGGGACGAACTGCATGGCCTCAGGGACGCAGGTCTGCTCGCTGAGTCCGGAGCGCTCGAGGATCTTGCGCTGGAACTCGAGGGCATCGTCGGAGAAACCGCAGAGCCTGGAGTGGCGAAGGAACTCCTTGAAGGGGACCTGGAGGTGGGCGGGTGGCTTGTAGCAGGCGAAGTCGACGAGGCAGACTGGGCAGGGGCGGGTGACCACGTACACGGTGGCTCCGAAGACGAGGACGGCGGAGAGGAGGAGCACAGAGACGAGGTTGTACTGGAGGTGGAGCCAGAGCTGGCGGAGGTCGTCGGGATCGGTGCGGCCGGCCTCGAGGATGATGACGGCCATGAGCGGGAGCAGCAAGAGCGTGATGAGGTGGGTGATGAGGTAGTGGTATCCCAGCTTGACGTACTTGAGGTTCACGCTCTGGAGGAAGTCCGGCAGCCGCCGGTGGCTCGGCGTCGCCTCCGCCGCCGGTGGGGCGACGCCTCCGTTCATTGTTTCACGGTTCTCGTGCCTAGATCTGAAGGCGGAATCCGAACCAGTGAGTCAGAAGGGGTGCGGGCCGATACGTGGACGGGTGGAATGGATTCTTGCCGGTGGGGGAGGCGTTACTGTCGTTGTGGCTTGCGTAGTGGTGGAGTTGCGGGGCGGAGATTGGTGCGGCGGGGGGCTGCGAGGAGTGGCCAGAGGAGGGTGGTGGTGGTGGTGCGGGAATGGAGGTGGCGGCCGGTAGCGGAAGCGAATCCGCCGCCCGGGGTGGGGGGGGGGGGTGAGGAGGCGGAGGCGGAGGCGGTTGTTGAGGTATAAATAATGGCGAGGGGTTGGTGAGGAGGGGTTTTGGCTCATGTGCTCCTCGAGGGGTCTTGCAGGGGCGCCCTAGAATGTGAGAGATTTCGGTTCGTGGGTTGCTGGACTATGGCATGTTTGGAAAGGGAAATTTGGATCCAAATTAAATTCTGAAGGTTTTTAGAGCTCTTCTAAACAGGCTCCAAGTGGTAATGGAGGGGTAGAGCTAGCTAGGTGCCATGTATGCCCTGGTACTTCTGAATTTTTTAAAATTATATACATACCTTTAGTATTTAGGCCTTGTTTATATGTAAACATCTGATTTCACGAAGCTGTATTTCCATTTCTTTCACTATCGTCTCACTTCGAAGGTAAAGCAGGGAGTCATAGATGCATCACACACCTCACTCCTCTCGTTTCTATCACACACACGTATCTCCTCCTCACTTTTTCATCACTCATCTTATTCTTTTAAAAACTATTTCTTTTAACCACTATTATTCATTTTTATCTAAAAGTCATCAGTAAAAATCAATACGAACGACCCTTAATAGCTCTTCAATTTTGATTCGCCTATTGAGATTTAGCTCTTGAATTTTGGACTGAACAGGTGCGAAAGCGTTTTTCTCGGTTTGGACTTAAGACATTGTTACATATAGTTTTTTGGTTTTTAGAAGTTGGTTTTTAAATAGATTGGCTTTCTAAGGTAGTTTCTATAAATTATTTGTAGGAGTCACTACATGAGCCATTTTGAGCGAAGTGGCTTCTCAATACTGGTGCCACTTACTCTCCTAATTTTTCTCGCAATCAGTTAAAAACCAAAAGCCACAACACTTTTAAATGAAACCTAAGAGTGATGGTTTGGCCTTGTTTAGTTTTCAAAAAAGCTGGGCAAGGCCTTCTCTAAAAAAAAATTGGCTTTGTTTGGAACAGAGGATTTCAGTAAGAATCACGGGAACTGTAAATGTTTTTCTACGAAGTTCTTGGAAAACTCCAATGATGTTATTGTTCAAAACACAATGTTGCTCATGGAATCAGTAATACAAATATGAGAAAATTACCATGAACTATCCTAAGAAAGTAAGCATTATCTTCTGTTTGATCCCATGCATGTTATTACTCTAATGATAATCGTGTTGAGATATAGAAATGACTCTACCGTGACATATATCGATATAATCAAGCCATTTCAAGAAACTCGTCGTAATGTAATTTGCATAAATAAGGTCTCGTTTAGAACTCAGAAAGTTTGTTATAAATTCACAGAAAATAGTTTAATTTATTATATAAATAGAGAAAAAATTGTAAGTTTCAAACGAGGGGTGAGAATATTTGTACAAGAAGTGAATAACCACTTCATTGTCAGATTCCCGCCATAAGAAACCAAAGGTTACAAGCTCAAAAGAAAGAAAGAAAGACAGGGATGGGATGCCCAACAGGAATCCCTGTTGCCAGCAGGACGTGACTGTGGGCATCTCTAACAGTGGGCACTCAGTCGTCTCTCACATTATTCAACGGGGCCGCTCATTTGACTTTAAAAAGTTACCTTATAGCTGAATTTATAATATAACTAATTTATTTTATAAGTTATTTATTTAACATAATTATTTTTAAAAAAAATAAAAATAAAAAAACAGGTTAGTTTATCACAAACGATACAAATAAATACAAAAAAGGGCAAAAAAAAGCTTTAAATAGTAAAAAAAATCAGAAAAGCTGAAATTTAGAAATAGTGAAAAATAAGTCAGAAACCAGAAACTGAAACCAAAATCTATGACGTCAAGGAGATAACATGGCATAAATAATTGAGTGAATTATACTAACGCGTTTCAGCATGGTTTCTAGATTTTTGCCTTGCATATTAACGGATTCCTAGGATTTCTTATTTATTTTAATTGTCATCTAACCATTGGCATGATTCGACTAGCGTGATTTAACTGTGAAGAACAATTATGTGGCGAGATTTCGATGATTTACCGCTTTTAGCGAGCCTTCTTAGATTTAGCAAGATTTAGTTTGTAAAATTTTATTTTGGCCTAATTTTATTTCTCTTCTCTTCCCTTCACTATTTTCTTTTTTTTCTTTTTCCTTCCTTTTTCTTTTCTTACCCGTACAGCTCCCCTCTCCTCTCTCTCTACTGGCTATTCTTCTCCTTATGTCAATCTGGATCCGCCTCGGCGCCGTGCCTCTGGTCCCTTGGCGACGTGCCACCGTGGCCCCTCCCTACCCTGGCGCCTCCGCTACTAGCTCCTTGCCCTGTGCCTCCTCCTCTTGGTTCGGTGTTTAGTTGCTGCTCCGCCGCCCTCAGGTCATTGCACAGCTTCGCCACCATCGGTGCCTCTCCTTGGCCGCCCTCTTCGCTAGCACCGTCGATTTCCCTCTACATCGGTAGGGCACCCCGGCCGCGCCTCCCTCGGCCAACCTCGCGCCTGCTGCCCGCCTCTGTCCCGCCCCCGATCCCCCTGGCGACCCCTCGCTTCCCTCTTTTCCTGGCCGTCCCCCTAACGACTCCTCCTCCCCGACCCCTCCTCCTCCCCCGGCCGTCCCTCCTCCCCGCCCCCCCCCCCCCAACGACCCCCGCCTCCTCCCCCAACCTCCCTGGCGACCCCCTCCTTCGGCCGTCCCCCTCCGCCCTCGCCCCCTGCAGCGACCCCTCTTCCCCCAACTGCATCTTCACCCAGTGCTGGGCCGTTGTGTCCCTAGCAGTGACGCTCCTGTCCTCGACGTCGTCGCCATCATCCACGGCTTGATCAACGAGTCCAGCTGGATAGCCTGATGCTCGATGACTACGAAGCCGCCTTCGCCCCCTTCCGCGTCGACTACCCGCCGCCACTATCATATTTCATCTACAAGGAGTCCTTGGGTAGCGCCAGTGGAGCTGCCGCTGGTAGTGGTGCATGGTGGCGATGAGGTATACTCCTTCCTCTTTAGTGCTCTTTAGTGCTCTACTCCCCCACTCCCTGCTTTGTGATGGCTTGTAGGGAACTGGGGATTGGGAAATCTATGGGATGGGATGGCAACGAGAGGTGGTACGCTGAGGCGGGCGTTGGAGTGCCACCGTGCTCGCCGGGTCAGGCCGGCCCGAGCACAGCATGAAATGCCGTGACGTGCCGCCCGACGAGTCGGCTTCCGAGGCTCGGCCCGGCTCACCATTCGTGTTATGCTGGCACGGCCGCCACGTGGTTTGCCCGTGCCGTGTTTAGACCGTGTCGGGCTAGTCGGGCCTTGTGCTAGTATGCATAAATCTGGTCTAACTCTTAGCTCTAGTCAGTAGCAATGTACTGTAACAATGCACCACCCTCAAAAAAATATCAAAAAAGAAGAAGAAAAAGAAACCTGGAGTAAAAATATCCGTCCAACAAAAGCAGCAGGAAACTCGCAGTTTAACTTACACCCGGCAGCTGCTTTCTCCCCACGATGCACAGGCGGGGCTCACCCCGACCGGTGGAGCCGTGCTGATGACATGTGGGCCCGGAGCTTCTCGCCCTCCTTTTTTTTTTGTCACCGTGGGATTCGACGGTGCTGGCGGGGTCGCGGGCGACCCAGCGAACGGAGGGGATGCGGCCAAAAATGTCCACGCGATGACAACAAGGATGATGGATGCGAGGAAAAAGAGGCAGGCCGCGTGTCAGGGGAAGATGTCACCGCGATCCTGCCCAAAAAAATGATGAATGACAGGGGTCGCGACAACGGCAACATCGCGGTCACAAAGGGGTAGTGGAATTCCTGAAACAACGCTCCAGAAAACCATACGGTTCCTTCTACGTGTGCTTTTCACCTACAAGCTATAATTGACTCCTAAAAAAATATACAAATTGTAATCGATGATCATATCATTTCATTAGATTATTATTAGCGCCTAATTTAGTTTATAATTGTATCCGTATGCCTTTGTTATCCGTTCAGACCATCTAGAGATATATGGCTCCGCTCGTTTCAGTTTTTTTTCAGCTTCAGCTTTTAGCTTCAACTTTTTTTCACTATTCAGTAATTTATCTTTTTCTGATTTTTTGAGATTTTTTGTATTTTTTTCCCGTGTTCCTTTGTATTGTCCGTGATAGGCTAACATATTTTTTCTATTTTTCTATTTTTTTTAAAATTTGATTATGCCCAAAAAGCTAACTCAG
Source organism: Melocanna baccifera (assembly GCA_036346265.1). Taxonomy (NCBI): domain Eukaryota; kingdom Viridiplantae; phylum Streptophyta; class Magnoliopsida; order Poales; family Poaceae; genus Melocanna; species Melocanna baccifera. Next base: position 26,850,973 of record CM070688.1, read on the forward strand.
CTACAGTAAAAAAAGCCAGTTACAGTGAAATTTCAGTCAAAAACCAGAAGTTATCGCTAAAACGATCACCCCCATAGTCAAATGCGATTAGCACTTTAATTAGCAATCACTAATTAAGATGCAAGCTGACCTATCGCACAATGGAGACTCCGTAGCAACTTGCCCAACCAGGCGAGCCCTATGCACAATGGAGGTTCCGCAGCAACTTGCCCAACCAAACAAGCTTGACATGTACTACCAAACTATTGTAGTTTGGTAGGTCGTATGCCGAACTTCTATGGCTTGATAAATACCTACCGAGTTTGGTAAATCTATAAAGAGAATTAGATTTATAAAAATAAATATTTAGAGAGTAAATTTGAAAAAATTAATATAATAAACAGCTCTAAAATAGCTTCTCTAATCTAATATGACCTTGTTTCTCCACGAAGAGGCAAGAGAGATTGTGGTTCGAGGTGGATAGGACTAGGAGCGTCTGCGTCCGGCCGTGGACGGCACTGGGAATTTCGAGGTTTCGAGGAGAAAAGGTGGCACCTATCCTGGGTAAGGTTCATTGCAGAGTAGACTCTGCAAGAACGGTGACCACCGCACGGAAAATTCAGTCTCTGGCGTCCGATTCAACCTGGCCAAAAAAAGCCTCCGTTTTCGTTGCCACGTTCGTCAGGTCATTAGGTATCTCCGCAACTCCTCAAAGTATTGTAGTCAAATATTCATCAAACCAACACAAACTTAAACTATAAAATCAAACTTATTATAGGACTATGGCATAATAGCCACATTTTACACAACAGGATGTTCAAGCACAAAGTCATATTATATCATAAAAGAAAAATCATACGCACGTCTGAGTGAGTGAGGACGAGACCTAAAACCAGAAATCATCTTATGAAAGGAATCATCGAATTATTACTTAACAGGTTCTTCGTTATTTTATCAAGATTTTCATGTTGAATTTTTAGCAAATATAAGTACAATCGTATTCAATAAGTCACGGAAAATACTAATTAACTACTTACCAGTATTTCAAAAGATAGAGATATGATGGTTGTACTACTATATCTGTGGGTGCATGTTTATTTGTAAACAACTTTCTAAAACAAAGAGCTGTCTTCTTAAAAGAAAGAGGGTTTAATCAACTTAATTATGATTGGTGGTGGTGGTCGTCATCGACGGTGAGCGGTGGTGTGGACAAGGTTAGAGAGGTCTGGTGGTTCTAGTTTTGGCTTTGTGTATGACTTGAGGATCACCAAAAACAAATTGGCAGTGGGAAAAACTCACCGAAGCAAAGCCATTGCATGGTGGAGCTCCCATGGGATTTCGATAAGATTCTAGGGATTTCGATAAGATTCTAGGTGGTATGAGCATCTATGGCGAGTGAGGGAGCTTATGGCATTAGCGGTTTGGGTTGGTTTGGATGGAGTGTGGCTGTCCATGGTGGCTTGGTTTGGATGGTGGTGGCGTACAACGCCGACAGTCCAAAGGTCATGGGATACTGGTACTAGTAACCCTGCATGAGGTATTTTCATTGTATTTTTTTCCTTTTGGTCTTGTTTCTCTTCTATTTATTTATAAATTTAAATTGCATAAGACTATCTTTGTTATGTTTATCTTAATTTAGCTTATTTTTCTTTGTTTTTGTTAAAAAATAGTTTAGTCTTTTGAGCCTCTTCTCTAAGTTCATCCTGCCTTCACCACTGTTGACAGGTGATCAGATCGTACCGGCTCTCAGTCTCTCATATCCACTTCACAGAAACAGCAAGTTGGTTAGGTAGTGTTCTTGAAGCCAATTGCATTTATGGGAGATTATTAATTGAACAACAGTTCACAGAAACAGCAGGTTGGTTAGGTAGTGTTCTTGAAACCAATTGCATTTATGGGATATTATTAATTGAAGAACAGTGCACATTGTTGGCCCCAACCAGTGCAGGTGTGGTATTCGGAAGAGTTTGGGTTCAATGTTGATTATAGATTTTTCGGGGGTTATAGTGGGTTCTTTTTAGTTACAACTGATGATTTATAGTTGTGATTGATAGCTTTTGATCTTAGCATAAGTACTTGTATAAATAAATTAAACACCGATAAATCGTTTTAAAAAGATTGTCCTAATAAATCGTTTCGAAAAGATAGTAAAGAAATCATCCTATTTATTTATTTAGGGAAGATATAAATTATAAGCTATAAACCGAAAAGAATCCACCTTAATCCAATCTCTTTGGGTTTTAAGTCTTATCCTCTCATCCGGGAAAGAAGCATAGAATAGCGGCGCTAATTATTTCGCACTAATGCAAAGGTCAACTAGATCAGGTAATGTGTACTCATCAAACGATTTTTTTTTTGTCAGGAAATGAATACTAGTACCTGAGGCTTGAGGTCCATGCAGGCTACCCTAGTTAGTAATACATTCTCAATTACAATTAAGCAAGTGACGGTGTGTTTCCGCATGCTCTGTTGGAACTTGGAAGTTAATTTATGAGCAGTTGGTATCTTTGACACTGTACAACATGTGGAGCAAAGCAATTTGGAGCACGTTCTTGATCATGCAAGCTCATCCTTAAAATTCTGATCTGGCATTTTCGGAAGTTTTGTTACACCAACTTGGGACCACCTGGCAATCAGATTGTAATAATGCAATGCGATACTATAAAGTATAAATCAATGACATGCTCCATTTATGCTGTCTGCACCTATGTTTTTCAAATGGTTTGTGAAACAGGGATCAAATGTTCAGATCCCTCTCATGCTGTAAAAAAGTTGTCCTTTTACTGTTTCAATCCTTAAGAAACACTAACTTTTTAAACAGAAACAAGCACTGGAAACACTGTAACTCATTGATGTGAGAAATATTCAAAACTGAGGAAACATCAGAAAGCACCGTATACTGTAACTGTGTGTGTCTAGTTTTGGACCCACTACTGTCTCCTCACGGCAGTTCCTATACAACAGATAGTTGTACAGGTAAATAAAGCGATTTTCGCAAGGAAAAAGTGGCCCGAATTTCCCTCATCAGGCCTACTTCTTGGAGACGATTACCTCATCGATCTTGCATTGGCACCTCGTCTTGCACACGCTACATGTTAAAAGTAACTTTTAGGTGAGATGCAACTTCTAACATGACCTGTTCCTCTCGGATACATAAAAAATGCTGAGCTGAGAGCGAAGGTCATGCAATCTTCAGTTAAATATTTCACCTGCATCTGGAGCCTTGAAACAGAAGGCTTACTTGCACGATTAGGTGCTATACGATAATCTCGATTGCAAAAAAAATATGGAGATATGCATGGTTAGTAGCCGTACACTTTCTCAAAGTTTCAGATACAAGAAAGCTTAGTCCAGAAGTGAGCACAGATCAGCCAGAATTTGCGAGAACAGTTTATTTGTATCATGTCGATAATGATGGCTGTTTTTTTTAGCTTTTGGCTTTCAATTTTTCTACAGTAGTTAGATTTCAAATGAAGTATCTTTTTAAGATAGAATTTATAAGTTAATTATAGTAAATACTATAGCAACTTTATCTATATAATCTAAAATTATATACAAGTATCTATTTCTCTGTACTCTTTTTCCTAAACAAACAAAATTTAAAAATTTCAGCCAAAAATCTTAACCCACAGCTCAAAACAACATATCCATTAGAGAATAGGATTCAATTCGCAAATCTTTTTCCTCTGGGATGGCAGGATCCAATTCGCAAGTGCAAAGTTGCTGAAACGGACGTCTAATCGATGTTGAAATGGACGTCTCACCGAAGCCTCTGCAGGCCGGCAAATCAACACGAGAAAACAACTGGGGTGTGTTAATATGGGGCTCTGTTTCTGATTTTTGTTTGAAGAAATCATAAGATAATACAAATATCTGATTTCTCAAAATAGCTTCTCCACTTCTCTCACTTTAGTCTCGCTTTGAGGATAAGGTAAAGATCAAAGGAGCATCATATACTCTACTTCTCTCGCTTTGACATCTCCTCTTACTTTACACCGTTTGTTCATTTTTTAAAAAAATTACTTTTTTTTATTCACTACCATTTATTTTTAATCAAAAACCACGAACCGTAACCAATACAAATACATGTGAACCGTGCATGCATGTGAATCGATTGACCGGACCAACGATTCGGCCAACCAGAAGATTTGCAACCTACGTACGCAGATACAAGTGCTCTCATGTCTGATTTGACAAATCTTTAAACATTGCAGGTTTAACTCTAATCACATATTCGTTTACCCGATGGCAAGATACTTTTTTTTTTGAAACGCCAAGATGCAAATTGTTCACTGGTAACTTGAGTGTTTCTGGAATATTCAGACTACTTGAAACTGAAATGCAGCAATTCAACGATCCATCGCTTCCTATTCCTGGACAGATAAACTTATTAAAACGCTATTCAAAGTCTTCAGAGAGCACGAAGGTCAATCAATAGGTTACCGATGTTTGTGTCATTAGCTTGCTTACTATATCATTTTGGCCAAAGAACAGGGTTTTCTCTAGTACTTTCTCCACGAGACTTTTCCACAAACTTGTGCCTGTTTTGTTTCTGGAGAGACCAAGTTAACTGTAATTGATACTGTAGACATGCCAGAAGCTCGGTATCACCGTGATTTGATATCGTGTTTAGCTTTATGCACGGATTATCTCGTCGAATTTCTGATGATCTTCATTTGTTCCATTCAATTTCAAGTTTTCAGCACTTCAGATCAGCCAACCAACACCAACCAAATGTCCCCTCGTTTTCTCAATCCACGGATTAGAATGGTCGGCTTCTTCGCAGTTGTTTTAAAGTGGTCATTTGTCAACACATTACTAACCTGTTAATGGCTATTCCCACCCTGGGATGAACAAAGTATGATTCACTCAAAATGGAATATCTTTAGAAAGATATTTGCTGGAGCTTTTGTGATATTGACTTGCGTGTTTCAGTGTTTTGTTTGCATATTAGTGCTTGTCTGTCCAGTCCTGTTACCCTGACTGACTGGTTGGATTTAAGGGTATCGGTGGGCATGGCAGTGTTCTCTGAGGCTGACATGCTATTCTACACCGATAGTGACAATGGTAAGAACAAGAACTATTCTTTACAGCCAGATTCAGGTTCGTTGAACCTAATGCAGTAATGTGTGAGGACTGGCTGTGCTCTGTTAGCTTCTGTTCTGTCATCATGTTACAAATTGTAATTGTAATTGTAATTGTCTGCTCTACCTCTGTGGTCTGTGGCTCATCCGCTCATGGCTTGGCAATATGCATGTGGCTCTGTACATGTTACTTTTGTACATGTTCTGTCTTGAAACTTTATTTCTAAACATGCGCTAACAGTGTGCGGTGGCTGTGCTCTGTTATTGTTAGCTACTGGCCTACTGCTACTCACCTTTCTATGATTCTGTCATTCGGTGGACACTGGACAGATCGACAGAGCCACAGAGGCATAGAGCGCATAGAGGTGTAGTCGCATAGAGCATGGACGTATTGTTGTGCCGTTCTTAATTCGTGTTAATTTTGGTAAATATGGTATCCATCGATACTGAATCAAAATAAAATAGTATTAACCGATACCGAACCATATTGTAAATTATACTATATTTTACTGAATTAACACTACCGTATTTATCGAACCATATATACAAAAAAAAAATGGAATGAACACCCCTAAGGACCACACTCGTACGTCTCATCCAAATAATTAAAATAAGATACACAGCAGCGTTCAGTGGGAAAACGTATGGTGACGCTCCGTAAGGTCTTAGGGTCTGTTCTTTGCGGTTTCTAAAAGTTGTTTTTGGTTTTTACTACAGTAACTAACTTTTAAATGATGTATTTTTTTAAGACGGGATCTACAAGTTAATTGTAGTATACGTTAAAAAACTAATATCTGTATCATCAAAAATCGTAAGTGAGTATCTCTCTTTCCGCAATATCTATCATAAACAGCCAAAAAGCTATCAGCCGCAGCTAAAAGCTATCAGCCGCAGCTAAAAAGAATAGGTCCTTAGTGTCTTTGCAAATTTTTCAAGTATGTGTTAGCAGACATTGTTCGTGTATGTGTGCGTGTGGTGGTGTGGGCGGGGCGTGGTTACGTGCTTCCTTTTACCATCTAAAAGGACTCGACCGATCGGAATTCGGAAAGGACAGTGAACAGCATGAAAACGAGTTAAGTGGCAGATTCAAGAATGCGCAGTACACGCGTACTTGTGCTAGCTGTGCTTGGCCTTTAGCGCGGCTGCCATGGTCGCAAACAATGATCGAAAGAACACTCCAATTGCTTTGCATTTGGCAGATAATTCGTGGGTTTACCATCTTTTTGCGGAGAACAGAATGCCCCGATTTCTTTCTTGGATTCTGGAGAGGAAACGAGGTTTCATGAAGGATTAGGTTTCAATGTGGCCGGCAGAGAACAAGAATCCAGAAAAGGAAACAGAGCCATCACAATTCAGAACAGACCTGCTGTTATCTCACAAGATTCCTGAACTACAAGATGCGAGACGTCCTGTCGGGAGCTCCACTCTGCCGGACGGTCAACAAATTACAAATTCCCCGCGACTCACTAATTACGGTATTCCACTATACATTAGATGATCAACAGAGCTCATAGTGTGTCCTGGAACATACGGACGAAGTAGCGTAGAGCACATACACTGTGTCTGAGAGAATGGACAGGGCTGACGAAGATGGAGACGACGGTGACGAAGTTGCTGTACTGGTGGTAGCAGCAAGATATGGACGGTGTTATGTACAGGAAGCCCATCATTTGTGCGACGAATTGATGGGGGGCCAGGGGGCTGTTTGGTTGGTGACCTGAGTCGCTGTGCCTGAGAAGAACGTGTACCGGAGAGTGGCCGGAGATTCTGGTGATTTTTGCCTGACCAAGCATGCCTAAAACTTTGCTGTTTGGTTGGTGGTCTGTGCCTAAGAAAACTTACAATAGGATTAGACCATAATTATAATTACCTTTAGATCTCCAGTTTGACCGCTACGGTCGCCAGCGCAGTTACTGTTCTCCTTCCTCCTCTGCTCTTCCTCCCTTCTCTCTCTTTCGATTTTTCCCAACTCCCTCTCTCTTCAGATCTCTTCCGATGTGCTCTTGCCAATTCTTCTTCTTACCATCTCGTTGTCTCACACCCATCCATCTCTCTCTTCTGTACATTTCTCCTTCACACATTAGAGAGAGAGAGAGAGAGAGGCAAAAGGGGAAAAGAAGAGAGGATCGATCCCAACTTTTTGGGTACCAAATCGAACTCGTCCGTTCTTTCGGCGTCAGGTTAAGCTCCCAAAACTCACTCCAGCTCGCGATCCGCTTGAGGGTGTCGCAAGTTTTGCCCAGGATTCAAACCAAACAGACCCTAGGGGCTGCGCCGCCCACCTCAGCCCACGGCCCGTGAAGTCAAGCCTGATCAATCGCAGTGAGCCCTGCGCACGTAACTCGAGGAACTTCAAATGGCAGTATCTTCCCATTCAGGATCCATTTAGGGCCCTTCTAATTTGGGCTCCTTTTAGCTTCTTAATTTTATATTTTTTCTATTTTTAGGTTTTTTAACCTTTTTCTCTATATTTCTTTGCATTGTTCAAGATTGGAGAAATTTTTTAATTTTTTAAATTTAATTACACAAAAAACTTGTACAATTAAAAAAAGTCCCAAATAGTGTCAAATAAACCAAAAAGCCAAAAGTATAAAACCAAATGAGCACCCCTAGTAAATCATGGTGTTTTTTAGGATGAGGTCTTTAAAACAAAATCCCACTTACATATATTTTAGCTTAGTAAATAATATTACATGTCATATGTTCCAGTAAATAAAACAAAATGTTTTATACGTTACTTTCAACATGTTCTAGCAGTTTATTAACGATATTCCAGCATGCATGTTTTGAATTATGCAGGTGTTGGATGTTTCAATAGGTAAAGAGAAATATTCTGCGCATTTAGTTTGATGTTCTAATGATTCTTTGACGATGTTTCACACATTTAATTTCAATGTTCTATTGATTTATTGACAATATTCTAATAGTTTATTGATAATGTTTAAAATAAAAATGCAATGGAACAAATCAAGCATACTCGTGGAATAAATTGAAAATTATTGTTAGAATAAATGAAAAATATTAGCAATTGTTGAATAAAAATAAAATATATTAATAAAACAACGGTGAAGGAATTACATGAGCAAAAATGAATACCATCCGTAATATCTGGCAAAAAAATTTCAACTAAGTGTAAAGAAGAAAGGAGGAAGGAAAAAAAAAGAAAGACAAACAAAAAAGAGAGAGAAAGAAACGCGCTTCTCTCCTCATAGGCCACAGCACCATACGAATGCCTCATGTGGCTGGGCTATGTGCCGTGCGGGCTGCGTGAGCTTCCCAGGCCGACTACGCGTTATGGGAGATGGGCCGTAGGGGTGTGCGGCGCAGCTATATGCCGCTCGCGAATTGATGTCCTTGACAAGTGGACAGTGGGCCAAGGCCGATACGAAATAGCCCATAAAATAGAAAATCCCAACACTCCCCTCGAAACAAAGGCCCAACTGTTCAGCGTTATTTCTTCCTGGGCCAAACCGAACCGCCTTTCTCAGCTCCCGTGAGGCCCCCACTCCGCCACGTGCCCTCATCCTCCACGCGTCACCTCTCGTGAGGCCCCGTTCCGCATCACGCTACCTGTGGGCCCCGCAGACCACTCCAGGCGCTCAATCCGCACCGTATATAAGCATGCCCAGCCGCGATTCTCTCTCCACCGCTGCATCCGCGACACGAAGAGACCCCAAAACGAGACGGAACAGAGAGAGGAGAGAAATCCAGAGACGCTTCTGCCTCCGCTCCCGCTCCAACTTTATCGGCGACGATGCTGCGCGCAGCGGGGAAGCGGATACTCAGCGCGGGGCTCCGTCCGGCGGCCGGCGCCGGCGAGGCTGCCCCCGCGGTGGCGGCAGCGAGGAGGGGGTACCACGAGCGGGTGGTGGACCACTACAACAACCCGCGCAACGTTGGGACCTTCGACAAGGAGGACCCGGACGTCGGCACGGGGCTCGTCGGCGCGCCGGCGTGCGGCGACGTCATGAAGCTGCAGATCCGCGTCGACGAGGGGTCGGGCAGGATCGTCGATGCCTGTTTCAAGACCTTCGGGTGCGGCTCCGCCATCGCATCCTCCTCCGTCGGTGAGCAAACCTAGTTCCCATTTCCTCCAGTAGATTGCTTTAGTTTCAGTTTGGAGTTTCCCTTCATGTCAAACTTGATGCCCGGGTGCTCCTGGGGTATTTGGAATTTGATGGATATTTGTGTGAATCATGGAAGTGAGCTGATGCCGTACTTGATAGTGGTAATTAAATTGGTAAATTATGGTGAGTTAGTGTAGATTTTGATGGTGTGAAGGTGATGTCCTGAGGCTATCGTTGTAATACATTCGTTCCCTCTTTGTTTAATTTTATAATTACGGAATACGGAGACTCACTTATCTATTGAATAGTATCGACCACGCTAGTTATCGAATTATTTTTTATCAGCTGAGTGTGTCTGCCTAGTTTCCCCTGAGTTTATGTGTACCTGCAAATTGTAATTATTGAGTTTCTAGTTGTTGCACATGGCTGGAAATGATTTTTGGACCCGTATTTATTGGTGATGATCACTGATGGGGTCTCAAGAGTTTATGATTTACGGTACCGAGTCATTGCTTGGTTGTCTCCTGTAGTTTATATTATAGGTCGTCTTGTTGCCGATTGTACATTTGTTCATAAGGTTGAGGCCGTGGTTTGAAAATTGGAATCACAAAGGCTATGCAGCTGCCTTAATGTGTTTGTAGTAGTTTTTGAAAGGGATGATTCATCAGGTTTTACATTGTACATGTAAAAAAAATCCCTATATTACACTGATTTTCTCTGCCACTAGTTGATTGGAGGTTCAACTACCTGCTTTGGTGGCTGAGGGACTGCAATAGGTGGCTTATCATATGGGGATTTTACATCAACATCCTCAACGGAGATGTCATGATTGTAGATTTCAGATTATCTTTTTTCTTCAGGAGTGAATTCTGCACTTAATCAAATGACTACTCAGCAGACAACAAGAGCATTCATTTGCATTTATGGATTTTTTTTGAAATCGATATCTATGTCTAGCTAAAGGAAATGTAATTTATCCTTACTCATTGTGGTAATTTCTAGCTCCTAATCAAATCACATGAAGTTAGGCATTGAGATAATAGTTCGCATCCAACTGTTGACAACTGCAAATATCTGTATGTTCTTCCATAAATTCAGAAGTTGACAATTGACCTGGACTACTGGAGCAACTTTTGTTCACAAGTCCCTTAGTTATTAAATTTATCAAACATCTATGCGCACCAAATTCTTCTCATCTAACATGTGATGGAGCAATTATGTAGTCAATAGCTGATTTGCTGTTCTATGAATGTGCTGATGTTGTTGTCCTAATAATGTAAAGGAGGAAGCACATAGGGGTTCTTCATTGTCGGCACCAAATGTTAGTTTTTTAATGAAGTGTCAATCAGTTAAATAGACTGGAGATACGATTTTGGTTTAGAAAGTTTCACTGAAATATGATATCCATGCTTATAACAGTTGTATAGCTGGCCAAATATTCTTACTGGACTGGCTGCTTAGCTCTTGTAGATCATGATATTGTTCAGTACTTCCTTATTAAGTGTTCAACAAATAATAATCACTAATAGTATTGAATCTTAATTGCTATTCTGTTTCTTAATCCTCATTTGATGTGATTTACTACGTCGTGATCATTGTCATTCTATTGCCTTTTACGCCTGATGCCATCATTGAGTGATTATATTTCCTCCTAAAATGTCTTACCTGGTATCATTATTACATAAATTGAAGTTTAGAAAGTTTGTCCCTCTGATCCATCTTTGCACTTGCAGCGAGTGAGTGGGTGAAGGGAAAGCAAATGGAGGAAATAACAGCAATCAAGAACACGTAAGTTATTTCTGTGCTTACTGATATAATGTACTGCTCTTAATTTTAATTAGATTTAAAATCTTTTCATTGTTTTCTTGTTGATCAATTTTTTTGTATTCCATATTAGTTCCCAGCAAGAACTTTCATTAATTGCAGCATGGCAATGTAACATTGTTGATACATTAGTCTGTCCTGTAGAATGGTATTGCTTTCAGAATATCTGTGTGGGTTTATTGATGATATCTATGTGCATTTATAGTTTTGAGTTCAGTACTTGATTCTGCTGGTGTTATCTTGGAGGATTAGTCTTCATAGTGACTGGCTGGGTCCATTGAGTCTGCAAAATGAATTAAAATGTATGATGCGAATTGGTTTAATGACATTTTAGCCTGCCTAAGATTATAGTTGGCTTAACTTTTTAATTATTGGCATCTGGGAGTTTGGGGACAAAAATGAGTTTTACCAGCTGTGCATCCGGACGTCTGCATTTTGACCTCCTGTACATCTGCACCTGTATGTTAATGGTCGGAACCTAACAGGAGAGTATTCTATCTCTATGCTGCACTTTGTTGTTCCATTAACTTAGGCTGCGCCCATTCACCATGGTCCAGCTGCATCTTGACGTTGTGTATAATTATGTTCCTTGGGAAACTGTGTGATTCATGGGTAGATTTTAGTGTTGTTTAATTTTGCAATTTTGTTATCAAGGTATGGCGAAAAGTTTGCTAATAACATACAGGTTTGTGCCTGTGGGGGAGACGGGGAGTGGTTGTTTTCTATCATGTCTCTGTTGAATTCTTTGAAGCTTTATTGACTTCCATATATTGTTTTTCAGAGAGATCGCAAAGCATCTGTCGCTTCCACCAGTAAAGCTTCACTGCAGCATGCTTGCTGAGGATGCAATCAAGGCTGCAGTAAAGGATTACGAAGCAAAGAAGGCGAAGCTGGAAAAGGCAGATGAGTAGGCTCGGCTCCCCCATGGAGATAGCAGCTCGTACTGTCCGGAGTTTGCGAAGTTAAAAGCTACCGTAAATAATGGAGGGCTCAGATCTCAGCGCCTAATGTTCTCCAGTTCTGGTAACACAGCATGTATCATAAAGCACACATCATGTATATATCATCAAGAAGCTGATGGTGTTGCATATATCTCGGCAAATAAACGCACTGTAATATTGTGAAACAGCTGTCAATAGCAGTGTAATGATATACTGTACTAGAAGAGTTTATGGTATGGGAGCAGTCGCGTTTGGCCGTCTGTGTTTGTTTCCCTGTGTGTTTTGAGATGTACAGAGTGCATACATATAGCCCACATAGGCATCTGAAATTTGAATCAGCTGTGCAAAGGGCAAACGCATACTGGTCTGTCAGTGATTAGGCTTACTCAAATTATCTACGGCAAAATGCCAGATGATACCTTCATTTACAACTTGCAAGTGTTCAGCCATCCCGGAAATGCCAGAATAATCTCTTTTTCCTCCCAAGCATACGAACGGAAATAGAACCCGCAAATGCGAGTTCTTCCTGTCCGTTTCTTTTTTCCTCCTATGTTGCGGAGTCTTTTCGGAAGTGGACTATTGCGTTAGAAACGCAGCACTGGATTAGAACATTGTGCGTGTTTGGCGCCTGACCAGACTCCCCATTCGAGCAGGGCCTGGTGGCACAGCTTGACTGTGGTTGATAGTTTTTATCTTAATATGAGTATTTGTATGAACAAACTGAATGCTAATAAATTAACAAATCACCTTAAAAGAACTCTATGAGTAAATCGCTTAAAAAGACAGACAGATAAGCCATTCATTCTATTTGTTTGGGAGGACATAGGGGTGTTTAGAATGACGTTCGTTTATAATTTTTTTTACTGTACCTAAGTTGATTTATTTAATATAATTAAATTTTAAAAAAATTAAAATAGAAAAAACATGTTACCTCATCACAGATAATACAAAGGAATACGGGGAAAAAAAGAAAAGGAAAAAAACCCAAAAATTCTAAATAAAATAAGAAAATATAAAATTACTGAATAGTGAAAAAAATAAAACTTAAAAATAGAAACTAATTTTAAACCGAAATGAGCATAACTATACACCGAAAAAAGGAAGGGGCTGATGAAAGAGAGCCTCGTAGAGCGCACTTCCCTCGTGCTCTGAGGCATTCCTAATCCGCGTTGCCGACAGCTATGGCCAGCCCAAGGCTGCAAGCTAGATGCAAGTTTGCTAGTACGGGGAATGTCTATGCAAACAACATTTAAGACAGCATATCTGCCTAAGCGTTTAGCTGCGATGCACCAATTAACCTACTTAATTATACAGGGTGCCTCAGCACGTTTTGCCACTGATGGATATATGGGAAGCTAGCTTGTCCTCGAGTTAATTGTCCATGTGATTGCTAGCGCATTATTGTGCTTGGCAGAACGTCGGCACAGTACTGACCAATCGGCCATGGAGATGCAAAGTCCAAGTATCAAGCTACCATCTATTTCTCCTTGCGAGAGCTTAGCTAGCGCTGCCTTGAAGCAAAATGTAGCACTGCTCTCGCCCAAACCGCAGAACACGCATACACGTCTGCAGCTCCAAGCACGCATGTGCGTGCATGACGCGTGTACTGCGGTCTGCAGCTGTGGTAATACACACGTGCGAACTGAAACCAAAGGAGAACGAAGGAAGGAAGGAGAAAACGAAAGGGGTTGATTAGGCGCACAAGAAATTGAAAAGCGCAAGGCCAACGAGACAATCCAGACTCGAGGGCACATTGATCTGAGTGTTGGGATACGGGGTAAATTATACTAGCATATATTAAAATTTTTATCACGTAAACTAGTAAGTAGTATGAGTAAGAGATTATAGATCATTATCACTAGACGTGCAGTATAGTGGAAGAAGAGTTGAAGCATCCCAGTTCAATGTAGCGTGCATATGTAGTGAAAATAGTCGATTACCCAATGTCCCAATCAGCGTCCTCGGAATGCGATCGTCCTCGATCAACGTTCTCTAAAGACGATCAAGCGGTAGTCGATCTCTATGAGTCAATTGTGTCTTCTCCTCATATCCTTTCGATCAACGTCACAGCCGTAGCAACACCTCTACTGAAATCTACACATATGAGGATAAAACATCGTGCGCCAGTGTTCTAACAACACCGCACACAGCAGGGGCTTTAGAGGCGGCGGCTAAGGTTTTGGTGGGCAGTGCAACGTCTCTCTGTCTTACCCCTTACCCATAGCCCAAGGCATCTCTTTATATAAAGTATCATGTTGGATCCTGATCTCATACAAGTAGAGATTTATCTCACTCAGAGAACTTTTGATCGAATCTTGAAACAATATGAGTAGAGATTGTATCCCACTCGGAATCTATCATCTAGATCCTTACTGTTCTAACCCGTTAAGTGTGTGACCCTGTAACTTCATGTATAACCCCTTTTCGATTACTAGTCGGTAGCAGTCTCTAGCAGGACATATCAACCCCAAATATCATAAAGATCAATTTGAACGAACCTTATGCAATATAGTCTACAACTAGGTCTTAGTTACTTACGATTAGTTCATAACTCCTTATGAACAGTTTATATCTGGTTACACTAGTCTGTATCCCTATACGACCAGTTTGTAATATGTCCAACCAGCTCACAACAAATCGTATAATCCATATGAACAGTTCATATCTGGTTAGACTAAACAATCTGTTTGTGTATTGTCCTTATGTCTTACAATACCCGATCAAACTCTAGGTGAGAAACGTGTTATCCTTAGATTGTTCAATTCTTTCTCGATCTAGTGATGGATAACTTCATATGGTTGACTCCACTCGTGGTATGACCATGCACTTCCTTTATTCGATCATATCGAGAGGCCTAGAGATATCTCTACTGTTATATTGGAGGAGTAAATTCTATATCCAATCAATCGCATTCCTCCTCATGTTTCATAGTATATCTGAGAGTTACCTTTACAATTACCCAGTTACATAGTAGTATTTAGCAATCCCAAGTGTACTATTACACATGTAAAAAATTATACTGATATTAGGTACAAGGATTATACATCATCATTGCTTAAGATCAACTGATGATATATAAAATATAACAATCTCAACAGTGTCTTAAGGTGGGTTAATCCAACACTATAGTCTCTAACATATATCCATATTATTAATTCGATATTCTCATATACATGTGCTGATTTATAAATTATTAGTGTCTCGATCAGTGACATCCGACTAAGGATCTTTTAGAATGATATTATATAACTAATAAAAAGTTTCACCAACAAGTTATATACTCGCTAATCTTTACAAAATGATAATTTATTCGAGGAACGTAATAATATATTATTTAAAAAATTATAAACATAGAAGTGAAATGATTTCCTCCCTATCAGCTAGCGAGGACAGCTGTATCACGTCAAATCCATAGCCATTTCGGGAGCTCCCGGAGAGTGGCTTTCGAGTTAGGCGTGCCGAAGTTATCAACTCACGTCACGTCGAGCCAGTTCCTACTATATAAGCATCGATCGCACGGCGAGGTATCGTTAAGCTGGCCAAGAGACGAAGCCATGCAATATACGGTGGACGGGAGCGGCGGCGGCGGCATGTATCCGGCGGAGGTGGCCTTGAGGAAGGGCCCGTGGACGACGGAGGAGGACCTCATCCTCGTCAACTACATCGCCGCCAACCGCGAGGGCGCATGGAACAGCCTCGCCCGTGCCGCCGGTACGCGCGCGCGCACGATTACTTCTTTGATCTCTTCATGCCAATACGCCATGGTGGTGTGATCGGTCTCAGTGTGTGGTACGTACATGTCACATGTGTGGCTATATATGGCAGGGCTGAACCGCACGGGGAAGAGCTGCCGTCTGCGGTGGCTGAACTACCTGCGCCCCGACGTGCGACGCGGCAACATCACGCCGGAGGAGCACATGCTCATCGTCGAGCTTCAGGCCAGATGGGGCAATAGGTACGTACGTACATTCATACGTTCAGCCCATTCACTTAATTTTCTTAATCTTCGGGTTAATCACTTCAACTAATTCTGCAGGTGGTCCAAGATTGCAAGACACCTTCCTGGCCGGACCGACAACGAGATAAAGAACTTCTGGAGAACCAAGATACAGAAGAAGCACAAGAACAGGGACAGAACTGCTAGTACAGAAAGCATCGAAGCCGGCAGGTACCAGAACACGGCGCCGGCGGTCGGCGAGGACCAAGGCGACCAAGGCAGCAGCAACTCCGGCCGGACAGGCGTCACGCAGGACCATGGCATTGCGGCGCAGCAGCCGAGCAGCATATGTAGCTTGGATCATCAGCAGGGCTACGCAGTCCATGGAGGAGGAGGCACTGCTGCCGGTGCCATGGACGTCCCTTCGGACTTCCAGGCCGCGTTGAGCGACAACTTGTGGGCGCTCGAGGATTTCTGGCCGACGGTGCAGTCGCTCCACGGCAATTGCTGATCACTGGATGGATGCTGTCATGTTGCTGCTGATGGAGATATGCTCTAGAGATAATCATAGAGATGATTCTGTTTATTATGTTCATCAATTATTGGATAATTTATCTTGTTCCTTGAATAACATCGTCAATATTTATTATCAAGTGTGTGACTTGATTGTGAAACTCTATATTGCTGCGATGATTATTCTTAGATGATCCCTAGTCAAACATATGAGGACACATATTAATAGACTAGCATATGTATTGGTTGATGACCATGTTTCATGGATCATAGATATAAAGATATTAAACCAATAATATGGACACATGTTAGCAAACATGGGGTTGGATCGACCCATCATGAAACACTGCGAGAATGTTGCATTCTTACCGTCATCAGTTGGTTTCATTCACAAAGCGTATGCTATGTCCTTAAGACTTGAGATCGTCGCACGTACTCAAGATGCATAATGACTGACTTAGGGGTTGCCAAACACTACTCCGTAACTGGGTAGTCATAAAGGTAGCTTTCGGGTTTTGTTATGATGCATGCATTGAGACATGGTCGATCAAGATAGGATTTGCCCCTCCAAGCAACAGGAGAGATATCTCTAGGCCTCTCGAGTGATTGGATTCCAGAAATGCATGGCCATGCTATTCACGGTTAAAGAGTTAACCGTAGTCGAGAATTCAAGTCACATAATCGAGAAAGAGTGGTTGAGCTAACCAAACAAGGATGACACGTACTCGCCTTGAGTTTAACCGATATCGTGAGGCAAAGGGAAATGCATAAGTTTTGTTGAGGTTCGTCCGATATGATCTTTGCATATACTTAGGAGTCGGTATGTCTTGCTAAGGGGCATTGCCGATTAATGGACGAGTAGGAGTACTGGGCTATGTCTAAGTGTATGTGAACCTATAGGGTCGCACACTTAAAGGGTTGGGACTTAATTCGGATAGTGATCCGAATTCTTATGGGCCATGAGTTCCTAATGGGCCTCCAGTTCGAGACCCATTATGATGGATGCCTATAAATAGAGGGGAGGTGGCATAGGGTTTGCTAAGAGAATTTCGGAATTCCTGAAACCCTAGTTGCCACACCATCCCCATCTAATACCGCGCCGCCGGCGCTAGCACTCCGGCGCGTGGTGTTCCTGCCCCGTACGTGTGGATACCTTGGAGGTGTTGATGCGAAGCTTCAACACTAGGACGATCCGCAACTTGTGACGAACGCAAGGACTTAAAGGAGGAGACGTTATGCAAGAACGACTACAACTGCATCAACGCGCTATATCGACTCTACTTCCGCTACGAGTCTGCGCGTCTAGAGGTAATCCCGTGATCTATTACTAGAGGAGATCCCTTTTACGCGGTGGAATTTTTGAAATTATGCTTGCATAGCCTACCCGTAGATCTTCAGCTGCGGGTTGTATCGGTGTACGTTGGACGATTCGTTTGTCAAAACAGCGTGTTGGTTCAGTTCAGGGCTGCAAGTCGGATACGAATTATTCAAAACATCCGATCACCAAATTTGATAAACTGTAAATTTTGGTTCGGATTTTGCCTTCCGAATAATAATATCTCCTCTATCCAAATTCTCCTACTCGGGCCGTCGTCTCCTTGCATTTGTCAGTTTGGGTCCCAACAACTACGCGTTAGAATGTCAGATCTTGCATTTCACGCTCACAGTCCGATAATTTCACTGTACTTTGCCAGCCAAGAACGCGCCAAATTCAGATCAAACACATGTTATGAAATATAGAATAAAGCATCAAAATGTGAATTGGCCAATCCACCTATACTCACTTGGCAAAAGTAAGTAGATACCGTAATGAAGCAACACAGCACTAGTACAATTCTTGCGACAGCAGCAAGGGTACAAAATGTTTCGAGGGGCAGAAAATAAAACTTGGGGAAATGAAGGAGTCATAGTGTTGTGACCTAGCGTGTGTGTGTTAGACTGTGAGGTCAGGCGATGAGCACCTTGGCGCCGACCTCCTCGAGCTGCTTCTTGGCGTTCTCGGCCTCGTCCTTGCTCACGGCCTCCTTGAGCTTCTTAGGGAGGTCCTCGATGAGGTCCTTGGCCTCCTTCAGCGCCAGGTTCGTCAGCACGCGCACCACCTTGATGGTCGCGATGCGCGCGCTGCTCGGCACCTCCTCGATGACCACGTCGAACTCCGTCTTCTCGGCAGGCGCCGCGGCCTCCTCGCCGCCCGCGGTGGCAACTCCTGGAGCGGCCACCACCGCGGCGGGGGCCAACGCGGCGGCGGAGACGCCCAGGCGCTCCTGAAGGTGGTCCACGAGGCCGCGAGCCTCCTCGAGGGTGAGCCCCGCGATGGCGTCCCCGAGCTCGAGGACCTTCGGGGAGGTGCAGGCGACGGAGAGGCGGCCGCGGACGCGGTTGGGGAACGGGAGCCCTCTGGGCAGGGAGGAGGCAGAGGAGGCGGTGGGAATGGAGAGGATGGAGAAAGCGGAGGAGAGGGCGGTGGATGCCATGGCCATGGCGCGCGCGTTCTTGGATGCTCTGCTCTGGTTTGGAAACGGGAGGAGAAAGAGGCGGGAGGATAAGATAAGAAGGTGACGCGTTCAGATGGTTACGTACTGTGGGTTGGCCACGGCGTTTGCGCATTTTTTGGCCGTTGGATCTGAACGCATAAAGGCTGTTGTGCAGTTGGTTCCGGGTTCCTACTGTCTCTGCTCTATTTTCGTCTGATGACACGCGTTGCATTCCAATAATCTTTGTTGCAGTAAGAAGGCATATGCATTTCTCCACTGCTCAAGATTCACTTAAAAAAAGATCACATCTCGTCTAGCAAACCCAAGAATCCAGAAGCAACTTTGTATTACAACCTGCCAAACTGCAACTTCGTATTGGCTACTAAAAACTATTTTTTTATAGAATAAATTCTTTTTCATTTTAACTTTGACTTTAATTTTTATTGCTATAGTAAATAGTTTTTAAAAAGTACATCTTTTTAAGACGATGTCTACAGGCAAATTAAAGTACACATTGTACTGAGTTTAACTATACAGACTAAAATCGCATACGACTTTGGCCCTCTTCATATTATCCCTCGCGAATAGTTAGAATTTAAAAATAATAAGCCAAAAATCAAAACTGCAGATCAAAAGAACTCACATAGTAAATGATTTTTCTACAGTATCTAATTTCAAAGATGTGTTTTTTAAGGCGAGATCTACTAGTCGATTATAGTACATACTGTAGTAACTTCATTTATATCGGTGAAAACCGCACGCAGATTTTTCTCTCTGTACGACTCTCTATAAATTATTACTATTTATAGATTAAAACTAAAGATATCAGCAAAAACTAATATGAACGGACTCAAATTCTATTCCCTACTGAGACAAAGCGCCGGATCCTTAGCTTTACCATGCCCAATAGGGAGACACTTGCAAAGTTGCAGGTTCCAATCCCCCCTTCCAATCCACACTAACCCCAGCCTTTAGGCTCACTCCAAGGATATTTACCCAAGCACACCAAGAAAAAGTATCCTCCAAATAGCTCCTAGCTCTGCAGCCGAATGATCACAAGGCAGCAGGAGGGAGGAGAGGACGCAAGCAACGATGTCTTCGTCCACAACGGCGCCTCTTCTCGCCGGCACGCATCCCGTACGGGAGCGGTGGGGTGCGTCGGCAGCCGGCGCCGGCGGGTCGTACACGCCGGTGTTCATCGTGCTGGGCGTGATCGCGGCGCTGCTTGTGATCTCCTGCCTCGTGGGGCAGGTCTGCACGAAGAAGCACCTGCGGCCGCGGCCGCGCAGGGACCGCGTCGCCTACTACGACGACATGGAGGGCGGGTTCGGCCACGGGCCTCACGGTGGCCCCGCCATTGTCAAGATGGAGGCCGCCGCGCCGTCGGCGACATCGGTGGAGGCCCGGCCGGCGGTTGACGGCGCGGTCGCGGCTCACCAAACCGCGCCATGATTAGGTTGTCGCGCTAAGGCAGATGTCCTGGCTGCACGTAGTTGTTGCTTCATTGCTTGTTAGTTCTCGTTCTGCACGTAGTCTCGTAATCCTGATGTGAAAAGAATTTGTCGTCACAACTGTAAATATGAAATTGTGATTGTGAATATAACCAATGAATCGGGTTCTAATTAGATGCAGGATAGTTTGCACTGCAAAATTGTTTCTGTTGCTGAAGGTGAGCCTGCAAAATTAGATGAAGGTTCTAATTACGTAGTCTTCAGGCAGTCACTGCAAAGGATTCAGAGGTATGATCGACTGCGAAAAAAGCTCTATTTTTCCGTGCAACACATAATACAGACCCCAATGATCATTCTTGAAATGCATTGGTAATGTCAAGGCATTTGTCAATACAAGGCATCTCCATGAGTAAATGTGTCATGCTATGCAATATTGCAATTGGTTTCATCAAAATACAAGAACAGAGTTCGATTAAAAAATGGCTAGAGAATAGCTTCTTCCGCTGTTCATAGCTCCTAGTCCGGTTTTCCCCCTTGTCACAGGCAGGCAGGTTGAGCCTGCAAAATATTCGCACGGTCTAACACAATTAACAGATAAGGTAGGGCACAATTATACTATGCTTGTCTGAAGCAGCAATACACATGATGAACTGCAGACATTGCACCATTCTGACAGCGCCACACCTGGATACGGATCTGACTTCTTGTCGGCAGGGCACAAAGCAAGCTCCTAATCCCACTGCAAATCTTAATCTTTGCTCACTTGCACTGATTAGAATAGAGCATCTGCGATTCATTCCAAAGCTAGAAGATATTAAACCAAAAAATTCTGGAGATATTTTTTCTAAGATATATTTGTTTGACGTGCGAAATCGCTCAGGGATTTCTTGGCGTGGGAATTAAAGGTACGAGTGTGCCAGTGAACTAAAATACACTAAAATAAATAAACACGAGAAAAGAGAAAGAAACATGTATTTTATTCATTCATTTGAGAATAACAAAATTACAAGTCTCCTTTATATGATTGCGCTCTATGACCTGCTTAACATAGCAGATCTGACATAGGTAACATGGTCTTCTGGTCCGTGAGGCCTCGAAAAAGCTTCTAGTTAATTACACCCGCAAGGTGAACTCATGAGATACCTTCGATTAAGCTACGCACTGGGTCATCAACCATGGCCTTCGCTTTCACGTTCTCTATGCATGTGGTGTTGATGAATGATTGATGTAGAAGTGGACGTTAGCAAGATCCATAGCATCATTGGCCTATGGTGCCAATAATAGTGTAGCCTTTGCTCTGGCCACACCCGCTCAGGTTGTTCGGCCTCGTCAGTCGCTAACAGCAAGTAGAAAGATAGGTGACTGTGGAGTATGCATGGTGTATGCTAGGCTTCGCCGATCTGATGGCACAGTGGTTGCATCGGAGTAGCGGGTATATCTTGGGAAGGAGTAACATCAATGTAAATGAATGCCACAATGTCAATGTAGTCGGCAATGATAGTGAGGATGACTTCAGTGCAGTGGAGGCACACACAGGTGAACTCCAGTGTCACGAGGGAAGACCATCCTTGTTTTGTTACGGCAAGTATGTAGGTCTAGCAAGCAGACATGGTAACCATCACATCGGGTTGGATAGGTAATGAATGCAGCAACCACGACAGTAGATGTGGTGGATTTGGTGAATGGACGTCGAAACCATTACATCAGGTTGAATCCACAACGGGCTCGACGAACACACATGGAAACCATCACAGCGGGTTGAATCGGTGGCAAGCATGGTGTGGCATGACAACAGACACGGTGATTTCAACGAATGGAAGATTCAATAGACAGACGTGGCAACCATCATGTCATCTTGGATCAGCGATGGGTACAGCTCTGGCGATGTATGTGAGCCTTGCTAGCAGCGTGATCGCTTGACCTTTTGGTGTACGGAGCGTGGAACCATGGTGGTTCGGGTGTTGACCATGACGTCGTGTACATGATAGCCCGTAAAGGTGGCAATGGGTACCCGAAACCCGAGTACCCGATGGGTTTTACCCGATAAAGAAGTGGGTATGGAACGGTATCTTCACCCGCGGGTATGTTAATGGGTAAAAACCTCTACCCATCGGGTAAAGCGGGTGCGGGTACGGGTGTATATTACCCCTACCCACATACCCACGGGTAAAAATACCCGAAGGCCATATACCGGCGGCCCATATACTCATGGGCCATGGCCCATAACCCGTCTATATATATTCGATTGAAACCCTAGCCCAATCCCCATTCACTCCCGTGATCCCGTCGGCACTCGGCCGTCTCGATCTCCAGCCACCTCCCCAAATCCCCCGCCGGCCCTCCCCCTCCTGCCTCCCCCAATCCCCCCGACCCGACCCCCCCCGCCGCCCCAATCCCCGCCGACCCTCCCCCTGCTAGCCGGCGTGGCGCCGCCGCACACCCTAGATCTTCGCCTCTTCCCTAGATCTACTCTTCCCATTCCTCTCCCGGTGTCCCCTCCTGCCTCCAGCGGTCCGGCCTCCCCCTCCCCCTGCTAGCCGTCGCCGCACACCTAGATCTGCGCACACCGCTCTTCCCACTCCTCTCCCAGTCTCTCTGCCGCTCGTTGCCTCCAATCCATCCATGGCGGCGAACTCTGGCACCACGCACGAGGACAGCCGGTGATGCTCTTCCTCATCCTTAAAGTTCGACCCATCCTTAAGACCTTAACCTTGCTGTTCTTTTGCCTTTTGCTGACCCCGACGCCGTCCCGAAGGGACGACGACTTGCACCCGTCGGATCCGGAGGACACAAGGAAGAAGGACCCGCCGGCTGCCCCGGCTGCTCCTCCGTTGCTTGCACTGCTTGAGACCGTCCACTGCATTGGTGTGGCCGAGAAGAAGCAAGCCGCAGCCGCTGTGACTCGGCGCCTCGTGAAGCCAAGGACTACTGAAATAGCTCGCCGGCCTCCCTTGTCTCCGACGACTACAGCTGCTGCTACTCTCCAAGGCTGCAACCAGAACCTTCGTCGCTCCCGCGGGTAAGAAAAGCAGATAATTTATGTTAAGGAGATTTATGTTTGTTCAGAGATGGCAATGTTAAGGAGATTGCAATATGTTTGTTTAGATGATTTATGTTCAAAGATGGCAATGTGAAGGAGATTGCAATGTTAAGCAGATGATTTATGGTAAGGAAATTTATGTTTGTTCAGATACATGCGTGAGATTGCAATGTTAAGCAGATGATTGCAATGTTAACTAGCTGTAAGGAGATTTATGTGTGTTTAGAGATATATGTAATATGTTTCTTCAGAGACAAACTTTATGATCTATCTAATTGATCAATGTGCTGTTACAGAGTAAGAAAAATATCTGCAGCCAATGGGAGTGATGGTAGCAGTCAGCCGCAAAGTCCAATATCTCAAGGCTCACATGTACAATTAGAGTCAAGTCCAATCTTTGGATCACCGCAACCTGAATATACCAATAACTCAGAGGTAGAGCCAATTGGAATAGATGATGATGGGATTGAGATAGATGATGATGATGAAGGTGTAGTTGTGGCTGGTTCCAAGAGGAAGCTAACATCAGCTGTTTGGAAAGAGTTCACAAAAGTGGAGATTGGGGGCACGGTCCAGGCAAAATGCAACTATTGTTCTAAGAAGCTTTCTGGAGAGTCAAGGAATGGAACTAACCACCTTCGTCTCCATTTGAAGTCTTGCGTGCAAAAGAAGATCAAGCTGAATGGAAAGACAATGGCACAATCTTCTTTGAGGTTTGGTAGAACAGATGCAGGGACAGTTTCAGTGGAGAACTACAACTTTGATCAAGATATAGCTAGGAAAGAACTTAGTGCAATGATAGTACTACATGAGTACCCCTTAAGCATGGTCGATCATGTTGGCTTTCGAAGATTTGTTGGTGCACTTCAGCCACTATTCAAGATTGGGACAAGGAACACAATAAGGTATAAGAGCTATGAGCCTATGACTTGTACTACTGATTGTTGTTGTGCATCTCCTAATGATAAATGAATTTTCTAACATTTTTTTGTTGCAGATATGATATTATGATGCAATATGAGTTGGAGAAGAAGAAAGCCATTGAATATATGGCTGCAATGCAATCAAGGGTGGCTATCACTACTGATTTGTGGACATCTGACAACCAAAAGAGAGGTTACATGACCATCACAGCCCACTTCATTGATGAATCTTGGGCTCTTAGAAATATTATCATGAGGTAATTACATATTTCATAGTTCTTTCAGATCTGATTGCATATTACCATGCTTACTAAGATCAGGTTGCATTTCATACTTGCTAGTTCATTTTAGATCTGGTTACTTATGTCATTTATAATAATTTGAATGTAGATTCATTTATGTCCCTGCACCTCACACTGCTAAAATCATTGGTGAAGAGCTATATGAGTCCTTGGTTGAGTGAAATCTTGATGAGAAGTTATCTGCAATTACTCTAGACAACTGCACTACAAATGATGCGGTAATCCCTTATCTTATTAGAAATATTGGAAGGCATAAGCTGCTGAATGATGGGAAATTGTTGCACATGCGTTGTTCTGCTCATATCCTTAATCTGATAGTAAAGGACGGGTTAGATGAGTTGAAAGATGCAATTGAGAACATTCGTGATAGTGTAGCTTATTGGACAGCCACACCAAAAAGGATTAAAAAGTTTGAGGAGATAGCTAAGTTTGTTAAAATTGATGAGAAAGTTGCCAAGAGAAAGATCGTACTTGATTGTAGGACAAGGTGGAATTCAACTTTCAACATGCTTAGCATTGCATTGCCCTACAAGCCTGCTTTCATAAGAGCAAGTCGTGTAGATAAGCAGTACACTTGTTTGCCAACTGAAGAGGAGTGGAAATTTGCCGACGAAGTTGTGGAGAGGTTTAGGTTATTTAATGATATCACTGTGTTATTTTCTGGGATTGATTATGTCACAGCTAACATTTACTTTACTCAAATTGCTGAGATTAGAAAGAAAATTAGGCAATGGTCAAGTTGTGGCAATCCTTTAGTACAAGCCATGTCAGTTAATATGGTAGCTAAGTTTGATAAATATTGGACCGATATTCAAGGGCTAATGGGTATTGCAACTCTTCTTGATCCTCGATTCAAGACCGTAGTGTTGCTGATTTGTTTTGAGGATTTACTTGGGACCACTGGTACAGAATGTGAGGATAGGGTTCTTGAGGTCAAGAACTTGTTAGTTGATTGATGCATGGGTACCATGTGGAAGAGGATGTGGGGAGCAATGAACCAGCAGCAGATTCACTTGGCAATAGTGAGAACTTCTTATCTTCCATGAGTGCACGTGTGGCAAGTAGAAGGCCGACAAGCATGGGTTTCAAATCTGAGCTTGACCGCTACTTGGATGAAGAGATGTTGGACATGCATACACCAAACTTTCAAGTTTTAGATTGGTGGAAAGTGGCTGGAACCCGATTTCCTACATTGAGAAGGATTGCAAGAGACATCTTTATTATTCCTGTTACAACTGTTGCTTCAGAATCTGCTTTTAGCACCGGTGGAAGGGTTCTTAGTGAGCATCGTAGCAGACTCACTTCTAAGATGTTGGAGGCCCTAATGTGCTCTCAAGATTGGCTTCGGAACAAATACAAAGGTATACATGTTGACTTGTCTATTTGATAGTTCCTTACTATGCCTGAAAACTAACTCTTTACTTATGTTTGTAGTTGATGCAAAGAACAAGCAAGCTGCTGCTATCTTTTGGTCCTGCCTCCAAGATATACAAGAGGGGCTGTAGGTTATATTGTTCATAACTTGCCCTTTGAATCTGTGCTCTTTCTCATGGATGCTTACTCATGCAAATCTGTTCATGTAGGAGCTTACCCTTTGAATCAATCCACCCTCCAAGTCCAAGCTTCATCACCCTGCAGCTACTCCAAGTCAAAAATCCAAGTGCAATATGTATCTCCTTTTGATTGTAATTAAATGTTGCTAGCTATTGTGTACTCTGAGCCTTTTGCTGGTATTACAACTGCTATGGTTGAGTCAAAACATGTAATATAATATGTGATGAACTCATGAACTTGGTAGTGTGGTGTACTGCGGTTGGTCTATGTACTCTGTTTGTATGGCTGCACATTGAGAGCTGAGAGCCTGAGACAAAGGTTCTGGTTGTGTACTCTGTTTGTATGGCTGCACATTGAGAGCTGAGAGCCTGAGACAAAGGTTCTGGTTGTATGGTGCATCGACAGTGACAAACTTGTATGGCTGCAGTTTGAAGTTGTATGGTCTATGTCTCTATGAACTTGTATTTGTATTGCTGCATTTTGAACTTGTATGGCTGCCTGACTTAGCAGTTTGAAGTTGCTAAGTCAGGTTCTCTGTTGCTGATGCTCTTGGGAGATTCTCTGTTGCCGATGCTCTTGGGAGAAGCCCACTCGGGACGAGTATGGGTTACCCGTCGGGTATAAATACCCGCGCGAGTGTGGGTACGGGTAAGTTTTTATACCTGGGTGCGGGTACGGGTATCGTAGCGGGTAGAGTTATATTTGACGGGTGCGGGTATGGGATAGCTATACCCGACGGGTATGTACCTGTTGCCAACTTTAATAGCCCGATGGACAACATGACCGATATAATAGCTTGGCGTCTTGACATCTACCTCTAGCTCATGGATGTTCAATGATACAAGTGTCTAGCCTCGTCAGCTCAGACAGGTTGAAGGAGTGGCCTTTGCCTTTGAAAGCATCTAGACCCCAAAAAATGGTTTTGGTAATTAATGATATTATGTGAATATGGGACTAACAAGTTTATTGAGTGTTTAAAAGGTTTAGTCCCAGTGACAAGTGTAAGATGTATGCTAAGGGTCAACATAATGATCAATAAGGTTCAAGACAAAAGTACAAGTGTCTAGGATCCCTTTTTGATTCTACCGGTTTTAGGAGAAAAGATGGAAGACATAATTATATGTTAAATGTTATACTATTAAGAGGGATCATAGTTAGTAATTTGACAACATATTTTTGTGTTATTTGAATCAATTTAGAATTATGCATACACTTAGAATTAAAATTGAAAGTCAAATGTGCATTGTTAGAAAAATCGGTAGTACTGGAATTTACTCGATGATACTACCGAAGTGCGGTATGATCGGGATGTTAGTGCGGTACTACCATAACCTGAAAGTACCGACATGTACTTGATAGTATATTTGTTTTCACAAAGTTCCCTTTGAAATCATTTGTTTATCTAGAAAACAGTACTACCGGAGTTTGAACGACAGAACTACTACTAAGCGGTACTACCGGACCCTAGAAGCCCCGAAAACACGAATGGTACGTTTTTTCACAGAGGACTATGTTTTGGTCCCCAAGGCAAACGACAGTACCGCGTCAGAAATAAGAACTACCATGATTACAACGGTGATAGTACCACGTGGCTAATTCAGACACTCTGATATAGCCGTTACTTTGTGGAATGTCCGCCTCATCAATGTCAGATATGATAATTTGCCTTCGTCTCATCAATGCTTGGCAACTAGTAGATAGTCTCATCAAAAGTCGGACATGTTGGTGGAGTGGCTTCACCTCATTGATACTCAACCAATGTTGTTGTAGAAAAGTTATTGGAATAGATGGAGTAGACATGGGAGCCGTTACTCGAGGAGCGGCAATATCGTTTGAATAGATGGAGAGCTTGGTGATGTTGATACTATGATTGTAGACTTTGCACCGGCCGTTAACAAGGCCATCAGACTAGATCATCAATTCAATGTAGCTCTATTATTGCAGCCATGGATGTTTGTCTTGTAGGAACCTACACGTTGGAATGAGTATGCATGCACCGCAAGATTGATGTTGATGACTCGTGAGGCACCTGGCTAGCTTGGGCTCCGTCCCTCGCCACAGCAGACCCAAGATGTGACCCAGAGATTGACACTTATGACACATCTATGGGCATTATGCTTCTGAGTGTTGCAAGCCGCGACATGATTGTAATGAGGAAGGCAACCTAACATGTGGTAGGCATGATGAGCCTACACTACTCTTGTTGAGTCGTGTGACCAGATCTTGCCGAACGAAGACAAGATAGTTCTGAAGTTGCTGGCTGATGAGGAAGCACCCACTGATTTAGATGTGGTACCTTGGTAATAGGGCTAGTAATCACATGACTAGGCAACGATCCAAATTTAGGGAATTGGCCGGAAGCATTGACAAGTGAGGTTTGGTGATAAATCCTCATTGCAAATAAAGGGAAAAGGGTCAATCCTATTCCAATGCAAAAACGGTGAGTGGTGGCTACTGTCAGAGGTATTTTTCATACCAAGACTTTGTAACAATATCATCAGTCTTGGACAGTTGACAGAAGATGGCAGCTGGATTGTCATGGTTGGAACATCATTGGGGATCCATGACAAAAACAAGAAGCTAGTCATGAAGGGTAGAAGATCTCCCAACAAGGTCCACAAAATCCTATTCGGAGCATCCAAATCAGTTTGTTTGGCAACTAGTTTTGAGGACCCAGTATGGTTGTGGCATGCGAGACTTGGGCATATGAATTTCCAAGCCCTCAAATTGATGTCCAAGAAGCTAATGGTGAGCGGACTGCCCAAAATCAATCACCCCACTCAACTCTGTGATGGCTGTTTAGTGGTGAAGTGGGTGAGGATGTCTTTCCCTGTGTTAGGAGCATGGCGGAGATTTACAAGTCATGTAATTTATCGACATTTAAAGAAATTATGAAGCAGAAGAATTTGGTAAAATTCATCAATGACAAGATCCATAAGGTTGAGAAAAAAGTTTGGAGGCCAATAGATAAATTGAAGGGTAAAGAGAATTTTCATGTTGAGAGAAATTATAGAGAAGAAAAAAGAAAAAGATACATTTAAAGAAGAACGTTGCATCAAGATAGCTCAGTCGAGATGAGTAAAACAAGATATGTAGCTAAAATTGTTGGTGATAAAATTTTAGCTAGAAGAAATTTCCACAAGGGATATGTTTAGTAAAGTTTAGTGCAACAGAGAGAAAAATAAGAAAATAAATTAAAGGGGAAGTTTGTTGGATGTTTAATTTATTTACTTGACAGAAAAAGTTACTAACGATGAGATAGATGTATGCATTAGAAGCCTCTAGCCATGCAATCTAAGCTAGTTGCATACATGTACTAGCTAGCAGAAGACATGCGAATTTGGATTTGACTTTGAATGAACCTCTGGCATCTGGATTAGTCCTATAGCTGTACAAGCATTAAACAAGATTTGTACTAGAGATTTGTACTAGAATTTGAAAGTAGTGTGTCAACCTTTTCTACCAGCTATTATTAATCTTGCTAAGAGACAGCAAGAAGGTTAGCTATAAAAGTTAAAATTGTATTAGTTAGTTGTGTTAGAAGTTGGTTTGTAAGGTCCTATAAAAGGACATGAGCATCATTTGTTTAGTAGATGTAAGCTTTAGTTGAAAACCTCTATGAGAGATCAATGAAAAACATAGTATGAAGCTTTGAAGATCCTATGTACTATTCTTTTCTTCTTCTGTCCCTTTCTTGCTTCCTTTGAGTGTCCAAATCCCCAACACATACCTAGGGTTAGGATTAAGGGTGTCGTGCCACCATTGATAGCAAAGTGGAGCCAATCGAGCTCTCCAAATCCTCTGGCCCAATCCCACCACCTGCCTCGCCCCAATCGCCATGCCACAGAACCGCATCGTATCCCTCGGCGATGGTTGGAGGAACACCGCGTTTACGGGTTTATGCGGGAGCAGAACTGTTCTACCTCTCCAACTACTCTCACCCACTCCCGCCGGCCACCTTGCCTCCAACTGACATGCTGTAGAACTGCACCATCTCCGACGATTGCCAGGGAACACCACAGCTATGGGGATTTTTTTGGAAGCTTCCAGGTGAGTTTTTTGGACTCATAGCTTGGCTTCTATGGTAACTAACTTTTAACAAGACTATTTTTTCAACACAGAGTCTACAAGTTAATTGTACTAGATACTGTTCTAACTTTATTTATATCAACCAAAATCGTACACAGGGATTTCTCTCTATACTCTCTCTCGCACGAATAATCAGAATTAAAAAATTTAAGCCAAAATTCATAGATCACAACCTAAAAGAACCCGACCTACCTCTTTGAAACAGTGGAATGGGAGCAGAGCCCGAAGTAGACAAAAAGAATGGCATACCTCTTCTTTTCAGCTTCTAAAAGCTGTTTTTTGACTTTTCTACATTAATTAGCTTTTAAGTAGAATATCTTTTTAAGACAGAATCTAGAAATTGATTATAGTACATAATGTAGTGATTTTATTTATATCATCTAAAATTAAATATAAATTTTTATTATTTTATATCTTTTTTCATAAACAGGCTAAAAATCATAAAGTGCAGTCATAATCCATAGCCGAAGCAAAAGAACAGGTCCGACTTCCGCTCGAAGCTTCGTATGTCGGCGCGTAGTAAAACTAAGGAGGCACCTCGGTCCGTCCGATCAGATGAACGGTTTGGATCGACAGTGAAAGCATGTAAATTGCACCGCCTCACAATAGCACAGCTACTAGCATCACCCGCCGCGCTGATCATTCAATGACAACTGGGGCCCACTAAAGTTTGGCAACCCTTCGCACGCGCACAGCTGCAGAGCCTGCGGAAGCTGGCCGCCGCCACAGCATGTGACCTTGGGCCAAAATCCGTGAGAAAAGGCTGTGATTGCAGCCCAAATACTGTGCAACGTTAATTTTTACTATTTTTACACCGCCCCGCCCCATGTATGCGTGTCATGCTGGCGCCGAGTCAAAATCCTGATCCAACAACCTGACGCAGATCCGTGTAATCACATCCATTTGAGCTCTGATCTTGTGATCACCGGTCAGGATTAACGCCTCAACAAAAAAAGTTGTACTACCACAGTTGCATCTCGTGTCCCGTCCAACCCTACTTGTGTGCAGTGGCGAGAATTACCCGTACGGTGAAGGGTGTTTCTATGCTGCATATAAGTAGAGGCCATGCCATGGTTGAGGCTTGACCGGCCAGGAGGAGCCGAGGAAGCCACTCGTAACATGGGACGCGAGCGGCAGAAGCTGAAGTCTGAGTAACTAACGAAGCTAGCAAGAACATGGACGATGACGACTTCACCTTCGCCATGGTCCCGCCTCTGGCAGGCGGCGGCATCTTCCTTGGCGGCCGCCGCATAGGCCCACCGTACCCGGTCTTCGGCCGCCCGCGGTCGCCGCCGCGCCGGCGGCCTCCAGAGCCGGGGACGGCCACAGCGCGGGTGCCGCTGGGGCGTCTTCTGCTGGTGGACCGGGAGCCGTCATCAGCGCAGCCGCCGGACGACGACGACGACCGCAACGATCTCGATGGGTCGCCGGCGGAGACGTGCTACTGCCCGTGGTGTCCCGGGTCGCTGGCGGCGGTATCCCCGGCGCGCTGCCGGAAGAGCGGCTCCACGGGGTCGGTCCTCCGGTGGAGCCAGCGGCTCATCGGGCGGAGCCACAGCGACGGCAAGGAGAAGTTTGTGTTCTTGAACACGAGCTCCTCCGGGCACAAGGAGAGGAGCGGCGCCGAGGGTGGCATCGGCGGCCATGCCTGGAGCTACTATGCCAAGGGCGGTGGCAGGGGAGGCGGAAATGGCGCGCGCCGGAGGTCGTTCCTTCCGTACAAGCAGGACCTCGTCGGGCTGTTCGCCAACGCCACCGCGTTCCGGCGGAGCTATCACCCGTTTTAGATCGGTTTGTCCGTATAAGCCCATGCGCTAAGGGGAAAAAAAATCAGCCACAGCTACAAATCATTAGCCGGTGGTTGAAAACCCCCCCTTAATTTAGCGTTTTTACAATGCTCGGTTGCTTCTCTGCATACGTATACGAATACGGAGAGTAAGTTTGTATGCTATACGTGATTGGTGACTTTGGTACCTCATTTGATTGTTGGTAATTTAAGTGTAACAGAGCTTGTAGCCACTATATATAGTCAATTTTTGTATGTTCTTTCATGTGATTTAGTATTCTGAATTGTTATCATCCTTCAGTTTTTGTGGTATTCTGAATTGTTATAATCCTTCAGTTTTTGTAGCAATTTAAAAGCTGTAGGAGCAGGGCAGAGATATGGAGTCGTGTACAGAACTGTTCGTGGTAATAGCTAGGAAAATATGTAGTGATGAATTTTTTTCTTGTTCTTATTTATTTATTTATTTATGCAAGTGATGTTCTATGTGATCGATGACTGATGACTTCTGCTTTGTGTAAGATGACGTCGTCTCGTTCCAGCGTTGCATGATGTTGTGTAACATGAAGATCACTTGATTAATTAGAGCTAATTCACTATACATGTCATTAGCTGTAGCCAGCAGCTAGCTATAGTACTGTTTCCTGTTGCCCCAGGACACGAAATTGGCCGGGCTCTTTTGATCTTAAAGGATTATGTTTATACTGTTTACAGTAATTAGTTTTTAAATGGTATGTTTTTTTAAAACAAGGTTAATAGGAAAATTATAATAAAAATATATTGAGTTTAGCTGTACCAGTCAAAATCGAATGTGGCTATTTTCCTCTGCGTACTGCCTCTCACAAATAGCTAAAATTTAAATATTTAAACCATAAACCATCAGTCCAAAAGAACTCACCCATATTTCATCCAATTCAACTTCTTCAACATTTCCAAAAAAATAACTAGATTAAGAGAACGTTTATATTGGCTTTTGTTGATGATTTTTGTTTTTAACTTATAAATAATAACAACTTGTAGAGAAAAGTTTACATGCAATTTTAGTTTATATAAATAAAATCGCTATAATGTGTACTACAATCGATTAATAGACCATACTTTAAAAAATACTTAGCTAAATAGTATGGACAGCAATTTATAGAAGCCAAAGAACAGGGCCAATTCCTAAAGAACACTACTACGTATGATTAATACAGATGCATCAGCTTTCCTTCAAATGAAATTGTTTTCTCTTTTTTTTTCCCATGGAAACTTCAAATCAAGTTCATTCGATGCGACTAGTAGTTGAAACCTTCTTTAGGCTGTGCTCGTGCAAATTTCAGCTTCTGATTTCTATTTACTATTTCTTAATTTTATTCTTTCTGTTTTTTGAATTATTTTAGTTTTTTTTCTATATTCTTTTGTATTGTCCGTGATAGACTAACCTATTTTTTATTTTTTTAATTTTAATTATATCAAAAAATCTATCAATAATTATAATATAAAATAAACTAACTACAAACCATAAACCACCAAACAAAGGATGAATGGACAAAACAAAGGAACTGCCGCTTTCCATCTCCTTCACCAACTCTCCTTTTCCAAGCTTTACTCTTTGTATTAGTGCTGCAAAATCTGGCCATCCTGCTATCATGCATTCATGTGTGTCTTATGGACGTTTGTCTTGGTTTTTAATGATGGTTTTTTTTGCTGTAGCTTATGATATTTAATTAAAAATAAATAGTAGTAATTAAAAAAGTTATTTTTAGAAAGAGGAGATAAGCGGTATAAAAAGCGAGAAAGAGATGTGTAACATGAGTAAGAAAAGTGGGGTGGGTGATGCATCCGTAACCTCTTATTTTATCCTCGGAGTGAGTCAGTAGCAAAGAGAGCAAAATGAGTGAGGTAAGTGATGCACTTGTGACCTCCTGTTTTATTCCTACAGCAGGGTGATAGCAAGAAAAGTAGAAAAACCACTTTGAGAAACTGAATGTTCGTATTAACTTTTAACTTTTGTAAGTCAGAAACAAAAGTTTATACAAACTGAGCCTTAATTAAGCAGTACCGCAACACTGCCCTAACCAAACCCAGCCATACACAAAACCGGTTCTTTAGTACTCCACTTATTTTATAATTTAGAGAAAACTAACACAGGAGATCACACAAATTACTCACGTATATTTGCCGGTTTTGACACTTTGTCGATCGTCTAACTACCAGCAAGTACACATTCATCATCATCATCATCATCATCATTATCATCTTCTTCTTCTTCTTCTTCTTCTTCTTCTTCTTCTTCTTCTTCTTCTTTTCCAAGAAGATATTTTGATAGATCGACCGTATTTCTTACGGCCTACGACGCGCTCTGCCTCGAATATTTTGAGGTAGCTCTCCAGATCAATCGGAGTGGGTGGTAATGGCTTAAGCCGAGCTTTAATGCGAAACTGACGTTGCACGCGATAGAACGCAATGGCACGCCAGGTCAGCATGCTCCATCTAGCCCGCTGGTGCACATGAGTGGACCTAGCATAATTTAGGAGTATTCAACTTAATATCTAAAAAATTTTAACAACAAACCCACTATATATAAAATATAATACATATGTATACTAGTAGTTAAACCAAATTCATCATGTTCATACCTAGTTAGCTCAAATTTGCGTCGGATCCTTTTGTCCATTTCCCTCTCCATTGACACTAGCCCAGGCCCACTGTTGTCCTGTTCATACCCAGTTAGGAGACCATGTCTCACTCAGTCTCTCCTCTCTTCGTCTAGCATCTGACCATCTCTCCATATCTCGAGTAGTCGGCACTCGGCTGGTGCCTGGCAGCAGTGGATGCCTCTCCCTGGTTCTGGTCTTCTATTAGCGAGGCTGCGCAGGTGACAAGAGCGCTGGAGACTGGAGTGGCCACTGGCCGAGCGGGCACTGCCGCTGTGCCACACTACAAGCCTGCGGTACTACGGCACCCGATAACCCCCATGCTCTAGAATCTAGATACATAGACAATAGATCTGCTCTGTTTGTGTGACTCTAGGATTTGTAGTTTTGTATTTCCGAGCCAGGTGGATAATGGATCCATGGACAACTGGATGGATGTGGGTGGATTTCGGTACTTAGATCTTATTTAGATGTGGTGGATTACTGGATTTGAATCAGTTATCTTTAAATTAGTACTTATGCCTTATGAATTGTAACCATATTCTCCACATCTTTAAGTCTGAGTAGCCTATATCTATATGGCAAGTATTTTAGAGGTGTAAGCTATTGAGCTTCATAGCCTTCATGCCATGCTTTTATCCGAGCATTTTGCTGTGAATATATGAAATAAGGTCCTTATCAGCGGACGAATCATTACTTATGAATTGAAATCCATATTCTCCACCTCTTACCTGTGATTCTGTGAACAAATACCAAGTATTTTCACAAATGTGAACATGTGGTTTTAAGTCAATTTTCATTATCCTGAATATGAATAGTGAATATGTCTTTCTTAAGAAAATATTGTGTTTGAGACGTTCTTGATGCATGTTAGGACTTCGTGATGTGGTTAGTTACCAATTTTCTCTTGCCAGATCTCAGTGTCTCTCTCTTGATCTTCTTCTCATTCAGAAACCATTCAGATGGATAATTTATGTTGATTATCTAATATTTAAGTAGCTTAGCAGCTCCTCTTGTCGAATCTTGTGTGTTTACACATCACATGCGTGTAAATTATAAAACACCAAATGCATGCTTCCATTGAAACTAAAATGAAAGATCTCACTTCTGTAACCAACTCTAAAGTAGCTGGCACATAAAAAACTTTAAGGTCTTGTTTTACTATAAATATAAAATTAGATAAATTTTGATAGTTCCTATTGTGTTAGTAAGTGCAGATTTTTTTTTTTACTAATTTACATCTTTTTCCAACGACCACAAAAGGCTAAACAAATCCATATAGTGATTTTTGTCCTTCCGGTGCTCTTACATGTGATTCTGTGAATAAATGCCAAGTGTTTGCTAGGTATGAACAAGTGGTTTCAAGTCAATTTTCATTATCCAGAATGTGAATAGTGAATACAGATAGCTTTAAAAGGGACAATGGGAGCTAAGTGAAATTGCATATTAGTGAAACTAATTGTAATCTTCAATCATGAAGGATATATGACAACATGCAAATCATCGAGTAAATTTATAATTTTTTATTTTTTAATTATTTTACATTATTTAAGATGTTTTCTTTAGTAAGAACAATTGCACTTTAATTTTTGCTATTGTAGACTTTTATGTTTTCTATTAAATAATATTTTTGTAATTTCGAATACCCATTCTGAAATTTCTAGGTCCGCCAATATTGGTGCATCGACTGATTTATTGCACATATGTTGGTGTCCACGTTAGACACTTCACTACTTCTGTGCATGCAATAAATCGACCAACAAGTGTGTTAATTACATCTTGTTCCTGGTTATCGGTAGAAGCATTTTTTCTACTTCCAAGTGTAATTACTTCTTATATTGTATCTCACAACGTAAAAGTATCTCGTATAACGGAGGGTATGCACATGTAGTATACGAGTATTCAAGACCATCTAGGTGGTATATAGAATTTTTCATATGTTGTATGTATATTTTTTTAGACATATTTCTTTTTATGTGCGTATATGGAGGTATTTACAAAATATGTTAAAAACTGTGAACTCTCTTGCAATTTTTTTCATGTTGTTCATATTATAGTATCTTATAATTAGTATATGAGTATTCCTAAAATGATAAAGGAGTATTTCAAATTTGTTTAGGTGATATATTAGAGGTGAGAGTAATTACACCTGGGAGTAAAAGATATTATATATATATATATAGAGAGAGAGAGAGAGAGAGAGAGAGAGAGAGAGCACTGTAGCCATTTTTTAAACTTGATTCTTTACCGTCTGTTTTTATAAATCTAACCTTCTCCTTAAGCTCTACACGTACTTGCCGAGCTCCTTGCCGAGACGGCAGACAGCAACAGTGCTTAATTAGTGTTAGTTATAATTAATCAGTGATAATCATGTAATATAATATTTAATTAGTGCTAATTATACTTAAAGTTAATCACTAATTAATCCTACCGATTTGTTGCTTCTCGGCAGCTCGTCTTGCCGAGCTACGGTTGCTCGGCAAGTGCTGTCGAGTTTTGCTAGCTCGACAGACCTACCGAGCTACCGTAGCACGACAGATGATACTGTCGAGCTTAGAGAGTTAGCTAGATTTGAAAGAAACAAATGTTTGGAGGATAAATTTGAAAAAAATATTAACTACAGATATACGTGAACAGTTCGCTAGAATGCAGATATGATCGATCTCATTGACGTCGTGAGATTGCGATGTGATGTGATGGAATGCGACGGTTTACCTTGCGGCAAACAGGGATCTGACGTCTGCTGTTGGAGACCTGGAGCAGCCGGCAGCCCGACCGGCCGAGAGAAGAGGAATTAATGTGCAGGGAAGAAGGAAATGGAGATGCTTTTCCATAGGATCATTGATCGGCACGCCCGTGAGGTGCATATGTTTCGGGCGTTCATTTGTTAAGATTTTATTAATCTAATAAATAATAATTATTAAAAAAAATTAGAACAAAAGCCGGCGGAAAAACTCAACTCAAAAAATAGGGCATTAGCAAAGAGGTGTGATGTGATCAGCATCGTTCGTTTTAGGAAAGCCTAAGGGGGTGATCGGAATAGCGATGACTTTTGGTTTTTGGTTAAAAAAACACTGTAGCTGGCTGAAAAAACACTATAGCTGAGTTAATGGATAGTGTAGTAAATAATAAAAAAAAAAGCTAAAACTAGAAGCTGAAGTCAAAAAAAATCGAAACGATCAGGGTCTAACTAAACTGAGGATGCATGTCTGGTCCAAAAGTCGATTCAAGTGTGACTAGTTAATGTCGTGGACCATTTGGACGTACTTGGTGTACCCGACATACTAGTGCAAGTTTGTATTACACACTATTCTGTAGTAGTAATAGTTCATCTGGTTGCTACAATCAAACGTTTCTCTTTGCACCATCAAAAAGTTGCACGAATATAAAAGAAGATAGATACCTAATCTCAAGTTAACTGTCTTTTATTACTCTTCAAAGTTGTCAATATCTTAGTCCGTATAGTAGAATCATACTTTCCAACGATTATATGGAACCATTTCGGCCTCAATCCGTACGCTCTTAATTATGTAGCATCATATAAAACAATGGTCCACACATTATGGTTTCTGTAATCACTGTTTTTAAGGTACAATCCTACCCGATCCTGAGATACAATATTAGGACCTCGGTACTGTAAAAAAAACGAACAGAGGACATATTCTTTTAGACCGTCTTTGGTTGATAGTTTTTTATCTGTATTTTTTTAATATGATAATATACTACAGAGACACCAATATAAATAGTGTATATAATTTTAAATTTTAAAAACTATTTGAAAATTTTATTTTAAAAAATTATCTATTTATTTTAATTTTCGGATAAACCAAAAGCAAAACACCAAACCAACATGGCCAGAATCTAGCCTGAATCCTATGAGGCTACGACTTTGCTACTCGTGTATCTTAAGGGGGCGTTCGAAATAGCGATGACTTTTGACTTTTACTGAAATTTTACTGTAACTAGCTGATTTTTTACTGTAACTGATTTGACTTATTAGGCATAATTAAATATAAAAAATGTAAAAATAAAAACGACATGCTAATCGAGAGCAGACAATGCAAAGAAATATGAAAAAAAAAACAAAACTCAAAAATTTGAAAAAAAAATAACAAAATACTACAGTACCTCCAACATCCAACACCATCCCCAGCGTCCATCACGACGCCCACTTGAGCGCGGCCTAAAAATAATGCATGGTTGCTCCGATGCCCTTAGCTGGCTGGTTCTACATGTGTTACTTATTGTTACTTGCGACGTCTTTTCTTTTTAGTTGCATCCTTGTCCGTCGCTTTATCAAAATATCTTTTAAACGTTTTTCCTGCAACATCTTTACAAAATGTGATAATCTTTACGGTGGTTACAATATCGCGTTTAGCGAAACTTCTCGTTCAGTCCTCTCTTTCTGCGATCGTATGAATTTCCAAATTCCACGACAAGCGCTCGTAGATACATTATTACACCTTGGACAGTAACACTAGCACTGTATTGCACATTACATCACATTAATCACTGTTGTATTCCACACCGCACATAGGATTGAAACGACACCAACTTCTCTAACAAAAGTCAGCACAGATTTTGGTCAAAAAGTTTTTAGGTGATATCAATAAGATCATCCAACTTGCAGTTCCCTAGATGGCCCACTGATAAATACAGTGTACATAAGGTAGGCCACCTAAAAGCTGTTGGATGTATCACATATACGTTTCAAGTGGACTTATAAGGCAGGGCTACTGCTGTGCTGCATATGGTCCTTGGAGGAATACGGGTAAACAGATACATCATCTATGACATCTGTACGGAAGC
Source organism: Melocanna baccifera (assembly GCA_036346265.1). Lineage (NCBI taxonomy): Eukaryota > Viridiplantae > Streptophyta > Magnoliopsida > Poales > Poaceae > Melocanna > Melocanna baccifera. Next base: position 26,890,382 of record CM070688.1, read on the forward strand.
AATTGCACCAAAAAGCAAGCAAGATATGCAAGAACATAAAGCCGATTTGCACCTACAGGCATGAATTATGTACAGCGAATTTCCATGGTAGGCGAAAATGCTAATGCCTTGTATATTTGCGTCTCTGCACCTGTGAGAGTATAAGTTACAGAAGGACCGTGTTTACTATGATTCATCGGGCTTTGGTTCAAGGACCACGGGGATCTTCTCCTTATGATCTCCACGCAAGACTTCCACGGTGACCTGTAACAAAGTGGACATTACTTATCTTAGCACCTATCAAGCACAACAAATCTCTTCCTCATAAACACAGGTGAAAGGTTACCGTTTCTCCAACTTTACACTGATCCAAGATCCGGTACAAGTCGCTTCCATTCGTTACCTTAGTACCATTCACAGAGGTAATTATATCCCCGAGGATAAGCCGCCCATAGGCATCCCGTTTGGAAGGTTGCAGACCCTGGCAAACAAACATGACAAGCAGAAATTTTAGCTGCGCTAGTCCTGTACTGCAGGAACATGTTTAGAAAAAATGCATCATCTGTTATTATACAAAAGGGATAGGGAAAAAGAATTGTCCTATTAAATAGTTTCTCACAGAAGTTTAGCCTTTTGTCAAACGAATCATTAGTGCATTGTTTGTTAAGCTGTTCTTAGTTAGCACAATGATTGAAAATACACAGGTGAACATTGGTCAACAGAAGCTATAATGTACTGGAGTAATAATTCAAGGTACTCTCAATTTCTCATGGTAAGTATACAATTGTAAATTGAAACTGAAAAATAAATAGGAGTATAGGACAAGCCTAGTGTAAGAAAATTGGTGTTCTCAAGTTGAGTTTTAAACTTCCAGGAAACACATATATAATATCTAAGGACAATACCGCTTTGCCAGCTGGTCCATTTGGAGGAGCATCCAAGACAAGTACTCCACTTAATCCAAGCTGCTCTACAGATTGATCAGGGGCAAATTTTATTCCCAGAATAGGTCTTGTCACTTTCCCAAATTTTATAAGCTGATCCACAATACCACCAACCTGAATATGGTCAAAATGCATGTTATAATGAAGAATAAAACAGAATGGAACAAATCTGAAATTATGAATTGAGTGACATACTGTATCAACTGGAATGGAAAAACCAACCCCGGATGATGCTCCTGAAGGTGAGTATATAGCAGTATTTACACCTATCAAATTTCCAGAACTATCGAGAAGTGGACCGCCGCTGTTACCAGGGTTGATAGCAGCATCAGTCTGTATCACATCCTGTATAGGACGTCCTGTTGCAGCTGAACTGATTTCTCTACGCAATCCACTAGGGGGAATCAGCAGAAACAACAAAACAGAAGCGTCTCAGTGTATTCCAATATGAATCAGCCCAAGATGAACCAGTTTAATTAAACAATATTACACCTGATAACACCTGTTGTAAGAGTGTGGTCAAGGCCAAACTGCAAATACATAGATAATAAAATGTTAAGACTGATAGTGATTAATCACAAGGTAATGCACTTATAATCAAAAGAACTTGCCCAATTAACTGAAGTCTTATAACAACATCTTTCCATCCAGGAACTATGCTCAAATTTTGACCAGCACATATGCCAAATGTAGCTGTTTCGCATATGAGCTTTTTGGCATATTGGTGGCTCGCACAATGTAAACATATTATTATTTGTTTGCAATGTGTCTAGTACATCATTTATTTATTGCTACCTCAAACATATTCACAAAACAACAACAAGGTTGCCTTTAAGGTTGTTTCAGCTCAGATTGGGAATTGACATGAAATCACGAAAACAAATAAATCAGGCATGCACATAGTAACTAACAAAAACACCGAACAATAATCTTTGAGATAATAGTGTATTACATTTGTTCTTAAGCTAATAAATCAATCTTCATGTACAAACAATCCACAAATCAATTGGTGTAAGAAGCACTCACTGGGTTTCCAATGGCATATACTTTCTGACCAACCAGTAAGTTTGCTGACACGCCAACTGGTATAGGTCTTAGTTTATCCTTTGGTGCTTGGATACGCAAAACAGCAACATCCTTGTCTTGGTCAAATCCAACAACTTGCGCTTCATGCACCGACTGATCATTAAGTGTGACCCTGCGTAAAACTATCAGTGATAACTTCACTTCGCCATTATACAATTGGAGACTATCATGTCATAAATATTCATCAAAACGGTAGCACAGTTGGATGTTTAGTTCTATCTTCATATCTGAGTAAGTCAACACTTGACACCATGTGATATTAACAGGGCAATGGACACAGCATGAGTGCATGACAAACACATAAGTATAGTTTAGCAGAAACCAAAGCGCGTAGGTCATTATTTTGCATTAAATACTCAAGTCTAGCATTAAGAACTGGATGAAAGTGAAATGCAAAATATAGACATTCTAAAGCTTCAAACAACTACTATAACTTAACTATAGCCTATGATCTTTGGACATATTAAGCTAGGAATGGGGAAGCCAATTGATAATGAGTCATTAGCGGGAAGTGTTCACAATTCATTGGGCTGCTGTCACTCAGTAGCCACATTACCCCTGCTTATATACATCCAAACTGTAGTACTTCAACTCCTTTCCCATTTATATTCATTTCGAGTTCTTTGAAGTCTAGAGCAATTTACACCATGTTAAGAACCTTCAAGGACCCTAAAATCTACCAGAATTGGCATACAGCAACCAGACCTCTTAAGTCTTAACCAACCTGAGATCTGACGCACCACGGATGACATGGAAATTGGTGACGATGTGGCCGCTGTTGTCCCAGACGAACCCCGACCCGGACCCTTGCGGCACCTCGAGCACGTCCAGCGTGAAGGCATCCTGCCTACACCAAACCGAAGAAAGGCTCCAAGCTTTGCGTCAGGGCATCCAACACCAAACATCGCGTCGAAGCCACTGGGAGAGACCGAGGAACGGGGTTCTACTACCTCACGGCAAGGTTGGTGATGTAGACGACGGAGGGCGTGTTCTCCTGGAAGAGGCGCACGGTGGCGAGCTCGTCGGCCTGCAGCTTCCGCGGCGTGGCGACGACGAACGCGGAGGCGGCGCCCGCATCGCCTAGGATGAGCGCGGCAGAGGCTACGGCGACGATGAGGGATCCGGCGGCGGACGACAGCAGCCGCCCGGCCTCGGCGGGGACCAGGTCGCGGAAACGCCGCGGCCACGGCGAAGGGAGGGCAAGGGAGCGGGAGCCCGGGGCGGGGGAGGAGCTCGCAGGCTTGACGGAACACGCAAGGTGCCTGAGGAAATGGCGCGGGCGCGGCGGGGGAGACGGGGAGATGAAGCAGGCAGTGGCTGCGGAGGCGGCGGCCATTCGATGGGGGAGGGAAGGGGAGTGGAGGGAAAGCGGCAGCCGCGACCTCCCGTAGAATCGGATGAGTGGATATGCTGCTTGCTACTAGCTGTTTTTTCTCATTTTTTTTTCCTGACGTGGTTATGATGTCATCTGCTGCGTTTGATCTCGGCGTTGGGGTCTTCGTTTTGCTTCGGGCTGCCTCCCCTGTGGTCCATCGATGGATGCATGGTTCTCGACGGTTCAGGTTCGCGTTTGGACTAAAACTACCTGACTATAGGCCGTTTTAGGGGTTTTTTTTTACTAATGACTATGACTTATATCTTTTAATTAATATTTTTAAATTTTAGACCATTAGCAATAGAGATTATAGAGAGATACTTGTTTTCGATTTTAACTTGTACAGATGTTAGACTTTTAACGTTTACTATAATTAATTTGTAGATTCTTTCTTGAAAAAAACTACTCAATTTAAAAGTTAGATGTTGTAATAAAAGCTAAAAACCACTTTTAAAATCCACAAAGAACAATCCCTTAATCGATTCGAATTGATGGCTTTTGATTTGAATTTTTCGTTTTTAGCTAAAATAGAATAGTAAAAGTTGTAAAAAGTAGTTTTTGAAATAAAATTTAGAAAATGATTTTGAAATATGTGGACGTGGAGGAGACAGTAGAGACCGCCGGTGACTTTTAGAAACGGTTTGGAAAAGTTGATGTGTTTAAATCAGCTTTTGATTTTTTTAAATAGAAATAGAAATGGATGCTTTGGTTAGTCGACAGAGATTTGGAGTAAATCACTAGTCCATATAGCAGACTGTAACATTGCATAGTATGCTAATGCATTTGTCTTCAAGTAAATGCTTAAGGGCCAGACTGATTTTAGGTTAAATCCATGCTTTTTTGGCTCGTAAGATTAACCTGCAGATTACTTGATTTGGAGATTAACTATTCATAAGTCAGAATAAAAAATCAATACGAATGGGCCTTGAGATGTCCAAGTGCCTGCTTGGTTTTAGGCGTCTAGTCTAGGTTTCTATGCGCCCTGTTCATTTGAACTACGCTGATAATTTTTTTTTACTATGATTAAGGTCTCGCTCATTTCTGCTAGTTCACTATTCCTAAATTTTATTTTTTTTCTAGTTTTTTAGTTTTTTATATTTTCTTTTTTTTTGTGTTCATTTGTATTGTCTTTGATGAGCTAACCTATTTTTTCCATTTTAATTATGCCAAATAAGTCATCGTCAGCTACAGTAAAAAAAAGACATATACATTGTAAAATAAACTATAAGTCAACTTATTTAAGCCGAACTGAGTGCCTTTAATGACTTTTGAATGTTCTTTTTGATATAACGATGGATAACGAAAATGCTACGCTAACTTGATCAAACATGTACAAGTAGACGCAGCCAACCACTTGTACGGTTTTTTAAAAGGGGATTCGAGGATTTGCTCACTGCAAAGAGATGTATTGGAGTATTTGCCACTCCCTCAAATACATCTTTTAACGGTGGCAAATATCGATTATTATTTCTTTTAAAAAAATCTTAAGAACTTGTACGTTTTTTCGAGAGGAATGGGAACACGTCTTAAAGCTTGTCACAACTCAGGTGTTGAGCATTATGGCCTGCTTTGGAGGCCTAATCTAATGGGCTCAAATGAATGAGGCCTTGGAGGCCCAGCCCAATCGATCGGCAATAAGAGCCTTGCTCTGCTGCTTCTTGCAACCCAAGTTGCATCTCTCTCTCTCTCTCTCCGGCTTCCAGAAGCAAAAGTGAATCAAACAAACAGCGCAGCGTCTTCCTCGCCGCCTTCTCTTCCGCCATCCACCACCAAGTCGGCAAGTCCCAAGCCTCCCGGCCCCTCCTTCTTGTTTGCTAGCTTGCGATGGTGCGCTATGTTTGCTAGCTGCCGATCTGGCTACTATGTGCTTCAAGTCATTCACCGAGCTTTGTGTTGTTTCATCTTGCTGTGATCGATAATGATGTCGTGCTTCCTGCGTACGATCAATCAATTGTAGCACTGCAGTAGTATGTGGTAGTAGACCAATTCCGGGCCGGAATGGAACTTGACACTTTGCATCTTATAGATTTGCACTAGTTCTCAGTGCTTAGTTTCTGAATTTCTGCTGGTACTTTACATCAGACTTCAGTATTTCACCTTTGCCAAAGTCAAACCTTAATGCAGAATTAGACAATTAGTTGGTGCTCATGACATTAAATGCATTAAATCTTTATGTTGCAATGGATGATGCAATGCAATTCTATGTGAAAATGATCATGTCACTGCTAATAATTTCTGTGACGGGTGTAGTCAGCTTTTAACTCATTGAAGATGGAACTGTTGAGTCTGTCTCTGTAGCTCAGATGGGAGTCTGGGACTGAGGTGAGTTAGTGCCCAAGTAGAAATAACGACAACGTTGGCATGATAACTCCCTAGGTGCTGTAATGTACAATTTTACATACATAGATAATAGATTGCGCTTTGCCAGCCTTTTAGGTGTGCTTATGCATTGTAGTACGTCTGTGATATGCTTAGGCAAATTGCCCGCCTTTGCCCTTTAGCATGACCATTTGACCTTGCGCACAGCGTTGTCAAATGTTTTGACGAAGATTTAAAATTTAATCGCTGGTCCATATAGCAGATTGTAATATCGTATAGCATGCCAATGCATTTGTTCGAGTAAAATGCTTAAGGAAGCTGGTTAATGGCAAACTTATTCTTTTCAGCGATAACTAATAGCTGCGGCTGATAGCTTTTCAGATGGGACAGTTCATTACGCCAGCCATGCTGCTTGATCAAGCACTTGTACGGGAATATGCCGCTTTCAGGCGTAATCTAATTCCAATCCGGCCCAAACCAATGAGAGCGAAAGGCCCGGCCTGGTCGCTTGGCAAAAACAGACTTCGGGCTCAAGTCGGCTTCCAGAACCAAAAGGGAATCAAATTTAAATCTCACGCCACCGCAACGTCTTCCTCCTCGTCTTCTCCTGTCTTCTCTTCTGCCATCCACCACCAAGTCACCGACTCCAACCCTCCCCTCCTCTCCCGGCTCCCATGGCTGCGACTCCGCCCTGGGCGGAACTCCCCGCCGACCTCCTCGTCGAAATCGGCCGCCGCCTCCCGTGCCTCGCCGACCGCGTCCACATGTCCACGATGTGCCGCGGGTGGCGCGCGGCTATCCCGCTGGCCCCGCGTCCGCCCCAGCTCCCGTGGCTCCTCCTCCCGTACCGCAGCACCCGGCGTCTCCTTCCCTACATCACCCGCAGGGCCTCCTTCTTATGCCTTCTCTGCAGCCACACCCACCGCATCCGCGTCAGGCCAGACACGGGCGGCGCGCGCTACTTCGGCTCGTACGAAGGCGGCTGGCTCTTCCTCGCCCACGGCCAGACTAACGGCCACGCGCTCATCAACCTCCACTCCGACCGGCACATCCTCCTCCCCGACGCTCTCGCGTGGGAGAGAGCCCCCTCTCCCATGCCCATGGTCATCCTCGCCGCCACCCTCTCTTCCCCGCCGGTTCCGTTCGAACGATGCGTCGGCGCCGCCATCGTCGTCAGCACCGTTCTGCCGCGAATTATGTTCTGGCGCATGGGGCATCAGGTGGAGGTGGACTTGGGTCTTATGGAGCGAGCATTGGCGTCCACGGCAGTGGAGGACGTCCTATATTACAATGGAGCCTTCCATTGCCTCACCCAATGGGAGCATGTGCTTGTGTTCACACCCGAGTTCGGAGAAGCGTTCGTGGAACTGGAGATACGTGGGGTCGGGCTCGACTTCCTGCCTCCGGAGCACCAGTACGATCAGTACGTCGACGCTCGCTACCTCGTGGAGTCCCGCGGAGAGCTGCTGATGGTCGTGCGGTGCGCTCCTCATCCTGGGCTGCCGACGTCGTTGTTCAGGGTGTTCCAGATGACGCCACTGCAGATGCCTGACGGCGAGGTTCGGTACTGCTGGACCGAGCTGCACGCTCTGGATGGCCGGATGCTGTTCGTCTGGCGAGGCTGCTCCAGATCCTACGAGGTGGCCGACTTCCCCGAGTTCGAGGACGGCGTCTACTTCTCAGATGAAGGGACCTCCAACAACGCTTGGATGATGTTCGATCACCACAGTGACCGGCGGTACACCTGCAGCGACACCGGCAATTGGTCGGGAGCGCCTCCCCGTGCCCACCACTGGTTTCCGGAACAACTGCCGTCCAACTACTCCTCTCCGGTTTGGTTTCTCCATTGAGACCACAGGTTTGGTTTGGCAACGGTGCTCCAATTAAGTTTCAATTCTCTCATGATGCTACGCGATACATTGTGTTGTTTCACCTTGCTGCGATCATTGATGCTGCCGTACGTGCTATCTGTGTATGATCGATCATGGTGTTAACACTAGTAAATGCATTAGTGCTTGATCCCAATTCTGAAACAGAAGTTATCCCTTGCAGCTTTTAGCTCAATTGCTGTATCATTTCAGTACTTCACTTCTGGCATACTCTTACCAGATTTCAACTTCAGTTGAGTGAATCCTGAATGCAGAATTTGCTGGTGATCATGACATGAAATGCATTACATCTTTACCTTGCAACGGATAATGTGGTGCAATTGATTGTATGTTCTGTTTCAAAAAAAAAAATGAATTCTATGTGAAAAATGATCATATTATTGCTCAAATTTTTGTGATGGATATAGTCAGCTCTCTGCTCTAAGCTGGTTTGCATCGAAGTTAAGTCGAAATGTGATTCTGTACCTTACAGCTCTGATTTACAGTTCCAAGATGGGACTGAGGTGAACTAGTGACTCTGAGGCTCTAAGTACAGAACCAACAACAATGCTTGCATGATAACTCTGGTTATGTGATATATACTTTTTAGAAGATTGTGCTTTCTAATTCTTGCCAGTTGCCAGTCTTCCAGGTGTGCTTATATATGCATTTGTAGCACATGCATGCCTGCTATGGGGTGAGTTCTTTTCGGTTGCGATTTATAGTTTTTAGCTATAGCACGAGTGCTTATGTGAATAAACTGAATGTCGATAAACTAATAAATCGCTTCAAAACAGCGATGAAGAAGCCGTCCCATTTATTTGTTTGAGGGAAGCCATATGCTAAAAAGAACTCAGCCATGATAATATCATTATGTGCAGATTGCCTGCCTTTAGTATCTGCCTTGCAGATATAACCAATCTAGTTGTCTGTGATTGGCATGATCATGCAATGTGTCAATGTTGTTTTGTGACTATAGCTATCTGCTAGGCGGCCCTGTTTCATGCATATCAATGGCTGGTTGTATTTCAAGTTTATGGCATGGATTCAGTTCGGTTCATGTTTTGTACTAGATTTTATGAGCTAGCCAGAAGCGTTACGCTAGCTGTTAGGTATTATCTAGAAAATGGATCAATCATTTGCATTTTGCAACTTGGTGGATTTATACATTTCAAAACAACAGACATCGTGTGGCGTGCGCTGCTTTGCTTATAATATTCTTTTGGGACTATCTATTGCATAAACGATTGGTTTTTCTTTCACTCTCAGTCACTTTTTTATCTATTAGATGAGTATCCTCCAACGGCCATTTTTTGGAGGAGAGGGAAATTTTTTTGGATGAAAGGAATTAGTACTATACAATTTTAGGTGATTGAGAGGTAAGAAAATTTTAGTCAATTGTGCAATAGCTAAACCGTATTCTTTTACGCTTAAGTCAGATCTTACCAAGCTAGCCAAAACAAGTTGTGTTGCAACATACAGTAGTAGTACAGCACTACAGCCAACCCAAAATAGGCATGACTATGGTGTACATTCAACTAGTCTTCTAAAGACTCAGGACTAGTCAGGTTTACATTCCAATTCTTTTACAGTTTGTATAAAGCATCATATTTTTCTTGCAGTTTTACTACTCTGATTCTCCACAGATCATGTTTAAAAGAACAAAGTTACTGCACTTTTTGGTATGAACATATGAATGACTGAGAAATCAGAGTTGGTTTAAGATCTTGAGGCCCAAGTGTACTAGGCCCCCCAGCTAGCTCACCTTGCTCCTAATCTGACGAAACAACAAGCCTGATTCTACTTGCAATGCAAGCAGCAAGCTGCGACTATAAACTCGAATCTCTCCGGTTTCTAGAACAAATCGGATCCCCATTTCCAACGTCACATTTCACGGAAAAATATAAAAAGAGAGAGGGAGAGGGGAAGGATCCCAACGCCTTGCTCGTCGTCTTCAGTCATCCACCTCCAACCCTCGCCTCTCCTGGCTCCCATGGCCACGGCCATGGCCGCGGGCTGGGCGGGCCTTCCGATCGACCTCCGGGCTGGGCGGGATTGGTGCAATTCCGCCGCGTCCCGTGCGAAGCCGACCGCCTCCACGTGGGCGTCGTCTGCAAGGCCTGGCGCACAGCCATCGCGGAACTACCGGGCCCGCCCGTGCCGCCCCAGCTCCCGTGGCTCCTCCTCCCGTCCGCCTTCCTTCTTCTGCCTCCTCGGTGGCGGCGGCCGCCACAGCCCAGCCTCCCGGAACCGGAAGACGCACGCCTCGCGCGCTACTTCGGCTCCTACGAAGGCGGCTTGCTCTTCCTCGCGACCGGCCAGCATCACGACTACACGCTCCTCAACTCCCGCTCGGGACTTCTCATGGACGTCCCCGACGTCATCAGCATAGACGGCAGACGGAGCGACGTGGTCATCCGCGATGCCGCCCTCTCCACCCCGCGCCATTAGGCACAATTCCTCGCCGCTGCCATCCTCACCGATCGTCCCTACGTCTCGTTCTGGCCCCTGGGGACGGCGGAGGCGTGGACATGGGAGCGTCCCCCGATGGAACTATGGACGGGAGTGGAGAACGCGCCATGTACTACGTATTGAAAATATAGTTAATATTTTAATTCTAAATATTACTAGAAGACAAATATAATATTTACTATTATAAAAGAAGCAATTGGTGGTTGGTCCATCGTCACTCATCTCTTCTTAGCCATTCGATCTGATTACGAGATTAAATCCGAACCGTCTCTCCTCACCTCCCTCCCTATTCCTGCGCGCCGCCTCTCCCCACACCACGCGCCGCCTTCTCCCTCCCCTCCCCTCCATGCTGCGTCGTCGCCTCCACTCCTCCCCTCCCTCCCACCCCGCGCGCTGTCGCCTCAGCCTTCCTCCCACCCGCGTGCCGCCGCCTCCCCCCCCCTCCGCCTCCGCCGCCGCCTCCCCCCCCCGCCGCCGCCGCCGCCTCCATCTCCCACCCCGCCGCCGCCTCCTCCTCCCCCCACCCACGCGCGCGCGCCTCCTCCTCCCCTCCCTCCCCGCGCGCCGTCGCCTCCAGCCTTCCTCCCACCCCGCGCGCCGCCTCCTCCCCACCCCTCCGCTCCACCACCGCCTCCTCCCCCCCCGCCGCCGCCGCGCCGCCTCCTCCTCCCTCCCACCGCGACGCGGCCTCCTCCTCCTCCCCCCCCCGCGCCGCCGCCGCCTCTCCCCACCCCTCCGCTCCGCTGCCGCCTCCGCCGCCGCCTCCTCCCCCTCCCCACCCGCGTTGCCGCCGCCTCCTCCCCACCCTCCGCTCCGATATGGAGAAGAGAAGGAGAGGAGCGAGGTTTCGCTTGTCGCTCGTCTTTGCCGCTTGCGGCCGCCGCCGAGCACTCGAGCGCCACGACGAGGGAGACCGGGGATGGAGATCACGCGATCTGCCGCCGCCGCGGGCTGCTCCAAGGAGCACCAGAAGATCTATGCCGACTGGTTCTCCCTCGCCGACCCAGGTAGGTCGTCTCGCTCTCGCTCCCGCATCCTCTCCAAAACCCCAAGCCCTGATGCTTACTTGCTTCTCCGGTGGCCTCTCTGCAGATGGGGACGGCCGCATCATGGGCCCCGACGCCGGGAAGTTCTTCGCCATGTCCGCCTCTCCGCGCCGACGTCAGCGGTGAGGCACCACCCCGCCACTACCCGAGTCCTCGGGTCCTCGCCGCACCGCCGCCTCCTCCCCACCCCGCGCCTCCTCCTCCCGGCCCGCGCGCAAGGAGAGCCGCTCGCCGACGCCGCCTCCTCGAGGAGCAGGTGCACGGATGCCCTGCATAGCGCTGGCCGAGCTCAGCGTCGCCTCCCCGCCTCCTCCCTCCGTGCACCTCCAAACCCTAACATCTCCTTATGTATAGATTAGTGTTCTCCGCCTTTGTCGCTGGCTGAGCTCTCCTTCCGCCACGGCGTACTCATCATCTCCGTTCTTCTCTCAAGATCCCGCCCTACAGAGGTTAGCACAAAAAAGAGCCTGGCTTTGATTTCTTTTGATAATGCAAAATGGTAGCACCAGATGATTTCGTTCCCATGCTTTAATGAGGAGTAAGGTTGGATTTTGATAATCAATTTTTTGCCCAAGTATTTATGTCCATCGGAAGGTTGTGAATTCTAATCAATCTTTCATTTACAAATTATACTGATCTACTGACGCAGAGGCGAGCGGCGAGGGTGGGGGCGACGCGACGGGCTCTAGCTATCAAATGTGACCGATGTAGTGTCTTTCTGTTTTCCGGTAAGTTCAGGTAGAGATAATGAGAATTCTTCTTGGAATTGGCTTTTGAATGATGATATATATTTTATACAACTATAGTTGACTCATAATTTCTCCAGTTATAGTAATTCATGCTTGATTCGGATTTTTGTAGAGGAGTCCTCGTGCATGGCTTGTAGATTATCCAATTCATGCATGCATGACCTGCACCTCTCCAAGAACTTCCTTGATTATCTTTAATTCATATTTGGGCTTCCATTGTAGGAGTCAAGCATCTTAATTTGTATTGATATATTTGGGCTTCCCCTAGGATGTGTGGATGCATAGTGGTGTCCACCACCTTGTGTGACATGCTTGCTATGATTGATGCACAGTGTACGGGGAATGCGCGTACCAGTGGTACGACGTGCAACATATCACGTAGTGGATCGAGAAGACACTGCCGTTCTCGCTGCTTCTGCTCGTCGTCTTCATAAGGCAGCATCTCCAAGGTTTGCTACACATGGTTTTAGTTCAATTTGTAGTCTGATATGGTGGGCTTTAGCCTGAATCCCTACATGAGTCCAATGTGAAAAATATTTATAGCTGGGTCTTGAGAGTTAGCTGCCCTAATTTAACATAATTGGACATGCTCAATTATGGGCTCTTGTATTAGCTGGGTCTTGAGATTTAGCTGGCCTAACTTAACATAATTGGGCTTAACAAAGTTTTATTTTTTAGTATGAACCTTAGCAATAATGAAGAAACTTATTCAAACCGAGAACACAGAATCAATTTTCAATTACAACCACACTCAAAAGAGCACAAGTCAGCCAATAGATTGAGAAGTTCAAGTGTGCTCTTTTCAAAAGAAATTATGTTAAACTTGGACCTATTAACAATAATGATCTTTTTGCGCAATCCAGTATTGCCCTTTTGTATTCTGAATTATGTCCAAATGATTGCTCACAGGTTAGAGAATAAATATAATGTTCAAAGATGCCAGCAAATGCCAATCAAAGTGAACAGTGAAACAGTTCACTGTCTACCTAAACACCGGACAATTATCGTGGTTTGGTCTGGCTAAAGTAAAAGCAAGTTAAGGGCATGAAGTGCAGCTGCCTTAGACTTGACCCAACTTTTAGGGTTAGATCTGATGGCATCTATCTTTTGTTCTGTACTAATTTCCTTTCTTGAATATTTGCCACATGTTGATTTGAACCTTTGTTTGGAAACACAGCCTTCCTAATGGGGCCAAATCAACAATTGAGGATGATGCTTGATCCAGTTCGTGTATATGCAACTGCTATTTATGTTGGATGTGTTGTTTTGGCTCTAATTTTAAAATTTTGCTCTTTTGATTAGTGATATCTCAGCTGTTATTTATTTCGATTAGTAATACATTTTGGTGCAAAGTTGCGAACTTGCGATGCCCCCACTAGCGTCATGTCATGGTAAAGCCTCTTGAGGCTTCTGCTGACATTCAAAAGAGCTAACAAAAAAGTGACTTGGCACTAGCACATTATTGACATATGTTCTTGCTCTTTTCTTTTGTTTCTACTGGGTAGTAATGTGCAGAGCTGCCAAACTGCATCATATATGGTTATGGCAATAGATGAAAAAGGTAAAGGTTAGAGCAAGTCAGTAAAAAATTGATGTGCTTTGCTTGATACATGTTTTTCAAAAGATAAAATTGAGGGATCATGTTTGATAATATGTATTACAAAGTTGATATTTATTATTCAGTTTGAGATCATATTTGATAGTATGCATCACTTTTATTTGGTTTTCCGTTGCAACGCACGGGCACCTTACTAGTAAATTAATAATGTAAAACACATGACTAACAGCAGACTACTCATTATACTTTAGAAAATACACAAAGAAAATACAGTATTAAAGTCGATCGAACGCGCGAATGATTTACTGTTAGGCTTGATAAAGAATAGGAAACAGCGCAGACTCAATGCAGTGTAAAACATAGATGATGCAGTGAAGTGAGCGGTCGCGCAGATGTGTGCTGGCCAAAAGCCTTATTATCGCCTTCGTACAGGTCTTCACAGCAGCAACGGTTCGGATATACAACTCCTCTTCTTCACAGGGAAGAAGAGTCAACGAGGCTCAGGCGATGCAGCACAATAGTACAAGTTCGTAAGAGGAAGAGAATAGAGACAGTGAGATTCTTGACTATACTCTATATGTCTTCAGTCATATATGTAGACAGACTAATGACTGACATGATTAGAAACAATCATTTACCCCATTGGTAATTGATATATTTAACCAACCATTTACCACTGGTAACTGTCTATCACCAAACCCAATAAAGCCCTCAAATTCAAACGTTTGAATCTCATTCAGATAGAGCAAGAGAGAGAGAGTGATGCACGTTTTAGCAAAAATAAAAATAAATTTGGTCTGTCAAGTGGCGCGCCACGTCACGGTAATGATCGCAAATCACAAGTCACGCGATTTTCACATGAAAATCCCGAATACATGTGTGCGTGTGTGTGTGTGTGATTAGCCAAAACCATCTTCATGCCATCCTATCTATAATCTAAGAAGTGATATAGACTCCACCTTATAAATTAGTCTCTCCTACTTTGACTTAGCAATATGGTATTAAATCATGAATACTTTATAATTAAGAAAATGGACCTCTTGGGCCTATTTCTAACACTACGACGGAGCCTTCCATGTCCTCATGAACAATGAGAAAGAGAACATCATGGTGCACATGTCGTCCTGGTTCGTGCTAGACTTCCATCCGCGAGACTACTTCCACAAGGAAAATAAGCTTGTTGGAAAAAGTCCAACATACATTTCTGAGAATGAAAAACATAACTAATAAATGTGATGGAGACTTCACTATTGAACTAGTCTTTTAGAAATAGAAGATTCAATACAACTTATATGTCTATTGCTATAGGGCTTATATGTGACAACACATAAATTTAGTTGTATTCAATCCATTTAAATCTAGTGTCCAAAAAGTAAACATAGTTGGATCTAAACATACGGCCTAGGACCAAAGCCAACATTTGGTATTAAAGGCTAAATTTATAACATCTACTTAAACTGTATGGTTACAGGTTCACACACCAATATGTGTAGGGGAGGCAATTTTCTTTGTAGGGAATTTCCCCATACAAGTGCGGGGGTGATCTCCCCCGAGGGGGGATGGGGACAATTTCCCCTCGTGGGGAATTTCCCCATCGAGGTGAGGGGTGATCTCCCCTAATAGGGGAACAGGGACGAGGTCTTGCTACGCTAACAGGGTGGGGACAGGAGCTGCACTCCCCACAGGGCCATGGGGACCGGGTAAAAATAAAAATATATATAATATATAGTATTTTTTAATATAGAAGATTATATTCATTTCTTGTATATTTGGAAGATAATTTGAATATGTATGTTAGAATATATATTTTGAAGCTATATTTAAAAAATACCTAAATAATTATAAATTAATAAAGAAATTATTATTTATTAAAAATAATTTAGCATATTTTTAATACTCCATGGGGATGAGAGACGAGAGGCAATCTCCTCCCAGTAAGTCTAACGGGGCCTCAAGGCCTCCCCTAAGACGCCTGGTCCCAATGCCACCTCTAGATGTATGAGGAGGATAATGTTAAGAATAGTCATACATCAGTTGCGGAAAAGAAAAAAAGCATAATTTATAAAGATGTGGGAGACCTCAGAGCTAATATATGAGAGGGAGAATATTGGAAGTAGTTTCACATCAGTTGTGACAAGAAAAATGCATAATTTTTATCTCATCTATTCGAATAGTCTTTTGGAGAGAGTGGCCAACTAGGATGCCCCGATACGCGACACGGGTACGGCGATACGATATTTTTCCAAAACAAGGATACGCTGATACAGCAAGTATATATATAATTATATATACATATATAGTTGAAAATAAAAAAATTGTAAACAAGCTATGAGAGAGAGAAACTGATATTACCTTGATGAATTGAATGCTACAGACTAGTTTTCTTCTTCAGCCTTTTCAATTTCACTCTGAAGCTGTTGAAGGATAGCTACTGTCACCTTTGGGCACATTCTGATCCCAGCATTGGATTTTTTAAGCAAGTGTGTTTTAACTCTATAGTAGCTTCCACAGTATTCCCAATCACAATACTTGCATCTGAATCGCACATTTCCTCCACCACCTGTAAATCTCTCCAGAATATCAATATGCTTCCACAACGGCTTGTTGTTTACATCAATTGGATCCATCTCCTAAAATAGCAAGAGGTACAGTTTTAAAATAGCAAATAATAATTACCCTGGTAGTATATAGTAAACAAGTAAACACCACAAAATAATTAACATGTACCACCGTTATGTATGGGATACGAGTATAGCAGTTCATTGGATAAACAATTTATGAACCAAAACAGCATTGCCTATGCATTTTTCATAAATAAAAAATAAATACAGTGATGGTATTATCCTTCCAACAAGAAAGCACTTACGGCTTTACCTGTGCGGGGAGGCGGCGGGCGAGCGCAGAGGCGGCGTCGAGGCTGCGGCGAGTGTGGAGGCGGCCGGCGCAACGGCTGACGTGGAGGCGTGCGGGGAGGCGGCGTCGAGGCTGCGGGCGTGGAGGCCGACGTGGAGGCAACAGGGAGGCGTGCGTAGAGGCGACGTCGTGTGGAGCCGGCTGGGAGGTGGCGTCGCGTAAAGGCACACGTGGAGCGGCGGGGAGGTGGCGTGCCGGCGGGGAGACCGGCGGTTGGCGCGACGGCCGGCGTAGAGGCGTATGTACCGCCGCTAGAGAAGGATGTGGAAATGGACTAATGGAGGACGTCATATACCACGAGGGAGCCTTCCATTTCCTCACGAAAAGCGAGCACGTCCACCTGAGCGCCGGGGTTCCGCCAAAGCGGAAAGCTCGTGACGGCGCAAGCGGAGCACCGCCAAATCCCCGCGAGCCACGCCCACGATCACGGCGTCGTCGTCGCGGCGCGCTACCTCGTGGAGTCCCGCGGGGAGCTGCTCATGGTGGTCAGGCTCTCCTCGTCTGAGGGTACTGAGGTCTGCACGGAGACGTCGTCAAAGGTGTTCAAGCTGGCGGGCATTGCCATGCCGGACGGCGCCCGGGCGGCAGTACGGCTGGGAGGAGGTGCTTGCTCTGGATGGCCGGATGTTGTTCGTCGGGCGCGACTGCTCCACGTATTGTTCTGTAGTAGTACTTGGTTGCTCGATATGGAACGATGCTGAGATGGTCTATCGATCGGTATGACTTGGGAAATGGTAATACACAGGATAAAGTAACTATTCTGCTTCGGAACGGCACAGGAAGTGGCTGATCAATATACAACCTTGTTTGGTTGCTACCAAGGAGACTTTCCACTAAAGTATTTAGGGATCCCTATTCACTATAAGAAACTATTAAATGCTGATTGGAAACGAGTTGAAAAACGGTTCGAGAAACGACTCAGTAGTTGGAAGGGTAAACATCTTTCGACAGGCGGGAGATTAACGTTGATTAACTCCGTACTCAGTAGTTTACTCATGTACATGATGTCCTTCTTCGCGATTCCAAAAGGGGTACTTCAGAAACTAGATTATTTCCGCTCTCGGTTTTTTTGGCAGAGTGATGACCATAAACGAAAATATCGTCTCGTTAAATGGAGTATACTGTGCCAACCTAAAGACCAAGGGGGCCTCGGTATTCATGATTTGGAGATTAAGAACAAGGCTCTTCTGAGTAAATGGCTCTTTAAGTTGTTGACAACCGATGGTACCTGGCAACAGATTATACGGAATAAATATCTTCAGTCCAAACCGCTTTCACAAGCACAGTGGAGAATGGGGGACTCTCATTTTTGGGCAAGTCTTATGAAGGTGAAGAGAGAGTTCCTCCGATTTGGCTCGTTCATATTGCAAGATGGATCACAAATTAGGTTCTGGGAGGACAAGTGGCTCGGTCAGACAACCCTGCGAGAACAATACCCTACACTATATAATATAGCCCGACACAAACAGGTTACTGTTGCAGAGGCCCTCAGCACCTCGCCTCCTATTCTCTCCTGGCGGAGAGATCTCATTGGTCATAAGTTAGTAGCTTGGAACGATTTACTTTCACGCATTGCTAACATTGTCCTGAGTCAGGAACCTGATGAATTTCGCTGGAACCTACACCAAAATGGGCAGTTCTCGGTGAAATCACATTACCTGTCTATGATTCATGTTGATGTCCCTAACTTGAATAAGCGGATTTGGAGGTTAAAAGTTCCTCTGAGAATTAAAATTTTTCTTTGGTACTTGCGTAGAGGGGTCGTTTTGACAAAAGATAATCTTGCTAAACGTCACTTGGCAAGGTAACAAGACATGTTGCTTCTGTCATACGGACGAAACAATTACTCATTTGTTCTTTGAATGTCGTTTTGCTCGTGCTGTTTGGTCTATCATACGAGCAGATTCAGGACTTTCTCAACCCCGTAGTGTATCTCACATGTTTGGTTCTTGGCTAGGGGGTGTTGGGAAAGAATTGAAATCTCTGTTCCTGCTAGGGGCGGCTGCTACTTGTTGGTCACTATGGCTATGCAGGAATGATATGATATTTGACAAAAAAACATCATATTTCTCCTTTTCAGGTTATCTTCTCAGTCATTCATTGGCTTCGTACCTGAGTTATACTACAAAGACCATCTTCACAGGAATTGGTTGCAGCGGCATCTCAACATTTGACGCGGGTGGTCTCGGAGTTTTTTACCTAGGCTCATGGGTGGCGGTCTAAACTGCAGATTGATTGTCTTTAGAAGTGCTTGGGTTTTTTTTCTTTTCTTTTGGTTGTGTGCATCGTAGTTATGCAGAGGCCGGGTTTTGTTTTCAGGATCATGTATCTTCTTGATATTAAATCTTGAAAATTAATAAAGAATCCTTTATCGAAAAAAAAGTAACCATGCATCTTTGCTTTCAAGGAGACATCGACAATTATAACCTTGCGCTCTACCACAAGGCTACGTGGGAAACTAGATCTGTCACTGGGATGGTTTAGCTCAACAAAGTCGAAATATTCTCCTGATGGGCTTCATCCTTCGCAGCTTCCTAAAAGACATTAGCTAGGTACAATTTTCTTCAGAATTACAGAGCCGAAGCCCGAAGGATGTAGGGAGCAGCACGTCACTAGTCAGAAGAAGCAACACCTGCTGTGCTGAGCAACCCCGGCTAGGCAGCACGACATGCTGCTCCCTAGTCCCCACATCCTTCTATTTGGGCTGGTAAAGACTTGGTCTGCATCCGGCCCTGCTAAGCCGGGCCTGTACGTAGGGCATCACCTCAACCGACCCTACAGGCTCAGTCACACAGCTGACCAAAACTAGAGCTTAGACCCCAGCTTCCCATTATTGAAACCTGATAACAGAACAGTTCTGTTGTCCACAACCAAGTTAAGGTTCAGGATAGGAAACAAAGGGGACTACACTACACAGATTCCAATTGCACAATCACCAGGGCACCAAAAGAGGCACACTCACAGGAGCTTCAGAACAGGGGCCATCCTCTTGTCAAGGCATTTAGATAATGAGAAGATATACTTGTCTGTTCAACAAGAACACTGTTCCCATACAACCATCACACGACTGACTACATTTGCTAACATTGCAAGACGGCCAGTTTTCCTCCCCCCTATTAGTGACAACATCCATTACTGCCATCAGGACCCCCCTGAAAATGTTCTGCACAAACAAGAGGTTACCCAGCTGACAGCTCCAGAACTTGAAGCCACATTCAACGGTTCCAATTTATCTTGCAGGTCAAAAGAAGACATCTCTGTAATGAAACTAAGGGTTAAGAAATCATTGCTGGCCACCAGCAGTAGGATTCTGGTAACTGGCACTGGGAAGTGGTAACCCACCAAGATGACGTCCTATTTCTTGGACCCTCCTTGGAACTCAGAAGTATGGCAGCAAAACTGTAGCAGACCATCTAAACAGCTTTTGGATCCAACTTTTTGTTCTATAAGTTCAATACCTTCTGGGTAACTACTCATCATCATCGTCATCGTCAATTACCAATCTGTGTCTTCTTTTTAAACCAGCCTTTTGATTAGCATAAGAGCTTGCCATGTCCCCAGATTCTGAGATATCTCTGTCATCGATGATCCTTTGCTCAGTATTTTCATGATTCTCTAGCTCAACTTCAGCAAAGTCATCCAAAAGTTCAGCTTCGCCAGCATGGCCATTGTCATTAAAATAATTTAACCCATGATAGAGAGGAGTATCCCTGAAAGGTGAAATGTTTCTTTTATACCTGAATCATTGATCTCGTTCAAAAAATAATTAAATCATTGCATGCTATACTAAAGTACTCTTACTGATATTTGATGTTATAGCCATATTTAGCTTTCAGTAGGTATAAATGCATAATATGATATGAGAAACAACATAGGAGCAAACAAACACCCTAGAATATTAAGTTATTCTAAATCTTTGAAATAAATAGATAAACTTATCCCAGATAAAAGATTCTGTTTCACTGAAGTGCAAAATCATAGGCTAATCAACATTTGGGTAGGCTATGCACATAGATACCGTGTACAGATGTACAGTTCTTGGGAAAGGACAGAAGCGACATGTATTGTCTAACAAATAAGCTCTGCAGGTTGGCACAGCAAAATTACAAATCTAGGAAAGAAGCAGCAATGCTCAATGAGAGGAAGGCAGGAAGCACTTCTCCAAATGCAGTGTAGTATTTCAAAACATGCAAGTGTACAGCTTAGGAGCGACAACCACCTTTCTGTTACGCAACTTGTGATGCATAGAAAAACTAATAAACAAATATTTGGTTAGCGAGTTCAAAATGAAGTTGTCAGTTTGCAACACATCTGCTCTCTTTTTTCCTGACAAAGTTTCACATCCTAAAGCCAACAAGCAACCAAGAACCGACTCTGATTTTTATGAAGCTTATGGTGTGTGATAACATTATACAAGGCATCAGCATTTGCTAACAAGTCTGGAAGAGAATTTATCAGTTTGAAGGACTTGTGTGAAGTTGAATGAGCTTACGTGACATTAGAACCAATAGTCTCATCATCTGAACTTGTGTTTTTCAAAGATTCTTGATGTTCTTCTGTATTCAATGTAAAATCTGGCTTCAGCAACCTCTTCTTTTTTCTACTTCTGTCAAAAACAGAGAATTTTAGTTTAGCCAAATGTGTGTGAGGAAGAAAAATTAGAACATATAGAATCGGTGAGGTTTAACAATTGGCATCATGAAGACTTGAATGATCATTTATTGTTGTTTATAAACCTGAATGAGCTCACCTAAGCATAGCTCCAATGGTCTCATCATCAGAATTTGGGTCTTGCAAAGCATCTTGATGCTGTGATATACTTGGTGGAAATCCCACCGAGGGCAACTTCTTCTTTTTGTTTCTGCAATAAATAAAGTAAAACACTCAACATACCAAAAAAAGAAAATACAACAGTAAAATAAATTCATCTATCTGTGACATATGTTGATGCTCAGTTCTTACAGGCTAGATTAGTTGCATATGTCCTAAGCATCATATTTGCCCATAAATTGATAAAAAAAAAACTTGACATTACAGGCTATAGTCAAAAGATAAAGGCTGTACAAGACCAAATTTGGCTACAACATTGATCAGTGGGACCATATCAAGATTATCTCATTCTGCTTTGCAAAAACATAAATGATCATGCAAATATTACATGGCATTTCCAGTGTAAATTACTGGTAATTACAAGTACAGTGAAACCTGTTATGAACACTGCTTGTATTCATCATGAGACCAATGTGCTAGTATATATACATATACAGGTATAGTATATATACAGATAACCCCTTATATAAAAGAAAAAATACACAGGTATAATACATATCTAACATCCCCCTCAAACTTACGGTACATCAACAACATTAAGTTTGAAGAGATAGAAGCTGTACATCTAACATTACAGGCTATAGTCAAAAGATAACCATATATACAACAGGGAAAATACACAGATATAATATACAATTGACAAGATAAGGAGAGCTTTTCTTTGGAAAGATCGCAAAGATGTATTTGGAGGCCATTGTCTTGTTGCTTGGGACCGAGTCAAGAGACTATTTGAGCTAGGAGGCCTAGGAATTCTTGATTTAGAGGTGCTCGGACGGGCCTTACGAATGAGGTGGTTATGGCTTAAAAAGACTCAACCTGATCGGCCTTAGGCTGACTTCGATATTCAAGTACATTCACATTCATTGGCCTTGTTCTCCGCCTCACTCTCTTCCACTGTGGGGGACGGCAAAAGAACACTTTTTTGGAGTGACAAATGGCTGCATAGAAAATCCGTACTGGCCCTTGCACCTGCTCTTTGTTTACAAGTGCCAAAAAGAATTGCTAATCGCAGAACAGTGCAGGAGGCATTAGCTGATGGGACGCGGATTCGTGACATTAGAGGCAGCCTGCCAAGTGAGGCTCTATTACAATATCTCCATATTTTGGACCTCTTAACCGGGTTTATGCTCACCCCTGGCGTGGAGGATCAGCATATTTGGACTCCATCTCCCTCTGGTGAATTCTCAACAAAATCAGCCTACCGTCGTTTTTTAGAGGGATCTGTGGAGTTTGAGCCGTGGAAGGCAATATGGAAAACCTGGGCTCCTCGATGCAAATTCTTTGTATGGTTGGCCTCTCTAAACCGTTGCTGGACAATTGATCGTTTGGCCCGTCGCGGACTAGATCACCAAGAGCATTGTCCATTATGTGATCAGGAGAAGGAGACTGTGCAGCACTTGCTCACTACTTGTGTGTTTACAAGGAGTGTGTGGGCTTCAGTGCTATCCCTGATTGGTCTGCAGCACTTAGCCCTAGGATTGGATGACTACATTTTTACAGGATTGTGACATCAAGCGTTGCAGGGGGTTCCCAAGGTTATTCGTAAGGGTTTCAACTCATTGGTTATGTTAGTGGCTTAGTGGATTTGAAAACATAGAAACGGTTGTATTTTTGAGGGAGTTTCGACTAACCATAATACTATCATGCGAGACATTAGAGAGGAGACCAATGTGTGGTGCATGGCGTGAGCCAAAGGGCTTCGTAGGATTTGGCATTGATACTTTTTATTTGTGTCCCCCTCTCGTAGGGGTTGTTCGAGTCGTCTAGACTCATTTTTGTACTCATTTTCTTCTTAATATAATGATGCGCAGTTCTCCCGCGGGTTCGAGAAAAAAAAGATATAATATACATCTAACAAAACCGAAATATATCTCCACTTCATTATTTAGACATATAGTGGCAATATTTTAGAGCATTTGTTAGAAACCATACTCTCTGGTATACAGGCCTTTTAACAACAAAACAAATTCAAACAATCATTTATCACATCAATAGAATTAGCTCATTGAAAGCAATGAAAAGTGGGCAAGTCACCTGCTTTTAAGTGCTTGTAGTGTTTCTTCATCAGATGATTTTCCATGGCCTGTGTTGTCACCATGACTACTGCTTAATCCATGTAGCCCTTTCCTTCTGCACCTGAAAATGAAGGCTAGGCTTAATGACAAGTAACTATCAACTAGTTTGTGTTTGAACAGTGGAACCAATCAAAAATCACACTAATTACTTTTTTCAGAAATGTTTATCCAGTAATGTGTGTGTGTGTGTGTGTGTGGTTTTCAAGACAATGAATGTACTTTCGTAATCTTCGGCACACTATGTTGTCCATTGTACCGGTAAACTGTGCATAACTGATTGTTGAGCATGTAAATAGAGTTCAACTACCACTAGGAAAGAGGTCAACTACCATTAAGAATAGCACGGCAGATCATTTATAATACTCACTGGGTGCTTTCTGGCTTGGGACCATAGTTATGTTCACCTAACATATGATCCGGATCATCAAGCAAGTCATTTTGTGGTTGTGTAGGCAGGTCTCCAGCTGAAAGAGGTGCCTCTGGAACTTTTGTCCTCCTCCTGACATTCCGGAGACCTAGCTGTGTAAGCTTTCGAGCAACTTGAGCAGAAGATATCTTTCCACTGGGGTCTAAAGCTTCAGCAATTAGATGACTGCATTTACGGTCATCCTTATATCTGCAACATAAAAGAAATAAACATTCAAGCATCAGCACATGATTCCTACCAAAAAAACAAAAAAATAGGTACTCATGCACCAAAAAAATTCAGGAACTTTTTAATACCATCTTGAAAAGGCTATGTTGAAATATATTAATTGACCACTATTCTTTCTTGACATAAATTGATCACTTACTTCTCGTAAAGATCTCTGATAAGCTTCTGTTGCTCTTCATTAAAAACAGAACGTCCTCGCCTTTTTGAGACTTCTGAATTCTGAGAACCTCTTGATATAGTATTCCTGAATTTAAGTCCATTTAAGTCAAAGTGAGGCTTGATGTGGCAGCTAAGCGTTCAAATGCAGAACAGCATACAAAACGAACCTATCATTATCCTCAGCTTCACTGTCTGAAAGTGACATTAATCTGTTCCTTTTATTTGTGGCACCCATGCTCTTCTGATAATCATCTTCATGCTCACCAGAAGATGAATCTTCATCCCTGTTTGCATGCACACATGAATGGAAGTTACTTATTTGTCATCTGGTTCCCACTATATTAATGGCATACACAGAACAAACTTACTTATCAGCATCATATGGTGCCTGTGGTATAACAAAGTCAGCTTCATCATCACCAAGAGAATCTGCTATGTTTATTGGACCTCTCCATCCCTTACTAGAACCAATTTCACCATCCTTGTTTCTAACATTTTTATTAACCTCGCTCAGTAAAGCATCAGCATCAATGCAATGGCACTCCTTGCGTGTCTTCCAAAAAAGTATCTCAACAAACAGTAATGGCTGTTTTTTCATTACCCTCAGCATCTTCCTTACAACTTTAGAAAGAAAATTTACAATGTTTGCATACTCCTTTGAACCCGATGACTTCTGGTCAGCTAGTATATCATAAAAAGTAGTTAGAAGCGATAGCTGCAAAAAAGGGTACAATGTAAGCTCCCGAGGAAATATAGCTCTCTGAGGAAATATATATCGTATTTTTACCTGATAGAGCATTGGTGACAGTTCCAGATCTTCACAGAATCTTCGTAGCATGCATATCATGTAGTGATTTGTTCGAAAGGAGTTACTCTTGTAATGCTTCAACAACCAGCATATATTTTGGACAACAGAATTGTTTGCAAGACTGGATACTAATCGGGACACATTAAAATCAACTTCACTTGTAGCAGGGGGGTGATCATCAATTGAAGAATCTGAAATCCCGTCCTCTTCATCAATGACATTCCTTTTCGTTTCATCACTGCCTGCACAAGGTGGATCACCTCCATGATGTGCAGTACTCTCCAGATTAACTGTCTTGTCCACAAGTGTATCTGGTGCATCGGTGTCATTGGAATCAACTTTCCCTTGCTCTAGGAGAGATGGCTCTCCTACAGGATTCCCAATTCTCAAATATGGGAGTGATTCAGGTGGACATTTGGTCCCATCTGTTGGATCAATATAGCTTTGTTCCACATTCTCTGCTCTGGGTTTTGTATTCTCATTTTTGTCATTTGATATCTTCTTTTTTCTGCCCTTTCTTGCCTTTTTCACAACCTAAATTCAGGGACTGATTAATAATCAACTCAAAAAGGAAAGGAGGGGCAATAACTGCTTCAGCATGAAGTTTCTCATCTTTACTTAAACAGACGAAAATTGATAGAAGCAATAGTTGCTGAACAATGAAGATGCACATGGAATATAACATCATAACTTGTGGTTGACCATATAAGCAAGAGAAATACTGAAGTTAAGAACAAGAATAGCATACCCGTAATGCACCACGTGCTTGAAGCTTCTCCATGAGCTGTAGCATGATATGAATTGTTTCTAATAAATCTGCAAGATCACTGATAAAAACAATAGACAAGTTGAAGTTAAATAATGGATGAACAAATGTAAAGTAGGATATAAATTTAGTTGATTAAATAATGAAATAAAATAGTGTAGACCTCCATTGCCCAGAAACCAATTGCAATTCAAACCTTGAAATCCCCATTCACAAAAACTACAGTTTGCAGAATGCAACAACTTGCACACTCATAGGTTCCATTTTCATCATTAGACATCAAAAGATTCACAACTTTAGTCTGGCAAAAAAAGATCCACAACTTTAGAAGGAAAATTTTCATTATCACTCTAAAAACACAGGTACCCGCACCATAATGTACCGTTCAACCTTTGATAATGTGAATACCCAAAATGGAAAATTTTGGAGAACTGGCGTTTTCAAGTGCTATGGATGAAAATTTTCCAGTTTAGAATGTGCACCCACCGACTGCATGTATTGAAGCTACTATATATCGAACTTTTGTAAAGCAGAGAAGAAAAGTTGAGCCTATCACTAATTTTGAAAATGGAAAATGTTACACAGAGAACTGCTGTAAGTACATGTTGGCAACAAGAAAATTGCTCTAATGGATGTCTCCAGGTTGTGGTCTTGTGGAGTATCTTTCTACAAACCAGAAAAGTTTGTACAAATTTTCAAAGTAAAGTTTCAATCAAAACACATCTGATAGTGATTCAGTGCCTTTGCTAGCGTCAGTAAATAAAGATTACAGAACATATAATATAAATTTCTGAAAGGAATCTTTTGTACAAACCTTTTTGGTTGCTTATGCGTATCAAAAGATCTGAATAAGTTCAGGAGAAAATGAGTGAGCCCTTGTTCTGTCTGATCATAGAACAGCTTGTACAGTAAAACACGAGCTGTTTGAGACTCCCTTGAATCTTCAGGAAGTACTTTTAGCACCAAATATATCATAGCAATCTGCGAAGCAAGGTTTTTCATGTGTGGATTTGGAATATGCATAAAGTCGTAAGTGGACAAATAATGAAGACAGACTAAAGGAACATCACAAGGGACTTATGGAACTAAGCAGGCTCGCAAGGTTTTTATTCATGAAGTAAATAAGATTCTCCTTTTCGCATTAGCAACACATTGTAATTCTCATTGCAGACCTGCAGAGTTCTCAGACAAACAAATGATAAATATAAATAACTTGGTATAAAGCATATATGCAATTTATGAGGTTCACCAAATTAGTATCTAGTAGGCCACTTAGTACCAACCATTGCCACTGACAATCCAGAAAGCACTAAAGTTAATAAATAAATTTTAGTAAACTTTTATATAGTAAGACAGCTTCAGTTTTGGCTTAGTTTAAGACTAAACAAACCAAGCTCGAGCCTATTTTCAACCTCTATTTTGCTTTTAAGTCAAGCTCAAAATCAACAATCTAAATTAGGTTGGGCACAAATATCCATATATAAGTCCCCTGCAAGTCTAACATCTTGTTTCTACCTGAGTTATAAAACTTTGTCAAGAACTATAGAAACTGAGTCAAGCTCAACTCAAACTTCACTTGTTTCGACCCTATTTGCCATTATTATTTACATTTTAGAATGTGCATCCCACCGTCCCAGTGTTGCAAATTGTTACCAAGCTCATCGGTTCAGAAGCAAAATGGGAAACACAAGTTCCATATGCATGTAGCTGTTGATTATTAGAAAAACAAAGCTTTTTTTTAATGGAAAGAAAAAAAGCTTACCATCCCTGTCTTTGTAAAATGTATGATAGACATATTCGCTTACCATGTTCTTCATTAGAGACCCGGCTGCTGAAAGAGTTTTGTAATCATTAGTTTCCTTCAGGCCATCATAGGTCTCACGCCACCTCGAAATGACTATATTGAACATATCTTCACTCAATGTGGCTGCAACAGGTCCACATATGTCACCATGGAAAGGTACATTATCATCAAGTCCATTGCTGGGATAAGTCTCAGATGGCTGGATCCCAGCATTAGATTTCTGTCCAAAAGAATGTCACATTGTCACAAAACATCGTGACAAAAAGATGATAGTCAGATATCTGCATGAGTAGTTATAGTTATGGTATTCGATGCAAATAAGACAATACAATGAAGACATCACTGATCTACAACTTAACTTAAGTTTCATTTATCGCACTAGCAAAAATAAAATCAGTTATGTAAGTGCAGCTTTTGGCAATTCCAGTCAACAATTCAACATCAGTTATGAAGAGGAAAACGAGCACTGTGTGCTAATGAAGAAATTAGGCATCATTGGCAACAATGAGGTGGATGAAAAAGCCATGGACATATGCCTAAAACTCTTGAAGAAGTGTCCAGAAAAGTCAACCGACATTATTGTAGCCTTGTTCGGTTTGGACAAGTTGAGGAATTGGACTTCATCAATGGTAGGTGTTTCTCTACCTTAGTGTAGTGTAGTGTAGTAGTTTGGTGGTTGGTGTAGCCTAGCAGTTTTGTGTTGTTTTTTTTCTCAAACACGCAGGAGAACTGCGCATCATTATATTATGAAGAAGAAAGGAGTCTACGCAGACTCGTACAATCCCTCACCAAAAAGGCGAGGCTAAAAACAAAAGGTCAAAACTAAAGCACAAACACAGCACCTATGGCCATATGGAACTAAGGCCTCTTGCCCCCCGTCAGACACCACAATTTGGCCTTATCTGTAATGTCTTGCAAGACAATGCTAACATTGGATGAGGCGCCGTCGAAAATGCAACCATTCCTATGCTTCCAAATCCCCCAAGCCACCAGCACGACTAAAGAATTAAAACCCTTGCGCTGCTGCTTAGATACTTGCAGCAAAGCTTGACGCCACCACAAGGTAAAGACCAAATCATCTGGACCTGGAGTTAACTGCGGCAATCCCACCAGAGAAAGTACTGAGAACCAGACACTTCTTGTGAACACGCAAGAAGTGCTGAATATTTTTCATTTACTTGATCACACAGCGGGCAGCACTCAGGGTGAACAAGACCACGACTGGCTAGACGATCAGCGGTCCAACAGCGATTAAGTGAGGCTATCCACAAAAAGAATTTGTAACGAGGAGCCCAGGTTCTCCAAATCTCCCTCCATGGTTCAAATTCCACAGCCCCCACAAAAAAACGGCGGTAAGTTGATTTAGTTGAGAACTTGCCCGAGGAGGATGGCTTCCACACATGTTGGTCCTCCACACCAGAGGTGAGCCTCACTCGGGCTAGAGCATCCCAAAGACCAAGAAACTCCTCCAGGACGGCAGTAGGTAAACTACCTCTAATATCATGCACCCAAGTATTATCTATTAGAGCTTCTTAGACCGTCCTTCGACTGACAATTCTCTTTAACACAAGCGCACAAAGAGAGGGGGCAAGGTCCATTATGGATTTGCCATGAGGCCATTTATCACACCAAAAGAGGATCATGCTGCCATCTCCCACAATAAAGGTGATCGATATAGAGAATATAGCTGCTGAATTGGGGTGCACCTGAATGTCCAAAGCAGCCCATGGGCGATCAGGTTGGGTCTTTTTGAGCCACAACCACCTCATGCGCAGCGTCCATCCGAGGATTTCCAAATCAAGAATTCCCAATCCGCCAAGCTCAATTGGCCTCTTAACCCTGTCCCAAGAAACAAGGCAATGTCCTCCATTTACTTTCTTGCGACCCTTCCATAGAAGGGCTCTACGTATCTTGTCAAATTGCTTTAATTGCTCATTTTGGAAATTCCAGTGCAAAGAGTGGATAAATAGGAATCGCCGAGAGCACCGCTCGAATCAAAGTGGCTCGGCCAGCTGGGTGCATCAAGGCAGCTTTTCATCCAGGCAGCTTGTCAGCAATCTTGTCAATTATCATGTAAAAACCAAATTTAGGGAGTTTCTTAATTGACAATGGGAACCCTAGATATTTGCAGGGGAATTCTTGAACTTTGCAAGGAATGGATCCTTGCACTATTTCCATGTCCTGTTGGTGGCATCGGATTAGGGTCACCGAGCATTTGCTTAAGTTTGTGATCAACCCCGACGCTTCTCTAAAAACCCGAAGAATCTCTTTGATCAGCTCGAACTCTTTCAAGCAGGGCCGCAAGAAAAGAACCACATCATCAGCATATAAGGAGACCCGCTGACTAGCACCTCTAGAGAGAAGGGGCTGGAAAAGACCATTCTCGCTTGCAATAAATTAGCGAGTTAAGCACATCCATGATCAAGATGAAGAGCATCGGGGATAAAAGGTCGCTTTGCCGAAGCCCCCACTGATATTGAATTAGCTCCCCCGGCACACCATTTACCAACACCCTAGTTGTTGAAGACCTCAGGAGTTTGGATAACAAGTTACTCCAAATTGGACCAAAACCCAAATGACTTAGCACTTGCAACAGGAAAGACCATGACACCGAATCGAAGGCTTTTAAAATATCCAGTTTGAGAAGAACTCTTGGTTCCCTTTGTCTATGCAGAGCTTTAGCTGTTTGTTGCACCAGAATAAAATTATCATGCATACATCTCCTTTGGACAAAAGCACTCTGATTTGGTGACACCATGTCCTTGAGTTTAGGAGCCAACCTATTAGCTAGAATTTTGGTGACTAGTTTTGCAAAACTATGGACCAAGCTTATAGGTCTATACTCCTTGATTTCCAACGCTTCAGGTGTCTTTGGAAGCAAAATGATGTATGCCGAGTTAAGAAGGAACAAATTACTGACATCACCCTGTAACAACCTGTTTAGAGCAGCCATAAGATCTACCTTCACTATACTCCAGGTTTTGAAGAAACGACCAGTGTATTCATCTGGACCCAGAGCCTTATCTGGAGGAAGTAATTTAATTGCTGCTCACACCTCTTCCTCCGAAAAACCCTGATCAAGAGCTGACAGATCATGAGCTTCTTGGTAGAAGGACTACAGGTTCAAAGAGCATTGTCTTTGAGCCACGGTACCAAGTAAGCTTGAGTAGAACTCATAAGCAGCCTGCTGTTTGTCTTCATGCCCGATAACAATTTTATCCCCCACTTTGATTTTTGCCATGAAGTTCTTTCGCTTTCTGTACCTAGCTTGCTGATGAAAAAAGGAAGTATTTGCATCACCCTCTTTCAACCAAACCAACCTGGAGCGTAAGCAAGCAATTGTGCGCTCTAGAGATGCTAAACCGAGTGCATGTCGTTTCAGCTGCCGCCGCAGCCAATCCTCCACGCTGGACAGCACTCGGGCATCTTAAGCAATTTCAAGTCGGTGTAAGATTTCCGTGGCATACCGGAGTTACAGCTTAACATTTCCTATTCTCTTTTGGCTCCAAGATTGCAGATCCCTTGCAAGTCTTCCCAGCTTCAGGGAAAGGATTCGCAGTGGGCAGGACGCTACTACTGGTTTGCACCAGGAGCTTTGCACCTCCTGCGAGAACCCCTCAAGCTTTGGCCAATAGCTTTCAAAATGAAAACGCCGCTTTCCCGAACATTAGCCTTTAGACCAAGGATTAAAAGGCAGTGGTCTGAAATCAGAGAAGCCGAACTCTGAAGGACGCAGTCAGGGAACAAATGTTCCCAATCAGCTGTCATGAAGACCCGATCCAACTGGACCAAAGTGGGAACTTCCCGCTCATTCGACCATGTAAACTTACGGCCAAGGAGAGAGATTTCTTTCAACTCCAAATCCTCCAAGAACCGGCGGAAACGACCCATCATTGCTCTGTTCACATTATTGTTATTCTTATCCTCTGCCATATAAATGAGATTGAAATCCCCTCCAATTGCCCACGGACCTTGACAGGCTTGCCGAAAGTCATGTAGCTCCTGCAGAAACTGCATCTTTTGATCATCAGCTTGAGGGCCATAAACTCCTGTGAACCACTAAGGTAGCCCCTCATGAGAAACAAACTGTACTGAAACTGAATAAGTGTCAACTCTAGATGTTAAAGCACGGCAAACACAACCTTTCCAGGCTAGCAACACACCACCCCTAGCTCCACAAGCTGACAACACCACAGATTGATCGAACTCACTTCCCAACATTGACATGATCAAACGACCAGTAATAGTCTCCATCTTAGTTTCCTAAAGACACACTACATCAAGCCGAGTAGAATTTAGTTTCTGACGTTGTCCCGCTTTGCCTTGCAGTTGAGGCCCCTTACATTCCAAATGAGAAAATTTGACACCATTGATACAACACAACACCTACGACCTTTCAGCACACTTCCATTGATCACAGATCACCCGTGGTGACACATGGAAAAACAGCAACATCGCGTGGCGCTTCCCCTAGCGGAGAAGGCTGCCAACCAAAAAGGGCCGCTGGTGCCGCGAGATGAGCTTGAGTGAGGGGCTTGTGGAAGACACGGCTATACCTTTCCAACTCTTGCTCACCTATGGCTTCATGATCTGCTACTAGCCCCATTCGACGCATCAAAGATGCTTGAGTTTGAGTGGCAGCTGTCGGAGCCGCTCCCCCCTTATTGAGCCTACTGCTTCGACGTAAGACAAAATTTGACGGGAGCTGAAAGGGCCACCGCTTTTGAACTGCCGACAGAGGAAGCAGGCCGTCAGTGGCTTGTGTTACCTTGGAGAGGAAGGATTTTTCCGGCGTGGAAAGGAACTGGCTGGACTGCTGCCGCTGGAGATTGCGCTGACGTCTCCTGGAGTATACTCGCGAAATGAGCTGGCTTCCCGCCTGTGGAGAGGCACTGAGCCGGCTTCCCGCCTGCGGAGCGGCACTGCTGCCTGTTGAAGCGGTCCAAGGTCCCCAACCAGCAGCCAGCCCAGCAGGAGCGTTCACCAGGTCCAGCAAGTCCTAAACCAGCGGCCCAGTATCCAGAGCGTTCACCAGGTCCAGTTCCCCCGTGAGAGAGCACGAGATAACAGGGTCCAGGAGCTCGGCGCCAGTAGTAGCATCCAACGCAGGCTCAGAAGAGGGCGACTGGATGGCCTCTGAGCCAATTCCCAACGCCATTGTGACCACCTTGGGAAGAGCTGGGGCAGCAAAAGGTGTTCTCGGGACTGCATCCGGATCCTGCTGGCGATCTTCTTCAAGATTACGGTTCCCATCCTCCAACGCCCTCATGACATTGGCGGGGGAGGGGAACGAGGAGCTCGAGGAGGCACCAGCGAGCTGAGAGGATGCGGCGTGGTCTGCGACGGGCGCTACGTGGCCAACATGCAGCCCGGCGAGCCCAAGGCGGCTCTTGACTGGGGCACGCCCTGTCTGGAGATCTCCGGAGCTCCTCCTCGCCAGCGATCCACTTTGGGAACGCGGCGGAGAAGAGGACCTCAGCTGCCAAAGCCTGGCCACGGCCTGGCCGATGACGACCGTAATCTGGCCAATGATGGACGCAGCTTGGCCAAAGAAGGTGACGGAGAGCACATGGCGGAGGGATTCCACTGCTTCGGCAACAGCCAGCCTGGGAGCTCGTCCCCGACTTCCCGAGGAGTTGCGTCGACGCTTGCTACGCCTCCGAGGCCGTCCGGCAGAGCCGGCACCGCCATCAGCCGGCTCAGATAAGGAAAACAAGCCCGCCGCCGGAGACAAAGACGAGGAAACCTCCGCAATCGGGGAGACGTTGCCAGACCGAGGTGCGTCCCTGCGACGGGGGAGCTCCAAGGCAGGCAAAAGAACGGTGGCCCAAGCCCATGCAGCGAAAGCAACGCACCCGGCAACGACACTCCGCAGCGCGATGCGATGTAGAGAAGCAGTTGAAACATTTTCCACGAAGGTCTACCGGAACCGGACGTCGGGAGCCGCAAGATGGATGGCGAGGTCTTCTCCGAACACGGCGACGAACCACCTTTTGCCAGCCTTCCTGGCGACTCCCGGCCGTGAAGCATCTCAACGCGGTCGACAGGGCTGCGGTCTGGACATGCACGCTGACAGACCGCCTCAGTCACCGCCGAAACCTCGCCGGCCGACCTGGGAGGTGCCAGCACCATGTCGCGGTAGGAAGGGAGCGAAGCATACCTGGAGAAAGTAGGGGAGGCGGGAGGAGAGACCTCCTTCCATCGCTCCAGCTTCGAACGCCCAACCGTGGGGGAGGTCGGCGGCTGGGAAAAGGGATGAGTGGCCGGCGCTTGAGGTGGCACGACCGGGGAGGTGGCCGCCGAGTCCGGGGTGAACGTCGGCGGGGGGCTGTGGGGAGACATCTCACCAGACTATCCTCTTAGGTAATTTTTGTATTGCTGACTGCTAAAGAACAATTGATATGTTTTGTGAATTCTCTCTCAACAAAGTATGAAGGGCATGTTTTTTTGTGTTGTTTTGGTTTAGGCGTTTTGAGGAGTGTTGCTGTCTTGGTGTTCAGGAGGTGTCTTCACCCATTTTGGGTTGGTGCTTGTATCCTCTCCTTTCTATTAATGAAATGAGGCAGAGCTCCTGCCCTTGTTTCAAAAAAAACAACTTTCCCTAAGTGATTAGAATATGAAACAGCCAATCATATAAGAAAATGCAGTATAAACAGTCCATGAGTTCTGTTCCAAACCTGAGCATTCAATGCCTTCTCATGTTGAAAAGATAAGACGAAGTGAGCAACTTTGAAGAATGTAGTGATATCGTATTTCTCGATAGCAAGATGCTCCTTAACGATTTCATCACAAACAGACTGCATCAGGACTGATAAGCACTGTGTTATTCCAAGCTTACATGAAATAGGATATAATAGTTCTGGTAAACAAAAATGAAAAGATCAACTCACCATTGTATCCTCCAGATAAAAATTGATCCAGGAAACTTCTTAGCATTTTCAAAATGCCCTCCTTTGGTATGTATAGAAGCTCATTATCCCAGGCTATCCTTTTCTGGGGGCCTCTTTGGACATTACGTATTTTCCGGAGGCTATTTGCAGATGCTGGGTTGGGATTCCCTTTGCACAACGATTTAGATCCATCCTGTTAGTTCAAGTGCAACACAAGAAAAGAACATATAATTATTTGCTTCTGATACAGGATCAAATTTGTAGCATTTGATAATAGATGGTACCACTGAAAGGCATGTAAAAGTTCCACTAAGTGAGTGATGCTGTAAGTTTCGCTGCCTGAATGTCCTTTTTTTCCTCTCCTCCTCTTCCATCATCAATCTAAGCGAATGTACTGATGTATCAATACCTCCATTAACCTGGTCCTATGGAATATCAATAGAGTAAACACAAATGTTTTCATTGCAAGTTCATGGGAAAGGGGTCATCTAAAGAATGAAAAGAAACTTGGAGAGAAGTTTAAAAGAAAAGACAT
Organism: Melocanna baccifera; assembly: GCA_036346265.1. Classification (NCBI taxonomy): domain Eukaryota; kingdom Viridiplantae; phylum Streptophyta; class Magnoliopsida; order Poales; family Poaceae; genus Melocanna; species Melocanna baccifera. The sequence goes on from CM070688.1 coordinate 26,925,213, forward strand.
ACCTTTGAACCTTCGGCAGAAGCTCTGGCAATCAATTCTGGATCCCGGCCTAAGAAAAGGTAATGAAAGATTTCCAATAAAAGAAGGTTTTCCTGCGTGAGATAACCAGAGGGCTCATCAATATGCTGAGCCAGCACTAAGATAAGGTCCATTACATTCTCTTGAAACATGAGTTCTAAAAAGCTGTCGGCCAGGCAGAGTAATTGTGTAGCTTCTCCAGATGCCTTCTGAGGTAATGTGATTTCTTGAATAGCCAAGACGTTACGGAACAAAGTGAGCACCAACTGAACTAGCTTCCAGTCATCTTCTGTGAATGAAGTTCTGATTACCATTGAAAAGTAAATAATGAATACTCAAGTCACTAGAATGAAGGAATACAGCAAACTATAACTGAAGAACAGAATGGAATGAGAATGATAGTGGATCCATGATATTTTCACAGCGGCCCTTTATGCAACAAAATCAGAAAAATGATAAATATAGTAGTCTTTGGCCATTACATGCAACACTTGAATGAGTACATCAAAAGCCCTAGGCTGTTTGGTATCACTTGTGATTTAAAATAGGAGAATTCACAATTTTAGGATTTGCTTTTGATCTCAGTACAGAATTTTCTTTTAAGAGCATAGTCCAATGCAGATGAAGACAGTGGCTAGCATCAAGTTGACAAACTGACCTAACAGCAGGCATAACAGCATGCAGACCACGCATAATCTTGTCCATATGCTAATAACATAGGTGAAGTAAAAAATTACAAGTTTACTACAGCCTACTAAAATCACGATCTCATCTGGTTTGCAGGCAGAATCCTAAAAATAGTATGCTCAAATTAGGGATGGAATGATGTCAAAATTTCTTTACATTGCGCTACAAATGGAATAGCAATCTATTTCGTTGATCAGTTCATAAATGCTCAAATAGAAATCCAGTTTCATGTATATGCATAGTTTCTTCCCTCGGGACTTGGCAGCATAATAAAAGAGAGAAAAAAGAAATCATTCGTCCATGGGTGATATGGTGACACAGGCCTCCCAAAGCCATCTACTTGTGAAGATCATTTTTTATTCAATCATCATCTTCCAGTTCCATCCCCTCCTTGAACCAAAAACTGATTTATTAATTCTTGAGTTCTGTATTTTGCACCTAAACTCTCCCTTTGAATCACAATCAATTATATTTTACAAATGTTTTGTTAGATAAGTGAAAGAAAGAAAATAAGGATATTGAAACTTCCAAGAGTTTGTGTGTTAGTCATATTTGCCCTTCCCCTTTCCTTTTGTACTACACAGTAGTTCATAATGAGGGCTCTCGGAGTAACAGAGTAGCTGATAGCGTATATTCAACTGGCTGCATAACAGTGTTTCCTGATCCTTATACTCCATTCTTTCAACAATATAGAATGGTGAGTTACTTTATGCTACGAAACATACGAGTTATAAGATTGCCCGTTCTCAGATGAGTGGGCTCCATAATAAAACAGGAATATCATCTCTCACTAGAAAGAACAATGAAAGAGAATTTACCTTTCCAAACGATCCAATGGGTCTTCAAGAAGAGACACAATGACTGCCATTACAACATTGTGTGTCAGTGCAGCCTTCAAATCCCACAGATACTCTATCTGCTGTGCAACATCCTCTGATGAAGGCTCCACAGGCATTGTAAGGAATACCAACACTTTCACTTCAAAACAAAAGGGCAAAGGAAAAGCATTTAATCTCATAGTGCTGCATCAAAGTAATGTTCCAACTGAAGGCACAATATGTTGCTACATAAAGGGGTGGGTGTGTGTGTGTGTGTGTGTATAAAACTGAATACAAACTCCATGTTATATATGAATAAAATGAATCGATGTTTGATCCACACAAGAGAGTGGGATATTTTCGGGCATACAACCACACTATTCTCAAGAGATGCCGCAAACACACTATGCATTCTTATGCAGATTATCATTTGTCTCCTTAATCTAAAGGAATGAATCATTAAAAGATGTAATAGCAAAACTTGTAACAATTGTGAGAGAGAGGAGAGGGGGTGCCAAGTAGACAGGTAGCTATCTGTTGCTGTTTCTTTAAGAAAACACAATATAATTTAGTATAAGTTAGTTATTCCCTCAATCTACAAAATAGATGTCGTTTTGCAGGATATGCAGTTAAACTTTGCTAACTTTGACTACAAACCTAAGCAAAAAGTATCTCGATCAACAGTTTGAAAAAAAAATCAGTAGATTCGTCATAAAAAATACTTCCATAAGACTATGTTCTTGTAGCTTTTTACCAAAATGTTGTGATAGAAATTAGTGATCAAATTTCTCAAAAACCCGGTGATCAAAGTTGCATCTTGGGGACCATTCCAGTGCTCAAAACAACGCATATTTGTGAAGGGAGCAAAGTCTAGATACTTGCTAACTCATTCATGCATTTGTTCCGCAAAGCAAGTTTATGATTTAGCAAAGTTCAAAACTACAAACTGGTTTCCTCGGGAAAAAACCTACGGACTGGAAAAAAAATACTTCAGGGGAGACTGTTATTTAATAAGTGGATATACTTGTTTAATAATATCAGCTGTAAACAGAACTACACAGTCATGAAGACTAGGAATAATGGTGACCTAGTTGTTGACATTTGTGCTCGTCTGCTTCATAAAATTAAGAGAAAAAATGTGCTTATACCAGCAACTCCTTTGCCATCGAAATTACTGCTTTAATTGGTCACGAGTTTCAAACCCTGTAGGTGATCCACTTGAGACAAAATGCCCCGTATAACCCTTTCAGAATTCTAGGAAGTAAAAGGAAAAAACAATTTACCTGCAGTGATCACCAGATTGCGATCAGCCTGGTAATTCTCAATGATGGGCACCAGATCTCTCGACGCGATCTTCCACTTACAAACCTGCTTGAAAACCTCCCGCCGCTGCGGGTCGTCCCGCCGCAGAAACCTCTGCAGATCCTTTAGATTATCTGCAAAAACGCGCGCGCGCACACACAAGAAAAAATAACGGACGCTGCGTCGCGGATCGAAATGGAGTTGAACCGAAGCCATTGCGGGAGAGACGTGGGAATCTGGGGGCGATACCTAGGCAATGCTCGCTCTTGGTGTAGCCGACGACAGTGCCGTCGTCGTCCTCCTCTGGGGCACCGAGGCCGGCGCATGTGAGCGAGAGCACCGCCGAGTCCATGGCGGCGCGCTGCGAGGTACCCCGGCCCGCTAGGGTTTGGCCACCTGGCCGGAGCGGCGAGTCGGGGCTTAGGGGAGCTGGATGCGGGCGGAGGCGAGTGTGGGGGAGGTGAACTGGGGAATCGCGCGAGGAGCGGTTAATCGAAGGCTCGGGGTGGGGAGAAAGATCGGTCACGGGAAGACGAGGAGATTGGGGATTGTTCCCGCCGCCGCGCGCCATTGGGGTAGGATTTTCCCGCGCTTTGTTTCGGTTTGGTGGGCTTCGCTCCCTCCAAACATGGGCCGTCCAGGAAGGAGCGGAAAACGTAACGTGGCTCTCTCCATTTCTCAGTTTCGCGGGCTATCCTTGCGGCCAGGATTAACGGTCCATATTCAGTGGATTGTTTTTTGCAATTCGTATTCACGCTTTATTCATATTAGCTTCTAGCTCAAAAAATCTAGAAACTAATCTAAATACCCATTTTTTATATGGTTTTGCAACTCCTCTGGCTTCTATCTTGTTTCGGAAATAAAGCAAGGGATCAAGACGCATTACGCACCTCACTTCTCTCGCTTCCGACTCATTCACGAATCTTTCTATCACTTTCCTACCACTCGTATTTTCCTTTTAAAATTATTTTATTCTCAACTATTAATTATTTTTAATTAAAAACTACTTATTATAATCAAATTTCATTTGCTACGGTCAATACCAAATGAATAGGACTCAGCCGATTCTACGTGCACGAGCACCTTATCGGTGCACTATCGAAATGCTCCGGGTAGCAGGCTACGCGGATTGGTACCATCGAATGGGTTGAGGGGGTGATTATTTTGGTTTTTTTCGGCTTCAGCTTTTAGTTACAGTTTTTTTTTCACTATTCACTACACTATCCACTAACTTAGCTACAGTGTTTTTTCAGCCAACTACAGTGTTTTTTCAGCTAAAAACCAAAAACCATCGCTATTCCGATCACCCCTGAATCGAGCCCCATTTAGGCCCCGCTCAACTACGTTGTGGCGTTTGGCTTCACTGCACTGTGCACTTTTTATTTTTTCTCTCTCTCTTTTTGTTTTTTTTGGTGTGTGGTTTTTTTTCTGTATTCTTTTGTATTATCCGTGATAGGTTAATATATCATTTTTATTTTTATATTTTTTTTAAATTTAATTATGCCCAATAAACCAATTCAGCTATAGTAAAAAAATAAACCAGTTACAGTAAAATTTTAGTCAGAAATCAGAAGCCATTACTATTCCGAACGCCCCCTTAGTTGCGTGGGCACGTCACCTGCTGGGATGGTACGGGAAGAGAAGGGAGCAGTGAGTACTAGGCTATCGCCTCATAGAGCCTGTTCTTTTCAACTTCTCAAAAATGATTTTTGACTTTTGTTACAATACCTAACTTTCAAACAGAGTATTTTTTTTAAGATAGAGTCTACAAGTTAATTATAGTACACATTAAAAGCCCAACATCTGTACCATCCAAAATCGCAAGTGAGTATCTCTCTCCGTAATCTCTATCACAAACAGCTAAAATTTAAAAATTTCAACTAAAAATCATAAATCACAGTCAAAAGAACAGATTCATAGGTCCATAATAATGGGCTGGCTCATTCCATTGGCAGGCCGGCCATGCATCGGTAGCTAGGAGCAGCTTGGAAACACGTTTCACTCGATGGCCGGGCCAGGCTTAGCTCTCACCGCATGCCGCACCGAAATAACGGCACAATCTATCATGCACAAACAAGTCCTTGTTCTTTTTGTGTTTTCAACTGCAATTGAATTTTAGCTTCTCTTAATAATCACTATTTACTATACTAATAAACGATAATTGAATTTATGTTATAATTAATTTATTTTATATTATATTTGATGATGGTTTATTGACATAATTAAATTTAAAAAATTTAAAAATAAAAAATATTATCTTATTATATATAATACAAATAAGTACGAGAAAAAGAACCGATAAAAAAACTCTAAAAGGTCAAAAAATTTAAAAAATAAAAAAAATAAGTTAGGAGTTAGAAATTCAAATCGAAATAGACGAAGCCACAGAACTGTTGGGAAAACACTTCGCCTGCGCACGCAAAAGATGCCGAGCGCTGGTCGCCGTGAGATGGCACTGTTTCGCCACATGGCGATGTGATGCCTCTCCTTGCGTGAACGCATCCACATGTGAAGGTCCATAACCATAAGCACCTCAACATGATGCTTGCTGGACAATACGAAGAGCTCTGCTATGCCTGATGTGAAGCAACGAAGCAAAAAACGTAAACACAGATTATATTGATTTGTTTTTATTTCTAGATTATATTTATGGCCCAGGAAAATTTAAAAAATACTAAAAAAATATAGAAAATAGAGAAAAAATTATAAAAAATTGTAAAAAAAATACAAGTATATATATATATATAATCATAGACATTGTTAATCATCAAGATAATTATTATCAATGATATAATAAACTTTATTAACTTGTTAAATGAGATTATATGGATGCCTTGTTAAATGATATAATGAGCTATATGGAGCTGGGTCGGGCCGTGCTGTGCTGTGCCGGCACGGCTCGTTTGTGCCCGTTGCGTGCCTCCTGTGCCGTGCTGGTACGACCCACAAGTTAAACAAGCCGTGTTGTGCCGACCCGTCATGCCGGCCTACCGTGCCAGCCTCCCGGCCCATCCACGGCCCGGCCCATTTAACCGACAGGTCGTGCCATGCTCGGGGCGAGCCTACAATACCGTACCGTGGCCCGGCCCGTATGGGCACGGCCCACCTGGCCTCCTCTACAGACTACAGGCGCCTCAACTGGCTACTATAACCTTTCAGGTGTTGAGGGTCCATCTGCTACGCCTCCACGCTTTGCTCCAAGCCACTGGCCAAAGAAGCACCCCTCGCTACCCATCACAGTGCTTCTCCCACTTGGCCATGCATGCATATAATAAGCAACTTCTCTTCATGAAATGACCTTCTCTCTTCATGAAATGACCTTCTGATATTGTTGATCTAATATTGCCAGAGAGAGGGAAACAGGTCGACACAAACAAATGGGAAGGTGATCTTCTGAAAGTCAGGTGCATCCTGCCTGCAATTTAAGAGAGAGCTCCCTTCGGTCCACTCATATGTGGCAGTGGGGATTATTTGCTGCCGACTCATTCATTCAAGTACCAAGTACTAAGAACACTGATGCTATGTATGCACATCTTAGTAGCTGAGTGGATGGCGCGGGAGCTAATGGTAAGCTCTGCGTTGCTTGTGCTTGGACTGAAGGGTGTTCCCTCTCTTGATCAAGAGACATCACGTTCTGAGGCTCAAGCTGTCCCCTATGAGCTTTCAGAAACCTCAAGTTACTTCATGCAGTTACACCTATCCAGGTCTCGACTCTGAACCAAGCTATTCCTGCTTAGTTCCTGTCCATAGAATACAGTTTTTTTTTTTTTTTGAGAGAGAGGAAGATACAGTCAGTCCTTGCTTAGCTCTGCTTTCGTTTATGCTGCTCATGGGCTCCTACACGCAAGGCCCAGCCCAGCTATGTGGAGTAGTATTACTTGAGGCCCAACAGATATATAAAAAGAAGGAAGAGAAACAGAAAAATCAGAGTAAAACGGAAAAAGAAAAAGGGAGGAAAGGAAAGGAAAAGAAACCAGCGAGGGAGCGACCATGTCCATGGTTCTGTTGAGCTCGCTCCGTGCCCTGGCCCGCCCTATCCTCCCCTTGAACTCCTCTTCCTCTGCTCGCCTCAGGCCTAGCGGAGTCGCGGCCCCGGCAGCCCACGCGCGGAGGCGGCCTCGGCGGAGGGGAGCGGGGGTTGTGGCGCTGGCGGCGGCACTGCCGTCGGACGCGGAGTGGTTGGAGCGGCTGCCGGAGAAGAAGAAGCCGCTGTACACGCACAGCCTGCCGTGCATCGAGGCGTGGCTCCGCAGCATCGGGTTCACGCAGACCCGCGAGGACCGCGCCGTCTGGGTCGCCGAGATGCCGCTCTGGCACGCCCGCCTCAGCCTCGACGTCACCGACCTCCACATCAGGTTTGGCCTTCCTTTTTCTCGGCGATTTTTTTGCTAGTCTGACAATTTGTAGACAGTAGTGTTGAAAAACATGGAGAGTGCTGTATAATGCGTGCTCGTTTGGGCTTCAATTCTTGCTCATAATTTAACCGAAATGTCGCCAATCTAGTACTAATCAACTTATGTAATTGCGTCAGATGAATATGCCTAGCGAGGCCCCGTTTGGTTCAAAGGAATTTTGGAGGAATCAGTTCCTATAGGGAAGTTGTAGGAATCTAACGTTTGGAATGGAGGATTGGGGTCAAAAATTTCCTTTGGAAAGTTTCTAGTTCCTGTACTTTCACGGGAAAACAAAAATCCACCCTAACCTCTTTGGAAATTTTCCTGCGATTCAAGCGCACTCGAACGAAGCTGACCATTGCCACTGGCGTCATGGTGCTATCGTTTGCGTACTCAGATGGATATTAAAATCAGATATAATATTAAAATGAATACCACTTTTCTACTGGAATTCCTATACTTTCTATTCCTGTGTTCCCTGTAAAATTTTTGTATTTTCCAATCCTCTGTTTTGACACTGCATTCCTATGCCTTTCCTATGTTTTTCCTCGTTCCTTTGTTTTTCATTACCACGTTCCAAACAGGCCATGAGTACGCAGTGTGGATGTCTCATTGTTTTGTATAAACACATGGCAGATTGCTCAACTAGTTCTGCAAATTTTTCATTGTAAATCAAGCCGTGCTTACATCCTACCCTTTTTTCAGCACAAGTCCCAACTTTATTAAGCTCCCTGAGTTCCATGATTGAACTATAGCCTCCGATGAAAAGCGGAATTATGGAATATGAATCCTTTGCTCATTGACTGAATTATTTATCAAGACTCAACTACTAATCCTATTATCTTATCGCCAACCAGGTACTTGAAAAGCGGTCCTGGAAGTCTTGAGAAGGATGTGGAAAGAAGATTCAGCTATGCCCTAAGCAGAGAAGACATCGAGAACGCAATACTTGGAGGACCTTAATCCCATCACTGGGATCAAAATTAGGATTTTCCAGCATTCCCATCACTGGGATCAAAATTAGGATCTTCAAGCATGTTTTCCCTGAGAGGGATGGGGAGGGCAGTGCAGAAGCCGTCCGACATCCATCAAGGAGATTTGCTTAATTCTCTTCCATATTTGTAGCACAAAAGCAAAGGGATCATGTATCAAAAAATTCATTTGTAATAATTCAACGTGCTCAAGTCAAGAGTCAAGACGCCACTAGCCATGATTTTGGGTAATCAATTTTGGGAATTTATGTGAGTAGCACCTCTTTGCACGTTACGAGGAACTGCAGCATGACGCTGTGAGCTAGGAGGCACAGAACTTGGCAATTCATTCATCAGGCTTAAAATCTGAACGCCGAACAGACTGTATAAAATTGGTGCACAAGTATCCGCATTACTTGCATAATTGGTGTTCTCACGGCGAACCATGCTCTGAGCATACAAAGTTTCTACAGCTGACTCTGAAATACAAAGTTAATTGGCATTGTTCGGATCATATTGCATACACGTAGCTGACTCTGAAAGATGAAACAATAATGAATAAACTGTAGTGTATACATTGAGGATGAATACATCTGGAACAATTGACTTACAAAAACGGGCGTAACTTTCTACAGCTGCGGGGATAAACCAACAGTCATCGTAGAATCAACTGTACCAGAACTAAAAGGGAGAAATACAGGATCAGATTGCGCCGCAACCTGACCAAAGAGGAGCTTCCGGATCTGCAAAGAAATGATGAATGTGCTCAGCTGAAACACCGATGAGGTATCAGAGTATCTATACTAATTTTTTTCAATAAAGCAGAGGTGTTATTTTATGAATATCTAGTCATTGGTAGCAATACTCCTTTACACGCAGTGCAGGAATGAGTGTTTGAATACATGGCACTGCACTACAGCCTACTTAAATTCTCATTCTGTGGAGAGACTGCAAACTAGGTAGGCTAATCTGCGTCATGATGTTTGCTTTTGTGAGACTTCTACGCAAGATGCAAAGTTAAGTATTCATCAAAAAGGGAAAAAATCAGGAAATGAGTTCACGGTTAGCCCCTCTGGTAATTTCTTGCGGAAAACAATTTCCACCCTTGCATCGAGTGTATTTTCACACACAATATTTCCATCTCGGGAAGCCCACACAATACCTCCAGAGCTGAATAAACAAAGAACATTAGCCTATGTTGCATAATCATGAACAAATATTATGCTACAAAAAAATCACACAGTAGAACAAAAATATCAGCCATAGGCTTGTCACAGTAAGGTTCAATTTTCTACTACTCTCCACCCAGCTGAATATTTAAATTGCCTGCTACACTGCCATGCATTTATTCAATATTGTACATGATACTAAATATTCAAATACAGAAGGAAAAGCATATACAAAAAACATCATATGGTACTCCGACATAGCCTGGACAGGAGTAAAAGATGTCATACCAGAACAAGCAATGAGTATTGTGGTGGCTGGGAGCTGGAGGCAGGTACACATTATTGTCAACAATTATTTCTGGTTCACGCACATTTGCTTTTGACGCATACTCATGCTTCGCTGAATGCAGCACTGAATCCACAAGATGGAGGTCTGCTTTGCCGCAGCAGAGTAGCTTAGCTGGTTCTTTCAACCGAAGCAAGCCCTGTATTTGACAACAGAAAAAGAGTATATCAGTATATGAGTAAATATTCCTTTAGGGTACGACAGCAGAAAACTAACTAATGTCTGAGATAGGCTAATTAATACCCAATTCTATCTGTTCAATCAAATAAGTTTTCATGAGCCATGGAGAAAGGTTGAGACAGAGCATATCACTCCTATCAGGGAACTCACTAACTTTGGACATTCACTTCTTGGAAGTGTGGGAAGCCGTGAATCAGGAAGGAGCACCATAAATAATCAGTAGTTAGTAGTTACAAGGTGGTATTCAAATGTACCTAAACAATCAACTCTTTCAGAAGGTGCTTATATTTAGGGTGGTGCTGTGCGACGCCGTGTGTCATTACCTCGAGGGTAATCACACTTAAGTAACAGATTATTATTTATCCGCCCAGTAGAACACTACTCTAACGAATAATAAGTCTTTTACCAGAGTTGTGCAACAGAACAATAATGTAGATACTATCTCTTTATTACAACATTTGCCACATATAGCTGTGGTTTTTAATACAAGTATATGAACAGAAAAGGTGCAGAACATATACCCTATTGCTCGCCTGCTCAGCTCAGTGAGACGCCTACTCATCCCAATCACTGTGTAGGGTGTCCACCTCACCTTGGTCCTCATAACCATCGCCCTTGTCCCTTGCAGCCTCACCGGTGCCTGCGATCCCTCCATTCCATTCAGGGTAAACCCCGGTTGGACCAGGATCTAACAATGAAAAATAATTGTAAGGGTAAGTACTAATGTACTCAGCAAACATTAATAGCAAAATGCACTGTATGACTTATCTCTGTTCATTATCACATTTTCTACTCATTTGATTCTGAAAATAATTTATCAAATTAAGTGGTAAGTTTTACTTTATGAAAATGCTAAAAATATCTCTAGTGACCCCGTAGCCTCCAATCCAGGAGACATGCATGAATTCATAATTTTATTGTACACTGCGCAGTCTTGTACCACTGTACCCATAGCTACTCTGAGCCATCATGAAACTAGGTATCCCGCACTTTCTTAGATGCGGTGTCAAGTTCAAAGTACAAAATATTTTATTTAAATCTCAACCCATCTATTATCCATCAGTGTCCGAGGATTTGCGGTGTTCTTTGGAAGCAACCTAATATCATGGAGCTTAAGGAAGCAAGCTATCGTCTCTCGCTCAAGCACATAATTAGAGTATAAAGCACTGGCAAATGTTACAACAAAGATAACTTAGATTCAGTTGCTACTCTCAGAACTTGGTGTTGTTCAGTACATACCTCCTAGCCTTTGGTGTGATAATCTAGCTACATATCTCTCTACAAATCCAGTTTTTCAAGCACGTACTAAACACATAGAAGTGGATTTTCATTTTGTTCATGATAAAGCTGCTTTGAATATGCTGGACATACAATTCATATCGTTAGAAGATCAAATTGATGATATATTTACTAAATCGTTGCTGACATGACCATTTGTGAAAATGTGTCACAATCTTAACCTGGATTCACCTGATTAAGATTGAGGGAGTCTGTTAAGAGACATGTATATCTGATTGACCATTAGATCTTATTTTAATCAAATTAACCCTTTTGAAACATGTTGTAGGCTTAGGCTTAAACCACTAGCAATATTTTAATATCAAGCTTCTATGTTTATCTTTCTGATGTCGTGATGTATTGTTGATATGATTTTTTATATAAGTCATGATCGATATATTTATTTTAATGATTATTAAGTTGACTAATAATCACTTATCACCTAATAAAACTTAGTTAGTTGTCAACCCTTATGTAAACTATATTATAATACATCTTTTAGAATAATCCCTAGACTATTATCGTCGTGCTGTCATTTCACATTACCATCTATCGAGACCTATTGCTTTCCATTTTTCAGCCCAGTAAATCTTTCCACTTATCATAATATTATCTTTACTATCTCTTAGTTTTCTTAAATCCATATCATATAATCTGCCTATAATGTAACAGTTATCTTTATCACTATATTATCATTTCATATCGCCTCTATCGAGTATTAGACCATTCGATTTTCAATTTTGGCAAATCTTTTCACTTTTCATAACTTTATCTTAGCCTTTTCGTAGTTTCCTTAAATTCATTTCTTACAATATAATAATAATATAACAGTTACTTAACTTGGGGTTACTCACATATATGGGAGATTGCCATCCACCTAGTAACGTACGGGAGATCGTACACTTTCGTTATTCAGGATATCACACTCCGTCTGCGGTTATACAGTCGAAGACAGTGACGTGCCTGATTGCTCTTGTATAATCGAGTATGTGAAAAGTAATCGTTAGTTCCATTGTCATAACTTGCTAAATAACAATTGTCTTAATTTCACCATTCCTGTTATCTCTATCTCTAATCCTTATCAGTGGTTCCGATAACCAAGTTTCATTGCAATTAACATGTGTCAGTTACTTGCTTGCATTGTTTGTCCTTTACACTCATCTTGCTGTGACCGTTGTTGGGTACTTGCTAAGATTTTCAAATCTCACACTTACTTTTTTTATTTTCAGGTAAAAGGCCAATGAAGTGATAGCATTATGCAAGGCTAAGAGCACTCGAGTTTTCTGCACCGTTGTTTACCACTAATTATGTCATTTATTTATTCTTCATTTGGTTAGAAGTGGACCAGTCCCATATTTCAAACATTTTATTTCAGCTTTCGCTAGTTATTTAATGAAGTACTCTTAAAGTTTTATTTTCTTGCGATTATTATTTTTATTTTTATTATTTATTCCTTACTTTAGCGATGACGTTCTATAGTAACACCTCATATTGGTATGTAAGGTGTTACTTTCGTGGGCCAGCCGGCACTTTACTCCAAGGATCTTATGGAACAGCGTAATGGCCGGTCCAGCCATGATTCATCCGTCAGAAGCAGCTGCCAAAGGTCCAAACTGGAAAGATCTGTTTGAACCTGGTGTGAGGTGTGCACTGTTAGTTGGTGTTGGAATTCAGATCCTTCAACAGGTAGAGATTTACTTATTTCTTCAGTTTTGTTTGTGTGGAAGTATGTTTCCGTGTTTCTGTATGCCAGATATGAGCACATAAAAATGAAATTAACCTTCAAGTAGCTAAATCAACTGTAATTCTTCTTGAAGAGCGACTCACCGAACACTTTATTCTGATTTAGGTTGTCACATAATTGATAGCTGAGTAGATAAGACTTTGATTGTATCCTCACGAGGGTTCACTAACACTTTTGAGTATTTTCCTGTATAGTGTGCTGGAATAAATGGGGTTCTCTACTACACCCGGCAAATACTTGAGCAAGCTGGTGTGGGCGTGTGGCGGTTCTTCTTTCCAATCTTGGCCTCAGTTCACCATCAGCATCCATCTATCATTTCTCTCATGACCTTACTGATGCTCCCAAGCATTGGTTTAGCCGTGAGACTCATGGATATTTCTGGAAGAAGGTAACTTGTTTCCTTTGGTTGCATCCTAGTATTATCACTTGCCAGATATATGAAAGGCAAATTTCGCCCAAAGGAGCACTATATCATACATTTTCTCCCTTTCTGTAGGTTTCTGCTCCTGGGCACAATTCCAATCTTGATAGCATCTTTAATTATCCTGGTTGCGTCCAATGTTCCCAGCAGACTCGCCTCCGCTCCCTTCCCAGGCTCGGCATCCCACCCGCCGCGGCGCCCTCCATCCGCTGCCCCGCGCCAGATGCCCGAGCGCAACCACGTCTCCTACATGGTACTTCTTGGTGGCCTCCTGGACGCCGGCCGTGTCAACGAGGCCCGCAAGTTGTTGGATGAAATGCCCGACAAGGGCGTTGTTGCAAGGACCGCCATGCTATCTAGGTAATACCAAATCGTTGAGGCGCGCGCTCTGTTTGATGAAATGCCAAAGAGGAATGTTGTGTCATGGGCTGCAATGATCTGCGGGTACACTCAAACCGGCCAGGTTAACCTTGCACAGTAGCTGTTCGAGTCTTCGAGGTGATGCCTGAGCGCAATGAGGTGTCATCTGCCGCTATACTATTGAATTTGTTCTTCACCGGTACTCTTATACTATTGAATTTGTTCTTCACCGGTACTCTTATTCTTCTAGTCACTAACGTTTTGTCTCACTATTAGGTTTTTCAATGCGCTCTTGTGTGGATCTGTATCTCGGAACAAATTGCAAGAGGACAGGATCATGGTGCTTTCTGAAGTATTGGTGCAATCTACGTTTCCTGATGACCAATGTATGCAGAGAACGGCTTAATGTTTCCTACAGAAGTTCCTACCTCCTCGTGTATGTCCCACCTCGGTTGATTCATGAGTCGTTGTTAGAGTCGTGTTTGATTTGGTGATGCGTGTGTGCAGGCATCGGTGAGGAACCACTCACTGATACTGCTATCGGGAGTCGGGACGAAAGCCATCATATTCGACCTCTCCCCTGAGGTGAGTAGAAATTTCTTTTCTGCTCCTCTTTTTTTAGAAAAAGTTCTTTGCTTGAAATGAAAATAGTGGTTAGAAGAAACTTAGAATATGATCATCATATACTGTTTAGCTCGAGTGTTCGAAACCTGATTTGGAATGGGGAGAGTAATGGTGTTGATCAAGTTAGTTTAGTTTCAAATTTATCTGGAAATGGTAAATTCAAGAGCAATTTGGTTGTCATAGTTTCATTAGTGAGATATTTTTCAATATCCTACCGTTATCTACACATATTTACATGTGAATTATAGTTGTTATGTCTATTTTTTTCATGTGAATTATAGTTGTTTGCATACGAATTGTAGTTGTTACTTCACTCATATCCCACTCCGCTCTAACTATAATTTTTTCTTGGGTCCGCCACTGTCTGTAACCTTAGATTTATTGTTACTACCAGCTGTTTTTTACACGTTCAAGAAAACAAACAATCAACCTCGCCTCTGGTTTATAGTCCGTCAACCAAAGTCTCTTCTTTAGTCTATATACTTTGCCATTTTAGCTCTAACAGCCAAACGGCGTGCTTCCCAGTTCCCATTCACATTGCCAATAGCTGATCTAGTGAAATAGCTAGACCAGTCTCAGATAATGTGTGTGAACTGAGAAGGCTTTACAGAGTATCATTAGTGACCATGCTAACAATGATTACTTCTAACCCTAGGCATAATCCTAGAGAAAGGGGGCTAATATAATGGGCAATGCTTCTATACTTTCTCTCTAACAAGAGTAGTATTAATTTCAAAGCAAATAAAGAGATAAGTAACATCTATCTACCATTCACAATACTTTAAAAATTATACAAATTACTATTGAAGAAAGCATTGAAGCACCTCTCATAATATAATCAAAAGCTTTACAGCTTACTGGTCAAGTGTAGTATATGGTAGTGCAAATTCTCCACATGCAATGATGCAATGCATTTATAAAACAAGGTATTGTAAAAAAAGAAAAATGAGTTGCTGAATTGAGACCTACATTTTCTTTCTGACTTCAACCTGCTTCTCTTTCCGTTCATATTCTTGCCTTATCTTCTTCTTTTCAGTCTCGACAAGCTGTAGTTTCTCAATGTTGAACTCCTGAAAAATTCTGAAGGTGATAAGTGGCAACACGAAGATAAAAGGCACTCAAAAAGGAAAGCTAAACATGCACATGCATAAACAAGACTAACATTGAAAAAAAGGCGAAATTCTGAATAAGCACAGATATTTATTCCTATCAAGTGAATAGCTTAGTACAAGGGAACTAATAAGGTCTTCTCATAATTCAAGAGTTAATTTATCCGCCTTGATATTCATCAGGACTTCAACAGTGTATAAGGGCAAACCTGACATTCGCAATGTTTCCTGCCACTGAAAATAGTAAAAATAATAGAGAAATATCAAATTCAGTCCTCCAAAATGTACAAATACCACTACAGAGTGAAATGACCACTCTGCACTTGTGCAGTATGTATTATCTTATACCCCAATAACAAGCGACAGTACCACCACATGACCTACCACTACTAATTCATCCGGTTTCCAGTAACTTCGTTCTATAACCTTAGTAACTTCCGAAACCGAACATTTTTTAAAAGTTCCACAACATATGAACACTGTAAAATTCTACCCATGTTATAAGCTTCCGACAGGTTTAAGTCAAATCGTTGCCAGCCCAAATGCATAGAGGATGAATTACTTGATATGATTAATCTACACTCATCTATACTGAGACACCAAGTCGAAGCAATGCATATTGTGAACTCCGAAGTATGAATTTGGTACCAAAATTAGGATTTGGACACCAATAGTACTTGCAGATAGAAGCTGGAATGAAGACACCAGCAACCCAGATAAGACTATGAAGAAGCATGAACTTCTGAAGCTTCCGGATTCATCTCGAAGCTTCCTGCCAAAGTTAAAATTGACAGTGGCAGACCGAATAGTCCCAGTGCTACACGGGCTCTTCTGCATCAAGCTTCCAATTCTCTGCTTGAAGCTCCAATTTTGCTTCTCGAACCACGTACACCTAGTCCCATGATCCAGAAGCTTATGCACTTAGAGAGATTGAATTGACATAGAGCAGCAGGTCGTTCTCTGAACAGTTTGGGGAGTATGAAAACCTAGCGACCCTTCAGCTTCTAGACTCAACTCAGGCAAGCCCTTGATAACTACGCAATCTAGAAGCTTAATTCGTATACCAGAAGCATCCCGATCCATCTAGAAACTTGGAGATCGCACTGTAGAACTCCTGCTCATCGAGTAAATTAAGCAGTAGAATGCCAGGAGCCTCTAGAAGCTTCGAGATCGAGGTGGAGGTAGGCGTAGTACTGATAAGGTAACGGAAGCGTGGTTCTAGAGCCTTATGGAAGCTTATATATGGGCGGCGAAGAACTGACCTCCTCGGCGGAGACGGCGATCTTCTCCTCGGTCTCCCGGCGGATGAACCGCACCATATGCTGGATCTGCTTCGCGACATCCGCTGATCCGCGTCGTTCATCTCCCCCCGCGCCGCTGGATCCGAAGGCTCCCCTGCCTCCTTTGGTTCGCCGGCGGCGGCGAAAGAGAGTCCACGGGAGGGGGGCGCTGATGGTGGACGTCGCGCTGGCTGTGGCCTGTGGGGTTAGCCTGGCCGCGACGGCGGGTCACCGTTGCATGTTCCCACGGTCCCATCAGTGTTTCGGCAGTTGTCCGAGTCCCTGACAGGTGGGCCATAACGATGGTCCCATGATCAGCCACTGCGAGAATTCTGACTGGCCCTATGCAAGAACTGACCATGCATTTGATTTGATATCAACGTCAGTACGATATGTTTGCGTTGAAGTGTTTTCGTAGCTACGCACAAGATCAAATTTTCTAGTTGAATTTTAGTCATACTAAAATTTTAGCATGTGTCAACCCAGCAAATTTGGTCAAAGCAAAACTTTTGTTTTAGTTAGAAACTCAAATATGGTAGTTATTGTTTATTTATATATGGGTATTAGCAGGGGCGTAGCTAATAGGGGGTTTTATTGGGCTTAAGTCTATACTCGGTCGATGCTAATAATTTTATATGAAGTATCTTTATTATATTTTTTTGTTTCTATTCATTTATAAATTTAGATTACATAAAACTGTAGTCATTATGTTTATCTCAATTTAACTCAATTCTCCTTGGCTTTTGGTAAAAAAAAATTAGCTTGGTGCTTTGAGCTCTTTCTCAATTTTCATCTCAGCTGCATCACTGGTATTAGATACTGTTCCATTGTTGTTAGATTCCTTCCTCTTTCTGTTCTTTTGCATCTAGTTTTTCATTTGCGTTGCAGCTCATCTCAGTTCTCATTTGGAACTGTGCCACGTTCCATGTGATGCAGAATTGCAATGTCACGCAACCACGCTTGTTCCCGCGGACCGGTCGTCGGAGGAGGGGAGTACGCGAAGCAATTTGGGTAGGGGTCTGGTCCAGTGCAATCACCACGCGTGGGACTGGGATCCCCCCACCCCAAGTCAGGTCAGGATAAGCTAGGTAGGCCCTTGAGCTGGCACCTAGTCACTGACGTATCCTCGCTCCCGTGGGACCCGCACCCACGGGGATGCGGACTACGTGGCTCAATCGCGTCCTGACTGCTACGTAGATGCACATGGGCAAGTACGTGGCAAATTGGCGCACATATTTTTTTCTCGCATGTGGAGTACTTATTTAGAGTAAATTACACGCTGTATCAGGTAACCTATCTCTTGGTTCATTTTATATCAGAATTAATTTTACTTTTACTTTGCACTACGATGAACTTTATAAAATTTTATTTTACATTAGTCAATCAATTTTGCTCCAAAATAAGATAATCAAATTGAAGAAACAAAGTAATCAAATTTGTATATACGGACTTGTCGTTACATAGAACCTGTTTGAATCAAATAAAGTTGAGCTAGTATATAGTGAAATTTTATTTGGACCATCATGGTGCAAAATAAAAGTATAGATTAACTCTGGTGCAAAAACAAAACAAATGATAAGTTATCTAGTGTAAAGTGCAATTTACTTATTTATTTATTATTACTAGCTGAATATCCGTGCGTTGCAATAGAAATAAAATAGTATAATATGCAGCTTACAAAAGAATTAGAACACTTCATTATAATATCTTCTTCATGAAAGCAAGATCGCAACAAATGATGCAAATGTATGTTACAGCGAATGAAGTTGAAACCGCACAAAAAAGAATTCCGTAGCTGACACTATATGGTATTTTTCTTTGATGTAATCACGAATTTATACTTGAAAGAAAATTAATTCTATCAATACTATAAGAGGTGAACAAATGAGAATCATATATGCTTCATTTGCCCTGATTTAATATACTAGTTTTCAGTATTTTGTATATAACAAAGTAGCTTAGTTTTTATCATACCTTACATGCAGGTTTGAATAGCTGAAACAACAGGTGTGAAAGAAAAGAAAAATGGAAGCCTTTGGCTATAGACAGGTGAGAAAATCTATATCAACACAACCGAAACAATAGGGACATGCCAGAACCCGACAGCAAGCTCGGCATCAACTATAGTTTGGCTTTGTTATCTCAAGTAAACTAATTATCCAACAAAGACATCGGGTCGCTGTTCCACCGACGGTCTGTCGCTGTACGGCTTGCGGCGGGCACCCTACCGCAGCGCCATTGACACCGCCGCCCTGCCCTCGACGACGGCGAATCCATTCCAACCCTGAGAACCAAGGTGGCCGCGGACAGCAACGGCGGCTCGGCGTGCGACTACATAGAGAGCGTGGAGGCCCTGCTCGTTGATTTAAGTCCACGCGCAGCACCTCCACACAATAGCCCGGTCGTCGCCGGCCGCTGTAGAGGTGTTGCGCCGTCGTTCAGCAATGAGCAGATCCAGTTATGTAACTAGTCGTTCGCTAAAAAGGTGCTGCAATTAGCGCATGCTTACAAAGCTAGCCCTCCTCCTCAAGTGTAATTGATATTCCATCTCATTTGCGTTGTCACTTGTAAGGGTATCTCTAATGATGCTGAGTCAGCTGGATATTTGCATATATCCTATGTGGAGGAAAGAGAGTATGCAAAACACAAACAACTAGCTACTATTTTGTCTCTAATCTATAACGCAAAACAAGGCAGCATCTATAAATGACTGTGTGTGTATGTAAACATCAAATAGCTACCCTTATAGATAGTCCTTTGGAATACTAGCTTTTAGTGTGTACTCTATAGATGATATAAAATCTTTATAGATAATATTTAATTAGAATCGTTGGAGATACTCTAAAGTTTGCATCTTTTATGCAAGCATTTTCCCTGCGAGAGTGGGCGATGAATAATTGAATATCACGCTCTGCTTTCACAAACACGGGAGGTGGCAGTTGGCGTAACTTGGAGTGAGATGTGGACGTCAACGGGTTCTGAACCTCTAGGTTAGCTATGGGCAATATAGATCAGAGAATTTTAAAAAACAAATAAATCATAAAATAAAATAAAACCACTATCAACTTCTCTGCTAGACCCACAAGGCCCACGAGCCACAAACGTACAGCTGTAACAGCTCCCGTGCGAGCAGGGAGGCTTCGCCTTTTTGTCTTCTTAAAGTTATTTTATTTTTGCGGACGTGGGGCCTACGAGGGGATGCGGTCACCACGTCAGCCACATGACTGGGATGCTAAGCTGGCCCTCGAGGGATGCGGGCGGCGACGCGTAAACCGGCGAGATGGTCGACACATGAGCGGATGGTACCCAATGGTGGTGTGACGAGGAAGAAGCAAATGCAGGCTCGCCCATAGAATTTTGAAAGTGAAGTGTTTGGAAAAGATAAAAGGCTAAAATTTTTGAGATGTTTGTATATAGAAGCTAGTATAGCATATTTGAAAAGTTGAAATATCTTATGCTACCGAGACATACCCCTGCGATTCTATGGGTCGTTCTTTTAGGCTTCTATTTTATTTACGGTAATCAACTTTTAAATGGAGTGTCTTTTTAAGATAAGGTCTACAAGTTGATTATAGTGGATATTATATCGACTTCAGCTATATCAACCAAAATTACACACAAGTATTTTTCTCCGTACTCTCTCACATAACCAATCAAAATTCAAAATTTCCAACCATAAATCATAACAAAAAAAACACCCTCTATATGGTAGCAAATATTGCTACTTGTTTACATTGTACATGTTTTTCCTCTATATATCATAAGCTATATAGTATCATCTTTTTATATCAGTTGCATATTTACTTCATATCTACATCAAGAGCCGTCTCCAGTCGACAAACCTATATATATAGGCCACATAAGGAGGCCTGTAGATCCAAATCTGTGGGACGAGAACCAAGGTACCCGCAGCCCATTGCACGGCCGGGCACGCCAGTGGCCCAGTCCTTACATAGACACGTGTCTCGTGACGTGGCTCCAGCCTTTGGCGCCCCTCCCCTTCCTTCCCCTCCCCACACCCTCCCCCGCTCCCCTCCCTCCTCTACTGCGCACCACCTCCCCTCTCCTCCCTGCCTCTCTCCCCCTCGCTGCCCACCTCTCCGAGTCAGATCAATCTGCTTGGCGTCTCCGATTGATCCGTGAAATCTCGCCGCCCAGAGAAAGATCTGGGTGAGAATTTTCCCCCCTGCTCCAACAATTCATACGCAATGCTCGTTAATTTCTTTCCGTTTCCTTGTGTGTTATCTCCTCGTAGTATTGTATCTTTAGTTCGCTTAGTTTGTTCTACTCGCTATGATGTGTGCGTAGTTGGTGTGTTGGAATTGTTGGGGAAACTCGAGTTCTTGACATCTCCGTTGAGGATGCTCTGGAAATTTCGGTGCGTGCCCGGGAGAAGGAAATAAGGGAGCTTGATCGGAGTCTCCCCTTTCGTCCAACCCTTTGATTTTGTTTGTTCATGTTCCTTATATCAAAGATGGTCATAGCCTCGTAGAGTCGTTAGGGGCGTTCTAGATTGGTTGGAAAATTAGGGGCGTTCTACATGTATCCGGCTGTGCGACAGTGCACTTGTTGATTCACCCAATTGCGTGACTGAAATTGGTGAGGCAGGCTCATCTTGCGTATGCATTCGCCGTGTCCCAGGACCCAGGGTGAATTGGTGGTACTATGGGGGAGCGTGTTTGGTGCCATTGTCTTGGTATGCCTTTGGTGTAATTAAAAAAAGGAAATGAAGGGCGAAAAAAGAAAGGTTATTGTTCCTCTGCACTGTAATTTTTGGAGAAAGAGGAAACTGTTATATTTAATAATTGCGTGTGAAGTTCTAAAATTAAAATTCTGGACGTTCGACAGTCACCCTTTACCTTTTTGTATGAAAGGAATTGCATCACATGAAAGGCTTGGAATTGCATTTGAGGAAGAAACTAAGCCTAGCTCGGTTGGTTGGAGGTGTTGGTCTACACCACCCACGTTCGAGTGATCCGCTCGGATTTGGGTGCCTATTATTCTTCTTATTAATTAAAAAAAGAAAGAAACTAAGCCTAGCTCTAGGACTGTAAATGAGCCGAGCTCGAGCAAGCCTGGCCTCTCAAGCTCGAGCGAGCCTGAGTTAGGGTCCAAGCCTAGACCTAGGCTCAAGCTCAGCTTGGTCCAAGTTCGATAACATTTAAAACATTTTAATATGCATTAATTTTCAATAATAAGAAAAGGTCGAGTTCGAACTTGGCTAGAATAAGCTTAATAATAGTAAAAAACAATTCAACATACACTAAATTTTAATAATATAAAAGCTTGAGTTCTGCTTGAATAAGCTCAGTAAAAGTTAGTATGCATCAATATTCAAGCTCGAATCGAGCCTTAACGAGCTATTCGAGCTCGTCTCGTTGAAGTTTATGAGTTCGGGATCAAGCTCGAGCTCGGCTCGTTTAGAGTTCGAACCGAGCTCGAATCAAGTCTAGAGCGAGCCGAACGGGAGTCTCGAGCTTTTTTTACAGCTCTACCTAGCTCCACCACCACCACCCAGGTTCGAGTCCCCATCCGCTCGGATTTGGGTGCCTATTATTCGTCTTATTAATTAAAAAGGAAAGAAACTAAGCCTAGCTCGGTTGGTTGGAGGTATTGGTGTACACCATCACCACCCAGGCTTGAGTCCCCATCCGCTCGGATTTGGGTGCCTATTATTCTTCTTATTAATTAAAAAGATTACCTAGTTCCTCCTAGGTATTCTCGCTGTTGGCAGGACCAATCTGGTCGGTACTATTAAACTTGAACAGGGCTTTTCAGACTGTATTTTTAGTTGGCTAATCTATATGCTGTGATAATCGGAATTTCTACTGTTCTATATGACAGACAAGCAGGTATTCATAAAAGGCATGGCACATGATGAAGCTGTGGCTACCCAGAAGACTGGGAAAACAGCCTCTCCTAAGGTAAGAATCTCTGATTTAATAGTTTTGACTACTGAGATATTGCCTGATCTCTTATCGCATGATTTCTTTGGAAATTACTTGTATGATTATTGGAAGCCATCCATGGCCAAAACCAACGATCAATGTATACAGTTAGAACTTTTCCTAAAAATGCAAAATGGACATCACTAGCGTTGCTGCCCATATAGATTACATGCAGTGTCCTCAATCTGTCAATATGATGTGTACAATATACTACTTGCCTGCTTGTCCCCGTTACAGCTAGTTTGAGATCTTACACTGAATGATCACATATTGTAACTGGACTTCATCAATTGCGAGGGTAGGACTACTTACCATAAATATCTTATTGATTACCTTCATTTGCAGGATCAACCAGCTCCTTGTCCATATCCTGATTGGTCGACCATGCAGGTTGAGTGTTTTTCCCTTCTCTTATTGTCCGCACTTCCCAAAGATTGGAACTTATGATTTAAGCAGTAAGTACAAATCTTTACAGGCATACTATGGCCCTGGTGTCTTGCCACCAACATATTTTACCCCAGCAATGGCTCCAGGCCATGCAACTCCGCCATATATGTGGGGTCCTCAGGTATTTGATTTTCCATCTCTATATGCAACGATGTTCACATACTGCACTAAATCTAAAGTGCCCTCTCTGCATCTCTGCAGCCTCTAATACCACCCCCTTTCGGAACGCCATATGCTGCAATGTACCCACATTTGGGAGCTTACCCACATCCCCTTGTGCCCATGGTAAATATCCAATCATTGTGCACTTTTGTGTACTTTTTGTTCAAGTAAACTGAGTAACTGAAGCGCTAAACATGAGGTGTTTGTTATCACCATTTTCTGAAAACAAGAGAAAGATTTTTGTTATCACCATCTGCAATATTACATTAATTTTAGGACAAGATATTGTAGTTTGAACTTTGAAGGAAAATAAGGATAATCGAGTTCCATCATGCTGAGTCTCAATTGAAAAAGTTCCAGCACACTGTGCTTTTGGAGCAGCTTAGCATGGCTGACCGAACAATCCAATGTAGAAGGGAAAACAAAACTTGATGCTATCAGACCTCTGCTATGTTCTTTTAGGTGCAGCATAGTTCACGATTGATTGCATAGCAGATCAAATGTTTCTTTTTTTTTAAAAAAAGAAGAGAGGTGCTTCAATGCTTTCCTCAATAGTAATTTGCACAATTTTTAAAGCATAACGAATGGTGGATAGATGTTACTTATCTCTTCATTTGCTTTGAGATTAGTGCTACTCTTATTAGAGAGAAAAGCATTGAAGCACTGCTCAAAAAAGAATGATGTACTGAGTACTGTGTATGGAAGAAAAGACCCATAATGTAAAGTATTCCGATTCGCATTCATATTGACTCATCATGCCCTTGGACCATACCCATTTCTTTAATTGTTATTTTACTTACTGCGTCTGAACCTCCTTTGTTGATCTTTCTTTTTAGCAGAACTCCCAAGTTGATTTTGTGCTTTAAGTTTTTCCTTCTGCAACTTATATTAATTTGGTTTATCTTGATGTTTTCAAGATGGCAAATCCATTGAGCATGGAGCCAACCAAGTCTGCAAACAGTAAGGAGAAAAGTTCTAATAAGAAGCATAAGGAAATTGATGGGGCTGCAGTATACCTTGGCAGTGGTAACAGTAAAAAAACAATGTCATCCAGGTACTGACATTTTTTTCTTCTGTTTGCGGATTTTAGTATTCCCTACCTGTTACTCTTTCGGTAAACTGAAGTTATGCTCTTCTGATGGTCAATTCAGTGGGGATTACAGCGCAGAAGGCTCCAGCGATGTAAATGATCTGAAGGTATCCAGTGTGTGTGTGCGCGCGCGCATGCATCATGTTTTGTTTGGCGTTTTTAATTGAATGTAGACTAAGTTTCTACATTATTCAGGTGAGCAAGACTCCCAGGAAACGGAGCTTGGATGATGGACCTGGTATTTCACTTTCCTAACAACTTGCGCAATGTACATAGGTGCAATGTACATACCTAACTTGATTAGTCAGTGTGCTTCAGTGGCCATCTCGTACTCTTCTCTTATGCCTTCTTATTGGTCTAACTTTCATCTTTTTTCTTGACAAATAGCCACACTTGCATCTTTCAGTTGCTTCATAGAACATTAACTGTAATCAATTCCTGTTCTAAGCATCATGGTTGGCAAGAAAGTGGCTAACCACTTAAATCTTTTTCCAGGTGCAGAAACAACTGCAGCCGCAAAGATGGAAGATGTTTTATCTCCTAACCATACACTGGGAAATACAACAATTTTGCCAAATCACTGCTTTCCAGCTCCAGTAATTAAGCCCAGTGCTACTAATGTTGCTAATTCAAGGGCAATGGGCACACCGATATCTCCGACGCCTGGTGTGATAGTTTCAAGTCATACTGGAGTATCAACCGAACTATCAATCAAGGTATATTACATTTGTTGTCGTTTAGGACTGCTAGCAAACTGAAGATTATGAAAATATATATTTTGCATGAAACAGTTAAATTTCAAGAGGCTGTTTTAGGGAGGTTATTATTAATCCTTCAACAGTCTATACTGGACCTTTTTTGTTTTTAGGCATTAACTTTTTAGGAATTCTTCCATGACAGGACGAGAGGGAATTAAAACGTGAAAAGAGGAAGCAATCAAATAGGGATTCTGCTAGGCGGTCAAGGCTGAGAAGGCAGGTATAGTGTATTGGCCCTTTTTGTCATTGTTATTAACTGGAGAAGCTCTCTTGCATATACTCTTTGATCAACACAGCTGCAATATGAGCAATATCCAATTCTAACAAAAGGGATCAATATCCGGAAACATGGACATGAAACCCAATTTGGATTATCACTCATAACATACGTATAAAAAATGTTTGCATCTTAGTAGAATACTAGAGCGCATCAGTTGTATGACATTTGTGTTCTCTTGGTGTAGGCTGAGACAGAGGAGCTGGCTACACAAGTAGAATCGCTTACAGCAGAGAACTCATCCCTTAGATCTGAAATCAGCAGGCTGACAGAAAGCTCCTTGAAGCTCAGTTCAGAGAATTCCGCTCTAATGGTACTGAACCTTCTTGGTCATGCCATTGATACACTCTTTAATGTTCTATATTTGTTCCCAGTGCAGCATTTCAGTCTACCTTTAATAGTGGAACTGCACATCATTTCTCAGGTGAAACTGAAGGACACTACAGCACCGAACAGCGCAGAAGTGTCTCGGGACAAAACAGCCGCATCCTCCTCTCCTCGTGTTGTCGAGAACTTCTTGTCGATGATCGACAACACAAACACGTCGGGCATCAGCAGGCACACGGAGCACGGTGAGCCCAAAGCTTCGCCGACCCCTCGGCTCCAGTCCGGCGACTGATGATGTAGCTGCAAGCTAAGCTGATTTGCCGTTCCCTGGCATAGAGGAGACTATACATGCATGTGGCCTGGGGATTTTGCAAGCTCATGCTGCTCACATAACATCAGCGTTACAGTGTAGGTATTGATTCGTTGAGTATATTCAGGAACACCAGCGATTATCTACTGTGGATGTCGTTTTGTAGCTGTAAGACCATATAATGATAGCCTCATAAGAGTAATGAGTATTTAACATTGCTTATGTCTTTTTGCCGTAGAGTTCGATTTCTGTCAATTTGTATTTTAACCTATGCTCATGTAGCACCGGTTAGACTGGCCCAGGGGTGGTGGTCTAACTGTGGTGCGGTTGTGGTTAGATCGGCCAAAGGTGGCAGTCTAGTCGGCACCATGTGACCAACCAGTGGCGGTCCAACTGGAGTATGTGGAGCGATCAAACCAGCCATTGCCTGGCGGTCTGATCGATGGCTGTCTGGGTGGTCTAACCGGCATGTGTGTCGCGGTCAGATCGGCCCCTATTTCTGAGATGACTCACAGTGCGAGTCCGTGTAGTGTTAGTTATAGTGTGTCCATGCATATGTTTTGCTAATCTAGTCAAGTATATGTTATTTGTTCTTGGGTCGATTGGTTTGTCTTTGATGTGCAGGTGTTTTGATGATGGACTACGGTCAACGGCCAGATTGAGGCTTGGTGATCATGTAGTGTTATGTAAATTCAGGTAGAGCACCATCTTAAGTAGAGAGCACGGGAGAAAGACAAGGATCGTGAGGAGGCAATATGTGCATGTGGTGTGCTGATTGGTTTTGTACGTTTCAAGTGGTAACGGTTCTCAGAGCAGACATACGATCTTGGTGGCAAACATTGGACATCACGAACTATGGTGTAATGTGGTGTGCCATTGGATTCAAGTGTTTTAAGTGGTGACGACTTCGGCGCAGGCATACGATCTTAGCGATAAGTTATAACGGTTTCGGTGTAGACATACGATTTTAGCAACAAATTATGGGCATTGCATTATCATGAAGACCGGCGGGTGGCTATTATGGAAATTGTCCAATACCGAGTAGAGTGGTGGTTTACAAAATCATGGGGCTGGCCTAAATGGTTTATATTACATCTATGTGGTTGGAGTGCCTTATGGACTTACAGAGCCTTGTGAAGTCACACTTTAAAAAGTGTACAGGTGTGTGTGAGTGTAATATCTGTTTGTGTGGGTTATTAGGTCGTGGGTTACCAGGTTTCTTCTATTATAAATGGTGTGATCCACTAATGAGTGGTTGCTTTGGTGTGGTGATAGCCTCCATTATATAAGCCCTTGTATTGAGAGAGACTTAGGTCATTAAAGATTTAGGGTTATGGTCTCCTTATGTTGAAGTCTTGTATATGTGCGCTCTAGGTTTAGAGCTATGCTATCCTGGGGAATTAGCTATAAAATATTTATCTTCAAGTAAAATAAACATTCAAAATTTACCTAAATGAGTTGTGCCATAGAATCTTTCATATGCTTTTGATTTGCTTAGCCTTTTTGTTTGGATTTCTTCATTCTTGATCTTTACTGGTGCCAAGGATGTGTAAGAGGTAGAGATATATCTTGGAGATAAGATTTCATCCATTTAGACATGATCTAAAGGAAGTTCTTGACTTTGCATTATTTTTATTAAGAGATGTGATTTTGGAGTTTTGCTCTTGTGGGTATTTTGGGTCAAATTCATGCTGTGATTAGGTTACTATGACATATGAGAACCTATTTAAGGTCATCTAGATCATCAAGGACTCACGAGTAAAAGGAGATCAAGATTTTTCTCTTTTGTCTGGTTTTAGTATAACCTTCCTTCAAACAAAAAAATATCAAAACTTTGACAATAGTTCTCTCGATCATTGATTGGAATAGTTTCACAATATACTAGAAAAGATACATACCAAGTTTCAAGCTATTTGGATCATCGGATAGTTACATGTATTATTGGTTTTGAAAATCATACTGATCATCTGTTCTATCCTAGAGGTCTGACGAGGATATAATAATTATTAATTCATTATATATAAAAATAATATTATTGCGTCATTTCGCTTCTTAAGTATACCCCTTATATTCATAAGAGAGAGACCTAACCACGTGGTCATGGTTTTTCTACGACCGCTCTGTAGTCGTGAGTCTTTTTACGATCACTTCATGATCGTAAGTCTTTATATATATATATGACATGGTCGTAAGTCATTCTACGACCACTCTGTGGTCGTGAACTCTTTTATGACTAGACAAACTTTAACTAGCTTGTCTATGGCAACCTGCTACATTGTAGGTCTGTCTGACAAGACAATTAACATATACAGTTGTTCTCTGAAATAACCACTCGTAATTTTTTTCCTGCCTTTAGTGATAACCGCCTAGTGGCGATGAGGTATCACGTCACTAACAATAATCTCCATCAGACAGTTTATCGTCTGATACATTGAGACGTCTCTTGGTATGGAGCAACCGCCAACTCTTCGTATGATATATAAGGGCTGAAGTCAGGGAGAAGAGGGATAAGTGACAAGCAAAGCAAGCAACAGGAGAAATGAGCACAAGACATCTAGCATTACTCTTTCTTTTGATTGTAATATGTGCAATCAATATAGGTATACAGAAGTAGAGTTGTTATTCTCTTCAAAGAAGGCTCGAACCTGTATAAAATCTCTATGTCTTTCTCTATGTGGTTAAGCGCTCGAGAGATCCCCCGAATCAAATAATCAAATGTAAGATCGATATTAGAACACCAACAAGATCTGACCGCTAGCTGATAGAGGTTTGACCGCTAGCAATTAGTGGTCCGATCGGTGTCGGGTTGTTTTCTAGAGTTTTGCTATATGTGGTTTTGGGCTTTGATGGATTTATGAATTTTTGTTTTCTCTGTATATTGTTGTTATTCAAAAAAAGATTTTTTAAAAAAGTTATTAATCCCCTCGCCATACTCCATTCTACACAACTACTGTTCCCAAGCTTTCAGCCATGGACGGCGAGAGCCTAAGACTCATGTACCATGGATGTTTTTTTCCCATTCTTAGCTTAATTAGCAGTTTTGTAACATAGGGGTGTTGTACTGCATACCAACCTTAAAACCTTTCGAGATCTCTAAGAGGGCACTCATTTGGGCTGAAAATTGGTAGTTTATGGCTGAATTTGCACTGTAGTAGTTTTATTTTGTACTATAGCTGATGGTGGTTTATTTGGTATAATTAAATTTAAAAAAAATAAAAAATAGGTTATCCTATCACGTATAATGTAAACAAGTATGAGAAAAAAGAACAGGTAAAAAAGTTCAAAAAAGCCAAAAAGCTAGAAAAAAAAAGTCAAAGCTTAGGAATAGTGAAAAAAATAAACTAGAAGTTGAAGCTGAAATGAGTGGATCCTAAATCTTTTGTTTTAACACATATTGAAATTGTGGAGACAGTATGCAAGAGGTTACGGGAACATATATCTTGTTTTCTACCATCTCAAAAAGAAAAGGGGTTGTTCTAGGAGATGCTAGAAGTAAGCTAAGGTTCTGCTCATTTTAGCTTAAGCTTCTGGTTTATTTTTTACTATTCTTAAATTTTATTTTTTCTGACTTTTTGGTTTTTTTTGAGTTTTTTGTCGGTTCTTTTTTTCTCGTACTTGTTTACATTATATGTGATGGAATAACCTTTTTTTTTTCTATTTTTAGATTTTTTTAAAAAATTTAATTACACTAAATAAGTCACCATCAGCTATAGTATAAAATAAATTAGCTATAATGTAAATTTAATAATAAGTCATAAAAAATAAGTCTAACTGGAGAATGGACCGCTGCAGTGTGGATTCAACGGCAACAAGGGGCAGAAGCTGAAACTGAAATCGTTCCCGGTGCCCCTCGTGCTAACTGGAGTACAACTGATTGGTTAAAAAAAATTCAGGCTACACAGGTACGACTATAGTACATACCCATAGGTCCTCTTTATGATCTAATCTACTCAATTATAGTAGATCAATCCTTATACAGTAGGTGTACCTTTTTTTCAAGACCTTTTGTTGGCCCTTGTTTTTTACCTGCTGTCAGAAGTCGGAATAAACGCGCCGCTGATCAAAAGCTAGAATAACTATATTAACTTTTTAATTTTGGTTTTTTGTTTGTTCTTTCTTTTTTTCTTTACGTTATGGAGATATAATGATATTTTTTATTTTTTATTTTTTTAATTGAATGATTTAGAAAAACTAACAACTATTATAATATAATTTTAGCTAAAAATCAACAACTAGAAGTCAAAAGATATCAGAAAAAGGCAAAAATGAATGGCTAAGCTCCCAACGTGCAAAACGGATCAAACGGCAATTGATATCCAAATCCAGTTTGACCAATTTTTCCAAGTTCAAACTGACATCTTTTAGGTCTTGTTTGGAAGTCCAAAATTTTTAATCTATTTTCAAGGATGGACCAGGATTTTGCACTCCAAAAAATGGATCTCGATGGATTTCTCGCAAGCAACATGCAACACTCCAACTTGTGAAGTATCAACAGGCTTCATTTTTATCATTTGGCAAGTTCAACATCACACCAACCGCAGTACTTTTTTGGGGGTGTTTGAGCCCTTTTGCGATGTGCGCACGAGCAATGGTGCACTTGGCATGGCATATACATACCCTGGTCCATGTGATGAACACATTTGATTCAGAGTTAACGCTGTAGCGGGCTAGTTAACTTGTGCTTACTTGCAGTTAAGTGGGAAATTAGGTCAAAAGGAAAGATTAGCCACGACAAGTCAGTAGAGAACGTTCTTTCAGGCTTTGCTCGGGATGAGGGGGAAAAAGTAAGAAAGGGAAATGCCGTACTAAGTACTTGAGTGATCGGAATAGCGATGGCTTTTGGCTTTTGGCTGAAAAAAATCAGAATTTGGTGAAAAAACATCAGAATGAGTTAGTGGATAGTGTAGTGAATAGTGAAAAAAAAGCTGAAGCTAGAAGCTGAAGCCGAAAAAAGCCGAAATGATCGGGGCCTAAGTTTAGCACGCTGACTAGCCTCCGTCTCTTTACACGAATGATGAGGTTAATCTTGCCATGATCTGCAGGCCTGCACGAGACAAAATTTTCAAAGCTCCTGACTCATCGTTCATCAATGACACTGGATGTGGTCTATTATGTAAGATATTTTCTATTGTCTTAGCGTACAGTTTGATTTAAATAAATTAACTTATAATTTATTTTATATTATAGTTAATTTATTTTTTTACTGTACCTCCTACTCAGCAATTTGTTTTTCCCGCAATTTTCTTTCCTAGACTGTTCCACGCAAACCTCAAAAGCTTCTCCATTTTGAAGCGTTCTCTCCATAAAGTGCTTTTTGAACGTCGCTGCACGTGTCCGCAGCGGTGGCCTCTCTTCTCACCAGGCCTTGGACCCTTGCGCTGCGGCGCTAGCTAGTCCCATTCCATCACTTTCCCCCTCTCTTCCCGTGGCAACGTCACCGAGCGAGGCGAGGTGGTTGCACGCTGCGCTTCTGACCTACGTCTCCACACGTCCATTTGTGCTGCCGCGGCAGATGTTTCTTGCCATGCCGTGCTGCCCCGTGCCTGGCGGATTCGCTGCTGATCTACGGCCTGCGGGTGGGTGGTTGGCGGAAAAGGAGAGGAGGAGGAGGAGGAGGAGGAGGAGGAGGAGGGCTTTAGGACAAGCAAAGCAAGGGAGGAAGGCTGCCGCTACCGCGCGCTAGGTGGCTCACGGGTTTTAGGCCGCCTTTTTTACTCGCAAGGAAAGCGCCGCCGCGCGGTGTACATCCCAACTGTCCTAATGGCGACCCCCATTGTTTCTCCTCCTCATCCTTCGCATTAGGAGCGCGGAGCGCCACTCGCGGTTGCAGTTTCTATATATCGCGCGCCTCTCTCACTCTCTGTTCGTGTGCGTGCGTGCGTGTTTCTTCTCGCCTTCTGCGCTCTCGCGCAAGCTTCTTATCGCTGTGGATGAGCATGGGACACCACACCAACTCGACGGATCCGAGGTCAGACTGCAACGGGATCGCCCAGGTCGTGCTCCGCTCGCCCAAGGGAGCCTCCGCGCGGGTGCGCCTCTTAGGAATTGTGGATTTTTTTTAGTATATACATGTGTTGGGGGCTTGCCATTGCTTGGTTTGGTGTGATTCTGATGTGGGTTTTTGCCGTCGCGATGTTTGCAGGTGAGCCTGCACGGCGGGCAGGTCGTCTCCTGGAGGAACGACCGCGGCGAGGAGCTCCTCTTCACCAGCAGCAAGGTGAGGTTTTTTTTTACCTTTTCAGTAATCCGTGCTGCAAGTTGTTTTTTGTTTCTGTGAGGAGGTCTGAGTGGGGAAGCTTGAACATTTCCAGTGCTCCCACCATAATCGTGCTACTTGTGCTGCCACTCTTCGGAAAATGATACTAATAGTCATGAACAATTCCGTTTTTTTATTAGATAGATAAATCTATCATGCCACAAAAATTCAAATTTAAATTCGACCTGCAGGTTGAGAAACAAAAAGAATATGCTGAAAAGGAAATTCGAAATAAAAAGGAAAAACATAAAGCCATTGATCACTGAAAGTTGTCTCTTTTTTTCTCCTGATATGCGTCGCGTATTCGGTTGATTTTTTTGCAAGGTTCTTGATGATACAATACCCTATCTAACAAAAAAAAATCGGAATTTTTCATGACTGTTTTGCATCGTTTTCGAAGAGTGAGAGTACCAATGGGTAGCATGATTAGGGGTGGGAGCACTGGAAGTGTTCTTGTGGGAAGTCTATCGGGCAATCGGATTACCCATCCCAGTATCGTTAGGGGAGCATTTTCTCATTTCATAATTGTCATTTACTGCTTATAGTTACGCTAAGCTGGTGGATGTTCTTGGAGCATTCCTGTGGGGGTTGTATGTGTTTTTCTGAAATTTACATTGGAGGAAAAATGAGTGGTTAAATAGACTTTGAAAACACAAAATTGGATTCGTACACCTGCCATCCTTTCTGTGGTCTACAAAGATGGTTGGAGAAGACAAAGTAGAAATTATTTTCACTATGGTCCCTTTGTGCTGGGACTAATTTGTGGTCCTAAAAGTTCATAAATCATAAATGACTTTCTTAATAGTTCTTGAGCTTTGCCCTTTTATTCATCTTGATTCACATGTGGGCCTGTAATCATCTACTCTTTGCTCCAATGGTTTTATTAAGCACTTCCATGAGCATTGTTTTTGACGTGCAGGCAATCTTCAGGCCTCCAAATGCAATACGTGGTGGAATCCCGATATGCTTTCCACAGGTAGCACGGTATTCCATTCTAATGAAGGTTTCTATTAGATTGCACACATATGCTATACAGATTTACAAATATTAGGTGTCAATTGAGAATGGAGCTGCTAGTGCTACACCACTTGGTGTTTCTGATAATTGCAAGACTCCCTGCAGTTTGGAAATTGTGGGACATTGGAGCGACATGGTTTTGCAAGGAACAGGATATGGACCCTAGATGATAAGCATCCATCATTAAATCATAACGATAACAGCAGCAAAGCTTCTGTTGACCTTATACTAAAGCCATCTGAAGATGACCTGAAGTGCTGGCCATATTGGTATGCATTTGTTTGGACTAATCTGTATGTGCTTTTCTCTGACAGTACATAGTTTCTGTTACAACTAAATAAGGGTGACATGTCAAAGTACCCTTTAAGTATTCAGTTATGGAGGTGCTTGCTCAAACAGCTGAAACCTGGACTTCTGATGATATTTTGATGACAGATTTTTAAATGATTCGATATGTGGATGTATAACAAGGGTGTATTTTGATGACATTGTTTGCAAGGAGGGTCTTGGATTTGCACAACTGAATGTTACTTCATCTTACTGCACATATGGCTTTACTTATTGATGCGGATAATCTGAGTACTGTTGATCAATACCAAATTAAGAGATTAATTCTGTGACGAATATGGTTAGCATTTAGTTACTTGTTAGATTGGAGACATGTATTAATTTAAAAGTGGAGATGCTGAAGCTGTGAGAAGGGAGGGTGTTTTTTTTTTGTGTGGATTCAGATGCCTTGTCATTTGTATTCTGTATTTGTATTCCTTCACATGCATTACCTGATAGATTGTAATTTTGATTCCAGTTTTGAGTTCCGCCTGAGAGTCTCTCTTTCAAAGGATGGGGTCCTGTCACTAGTATCGCGTGTCAGAAATGTTAATGGCAAGCCATTCAGTTTCTCGTTTGCTTATCACACATATCTCTCTGTTTCTGACATCAGGTGAGGCATTGCTACCCAATAGAAGATTTTTTGAACCTCACTATCTAGCTACTTTTCCTCGATGCCATATGATTTCCATAAGATGATATGTTATGTCTCGCAAATTTCAGCGAGGTGAGGATAGAAGGTTTGGAGACCCTCGATTATCTCAACAATCTTAGCCAGCAAGAGCGTTTTACAGAACAAGGAGATGCCATAACATTTGAATCAGAGGTGAATATTTACAAATGCTTCAACAGTAATGTATATTACTTTAATTTAATCTACTGACACTAGCTGAAAATGACCTATTTGCATGTCAATTGCTGCACTTTCCTTCTGTATAGGCATGCGTATACTATGCGCTTGCATTTGTGGAAACAGAAAGCACCACTGTTCAATACTCAATAGGCTAGACATAATTTTGCGCTATAATCTTCGTTTGTACTATAATTACTGTAGTAGATTCTTAAGATTTCTGGTGGTAACACCTGATCTATGTGCAAATGTTTCTCAGGTTGACCGAGTCTACGTTAGCTCACCAAATGTAATAGCAGTTCTTGACCATGAGAAGAAACGCACATTTGTCATAAGAAAGGAAGGACTTCCTGACATTGGTAATATCCCCCTTCCCAACTTCAGTACACCACGGTAACAGTACTTGGGAATTTCCATCTTACTCATTTTATACCTGTCAGTTGTGTGGAATCCGTGGGAAAAGAAATCGAAAACTATGGTGGACTTCGGTGATGACGAGTACAAACAGATGCTGTGTGTTGATGCGGCTGCAGTGGAGAGATCAATCACACTGAAACCAGGGGAGGAGTGGACAGGGAAGCTTGAGCTTTCTGCAGTTCCGTCGACAAACTGCAGCGATCATCTTGATCACCCCGGTATCATCTAGCATGCAGTGTGTTAGTTTACAATGTTATACTATAGCCATCTGACAAGAAAAGTATGTGCCACCCTTTTCTTTAAATTTTTGTACATGAGATCAGTAGGTTCCTCTATGATCATAAGTCAGCAGCTCGATTTAAATATGTGCTAGAGTCAATATGTTGTTGTTGTGACCTGGTCGAAATACGAATATATGATGGTAGTTGTTAAAGATATAGAGTAGAGTTGTATTAGGATATAGAGTTTGTATTCTATTCCACATATGCCTTATCTCTATATGGCATATCTCTTTGTACTCCTATATATATGGTCCCTTGGGCCTCATATCAATATACACACAATATTCATAACATGGTATCAGAGCTAAGGTTCATAACTCTCTAGCCCTAACCTCTCCGCAAGTCTTCCGCTGCCGCTGCCCCCGGGAGGATCACCTCTACTCCTGGGGGCGGCCACCTCATCTCCGGCTCTCCGGCTCGTCTTCGTTGCCCGTGTGCCCGCGTCTGCACCGGATCTGGGCTCCCTGCTGTTGCCGCCAGCGCGTTCGCTTGCCATCGCTGACGGATCTCGCCGGGTTGCCGTCGACTCGTGCTCGACGCCTCATCTCCGGCCGCCGCCGCCGGGCTCTTACTCGGAGTAGGCCACCGTCCCGTCGGATTCGCCCGCCGACTCTACACCCGTCGGCCTCCGCTCGAAGGCTGCTCGCTGGCTCTCCGACCGTCGGCTTCGCTCGCCGCTCCGCCATCGGTCGGCCAGACGCCGCCGGCCGTCCCGCTCGCTTCCCCGCCGCCTACTCGGGCGCTCGCGCCGCCGGGCCATCGCCCGGTCATCTCAGCGCGCGCCTCGACCGCCGCCGGCCTGGTCCGTCGGCTGCCGCTCTCGCCGCCGACGCCGCCCGCCGCGCCGCAGCGACACCCGCCGACCGGAAGGTGCACCCGCCGGCCGAAGGCCCTCGCACCGCCGCCGGCGATCACTGCACACCGCCGGCCGGGACCGCGCCAAGACTCTGGCTCAGCTACGATCTGGCGGCTCTTTGCCTACGCGAGTGGAATACTCGAGAGATAAGCGTGCAGGTAGATAGCTTCCAAGGAAGCTAAGAAAAAAAGATAACAAAAAAAGATGCTACTCTGTGTGTGGCGTCCTCCACTTTGTCGCCCTCCATGTGCGTCGTCGTCTCCACTTCATCCGCTCTGCTGCGCCCACTCAAATCTATAGTCTTTATCTCCAGTTCGTCTAAGCCATGCGAGTCCACAAAATTTTTGTGTCAGTCGGTCGGTTGCTTTGCCAGTCTCAGTCCATCCTTTAGAATTTTGTATGGTCGGTCTTTGCCCCTCTCGCGTCTGTATGACTCTTCTTGATTCGTCTTCGCGGATCTGGTCTTGCCCGCTCGGATCCGGCCTCATTCGTCCGGATCCGGACTCCTCCGTGGCGGCCTCGCGTCGCATCCCGAGCTTTTATGGCCGTTGCGCTTCTTGTGTACTGCGTTTCTATTACGCTTCTTGTGCACTGCGCCGCCGCCGTCTCGGTCTATGATGCAGTCGCTCCTCTTTCTGAGCCGCCGCCCCGAGCTATTAAAGCCGCCACGCTTCTTCTACACTGCGTTTTTCTTGCGCTTCTTGTGCACTGCGTCGCCGCCGTCTCGGGCTTCGAGCTGCTTCATGGGCTACCGCACGACCTCGGATGGAGATTTTCTATTTTCGACACAACTTTCAAGATCCGCATGCTACGACGACGTTTCAAGACTTGGATTTTGTTATTTTAATAACAACTCTTTCAAATGCAATGCTATTGCATACGCCTTGCATTTGAGGGGGGGTGTTAAAGATATAGAGTAGAGTTGTATTAGGATATAGAGTTTGTATTCTATTCCACATATGCCTTATCTCTATATGGCATATCTCTTTGTACTCCTATATATATGGTCCCTTGGGCCTCATATCAATATACACACAATATTCATAACAGTAGTATCACGCTTCCTGCTCATTGTATGCAAAATGCTGGATCCAATTAAGTTTTTGCCTTCCCTTTTCTTAAAGTTTTTGCCTTCTGTTTGGATTTAAAGTAAGTTTTTGCCTTGTGTTGGAAAGATTTCTGTTGTGCGTCCTCAACTTATTTAATCAATTCAGAGCTAACATATTCCTAGACATTTCAAGAATATGAGTGGTGCAAGATAAATGTCATCCACTGAAGTTTAAAGAGTAGCAAACGGCTGCATAATGCTCCACAGATCACAACTTTAACAATACTGGCTACTCCTACAGTCGTACGCTGTATGCAGATTAGAGAGTTTGCTCTGTTACAACACTTTGTTCAGAAAGAAGAGCTATGACATACAGAAGCTGGCAACTACATTAGTACAGTTGGTCTTTGACGATCCTGACCTCAAGCCCGCCACCCTTCCTCTCCTGCACGGTGTACGGGGCGTGCGTGCCGAGCAGCCTGTCCCACACGACAAACAAGGGCTTCGAGAAGTTGACCTTGCTGCCGGCGAGCTGGTGGTGCACGTCGTGGTACGCCGTGTTGTTGCGGAACGCGGCGTGGAACGGGTTCCACGGCGCCCTGATCCCGCAGTGGTCGTCGATGCGCGGTGCGCGGCGACATCCCGGAGAGCAGGAACGCGGCGGCGCCCGAGAGCGTCTCCGTGAGCAGGCCGTCGACGGGGTGGTTGTACTGCGCCGCGAACGCGTAGGGCGCGGCGACGAGGTGGTGCCACGAGTGGAAGCGCCGGTACAGGTAGCTGCTCGAGTGCATGCACCGGTGCACCGTGTACTGCCACGTGTCGACCACGAACCGGGCGGCCCCCACGAGGAAGGACGAGAGGCGGCTCGAGTCGGAGGAGCCAGCGCCCGTTTCGACGTCGCTGCCGTCTTTGCTTGCTGATAACTGTGGACATACACCAAGAGTTCGACAAATTTGAGTGCAGAATTCAGAATTCGTTTATGTCAGACTGAACCACAACTGAATTCAAGTAAGGAGAGTGAAATGTCTGAATGCAATTTGAGCAGCAAATTATCTGAACCGACAGTTCTAGGAGAGTTCGTCTCTCTTTGACAAGAATTGATATTGGCCAGTTGCCTCTCTAAATCGACCATATAAATGAGCCCGTACATCTCTTATCTGACCAAACGCCGTTTAGTACTACTAGGTGATTGCCGAAGGCGACCTCATAAATGATCAAGATCATGTAAAAAGGTCATATTTAAATTATGATAAATTATTATAATATAAGTAGTGCTTCCATACTTTTCTTTTCAATAAGAGTTGCACTAATCTCAAAGCAAATGAAGAGATAAGTTGTATCTATCTACCATTTATCGTGCTTTAAAAAATATGCAAATTATTGTTGAGAAAAGCATAGAAGCACATCTCTTATAATATTTATAGAGTGGTTAATTAATTTTACAAAAAGTACATTGAATTGGATTATTTTCTGAAAGTGTCATGAAAATTGGAAGTACCGCAGGTGTTTTTGCGGAAGCACCGCAAGGCGGAAGTATCGACAAAGCAGCGGTATATTTTTTCTAAAAAGATCCAGTTCAGGTTCGTAAGGTGTGAAAGTACCGCTTTGGAAAGCGGTATTACTGCAGTACGGTAGTACCGATGTTGAAGGTGTGATACTACTGATCATCCCAGAAAAACAAGGGTTTTAATTATTTGAGCCATAGATTGAATTGAAATGATCTGGGTCATTGGATTAAGGTTGCATGATGTATATCTTGGCTAACGTAGGTCAAGTTATAAATAACTTGTGTCTGTAAATGATTTCTTTATTTTTGAATGTACAGGGTCGCGTAGAGTCAACTGTGGTCAACGGCAATGATCGGGATTAGGCTCATGGAAGAGTTGAGGCCCAGAACAATCGGAGATGTCAGGTGAGACGGTGAGATCAAGTATGGCATGAGAAATACGGGAAATGTTGAAGGCGAATTCGAACAGCAGGACGGCGCCATGTGACTTGCATGGGCCAGGTAAGCCGTGGATCGGTAAAACCGGGATGGGAGAGACTTAACGACGCGTGGTAAGTTAGTGGTGCACCTACACATGACAAGCATGACGATTGCTTGCAGTGGTTGGTGACGACCGAGTTAAGAAAGGGTATTTTGGTAGTTTGATCAAAATATCAAAAACCATCTTGAATCAAAATCGCGACACATGAGCGATACGTTAGATAGCAGTTTAGGTCAAGGTGGAGCTGGTTGGATCAAAACTAAGGATTTAGCGGATACACACTTATACGCTTTAAAAAGCGTACATAAGTGAACTTGTGAGAGGAAAACCCGTGTATGTGGGGTTAACGGGTTTCTCCTGTTGTAATAGTAGATAGAATCCATTAAGAAATATAGATGACTAGTTGCCCGCTTATAAAAGGGGTTGTGATAGAGATATGTGGGGTTAACCATCCAATCTATCTTTTATACTCTCCTCTAAGCTTAGGGTTATGGTTTGAGAGTGAGTACCTCAGGTGCTCTCTATTCTCCAAAGTGGAGTGGCTGTAAACCCACATTCTTAAGTAATCAATACATCAATCATTGTGCATCTCTTAAGCCTATTGTGTGTTTAATTGATGTGCTTGTCTTTTGGTTGATTTTGATATTTCTTCTTTTTCTTCTTGTGATCTTGTTGTGCTAAGGGTGTGTAAGAGGTGAAGATAATCTTTGAAAATATATCTCCATCCATCTAGCCACTTTGATAACAAGATTTATAAGAAAACCCGATTTTGCTTTATCTTGGCCTTGTCGAGTAACTTCTTGTCTCAAGGGTTTTTGGATCGTGTTCCTCGGTGTTCTAGCTTGCTGTGATATGTGGGAATACATCTAAAGCTATCTTGGCCATCATCTACCCATGAATAAATTGTATTCATCGTTTGGGGTTTTGTCTCGGGTTCAACATTCCAACAAACTGAAAAAGATCTCAACTTTAGCCATGATTTTTATGGTAGTTTGTTGGAATAGATTTCTGATATCTTAGAGTAGATTTCTGTAAAATTTCATATCATTTGGATCTACGGATCAAAAGTTCTCTCGATTTTGGATTTTAAAATCGTGTTGAAAGTATCGTTCATTTTGATTTTACTGTAGCGGCGGAAGTATCACGTTTACTGTAGCGGTAGTACCATAGTTACTATAGCAAGTGGTAGTACCACAAGCTTTCGTCTCGATTTCGTAATCTTCTAAAACTTTCATTTCCTAGCTTATATTTATACCCCTGTAGTCTAACGGTTGAGATACACTGAAGTTATTCATGCTTGTAATATATGTTCATATGGTGAATTCCACCTTCGTGTGTCTGTGGTTTTTCCTGTATGAGTTTTTCATGTTAAATCCTCGTCTCCTGCTCTAATGATTTTCTATTTCTACCGTATATTTTATAAGAAGTGATATCAAAGCTCCAAGTTTGAGATCAAAGCTACTGCCCTGAGAACTAGAGACCCCCGAGGTGCCCATTGCATGGAAAAGGGTGGCATCCGCAAGCACAATAGGAGATTTCAATCAAAAAAATAGTCTCAATGACTTCTGCCTTTTCGTCGGGTTGTCAACTCGATTCGCTTTGGAGTCGAGTAGTGCAGTACGTTCTAATTGTCATAGTTCAATATAAAGGATCTATTTCAAAGATTATTTCTGCTCCATTGATGACATAAGAGTTACTTTTATCCGGATGTTCTTCTATAGGAGCAGTTTTCAATCATGTCATGGAATTCAATTACTTTTACAGTCAGTAGTTTGGTGTACGTGATGATCACGTGTACAAGTTGCTTTTCAATGGGTATTATTTGCCAAGTTATGTATTCCAAGTGGAGCATGTAAAAAGTCTATCATATGAGTTCTTCTCTATAGTTATCCAGTACTACATGAGAAGCATATGAAGAAGATTAATCTAGTCTTACTCATTGATTAGTCCTATGAACTTTCAACAAACAAAGATCATTGATAGTAAATTATGATTTGAGAAGATTTGATTTGTTTTGGCTACAAGAGTGAATTTAGGCTACAAAAGTGAATTCACCTCAAGTTGGAGATTATTGAATATGAGATCCAAATTCATTTCAAGGTTGAAATTGTTAAAATATGATACGAATTCACATACGTGTCCAAGTGACACATATGCCAATCTCGCTTTGTTTTTCTAATTATTTAGAACTCTTGTTCCCTAGTCTATTCAAGTTCCTGTATAGTCACACGGTTGAGATACGCCGAAGTTTTCCATATTTGTAATCTTTCCCCATATTGTGAATTTTGCCTTCGTGCGTCTGCGGTTTTTTCTGGAAAGATTTTTCATGTTAAATATCTGTCTCCTACTCTAATGATCTTCTATTTCTGCCGTACATTTTAACATGTTATTATTGGGCAACCAGTTGAATCTGAAATCATGGAACATCAAAGAAGATGGCAAGTTTGCGCATAAAACTAGCTAACTAATCTTACGGAGGTGCCACAATAGTTCTGCATAATTCAAATGACATACTGAAATACAATAGATCAATGCAATATGTTAACTGCTGCAAGATTTTCGATACATAATCTCATTCAAGTTACTGCAGCGTGTTGTAGGGCTGTGCTAAATGCTACTAGTGAAAGCGGTGCAGGGCTTCAAATAAAAAGCATTATATAACCGAAATTTCACGTGTTA
This sequence comes from Melocanna baccifera, assembly GCA_036346265.1. Classification (NCBI taxonomy): domain Eukaryota; kingdom Viridiplantae; phylum Streptophyta; class Magnoliopsida; order Poales; family Poaceae; genus Melocanna; species Melocanna baccifera. The sequence goes on from CM070688.1 coordinate 26,966,952, forward strand.
GTTTTTGAATTGAAAGTGTAGTATTACTAAATCGTGGTAAAAGAATATAGTGCAAACACGTGCAAGCAGGAATGCATTTTAACTTTATAGTGCACATTGGAATCAAATACCAACGGATCGACCTTGAGCACGACGAGCGAGATGGCAGCTCGGATAGTGTCTTTTTGAAGGTAGAGTCTACTAGTCGATTATAATATGTATTACAGCGACTTCATTTATATCGATTAAAATCGTACGCAGGTATCTTTCTCTAAATTTCTCTACATGTTGTTACTATTTATAAGCAAAAACTAAAAACCTATATGAATGAGCCCGTCTTTCAATTATGGAGATGGGGAGTAGTAATTAAACCTTTTTTAGTCTAGTAATCAAACATTTTCTACTATGGCAACTACTCGAGAAAATTTTCGATCAAAAGCACTATAATGATCTTAGAATTTTTTATATTTTTAACACATTTCTATAGGTATGTTCTTATGAGTTGAGGCTTATGACTTTTGGTTATTCGTAAGAGTGTATGAAGAGATAGAGTCTCATCGTTGTAATATGTACTACAATCAATTTATAGGTTCCGCCTTAAAAAGATACTCTATTTTAAAACTAGTTAATGCAGAAAAGTAGTTTGTAGAAACCGAGAAGAAGATGGCTTATATATAAATGTTGATGGTCAGCTTTGTATGTTGAATACGGTGAAAAAAAAACATGTGCAAACACAGGGAGTAAAAGCTTAGCTAAGCTCTGCACGAAACCTTCCTCAGGGCCTAATTAAAAACTACAATTAGTGCGAGTGTGAGACTAGGCATGTATTACTGTTACAACTGTACAAAAGTCTACTCGTACTACTTAATTTGATGATATGCTAAGGGTTTGTTCTTTTTGGCTGCGGCTGATGATTTTTGGTTGTGGATGATGGTTTTTTGGCTGTTTAAGACATAGATTGCGAAAAGAGAGATACTCGCTTGTGATTTTTGATGGTACAGATATTAGTTTTTTAACGTGTACTATAATTAACTTGTAGATCCAATCTTAAAAAAAATACTTCATTTAAAAATTAGTTACTATAGCAAAAACCAAAAACAACTTTTACAAACCGTAAAAAAATAGGGCCTAAGTCTCTCCCAAGTTACTAACTAGTAAGACTGTATACTTAATTCGGTCCAAATGGTGTGATGACAATCTACCCCATGTGGTCGGTGAAAATTTCAGACTTGCTTCGATCGCATCTCCTTTTACTTTTCTTTTTGAGCATGCTTCGCTCTCATTCAAAATCTAGGGATCACTGTTCAGTGGCCGTCCACTGCAATCCCGCTCGTTTTGGTTTTATCTTCTGGCTTCTAGTTCATTATTTTTAAATTTTGTCTTTTCCGGTCTTTTAGTATTTTTGAGCTTTTAGTTTTTTCTTTTTTTTCTTGTATTTGTTTGCATTACCTGTAATGAGTTAACCTATTTTTTATTTTTAATTTTTTTAAATTTAATTACGCCAAATAAAGTATCAACAATTACAGTACAAAATAAATCAGTTACAGTATAAAATAATAGTGTGTTCTTTTGGGTTAAGGCTTATGGTTGTGGTTTTTGAATTCTGACCTGTTTGTGAGAGACAGTATGCAGAAAGAAATAGTTGTATGCGATTTTGATCAGAGCTGAACTCGATACAGTTTGTACTATAATTTATCTGTAAACCCAGCCTTAAAAAATACAACGTGTAACAGTGCGCTATTGTTTATTTGTATAAAAGCTATAAATTATTAGTATTTTCGAACTAAGACTAAACCATAGACCAGTTTATTTAGGTGGAACTGAGCACCCCCAAAGGCAGAGGATGCCGCCTACCCTCCCATGACATCGTTTCCCCTTCTCAACACCAACTTCGAAATGAGATTTTGAAATTTCAACTCTAGCAATTTTAGTAGTGTAACTTTCAACAGGGACTGAAAAGACTTTCAATTTTCAGAACTTTAACTGATTTGAACTTTCAACTCTAGCAATTTTAGTAGTGTAACTTTCAACAGGGACTGAAAGACTTCCAATTTTCAGAACTTTAACTGATTTGAGAAACTTCCAATTAGGGAGGTACCAATTTGGGATTTGGGGAACATCCATTAAGACGCTATAAGATGAAAGCTTGCGGTTACATTTTATCTTTGATGATCTTGACCTCAAGCCCACCACCCTTCCTCTCATGTACCGTGTACTGGGCGTGCGTGCCGAGCAGCCTGTCCCACAGCACGAAGAAGGGCTGCGCGAAGTTGCCCTTCCCGCCGCCGAGCTGGTGGTGCGCGTCGTGGTACGCCGTGTTGTTGCGGAACGCCGCGTGGAGCGGGTTCCACGGCACCAGGACGCCGCAGTGGTCGTCGATGCCCTTGACGGTGGTGAACACGAAGAAGGCCGTAGTGGTGAGCGGCGACATCCCGGAGACGAGGAACGCCGCGGCGCCCGAGAGCGTGTCCGTGAGCACGCCGTCGACCGGGTGGATGTACTGCGCCGCGAACGCGTAGGGCGCCGCGATGCGGTGGTGCCACGAGTGGAAGCGCCGGTACAGGTACGGGCTGGCGTGCATGCACCGGTGCATGAAGTACTGCCACGTGTCGAACACGAACATGGCGACCACGAACCGGGCCGCCTCGGCGAGGAAGGAGTTCTCGACGTCCGTTTTGGCATCGCCGCCGCCGCCGTCTTCGGTTGCTGTTAACTGTGGGCAAAAGGAGTTCAAGTTCCGACAAATTTCAGCTGAAAATTAAAAAGATACGCATGCACAAGCCTGGAACATCACGTGAACATGACAACGAATTTATAACATGCACTCTACGTGGATTTTTGATGCAATATTTACTCGTTCGATGGAATCAATTGACCTTTAGTACGATAAGAGACATGGCAGCCTGGAGGGATTGTTGCTGCAGCACGACCTTGATGACATCCTTCTTGGAGGCCAAGTTCTGCGTCTCCTCGTCCCTCCTCGAGTGCAACCTGTACTTCTCCATGGCCTCCGTCTTCCCGAACACCTCGTACACGCCCGAGTACAGCCAGTACACGGCGACTGGCACCACTATCAGCGCGAGGTCCTCGGTTCTCATGAACCCGGCCATCTTTCGCACCCACGCAGATACTACTCACGACCTGTGTTCTGCCTTGTAAGGATTTCTTTTGTTCGGAAAAAAAATCTGTAACAATTCGGTGATCGCAAGGTTTATATAGAGTTACGGACCAATTAATGGGGGCGATCGTGAGAGACTAGATATCGGATAGACCAATCTAGGATTAATTCTAGGGTACGGTTGATTAATTCTATGGTATGGTTGAGCTGAAATTTAGCAAATGCCAATGTGATTGACATCGAAAGTGTTAGAGTACAATATATTTGATAGTGTTAGAGTACAATATATAGTAGGATAGAGTCCAATTGGGATTACAATTCCTTGGACCATCTTGCCCCTCAAGTCTTGTACCTCTATATATACCGCCCTAGAGACTCAATGCAATACATCCAATTCCACCTATTCCATCTTCTTTCATGGTATCAGAGCGGGTTTAGATCCAAACTCTAGCGCGCTTGCTTCAAGATCGCGCGCCCGGGAGATCTATCTCGCCGGGCGGCGCATCGTTAGGCGCTGGATCCTATTGATCCGGCCGCCACAATCGTCGTCGTCGTCAAGCAGCAGTTTGAACCTCCTCCAGCGTCCGCACCGACTTCTACGGATATCTCTGCCTGCGTCGGATCTGGATCGGCTCGTCGTCACCCCCTTCCACGCGCCCCTCCGCTCCTTCCCCGCCGCCTCCCGCTCCGGCTGCAGCACCAGCCGACCGGCCTCAGGCAAGGAAGAAGGAGCCGCCACCCTCAGGCCGATCCGCTCCCTCGGCCCGCTGCTCGGCCTGCTCCAAGCCGATCCGCTCCGGGGGACGCACCACGTCGGCGCTGCTCCAGGGGACCTACCTCGCCGGCGCCGCATCGGGGGGCTCCGCCTGGTCGCCGGTCGATCCGCTCCACCTCGACAGCACCGCTCCAGGGGACCTACCTCGCCGGCGCCGCATCGGGGGGCTCCGCCCGGTCGCTCCGCCTGGTCGCCGGCTGCTCCGCCCGAGCGCCGCTCTTGGTAAAGGCCAATCGCGCCGTCGCCCGTCGGTGCCGACTGCCGCACACCGGCGCCGCCTTCCCCGCCTCCACTCTTCCCAGATCCGGCGCCGCCTCCGCCCGGGCCGGCACCTCCTCCCCGCGTCCGCCTCCTCCCGGGCCGGTGCCGCCTCTCCCGCGTCCGCCTCCGCCTGGGCCGGCTTCTCCTCCCCACGTTCGCCTTCACCCGGGCCGGCTTCTCCTCCCCCGCGTCCGCCTCCGCCCGGGCCGGTGCCACCCACTTCCCGTCGGAGCCTCCAAGAAGAGCTGCCTCAGTTTTGGATCGGATCTGAGTAGCCATACATAGAGAGCACACACACAAAAAAAAACATCCGTCCAGATCTGGTGTCCCGGTGAGTTACATGGAGGATCCACTGCTGCTGTTGTATCTTTTCTTTTCCTGATCACTGATCAGGGTTGAGTCGCCCACCACCCGTCGAACTCACATGTATCTACTCCGATATCGGTGTCGACTACACCGGCCTCTACCTCTTCGACTGTGCGGCCAGGCCGGGCACGCGATGCTGAGGGGACGCCTTCCCGCGTCGCATCTCGGTCATCCCGTCTGCACGTCTTCTCCGCCGGTTCGTCATCGCCACCACGGATCGGGATGCCTCCGCCGACTTCTTCCATCGTCGTCCCGTCTCGCGCGTACTCGGTCTGATCAGCCGATTATGCGCGATCCACCCGGCTCCCGTGACGTCCATCGTTGAGTACTACGAGCATCTTCTCCGAGCAACAGGGCTGCTGCTGTGTCGCCTCCTCAGGCCGCAGCACCGCCGCACGTGTGTCCTCTCGCTGTTGCATCTACATCGTCATCCCCTGTGCATCGACGACTGTGCTGCGCAACCTTTTGTGCGTCATCTGTCTGCACCTGGTCTTCGTCATGCTGATCGGGCCTTCTCGCCGACATCGAGCGATACCGCCGCCGCCGTACCTTGCGTCAGGATTGCTCGCCTTCGAGCCAGAGCGTCCGCCCGGACTGCTCGCCTTCGGGTAGAAGCGTCCGCTCCCACACTGTTTCTTCTACGTCCAGCACAACCACGTCTGGTTGGGGCCCTCTCCCTAGTATGTCCGCATCGCAACACGGTGTGTGTTGTCTCGACGCGCGTTGCGGTTCGCAAACCGGCATACGCCTCGGCCCTGGTGGCTTGACTGCATCGACTTCGGCATCGACCCTCCCGTTCCCGTCCCGTCTGCCTCGATTGCATCGCCGCTGTTCGTCTACATCCTCGACGGCCCTGACTGCGTCGACCTCGGCATCGCCCCCCTTCCACGACGACTGCCTCGACGCGTCTCCGTCATCACCATGGCGCCTCTTTTGCGCCCGCGGCTTCATTTGCGACTGCTTCGACATCGGTAACCCGACCACGGCCATCTCCAGCACGGCATCCTCGACCACGACTACTCCGCCCTCGCGCTCGGCTACCTCGACATCGGCACAAAGGGCTACCGCCTTGCTTGAGCTTCTCGTCGGTTTCTGCTCGATCCACAAGATACGCGACGCATCGGCGATTATGGCTGCGGGGATGTCGCTCTTGGCTTCTTCTCGATCTCACTGTCTGCGACGCTCCGTTGTAGATCATGGGGATGTTAGAGTACAATATATTTGGTAGTGTTAGAGTACAATATATGGTAGGATAGAGTCCAATTGGGATTACAATTCCTTGGACCATCTTGCCCCCCAAGTCTTGTACTTCTATATATACCGCCCTAGAGGCTCAATGCAATACATCCAATTCCACCTATTCCATCTTCCTTCAGAAAGTCTGCGGCAGTCCACTGAATTATGGGCATGAATGGCCAGCGCCAAGTGGGCAGCATCTTTTATAAGTTCCGCTCACTCCTTCGGCTTCTTAGTGTTTTTTTTGTCTTTTTTAGTCTTGTTTGTTTTTTCTTTGTATTATTCATAGAGACATAAATTTTTTTATTTTTTATTAAATAACTTTGAAAAATCTAACCATCGTTAGAATACAATTTCGGTTAAAAGACAAAAGCCGAAGCTACAAATATAAGCCAGATTGAATGGCCCTAACCACCGAATGCTAGCGGTAGCGTCCGCTGAGCGTGGAATTAAATTCGGTCCAAAAAAAACCAAATCGAATCTCAAATGGATCATTTAAGCGTTTGGAAGACGAACTAAGATTAAATGCAGTCCAGTGACGGTCGTTGTCGTTGAGTCGTTGTGACTAGGTGCCAGGTCTGGGACAGTTGGGTGATGGCTCGTTGTTCCTGCTGATATGATGCTCGCCGAGCGTGCAGAATACAAGTGATCTGATTACGGCGTTGAGCAGCTAGCAAAAACTGGAACCGGCCGGTCCAACGGTGGATCTAGAATTTTCAAAATAAGTATTGAAAGTTATAAAAATTTTATTCAATAGAAAACATAAAGATCTATAATAGCATAAATTAAAGTACAAATTATTCATAGTAGAGATAATATCTCGAATAATATAAAGAATTTAAAATTCAATAAATTCATTATTCATATGAATATGAATGTAATTCTAAGTGCTACAAGACTACAACAGACAAGAGCATCAAGGTGTAGTGAGATCAGATGACAGGTGTATGCTCCCAATCTAGTAAATGACATGTAGCAACAAAAGAATCTATGAGTCCAATTGAGTGCAGATTTTACATTATCTAAGGGCAGTCTCAATGCTTGAAATCATGACTAGTTTTTAATCTTCTAAGACACTATGATACAAACTACAGCTCCAATTCATCATTTCTTCGTGTGAGACTAGATCGAATCGTGACTAATCCTTTCATCCCCTTCCTGCACATACTCCCGCATCCTCTTCTCCTTTAGCAAGTGAAAATGCTTACGTGGCGTCGCGGAAGAAACCAGGTTCGCTGCAGCGCGTCTCTCGCTGGTTTCCTCGGCCTTGGATGACGTGCTGAAACAGTTTCCTCGTGAAGAAACGGTTTCCTTATCTCTCCTCTTTAATTACTATATCACATCATCAAAATGCTTACGTGACAAGCCTAATTAATATAAGAAACTACAGCATTGGGACTGCCCTAACTAATTTGAATTGCAACACCTCAAGGAACAGATAGAATACAATTATACAAGGCTTGGTCTCTACGGTTTACCGGTCCCCATCCTTGAACATTGAACATTCTGTTTTGCATTATTCAGTCATGAACATTGAACATATATACATTTGAACACTGTAACTGTAATATCTTAATGTTACATTCGGACCCACCTTAGATTCCACGTATCCAGATCTATCCTAGGTCTCACGGGGTTCACTCCTCGGTCTCCAGGTCTTAAATGAGCTATGCTCCCTATGCACTAAGCCGATGGGTTACCTGCAAGTAAGCCCTCAAAGCAACAACTTTATAAGTGGTATTGGACCCCCTCCTCCCAAAAGACTAGTCTGATGGGTAGAGACTCTCTCATACTTATAAATTGTGATTTTTTTTCTCTCCCACAATTCATGTGAGATTATTTTTTCTAACAATCTCCCCTCACATATGGATTATGCACACCGTACTCTTGGGAGATGTTAGGTGTTTGAGCTCTAATACCAATTGTTACATCCGGACCGACCGGGTTCACTCCCCGGGCTACCTGGGCTGCCTGTAAGCAAGCCCTCCAAGCAATAACTTTATAAGTGGTATTGAGTTTCTCCCTCAAAAGACTACTATGATGGGTGAAGACTCTATTATATTTATAAATTATATTTTTTTTCTCTCTCATAATTTATATGGGACTACTTTTCTTAACACTGAATATGAGAGAACCTAACACTGAATATGAGAGAAATCTGACAAAGACAAAACTATATACATTGCAAACAATGAAGCAATCAAGCAAACCAACCGGTGAACTGGTATCTGGTGAAGGCAAATCTGAAATCGCCTGCTTAAGCCTCAAGGCCTCAAGTGCTTAGTCGCTGCTCGCTTGCCTCGGCTTGGCCCTAACGCCCCATGCCCGCCGGTGCTGCCCCGGCCTCGCCTGGACCGTTGCTGTCATGCTGCCCGCGACGGCACGTCGGTGCGATGGCGACCGTGTGGCCACTGCGGCGTGCACGTGGCGGTGGCGTGGGTGAGACGCCGAGGCCCGAGTGTGGAGTGCCGACGGCGCCTGTGCCCGTGCGCCGTGTGCCCGCCGACCAGGTCCCTGGAGGCTAGAGTGCCCACCGCCCGAATGCCCGATGGAGCTAGGGATGGATGGCTCTCCGCTCTCGTCTCTTGGGGTTTCTTTTTCATAGGCAGATGGGCTGATCACTGATGGGCCAAATTGCCAAAAGAGGGCTAGGCCAGCACAAGCATTGAGGTGTGATGACGCGCGCACTACGCGGGAGTCGGGTGGATTCGGCCGCGCGCTGGGAGCGAATGAGACACAGTACCATCAATTTGAGAATACCAACTCATATATATATATATACACATGTAATATACCTAATATATAATGGATTTTATCAAAAAAAATTAGATGTTCAGCTGAACACCGATGAACTCAATTGGATCCGCTCCTCGGCCGGCCAAGTCGGCGCATGCATGCTGCTTCGGCGGCGCCATTTGCCACAGGTTGAGTGACGGACCTGACCTCGCTGTTACACGCGCCGCGACGGTGTAAAGGCCAGCGCCTCCCTACTTGCCCCGAGGGTTTGCCCGGCATTTCATCAGCCTGAGCAGCTCCGGCCGCCGCCGCGGCGCGTGCCGTGCATGGCTGCTAATGGAGCAGCTGGGCGAATTCGAGGACCAGCGACGCGCCGATGCTCTGACGCTGGCAGACCAAGCGGCCCAGTCATAGTCGCGCGTCCAGCCGGGCTGGCGACGGACGCGGAAGACAATTGGGCCGGTTGGATGCCTGAGGCATAGGCGTGGTGGCCTATACGGGAATTAGGCCTTTGTCCCAGGATCAATGCAGGGAATGGAGCCCGCGCAGCCGGAAGTCCGTCTGCTTTGGCGACACCGCATGTGAGGCAAATGTAGCCCATCTGGACGAGCTCAGAGATTGGGTTCCTTGGCCCAAGGAAAGCAGTTGGCATTTCTAGGCTCCTCTCAAAAAAGCCCAGACCAAAACTGAGAATCCCCAGGTTTAGATTCAATCTGAGACAGGGTTTTACTGCCTAAATATTTATTTCTATGAATTTGTTGCCAGACACCATCTTCATTATACAATCTCCACAGCCATTTGCACAAAAGACTAATGTTCATTTTTTTTTCTAGATCAAGTACACCCAGACCAACCTGATCTTTTGGAGAGCATATAATATTCTATTTAATTAAAAGATTTTTCCTATTAATATGGTCCTGCTGCCAAAATAACCTCTTTCTAAAATAATCCAGTCTCTTAAGTACCCCCTTTAGGTGCTAGGGAGAAAGAAAGCATGTAAATGGGAAGGCCACTGAGAACTGAATTAAGAAGAATCAGCCTTCCACCAACAGAAAGGTATTTACCCTTCGACCCACTTAATCTTTCTTCAAATCTATCCTCCACAGGTTGCCAGTCAATGTTTCTCAACCTATGAAAGTGCATTGGCATACCTAGGTATTTGGAAGGGAATTTACCAGCTTGACAACAGAACATTTTTGCATACTGGTCTTGATAGTCTTTTGCTTTGCCAAAACTAAAGAGCTCACTTCTATGAAAATTTATTTTCATACCAGCAAGCAGTTCATAAGAACAGACTAGTAATTTCAGATCTCTAGCTTGCTCCAGATTGTGATCCATAAACAACATGGTGTCATCAGCGTATTGTAAAAGTGACAACCCATCATCCACCAGGTGAGGGATCACACCAGTGACGAGACCCAATTTTTTAGCTCTGAGCACTAAAGTAGCCATCATATCATAAGCTTTTTTAGCTCTGAGCGCTAAATACCTAGGTATTTGCTGAAGGAAGGAGCACTTGACCATATCATAAGCTTTTTCAAAGATTTGCCCCCTTCTGTGTTTTTGCTTTCTACATTTTACATGTACTAGCAAGTATCCTCTACATATTTTAATATTGTTTGCTAGTTGCTAGCTAGTTGCTCGTGCTTTCTACTTTCAAATATTTTGCTTTTTCATGATGTCGCTCTTCATGCTGGTGATGGCGTCACCTGCGAGTCCCTCACGAACCACCACCACCAACTCTTCGCCGTGCTATACGGTCTCACCGTCTTCGCCAACTTAGGGCCCAACAGCACCACCTTCGTGCTGCCGGCGGAGCTGTTCCCGACGAGGATGCGCTCGACGTGCCACTCCATCAGCGCCGCGTCCGGGAAGGCCCGCGCCATCGTCGCCTCCTTCGGGGTGCAGAACCTCACGCTCAGCGGCGACATCAGCAAAGATCAAGCTCGCGCTCATCGTGCTCGCCGCAACCAACATGGCGGGGTTCTTCTTCACCTTCCTCATCCCCGAGACGATGGGGCGATCGCTCGAGGAGATCTCCGGCGAGGACGGCAACGCCGCTGGGGACAAGGCGGACAAGTCAGCTGCGACTTCTGCTTGAGGAATGCACTACATATACGTGTGATGTGTTTGCAGTTTTGCATGGATGTTACATTAGACGCTATAGTACCTGTCACACTATAAGGCTGGAATAAGGGGCAAGAATGTATACCTGCACAAACGTAAGCTGCCGTCTAAAAGTTCGAGTACTGTATTGAATACGCAGATTCAAGTCCAGCAAATCACAGGGGGTATTTAGTTGGCAGTGTTCGCTGCTAGTTACAAAGGCCTTTCGGTAGTTTGATCCTAAACATCCATATTACTAGCCATAAATCCCATCCAATTGCAGGGCTAGATGCTAAAATATTTTTCTTTACATTAAAATAGAGTTATAATCTAACAGTATTCTAACACCTATAATAAGAAATATAGTTGTATTCGGTACGTAACCGTAAGGACTTTTATATCTACATCTGATTAATTTGCATTAACTATAGCAGTTCTTTAGATCTGTTTACTCTGCATTGGTCTAAAGCTTGTTCTTTTCTTTTTTGAGAATTTCTAGTTTCTCAAGGCATTTTAGTTACATCTGTATATTATTATTATTATTATTATTATTATTATTATTATTATTATTATTATATAAATAAGGGGAGTAGAAACGTAGACAAACCCTCATTGCATCACTCAACACACAACAAATGCATGACTTCAAACTACAATGCCACCCTTTTTTTCCTACTGTTTGCTCTAACCATCATACTACAATGTTAGCCACTGCACATCAAAATTGAGTTAATTCCCATGAGATATTATTGATTTGAGTAGATGTATCCCGTAAGGCTCTTTAGCCCAATAGTGCATCCAGTTTGAAGATATACATATTACGTCGGCCCTTGCCCCTAAATCTGTACAGACCCCTAGGCCCTCCTTAACATGCTGACGAGTACCACGTCAGAATGCCATACAAACACAATATATAGATGCTGACAACTACCTCTAGAATAGCTGAAGCCTTTCGTACCCTCTCCAATTGCTCAGTTCGCTTGGGAGTCTCGAGCAAAACAGTCAACATCAACAGTTGGCCTTGTAGGTTGCTTGAATAGGACAGTTGCGCCTTGCAACTGCTCTGATGGTTCAATGGAACCCAGACCTTAGAAGGATGGTTGATGCTGTAGTAGCGTTCCATTGAGAAGGCAGAACACTCAGAGGCACTATTTAGGCACCTGAGAATCACCAGGGCAGCATGGCAACCTTAGCATTCAGATCTCATTCAGTAAAATTCTCATTCTCATCAGCTTGTTCACCCAAGCTCGAGCACTTTAATGCTGCCGCTAGAGTTGGCTGCCACTAACATGTTTGACCTCCCTCTCCAGCACACACTCGACACAAAGTGCTGACTATCATCATTTGTCTCTTGCCCGGTCATGGGGTCGATTGAACCGAACTTATGAGAAGTAATTGGCATGGGAAAGGTTTTGTAATAAGAAAATACCTGCACGCCAACAACAAATACATGAGAAGTTTTTCCACTAAAAGATTGATTAGCACACTTCAATTGGCACACTAGCTGTGTCTAAAAAATAGGATTTATAAAGCTGTGAGCTGAATTTCAGATTTTGAAGCTTTCGTGAATTAATAGTTCCTCACACGAACACATGAAATGTTCCAAGCTAACCCTTCAAGAGGGCATAATCTGAACTGATCATCCCGAATTACAAACACTTATGTGCCTCAGCATATCACCTGATTAAGGTGTTGCAGAGTAAGGGCGACACCATCAAGCCATCAATATTAGAGGGTTCGACGGTTCACCGATATGGTTGGGGGAGGGGGCCTACAAAGGGCACAGCACGGCTGGGCTGGGGATGATTGTCCCAAGGGGGGATTGGGGCAAAACAGAATGCCTGAAGTCACATTAGTGGGGGGTTGTGGAGGGTGAGGGGCATGGAGTTGTCAAAACTCAACTATTGAAAAAATTACAATTCTTCTAAAGGCATAACAATTCACTTAACAAGCACCGTGGCTGCTGTTCCAACGAAAGTTTTGCACTCAACATAACTCGATTTAGCTTGACAGCATCTCAAATAATACAAGTGCAGCACAACAAGGCAAATGTACACATTAAATACAATACTCACTTCATTATTTTCAGAACCACATGCTATGTATCCGTCGTGAACAGATAACCCTACAAAATTCTGCATGAACAATTATTAGTGGGGTTGACTATACATTGATTCCAAAACGAGTTACCAAATGAAAAGGAAAAATCGATATATAAGACCTTTTCATACCTTCTCATTGGTATGACCACTCAATGTCAGACTGCAAGCACTAGTAGATAATCCACTGGAATTAGTCCGGTTGAGATCCCATATCTTCAAGGTGTTGTCAGTTGATGCAGAGATAAGCGTTTCTGGATCCAAGAATCGTACGTAGCTGACAGCTTTCCCATGTCCAGAAATAGTACACCAAGGGATTCTTGTATTCCTCAGATCATAACAGTATATCTTATAATCGGCTGAGCCAAAAGCTAACATACGAGAGGAGTATGGGGAGAACTGTACACAGCACACATTGGCCACATTTCTGATTGTATCGATGCAATTTTTCTGGTAACAAAACATTTACTCACATTAAAAAATGGAACCAGGAACATGAAAATGTAGCTACGGAAGATGGAAATAGAGTGAGTAAGATCAAAGTTTGTAAATGTATGACTGTTGTTGCGTAGCAATGGTCAAAAGAAAAGGAGTCATTGGACTCTTTCGGTATTGTTCAAAGTTTGACTCTCTAAAAGAAACCAAGCCATCTAGGGTACAGAAAAAACTGAATTGCATTTCTGAGGTTTTAACCAGCCCAGCTCAGCACAATCTGAACTAGCTTCAGCTTTTTCTCATGGGAATGCAATACCAATCCAGATAGGAATAACTTAACAGTTTAATATTTCCAATTTATAACACCATGTCTCACTTGACTGTGTATTATCTGACATGCTTAACGCCAGATATAGAAAAATATGAGTAATATAACACCATGTTTGGAATAGAGACTACTAAAACTATATTGTTATTTTGTTAAACAAAAAGTAGATCAAACTATGTAGTTCAGTAACATGCCTGGTTAATACTCCAAACTTTCACACAACAATCATCACTCCCGCTTGCCAATTTAGTTGGATCCACCTCTGAGAAACTCACAGACCAAGCTCTTTTCCGGTGCTCTGTAAACTGCATAAATCCTTGACCAGAGCTTGCATCCCATAGCTGCATTCCACAGTATGATTAAACCAAATGGCACAAAGGAAGGAAAAATGTGCAGTGCGGTTCTACGTATCTGATGCTTATAACAGAGGTTAATTTATGCTCCCTGTTGAAGCATGGAAAAGATAGCAATGACTCATCCACACCATTGGAAGAGCGAATGAACGACAACAACTGATGGAAAGGAATAGCAGTTCAAAATGGAACATGATTTTTCGTAGCAAATTGTAAGTGTTGAATGCTAATAGAAAACCAGAACTGCTCTTTTTTGTTATAAAGCAACTACAAGAGAACCAGCGTACATGAGAAAATTATTATTGCCCCCCCCCCCCTAATGGGCCCCCCTCCCTCTCCCAAAAAGAGATACCAGACGAATGAAAACTTAACTGAAATGCTGAATTATGAATAGATTTTGTGTTAAACTCAGCACAACGAAAACGCTATCCTCAACCAGCACAGTACTACAGTGTGTTGCTGTTTCCTGAGCATAGCCTGAAGGTTGCACCAGGTTCACATTCAGAGCACTTGTTTCAACAATCAATCTACTTGTGCTCCCTTCTGTTATGAATATTGTGTGTATATATTGAAGAGGCCCACTGGGCAATATGTATAAGGAGTACAAAAGGAATATACCATATAGAGATAAGAAAGGCATATAAGAAATAGAATATAAACTCTATGTTCTTAACACCCCTCTTAAATACAAGACGTATGCAATAGCATTGCATTTGAAAGAGTTGATATTAAAATAGGGAAATCCAAAATCCAAGTGTTTTAAACGTCGTCGTAGCACGCGGCTCTACAAAATTGTGTCGAAAATAGAACTCCATCCGAGGTCGTGCAGTAGCCCATAAAGCATATGGCATATAGGGAGTACATTGGGAAACATGTAACAGTACATCCATTAGATACGTACCTGAACAGTGCCATCATAGTCTGTTGATGCCAAGTAGTTCTTTATGTAGTTGTTCCAACATACACAAGTAAGCTTGGACTTACTAGGCATCTCTATTAATGGATAATGAATATCAACACGATCATTTAAAAGAGCATCAAATTCGAATATTTTAATTTTCTTTGAAACCCCAGCAGCAGCAAAATATTCTTCATCCCGATCAAAACTCAAAGAACAAATCACATTTGAAGAGTTAAGTATATCTGCATTCTTCAAAATCCCTCGTACTTCAAACCTATTATGCCGGGCATATTTGCATAAACCATCAAAAAAGCATCCAAGATGGTCTGATTGCTCGGTCACAGCATCAGCATCACTGTGAAGTTTGTAAAAGTTTTCACGGACCCGCAAAGCATCATTATCCAAACGTTTGGTTACAATACTTTCAGAAGTGTCAACAGTGGACCTCATGGAGTAATATGCATTCTCAAGCTGCTCCAAATTCCTCATCACCCTCTCCTCATATATGCTTGACCTACACAATGATGGTAGCAAACCTGACAACGATGCACTTCTCGGGGCATTTGCAGAAGCTCCTGTCAAATCATTAGAACCTGCCGGTACATCCATGTCCTCTAAACTAAATCCCATCCTCATTGAGTGTCTTCTCTCAACCTCTGCAATATCTATTTGTAAGCTTACAAGATCTGCTGATAGCTTGGCAGCCTGCATCTCCTTTTCTCCTTTCAGCTCAGAAAGGAAATTCAGCAGCAAACCAGATTCTGTGTCTTTTTCATTGACAGTAACAGGTGCCTGATCTAACAAGGACAAATCTCGACCCTCATTTATCAAGTCACATCCTAGAATGTCTCTGACGAAAAAGCAAAATGACTATTAGGCATAAATTGATGTGGAATTATTATGTCCAGTCTGCAGATGGCAAAAAAATCATCTAATTAGACGCAAAAGGAATACTAATGAGCAGATTTCATATAATGTTTGCGTGCAATGAACAAATAAAGGATTCCTTAGACCCAACAACAGCACTTCTCTATGAACTTAGGTGTTCTTTTTCATGGCACAAATAAGGTAACAAAAACCTCAACTCCCTGTATAATTCTATGAACAAAGCTCAAGAATTAGAGAAAGGGCTGCCCTCCAAGTACAGTTATGGAGAACAGAAGCAAACAAAGGTAATATAGGTGCCAAGAATAACAGGAGCTCAATTTACAATGAAATAACCATGTATCCAGATATCTTCCTTTCGTTCCACTGGAGAAATAAACTGCTTTAGACTTCGAGTGTAACTTACAAAATTCACCAAAATGGAACCCAATGAACATTTGGTTCTATTCACCTAATCAGTAAGCAATTGTCTTGTTTTATGCCAAGGATAGAGATGAATATGCTCACCTTGCCTTTGGTCGAGAACAAGGATCTGGATGCAGTAACCAAAGACAGAAACCAGCCTCCTTAGGACTTTCTGAAAGAAAATTTGGAGGAAGAATTCGATGGCGAAGATCTGACATTGCAGCACAATGCACCTCCCACATCTCACAACAGCAAAAGAGCTGATGAAAAAAATAAGCTCATTAAATACCCTACCTGCCAGGCTGAAGATAGAATATACAGAATTGCATGGAAACTAGAAAAGCTATTAAACTCTGTGATTTCCAGTAGAAAGTATAGTCAATTGTTTGTGCACGCATGTGCTAAGGCTACTAGTGGAATATCATGTAAGGCTGTAATACTGAGAAACTAGATAAGATTTAATTGAATATGGTAAAAAAAGGATAGTAATCTGCCCTTTCATATAACTTAGATAAACAGAGAATATCAGAATATTCCATCAAACAACAAGAGTATTCCATGGTGTCAATCACGATAGCACATATCAATCAGATTCTCTAATTTGTAGGAAAAAGATTATGATATAGTAACAGATACTTTCGGCAGTCCAACTGTTGCTGAAAAAACATAGAAAACAACATGCCCATCAAATTCTTTATTAACTAGGAAACACTATGATATACGAGTGCCAAAAGTTTACCGGTTACCCACTCATAAGGAGAATCAACAACTAAAAAACACGTGAACTTGTTGTCAATGGCCAAAGTAAAACCGTCCATAATATTACCTATTGAGGTGCAAACAAATAGTATTTTCACAGTGTCACTTCACTTCTATAAGCATTCAAAGTGTCCAGAGATCCTCTATGAATACTATTGCAGGACATGTCATGAGAATTATCAACATACCTCAAATAGAAGAACCCCAAGGCTGTAGATGTTTGATGGGAATCCGCCTTTCAATTGACTGAGCTCTTCTGGACTTTTGTACCAGCTTTCCTCCAGCATCCTCAATTCAAACACTGATTGATGGTTGCCAGAATTAGATAGACGCTGGGCATAAGATGTATTACTGCCAAAGTAGGGTTCACTAAACTTAAAACGTTCTTTGACAGTGCAACTAGAATTTGCCTGCCATGAAACACCCGGATCAACGTCTTCACTTTGGTTGCCCCCTCTGTGGTCAGTGCGAAAGGCATGTATGGGCCGCCTGAAAGCAATGGAGCCTTGCTTACAGACCTTTTGATACTTTAGGATTGAATTGCCATTGCCATTAGACCCTTGGTGCTCAACTTTCTGATCAAAGCATCTTTTTCTATTGAAAATATCATCTGTGGCGATATCTGGTTTAGCCGGGGCTGATAAATCTTGTGTAGTATAAGAACCAATATATTTAGGTTGGTTTGAAGATGAGATTGTAAAATATGAGGGGCACAAATGCTGTAAAGTAAAACCCTTTGCATGAGATTTGTCTACGAGATCAAGGATCTGCTTAAATAAATACATTTTCTCAAACTTGCTCATTGTTTGGCACGAAGGCTTAATTAGTTCCCTCAGGCTCGTTCCCTCACACTGAGATTCTAAAACATTTTCACCACTGTTGATAAGCATACCATCCACTCTGGCCATAGAGTCATGTGGTGAGTTAGGAATCTTATCCATAGGGATTCTGGGCCTTGCATTAGCTTGGACTTGGATCTCCTCCCGAGCACCTTGGTAGGCAACCCCTTTACCCTTCAATACAGTCTTAAATGGGAATCCCTGAACCCCAGCTGCAGGTGTTATAGTCTTACTCCTCATCTGATCAAGAATTCTATTTGAAAAGCTACTCACTTTGAGAGCATTCTCCCTTTCAACTTGCTGCTCAGTCTGATTAGGCCGGGAAGACAAGAGAGGCTGCTGATTACCAAATGGCAGGTTGAACTCATCATTCACATTGTCGCCACGGCTCACTGCCATTTCCTTGCTAGATGCATCAATATTCTGTGAGATCATATTGTTTCCAAGGCTCACCTCCAAAATTTCCCTGCTAGCCACATCGCCAGTCCTCAAGTTTGCAGTGTCGCCATGACTCACTGCTAAGTTTTCCCTGCTGGCCACATCATTAGTTCTCCATGCCATTCGCGTAAAATTACCCCAGAGTCCCCTCATAACAGTAGGCCCCTCCCCACTGCTTGAGCTTCCACCAGCAGAAACCTCAGGTTGAACATCAGTGTTGATGCAATTCTTCAACGTGAGCTCCTCCACCCTCTCGTCTGCATTGTTCAAACAACACTGGATCACACTGTCTGGCCTCGACTCAGAATTCGACAGGCCAACACTAGTCAATCCCCTCGCACCATCTGTGCTGCCTGCAAACCCGCCCAACGAATTAAAGAAGGAGAAATGCTCAGACCAATCTATGCCCTGCGGGAGCGGGAGCGGCGTGGCGGGCATCTCCAGCGTCTCACTGCCGGACGGCTGCTGCGCGGGCTGCCCATTCTCCTTGCTGCCCTTAATCTGCACATCGCCGGTCGTGCTGCCGCCGGCACCGGCCACCTCAGCCGCCGTCGTACCTTCCATCGCACCCAAACCTACTCTACCAAAACCACGCAGCCCAACCCACACCCTCGCAATAAGATCACGCCACACCGAAGCATCCTCCCCGATTCAGTGGTTGGGAGCCATACCTCGCGGCGGGCACAACCAAACCCGCAAGCTCACGTCGGCCATCTCAGGCTCAGCACCACAAGTCCACCCGAGAGCGACGACGATCCCGCGCGATTAGCTGTAGGTTAGACCAGCGATTAGGATTCGTCGACCCCAAACAGCGATATTTTGTACCAAAAAGAGGGCCACACGTTACCAAAACGTACCGCGGAAAAGCCGACGGCGCCGCGCGGGCGAGCTCCGCGCCTCCGGGGGCAGCGAATCCGCGACAGAAGGGCGAGGGCGGCGCGCCCCGGGGAGCCCGAGAATTTCCCGAAACGGAAAGGCGCTTAGGTTTCCTCTTCACGCTTTGAGAGTGTGCGGAAGAGAGAAGCAGTCCATGGACGAGGAGGAAGAAGTGGTGCGATTAAACAAAGGAATCGCGGATGGGGAAAGGATTTTCTGGGAAATTCGGGTGCGAGTTATGCTTCCTTCGCTTTTGCGCTGCCTCTCACGCTTCCCTGATTAGTTGGCAAGTTGCAATACTGCCTCTTGTTTCGGTCAAAATTACCGGAAAAATCCTACCGCTTTGGTGCCTTGGTTTGTGGTGCCAAGCCTTTTGTGGCCATCTGGTAGAGTTTATTACTCGAAGTGAACAGTCAACGTGGTCTAATGGCACGCGGTTGCGTGCACTGTACAGAAGGTCCTGGAAGCGACCACGTGTTGCGTTCTTGCTGCTTAAACACCAAAGCCATGCAAATTTCGTCTTCAAATTATTTCAACATAGCAGTGCGTGGCTGAAATGGCTCGCTAGTAACTGTACAGCTACAGGATTCGTATGGTTTTGATGTAGTAGTACTACAGTTGAACTAGGCGCATAGGTACAGTGGTCTCACTTCTTGTCCTTATCTTCGGAGTTGAGTTCTCCTTTCTGAAAGAACGGCAGCACGCTCGTGGCTGGGATTTTAACAAGGCCTATCACTCTTGCACCTTATCCTGGTGCTAACACGTCCGAGGGAGGATAAATTCAGTCCTAATCGACGAAAAGCACCACTCCGTGACAGCCTCAAGATTTTCATCTGCGTCGACTGCAACATCTCACCTCCACTCACGTTTCACCTCGCCTCGATCGGCCGCGCCGCCCCGCCCCGCTTGACGTGCGCGCACAACGAACGGAGGGAGAAGCGCCGCCGGTTGCGCGGCGCGACGTGGCGCAATCCTCGCCACGACCCCCGCGCCTCTAAACTACTCCGGCTCGCCGCCCCCGCGTGATCTTGATTCGCACGGCAGCCTGTGAGGCCAGGAGACGCGGCCCCAGATTTTATTATTCTCGTAACGGTCCAAGGCTGCGTACCATGCGGCCCCGGATTCTACGGTTCTAGTACTGGTCCAAGGTTGTGCTAAGTACCACGCTTATCGTCTCCGTCGTTCGTACCGCTCCGCTGTTTCTCGCTTCAAGTAAGACGGCATATTCTACTACTGGTAGTGGTAGTGCTACAGTTCCTGCTCAGGACAAGGGCTTGATTCTCCTTAAAGAAATGCAGATGTCGTCATCTCGTTAAGCCTTGGGGAACCTCCAAAAAAAAGTATTGTGAGCCAATACTTTATGATTTCTCCTGCGAGGCCTACACTAGCGTGAGCGAGAGGGTCAGAATTTTTAAAAAATAAATCAATCTTTAATTCAACATGCGTAGATAAATTATCTCTTTTTTTCTAAAGAATAACCCTTGGTGGTAGACACACCGAGTGACTAGGGCTAGTCACACTGCAGCTGGCCAATGCGCGACTGAGGTCCAGTCGCACGGTGGGCCACGACTCGGGCCCAACCGCGCACTGGTCACATGATTGATGTCCAGTCGTGCGTTGGTCAAACGACTGCGCTCAATCACATGGCCAACGAGCGACTGAAAGCCGCTAATCCGATTTTTTTAAATAGTATTATTTTATTAATATCATAAAAATAAAAGCTTCATAAAAAATCAGAAATGACATTCTATAGCTATTTGAAACGTTCTCACATTGGCACTAACTTCTTTTCTTACATCGATGCTGGTGAAATGCTCTTGCACTGGCAATAACTTCATTTCTTAAACACTTCGATGCTCGGAGTGTTGTACGTATATATTTTTCTTTTGTGGTTAATAGTAGATGATTTCTTTTTTTCATTTTATTCGGAAGGCTTTTATAGTTCAGAGATATTATTTAGTTAGATTAATTGATATTATTTAGTTGGATTAATTAGACAGAATGTACGTACAATGGAAAGTTGAATGAACATAGCTTGATAAAAAAACTGTATGTGTGCATCAAAATTACATATGTTTTTTTATTATATGATCAATTGGATAAATATTTTGTAAGCCTCGGTATGCACGAGAATATAGCAAAGAAGATAAGATTTCAAACCCAACATAATACTTCATAATGAAGGTATGGATTACATGATGTGTGGCATTTGGTTAGCTGCATATGTTTACCTCGCTATTCCTACGGTATAAATGGCAACATGCACGAACCATCGATCCGAACTACAACTACGATACAAAGAAGTCTTTTGAAAAGGAAAATACTTGACGGATGAAAATCAAGTTAGTCTTGCGGGCATACATCCTACTCCCCCAGCGGACTCTCCTCTAGTCTTCAAGATATTGTTCGTGTATCTTCCGCATGCTCTCCATGTATTCTTCATTTTTTTTTCTCTTCTCCCCGTTCATGATCATGCCCCCTTCATTTTAGCAACAGTCGTAGGCTTGTACATGATAAGATTCATATCCTCTTTAGTTGACTGCTATTCCCATGTATACCTTCTTCCTTGTTATCATAGACGAACAAATTAGTACTGTTTGAAATAGGTAGAATGAAAATCTCGGTAGAAGACTTACATATACCCATGTCATGGTGTACTCGCACACATAGCCATCTTGGTTTTGTACGCTAACAAGTCCATACTTAGCCTACACAACACAAGGTAGTGTACGATTTTTGGTACAAAGCTGTTAGGATTTGTTAGTGAAACATGGCCCTTACGGTTCTTTAGTTCGAAAGGGCCATCCATTAGTCCCTTTCCCTTCCCTTCCCCGCTTCCAGCTGAGGGAGGTTTCTAACAGGTAAAAGCTTTAGGGACAACTATATAGTTCAGCATGTATTTCTACCTAATGAATACATCGTCGTACTTGTTTGGGCTGTTGATCCATTGGAAGTAGCAATGCTCCTTTGGCTGTAATACATAAATATAGTTACCCATATTTGCAATGCATATTGTTGTGGTTACTAGCCAAACAATGAAATATATATTGGTGGAGCTTTTGTGTACAAAGAAATGAGAAGCCCCCTTCGCTCTTGGGATCTCCCCCAGGGACCTTTATATAGTCGTCATGCCTTCCTTTTTACAACTCTACCCCCAATTATAGGTATTGCTCTAGGATATACTTGTCTTTTATATTCTCTATTGGGCCTTGTGAGTTTGCACTCTTTTACCACCTCTACAATATTGTGTGGGCATCTTGCTGGGGCCCTTGACCAAGCGGGTCGAACGGGCTAAGATGGAGGCTATCTCTTCAACACACATGCAATGTGAAATATTGAGAGACATGACTCACACGGTAATCCTTGCAGATCATGTATTGATAGGGATGGAAACAGATCGGATATGAATGAATAGTTTTAAATACAAATACAAATACATATTTTTAAAACAAATATGAATATGAATTCGAATATTCTCGAATACAAATACGAATCGAATGTCATAATGAATACAAATTTGAATCGAATATGTCCTTAATTTGGTCGAATACGAATATCCTCCTACAACTTCTGTAACAAACGTAGGTAGAATAAATTTATATAACATGATTGCATGACTACACCGTCTACACTATACATAAACAGATCGAATATGAATTGAATAGTTTTGAATACGAATATGAATATTCTCGAATACGAATATGAGTACGATCATTCTCAAGTACAGATATGAATATTGTCGAATATGAACGTGAATTTTTTCGAATATGGATAGCGGTTAGCTAGCTGGTCATGGTTGTCTACCCACCGCATGTGAAAAGTGGATAGCGGTTAGCTAGTTGCATTTGTCGATTCGAACGTGGCAAAACTAAAAGCGATAATGCCACATGCCTAGGGGTGTGTACCATGTACTGATAGGCCAACGACGTGGACATCGATATGGTGTGAGCTGACCATAGATTCATCGGTGCAATTGCACAAGTTTAATTAGTTGCTATAACAATACGTAGGTAAATACACAATCCGTTCAATGCATTATCGTATGTGGGGTAGTGGTACACATGGGCCAACTGTACTTGAACTCTCCTTGGAATAAGCTTGGACCATCAGGACATATTTCCAGCCATGGCGCTTGCATGCTTCAAAGTAGGACGTCCATGACCTTGTTCGCTCGAGGGGCCTCAACTCCTAACCGATGACTTCCGCAAAACGAATCCATAAGCATTTCACAGTAACATCAAACACCGCTGGGTCTAACGAGAAACTATAAGTCAGCCGCAACAACACCTTTTCTATTTTAAGATTGTCTCGAGGTTTGTATGAAATAGTGTGGTTTGCAAGAAACTACTTAAATCAACCCCATATGATCCCTCTTGAACTTCATAATACCCATAATATACTCCACAAGCATGTTGGGATGATATATATATATATATCACACGACCCAAAATATTCAGAGCACAATGAAATTATAGAAATTATGCCTCCTACGTCAAGCATCATAAAAACCAAATTAAACTACACCCCCACACATATGAACCGTGCCATACATACCAAACTATAATTTTTACTACAACATACAAATGACCTAAAATACGATGGCTAACTCATGCGCGTTTAAACCTAACCACCCTATCTCTTGCATTAGTCGTCTACAAATGGGGCTAACTGGCCATTCGTACGCTGCAACACCAAAAAAAACATATATTCTAATACAATACACACAACATTATCACTAAAAGATATGGATCTACAACTAGAAACTCTAGTTCTGCAACTAATCTATGTTTGTTATTATTAACCTATCATGTTTTCATTGAAACGATAAACAAATTACAAGAACAACGAGAACTAACCATAAAAGAAGCGTACACGTGAAGAGACGGGCAGAATCTCCTCCTTCCCTCTCTTCCCCTCTCCTTCTCTCTTTCTCCCAACTAGGCTTTATGTCGTCCGCTCATTCTGCGACTGGGTGTCGGTACCTTCAGTCATGTGACGAACACGCAACTAAGGGTCTCAGTTGCGTGCTCGCAGCGTGATTAGGCCCTGTCATGCATTGGGCACGTGATGGAAGGTTATTCCTGAAAAATATTTATTTACGTAAATTAAATTAAAAATGATTTATTTAAAAAAAAAACTCCTGAGGGTGAGACCTTCCCCTGATACTACCTTCTCGATCGCCATTCGCAGCGTGACCTGCCTGGGTGGTTTATTTGTGTAAAAATTGTTTATTTTAAAAGAACTTGAGGCCTTCCCCTGATATACCTTCTCGATTGCCGTCTGCAGCGTGATCTGTCGCGGTCGATGCGCCGGTAGGCCGCGAGATCGGCAATCACGAGGACCAACGTCCCTTCCGTCTATCTGATGATGAGGTGCCCACGAAGCCAGAGGGTTCAACAAAACCAGATAGGACCGAACAACTTGAGACAGGTGAGATTAGTTATGTTTTGGTTGGTCGTGTCGTTGAGAAGAACGCATAGAAAGTCGGGTCAGTAAAACACGGCCAGACTGGATATGTACAGCCCTGCACGAAGGCATGTATGTACCTTTGTAAGGCAGCACAGCGCCGTCTCACCTAAACACCCAAGCTAAACACTATTCGATCATTTTTTTTCTCCATGTACTAAATTGTGGTTTTCAAATGCTTTCTCAATGTGCTCTGAACTCTGAAGAAACTCTTTCTCTCTCTTAGGTGTAGGGGTGGAAAATAGGTATGAATTATTCATATTATTTAGTTACTGTATTCGGTAGGATATAGATATGGAAGAGATTTTTTCATACGATTAATAATTTCTCCTATCCGTATTCGAATTCGCATAAAAATATGAATACGAATATGATCTGTACTTTTATCATTCGAAATTTTATTTTATCCGGCTTGTATTTGGCGAAGCAATATACATATTTTATTGCAATATGACCAATTAGTTGGACAAGTTTTTTTAATTCAATATAAATTTGTGTTTCTTTAGGTAAGGTAAATTAATTAGAACGACCAAGCATGACTATATGAGGATAAAATATCATTAATATCTTCATATTACATAGGTTATAAGGATAAACAGTTGGACGACTAGCCCAAATCGCCTAACTATGGAGCAACGTATAGTCAAAACTGTGATATATATATATAATACTATAATTTAGAATTAAAAATTAATCATTTAAACAAAATTCAACTGGGCTGTCTGTGTATTTTCAGTTGGGCGGAAACGGGAGGGAGTCATCGTCTTAACGCAGGTCGAAAATATGGGCCCCAAATAGAACGGGCCGAGCCCAGTCATCAGGCCCTCCCCCAAACACGAAACATCCATCCATTCGGAGGTTTATCCCAACCCAAAACCAGCTGCTGAGGACCGAGGACCGGGGCTGGAGCTCACGCATTGGGACCCCCGAGCTGGCGGTGTCGGCTGCTGAGGTCGCCGAGGAGGAGAATCGGGCGAGGGAGGCCGAGGAGAGGAATTTGATCATCGACCGGCCCCTGAGGTTCAACCGGGTGAAGCTGCCTAAGGGGTTGAAATTGTCACGGGGAGAGGCGCGGAGGATTGCACAATTCAGGGAAATGCCATACATTTCGCCATGCTCTGACTTCTCGCATCTGCGGTCCGGGTCGCCTGAGAAGGAGAAGCATGCTTGGACGGTGGTTCATGAGATTCTAAGCCTGACACTTGAGAAGCGCACGCTGGTGGATCACCTGACGCACTTCCGGGAGGAGTTCCGGTTCTCACAACCTCTGCAGGGGATGCTCATCCGCCACCCAGACATGTTTTATGTGTCGCTCAAGCGGGACAGGGACTCAGTGCTCCACCGTGAGGCATACAGAAACTCCCAGCTGGTCGAGAAGAACAAGCTTGTGCTGCTTAAGGAGAAGATGAGGACTCTTATTGCAATTCCACGTTTCCGTAGAAGGGGTGTACCAAGGACTAGTGAGGAGACTGAGGGAGCTGTGCAAGTGTTGAATGAAGGAAGCGTTGTAGAAGATGATGAAGACGAGGGGTTGTGGGATATGGAGGACTTGATTACTGAAATTTCTGGTGGTAAATCCGATGCTTACTACCACTGGGGAGATGGTTGGGTTGGCGAGACTCACCACCAGACTTTGAAGATGGTGATGACTCAAGTCCTCAAGAAGTCAAGGTGACTATGCAAAAATACAGCAAGTTCTGCCAACGGCAAGGCACCTGTTCCTGTATTTCCTGATGGCAGACCGAGGGAACGGTGGTAAATTGAGCTATTTTGATCATTGATAGAATTCTTAATCTCAATTTGTAGTTCTTTCATCATATCTGATTGCAAAGCCCTTTGTCCTTTGAGGCGCCCTGCAGATATTTGTTACCAAGCACATCAATAGCATGTCATGTTTTGAACAACCTACAAGAAATCATTGAAATTGTCACAAATATAATCCTCTGATGAATGTTAAATCTCAGTAAGTGTCACTGGGACCTAGGGCGTTAGCACTTGTAAACTTCTCCATTAGCCAGTGCTTTTTAAAGTTGATGGCAAAGCAGTAAGATGGAGACAAAAAATTCAAACCACTGAAGTAGTGGAATGTCCACACTGAACTGAAACAAAAAAAAAGGACTTTGTAAAAACTCAAGAATGCATGCATATCTCTTGCAGTTTACTATTATGTTGTATTTTAAATTGATCACAATTTGATGACCGAAACTGGATTCGGGGATCTTTTGAAAATGCGACCCTGGAACATATACTCCGTTACCTTATCTTTGTCGGCCATAACTTTCAGAAGC
The DNA here is from genome assembly GCA_036346265.1 of Melocanna baccifera. NCBI lineage: Eukaryota > Viridiplantae > Streptophyta > Magnoliopsida > Poales > Poaceae > Melocanna > Melocanna baccifera. Next base: position 26,993,601 of record CM070688.1, read on the forward strand.
ATTCAATGTTTTGTCAGTTAAGCAAACATTCTGGATCCTCACTGTGTAAAACCACAGTTTCAGTTTCTGTCCTTACTAATTCACACGTTCAGCAATACAATGTGTTTGTTCTTTTAATGTTTTTGGCGTCAGCTATAGGATGATTCAGCATGGAATGCTTATAATTCGGTAACTATTTCTCCTGATGATCTGTGTATTTGGTTTAAAGAAACTATTACTCGTTATTTATTCACTGTATTTGCATTTGGTTTTACATAAAGATGCTGCTGCATACCGCATGCCTCTCATGTACAACACTCAAATCACTTTTAGTCAGTGATTACTCCTATGCATTTGATTTTTATTGACTATTTACACATTTTAGTTTGGTATCTGTTGCTAATAGTTTCTGACAGAGTGCTGTTTTGGCTCCTAATTTATCTTGTTGCACATGTGCACTTTCGGCTCGAAATCTTCTGGTTTTGCACATGTGTACTGTTCACACCATGAATACTACCATGAACATAATTTGTCGCATCAACAAAACCATGAACAATAATTCATGCGCGTTGCAACTTCTCTTCCTTTCGGCGATAGCTCATCCTCAAGCTGTGGTGACGGCCATTGCTATAGCACCAGAAGATCCTAAGTTGACGAGATACTGTGACGTTTACTGACGACTTTGAAGACCGTGGCCTCCACGTGCAGGTACTGCAATATTGATGACATCTGCAATTGCCACGACCGCGATGTAGTAGGTTTTCACGATACGGTTGTCGTGACAGGCTTTGGCAGGGCTACGGTGGCCTTAGGCAACACTGTGATATGACATGCCACAGTCGGGACAGGCGTTGGTAGTACCACAGCAGGTCGCGGCAGTGACATAGTTGCCGCGGCAGGTGTCACCAGAACCATAGTTGTCACGACATGTTCTGCCGGTGTCATGGCGGCTATTGGGAACAGCGTCGTTGTCGCCTCTTGTTGCACCTTCTTTTGATTCATAATCTTCTTCAAGGGGGTATGCATACTGAGAAAGATGGCTGCTATCTTCTCGTTGATGTCAGCAATCTTGTTGGCGTTAATCTTTATCGTAGTCAACGACTCGGTGATAGGAATCATGGTAGCAGAAGTCGTGGAAAAGAGTCGACTGCTCTGATACCAAATGTGATGAATATTAGTTCATCGGGGTAAACACTGTCGGGAGGAAGGCTGTGTGACATCGGCTTGGTAGGATGAGAGATTTGACTATAAACTGGAGTGATAGAACATAAGAAAGAGACTAGATCAATTCATCTTTATTGATTGATTGATAATAGATACATGTTAGCCTTTTTATAAGAATGGTATGACTTAATTTTTTAAAAATAATCTCTATATTTAAAGAAACCTATATATCTTTAAGGAAATATATCTCTAATAAATAGAATATATCTATAAATTAATGAACTCATCTAATATGAAAGTAAACCTATCTAATATGAAGCTAACTATCCTTACTAATTTGATATGGTCACGACTTGCTGCTACAGTATATGGCACTGTTGGTGTGCATGAACAGTTGACATATGTGAACAGTACCATTGACTGTACATCTGCACTTAATCCTGCACCCTGACAATTAAATACTAGGGTGTAGATTACGAAATATGTTGAAGGGGATATTTCCGTTTTCTTCGTTCAGAGAGGCACGATTGATGAAGCATGTTCAAATATGCACTGCTTGGCCCTTGCAGAAGAAAATGCGCATCTGCGCCTCTGACGAACTAGACAGCTAGGACGAGAACGCTAGCACACGTCATTGCCAGTTGTACACTTGTACTGCCGGTGGGGCCACGGTCCAGAATGACGCGGCCCTGCGGCCGGAACGCGCAGCCCGTCTCCCTCGCACGGCGGCGCGCTCTGCGGCCTTCCGGCCTAGACGTACGTACGAAGGGTACAACGCGCGGTTCTCTCGGACTCGCCGCAAAAGAAAAACCAACCGGTCGGGCCGGGTCCAGCGGCGCGTGTGCCTTGGGATCTGACGCACCCACGGTCCTCGCCTCCTACCGCGCCACTGGCCGCAGCGCGCGCCGAGTCGCCGCCTGACCTCGTCGAACCGCGGGTGTCTGCAGTGTGTGGATTTTTTCAACTTAAGTTTCTAGTTTTAGTTTTTTACTATTCAGTAATTTATTTTTTTAAATCTTTTTAGATTTTTTAGATCTTTTTGTATTTTTTTCCCATGTTTTTTTGCATTGTTCATGATGGGTTAACATATTTTCTTTCTATTTTTCTATTTTTTAATTTAATTATATCTAAAAAATCAAATCAGTTATAGTTAAACAAAAGCTAACTACAATAAAAATTTAATAAAAAAACTAAAGCTATCACTAAAACGGACGCCGCCGTCGAGCACGGCTGCACGGGGGCGTATCGGACGGGCCGGGTGCCAACCCAGCAGTCAACTAGTCAAGCACTCTACACATGTCGCCCTCGTGCGTGAAGGGAGGCACTGCTCCCTTGGTCTTCCAGTCAAACACAGGTGACGGACAGCCATGCTGGTCCAACAGCCGGGGTCGAGTCGACGAAGAAAACTTTCCCAAGCTGCGCGGCAGCTGGCTACAGAGTTTCCACGCCAAAGCAGCCGCAATGGCTACAGAGTTTCCATGCCAAAGCAGACGCTACTTGGACCTGTTTTCTGGGATTATCTAAAAATCAAAATAAATAAAACAACTTAAGACGAATTTTTTAAACAGTTTTTCAATTCTAAAAACTATGTATATTGTTTATGTCAATCTTCAGCAGCTATCGAGTCAAAAAAAAGAAGACAAAATCAACTAGCCGTAGCTATAGGTCATAATCTAAAAAATAGGTACGCTGCTTTGCCTTTTTCTCGTTCAAAAGGCGATCGATCGAGCACCAGCGCTAGCCGCTATGATTGCAGGATGTAAAAAGGATCATAGCAGGATGTAAAAAGGGAGGAAACTTCGATGCTTAAAAGAGTGGAACTCGGACGAACAAAACACACTGGATGGTCGCAGTACACTTCAGAATGTTGGTGGCTCTTGGGGGATTGCACTTTTCGTCGAACAAAATTACGACAAGGAAGCAAGCTTCGGTTTGAAAAACTTGTGTTTCAATGAGCAAATACATTAGATGATCATGTGGGGGCGGGATTACCTCATAGTTACATTAACTACATTAAGGAGGTGATCGGAATAGCGATGATTTTTGATTTTTGCTGAAAAAAACACTGTAGCTGACTGATTTTTTACTGTAGCTGAGTGGCATGTTAGGCATAATTAAATTTAAAAAAATGTAAAAATAAAAACGGCTTGCTAGTCTAGTGCGGACAATGCAAAGGAATATGAGAAAAAAACGGAACACAAAAAAACCAAAAAACAAAAAAAAAATACTACGTGACAAAAGTGCTCTGATATTTCCATCATTTGCTCTGATGTTTTAATCGCTAAACAAGAAAAAATCTGCATTACGATCACGCCTAAGGCCTGTTCAAAACAGTGACGGTTTTTATCTTATAAAAACCAAAAGTTATTTGAAACACATTGATTTTTTAACATATTTTTTCTTTACATTATTTATGAAAATATAATAATATTTTTAAAAAAATTTAATTGAGTGATTTAGAAAAAAAATAACAGCTGTCAATATTATTTTAGGGAAAAAAAACAAAGCGAAGATACTTTAAAACAGGGTCCAATTCCCTCCATCTCCTCGATGGATATGGAAAAGCAAACAATCCCCAGAGTGCCCGTTGCTTTACAAGATGAACTGCTTCGAGATTACACTTTATATGTAAGACCACTTTGTTGTAGATGACGTAATTAAGTCCAGTTCTGCTTAGCGCTCGCTAGTGACGTGGCGCGTGGACTCGAGCCGGCGCTTGTTATCATTGGCGTGCACACTAGCTTTTTGCTTCAGCACACCGTTTTAGTGCCCCTAATAAACAAAATGGAAATCATGGTCGCCGATCGTTATCGTTAGAAATTACCAATACCTGTTCTAGAAGTGTAAGAATCGACTATGACGTGTGTAAGAATCGAGTATGACGATAAGACTGGATGATAGGAACTCAAATCATTTTATTTAAGCGAAAGCAAAACGCTTTACTCTAATAGTTATAGAGACTATGAAGATCAGAGACAAATAATTACAAAGAAAATATTCAATTAAAATCGAGCAAAACACATTTTAACAACCCAAGATAGTCTAACCTTCATGAAGGAGGCGGTCTAATATCTCTTCGGACAGTTAGACCTCCGTTCTAGCGGTTTGACCACTATAAACAGTAAAATTAAGCAAAACTACAGTAATCCCAATCAAACTGTTGCTGCAGTAATTAGAGGGGTGAATAGTATTTTCAGCCCGACTTTAAATCCGAAAAATCGATGAAACTTTTGATCCGTAGATCTAAATGATATGAAATTTTGTAAAGATCTTCTCTAAGTTATCAAGAACCTGTTCCAACAAGCGATCATGAAAATAATGGGCAAAGTCGAGACATTTTTTAGTTTGAAAAAAGGTGCACCGAAACTGAGCCAAAATTAAAATCGGTGAATACAACTTGCTCGTAGGTGGACGATAACCAAGATTGGTCTAGATGTATTTTCACATGTCCCAGCAAGTAAGAGCATAAAATAAATCACATCAAAAACCCTCGGATCAAGAAATCACACTTTAAGGCCAAATCAAGTAAAATCGGTTTTTCTTGATAAATTTGCTATCAAAATGTCTAGATAAGTAGAGATAGATTCTCAGAGATTGTCTCTATGTCTTTCACATCTTTGACATAGCAAGATTAAGAAAAGGGAAGAGAAGAGATCAAAATTAAACAAATTAAGAGCAAATCAATCAAAATATAATGGATCTATAGAGTTGATTAAATATTGATGTATTACTTGCTTGAAGAGGTATATTTTACAGCCAATCTCTTAGGATAGTAAAGTTCTAAATCTAGAGCACACACAAAGCTCCAACTCAATGAACCCTGATCTCACATGGAGGGAGGAGGAGCTAGCCACCAAAAGACTTAGCCAATCTTCTTCAACTCTAGCCCTTGCCTCTCATCCCTTTATATAGCCTCACAATTTGAATCAAAATCTAATGGATCTACCCATTAGACTAAAATGGGGATAACCCGTTAGCCTCACCTAACCCCGGCTTTTACTCTCTCACATACACTTCTCAAAGTGGCTTATAACCATTAACCTAATAGTGAATTAATACTTGATTCACTTCACATTTTTAGCACATATATGACTCAAATCATTTAGACCAACACCACGGTTTTACACACCACCACTTTTCAGTATTGGACAATTTACCAAAATGCTCTTCTATCGTCTTCCACGAAACTTTTTGCTTCCATTGTCATGAAGCATCGTCCATGTTTTGACATCTTTCATGTAGGCCCAATAACTTGCCGCTAAGTCTCTCACGCGTCCGGATTCTACCGAACCATCCTCGCTTGCAAACAACCCAAGTTACTTGACGCACCACATGTTTGTAACACCCCCATTTCCAGGGGCGGTACGATACTGTTCCTCTCGCAGCAGCCCAGGACTGTTCAGCTGCGAGGCACTGTAGCTGAGTGTACATCATTGCAAACACATACTTAAAAGGGGTACAGACCAGCTTTATTACAATATAGAGGCTTTAACAACCGAGTCTAGCGGTGGGCGATAGCCCTTACAATACATAAACCAAAAGGTGCCACAGGCAAGCCTGAGCGAAGAACAACCTTTAAAACCAAACGTCAACTTCGTCGAAAGCACCTCCGTCGTCTTCTGCTTCTTCAAAAACTTCAACTTCGTACGGACCGATGTCTGTTTATGTTGTTTTAGTAAGTATGAGTACAACCACCGTACTCAACAAGTCACACGGAAAATTACTAAATAATTACATGCAGAGGAGTTCAATGGACATGAAATAATGGTTCTATTATTTTATGTGGATGCAGTTTTATTTTTATAAATGCTTTAGGTTTAAAAACAAAACAAATAAGAACTTCTTAATCATTTGGGTTTATAAACTTGATTATTAACCTTTGCATATTACCAAAATTATTCCAAATCTACTTATGCTTCATTAATGGGGTCACCCAAATAAACACAGCTTCATTAACCGAAAGCACGGCGTATTCGAATACAGTTTGCATGACACTCTGCAGAGCTGCTCAGCTTTACCCACAAGATTTCTTAATCCTCATGACTGAATCAAGAAAACAAAGATTTTCGCTTACTCAGTCCTGTCTTTAGCCTTTACTCGATAGATTAGGCACCAACACAAACCCGGGGATCCGACTGGCCATCGTCAGAAAGAGGGACCCGCTTTGTGAGGATCTATCGTTGTGGCCCAACGGTGCCATTCTCATTTCTTTCTTAGTAAAGGTTCAACCGAACTGAGTGGCTACTAATCTAGGTTTGACGAGTCAACGCTTGTGGTTGAGCGGATTCTATGTTCTTTATTAGGCATAAGGGTCTTGTCCTTGCAATCTTACCGAGGCAACTCCGCTAGTATCTTCTGATACTAGCCAGTACCACTGTACTGCACCTTTTGTTTTCATGCCTCCTCCTCTCAGGATAAGGTCAGGGGACCCGGCCAATTTATGGCTTCCCATGAATACTCCTTACCTTCCACATTTATTTTACAAATCCTACCGACAAGAGTCGGATCACTTAACAGTATAAAACATGGTTTCCTATACTATCGTGTGATATTAATAATTCTATATTTTATGTACTAGGGTTCGTCAAATGAGCAGGGTTAACAAGATATGAATTGGTTTAATTATCGGTGGTAGGTTATAACTAAACCATGACATTCGGAATATACTTGTACATAAAATAATAATGTAAAAAGTAACGTAATAAAATAATGCGTATTTAAATAATTAATGGACATAGGTTTAATATGATCAAGAATAATGCAACTTGCCTTGCGACTTGGGGATTTCAACTAACTCGTATTCCGGTAAATCTTGAGCTTGAATTGGAACTTCCGTCTCTTGCGTCAATGGGTCAGCTTCGTCGGGTACTAGCGCAAAACAAACAAAGTTAGGCCCGCTTTCAAAGGAATGAAAATTGGACCGAAAAAACGAACATAAAATCGGACAAAACTTTAAAACAAAGGTTTTGGGCTAACGAGGTTTGGTATGGGGAAATGGATTTAGGGGGTCGAAACGGTTCAAATGAGTATAAACTCACTTTTTGGGTTTCGGGTTTTGGGGTGAGCGATGCAGGTGAGGGCTTTGCTCCTCGCGCGGTGATCGTGCTTAACGGGTTAGCTACAGTGTTTGCGCGGCCCAGCCCGCTTCGACCGTCCGGCCTGCCTCGCGCGCGCACGCGCACAAGCGCTTCCGCGACTGTGGGCCGAGGCGCTCGGGCCGGCCCAACTGGCTTTCCGCGCGGCGGGGCGGCCGTCCGATCGCGATCGAACGCTCGGGCGCGCTAGGGTCAATGGCCGTTGGATGGCTCAGGGGAGGTGGAGGGCTGAGATCGAGCCACGCCGTCGTCTTCTTCCTCGGATCGGCCGGCTCGGGTCGAGAACAGGGGAAGGAAGCGGCGGGGATCGGAGGCGCTAAAGGCATTTGCGACGCAATCTAAGGGTAGGAACGGGTAGAGGGGAGTACTGGGGCTCCATTTTAGGGCTTGGTGTCAGCTGCAACTCAGGCAATCGCCGGCGGCGGTGCCATGAGTGCTCTCGGGTGTCTACCGGCATGGGGAGGATCTAGGGGTCCTCGGTTCAATCGGGCTTGACTTAAGCTTCTAGAGAACATGGCATGGCCGGTGGTAGCACTGGTTTGGCCGGAGGGTGGCCGGTTTGAGCTGCCCATGGTGGCCACTAATGGCCGCGCGGCGGCACTCGCGGACAGGGCAAACGGGGCTATGGGAGCTCAAGCTAGTGCTTCGGGGTGGTTGCTAGAGGTCTGGGGATGCTACTCACGAAAGGAATTAAGCTCTAATTGCTTGGATCAATGAATTGGAAATTCGAACATACCTCGGTTCTTTCGGGTCTCTCGGCGGCGGGGAGGGTCTCGGGGCAATCGGGCGCGGCTAATGCCGACTGGTGGTGTGCGCTAGAGAGTGGAGGGGGTCGCGGGGTTTAAATAGCCGAGCTGAGGCGGTTTGAGCTTGTCCTGATCCCGGTGGCTTACGGGAGGGGCTGGCCGGCGTGGTTAGGTGAGGGAGCTAGCAGGGGCGAGTTACGAGCGGTGTCAGAGGGGATTTGGCGGCAGTCAAAGCTGTCAGAGGGGGCGGATCGGCTGTGAGGGAGGCGGTCAGCTTGGGGAGGAAGAATCGGGTGGCAGCGGTCGATCTCGACGGGGCGGCGCGACGCCTGGCTGGGGGTGTGTCCCGAGGTGTCAGAGGCAATTACAGGTGCTTGTACTATGCTTTACTCAGGTTGAACGCTGTGGAGTGCGGAGGAAGGCACGGGAGAGTGTGCGGTGGCGGTTCCAGAAGCAGCGGTCGATATTTTCGGACGCACTACAGTGATCCGCGCGAGAGCAGCAGCAGCGAAGGCAGCAGTGACTATGGGCTGGGCTAAGCTGGGCTAGGTGCGGATTTGGACTGGGAAGGGCCAGGGATTGACAAAAACCCAAGAAGAGCAAGAATTCAAGATTTTGCAAATTTTTGAAAATTTAGTCCCGCTATGCTTCCTCATCGTCTTGGTTTATAATCACTCCACAAGTATCGGTCATCTTTGGCGTCTCCTTGACTGTGCTGGACCTTAGCACCACCCTGTGCCTAGTCCTGGTCCTCCTACGCCTCACCATGACCTAGTTCCAAAGTCCTACAACCAACAACAAACAAACTGTCACGTAGCACCGCACAATACATAAAATAATCAATTGATACCATTAATCCATACCATGCACCATGCAAAATATATGCAACCAAAATACTGATCCTAAATTTAGGATCAAACAATAAACCTATGTACACACAAGCAGTGGCACCCATAGCATGCCTACACTCAGACAACTCAATTCAAATAAATGCACGTTCAAAAAGCTTCTCGGCCGATCATATCGCTAATTAAAGGCCGGTCAAACCGCTGGCAACACACGACGACTGAAAAATTACAAACTCTCAAAAATCAAACTCAAATTCTGCAAACTCTCTAAAGGTCAAATTACTCATCACAAACATGGGTGACCTCCACGTGGTCTCACAAAAACGGCTCCTGTTTTTGGTTTTTTAGCTTTAAGTTTATTTAAGTCTGAAGTCACTTGAAACGTATTAGCTTTTAATTTTGACTTTTTTAACTTTTCTTTTTTCCTCTCTCTTAATTTTTTGTATTGTCGATGACGATATAACATTTTTTATTTTGTTCTCAAAAAACTAACCACTGCTAGGATGTAATTTTAGTTAGAAGCTACAAACCGAAAGCCACATCCGAAGCCCGAAACCGGACGGAGCGCCGCCTAAAGGGCAGCAGCGCACGAGGGGACAAAAGAAAGGTTTGAAGGGGTCCCTGTCGATCAACTAAGCTGTGAATAGCTGATCGAGTCGCTCCTCCACGGGTTGGACTCCGGAGCTTGGGTTCCACTCAGGCTACTGCTCGAAGTGGAAACCGCATGCGTGCTGATGCTTACTCGGTCAGCCGGTCGCGCTGCTTCGTTTAGCTCAATCATTGGTGCCGTCAGGACTGGAAATTTACTTCTCCTAGGCCACTGCTCAACGTAGGAATTTCACGGAAATTTCAAAAGAAACAACTTAATTTATGTAGAAACCGAGAGAAATTCTCACGATCCAAATGAGAAAAACATCGGAATGGAGTGGACTAGTTCTATTTGGTGTACTTCCAGGCCCAGGTGACCCATCCCACGATGGAAACGGGGTTTTCCCAATGAAGGACAGCTCGAAACGGGGTTCAGCTTTTGATTTATTTTGTTTTTTAATTTATTTAAATTAAAAATCACTTAGAATGCATTCGTTTCTAATTTCAGTTTATTTTGAGTTTTTTGGTTTTCTTCTTCTCTCTTATTTCTTTACATTGTCTGTATCGATATAACTTTTTTTAGAAAAAATTAACAGCCGCTAAAATGTAATTTTAGCTATAACCCAAAAATCACATCTAGAAGCTTAAGCTGTAAGATAGTTGGAGCGGAACAGAAATCTAGGTGTGACACAAACAACCATGTATAGCTATAATAAGTGTAATTAATCTTTTTATACGAAATAAGGATGAAAATGTAAATAAGGTGCTATTAATGCATGGACTCACTTTAGTGGCCTGGTCTTGGAGCAAATTTATGTGGTGCTTATTTTGGAGATGATTTATAGCTTTTTTAATGTAATTGGCTTATTTTTTATTGTAGCTAAGGTGATTTATTTAGCGTAATTAGATTTTAAAAAATCTAAAAATAAAAAATATGTTAGCTCATCATAGATAATATAAAAGAACATAGAGAAAAAAATTTAAAAAACCAGAAAAAATAAAATTAAAAAATAGTGAATTAAAAATAGAAGTTAGAGACGATCCCTAATACAAGCGGGGCCTTAATAAGCACGGTAGGCACTACTTATGTATAGCTAAACTAAAGTAAGGCGAGACCAAACCTAACACAAGTTCCAACGCACTCACGCTCGGCTGCGCCGTGCGCCACTGCCAAAAAGGTGTGTAATATTCACCGAGTTTGGAGGAAGGCGCGGAGCAATCGCGCGCTGCCTTCCCGGCATCTCCCTGCCTACGACACAAGGCCAAGTTTGCGCCCATCACCGGTACCGCCGTACTGGTGGTTGACGAATCTTCAACGAACCCGTGCAAGCTAAACCAAGCAAATAGCCACTGAAAACGCAACTGATTACTGCAGCGGCAATCAGTGCCTAGTCAGACGGCCAGTGGGTGGTAGTGTCCCAAGCACGTAGTAATAACCCACGTACGTGCAGAGCAGCGGGGAATGGCCGAATGCGACGTTTGAGATAGAGCGTTCGGTTTAGCGGTCAGCGTTGGTTTATAATTTTTTATTATAGTTTATTTAATTTTTATTATAACTGAATTAGTTTATTTGATATAATTAAATTTAAAAAATAGAAAAACATGTTAGCCTATCACAAACAATATAAAAGAATAAAAAAATCAAAAAAGCTAAAAAATACAAAATCAGAAAAAAATTATTAAATAATGAAAAAGGTAGTAATAAGAAGTAGATGCTAACTTTAAACTAAAATAAGCACAGCCAAAGGAAGCGGTCAGAGAGCACTGGGCTAGTCTCGCACATGTCCTTGCCCAGGACCAAAAGACCGGTCCAAGTGTGTGAATGGCACACGAGTATTCTCTCTTTAGTCTCAAATTTTTCTTCAGTCCAGTCAAACTTCGATCTCACTTGATATTCCATATTCCCAGTGAGTAACAGTAGCACGCTCTTAGTCATTCCAACTCTATAAATACTCTTCCTCTCCTGTCACTACCACACTCATCACAACCCACACATACACGCACTCCCTTATGAGATGCCACCAGCTGTGATAGCTGAGGTGGAGAGCATGGCCATTTGCAGCGAGAGGCACACGCTGACATCGGAGCTCGCCCAATTGCTCGCCATGGCGAGGGAGCTGGAGGCGCACATGGACCAGGACTCGGCCGCCGCGAGGGAGCTCTGCAGGGCGCTGGCTTCGTCCATCGACAAGTCCATCCGCATCGCCAGGTCCTGCTGCTCGGAGTTGCCGCGGTCGGCCGCCGAGAGCCCACGCCGCGACGGCCAAGACCAGGCCGGCGGTAATGCCGGCAAGGACGCCCAGTCCAAGAAGAGGCAAGTCCTGCGCACGGTTGCAGAAAACGAGCAACAAAATTTTTCACCGGAGACTTGGAGTTGACTTGTGTTCGTTTCCTTTTGTTGATGCAGGAAGGGGATGCCCAAGGTGAGTAGCCAGGTGAGGGTGAGGTCAGTGCAGGACGTGGGGCCCCTGGACGACGGGCTGAGCTGGAGGAAGTACGGGCAGAAGGACATCCTTGGCGCCAAATATCCGAGGTCAGCACTCAGCACAGCATACATACGTCTGCAACTCGCACGTCACCCACACTCGCTTACTAAAATTCATCGATCAATCAATGGCATTGGCACAGTAGTCTGACACAACGTGTGATTATATACGATGTGGTTGCAGAGCCTACTTCAGGTGCACGCACCGGCACACGCAGGGCTGCCACGCGACCAAGCAGGTGCAGCGCGCCGACGGCGACCCGCTGCTCTTCGACGTCGTGTACCTCGGAGAGCACACCTGCGCCCAGGCCGCGCAGCCTAACGGCGCCCAGAGGCCATCATCGCTTGTCAGTGCAGAGCAGCTGCAGCTGCAGCCTGGGCATGCCGGCCGGGAGCAGAGCTCGATGCTTGCAGTGGAAACCGAAGGAATTCAGGGGTTAGAGCCTATGACGCCGTTCTCGTTCCCCTCCACGCCGGCCGGCATCGACGGCGGCGCCATCAACGGCTGCTTCCCGTACGCCTCGCCGGCGAGCTCCGAGTGCCACTTTAGCAGCAGCTACGGCTACGCAGCAGGCGACCTCGGGGTTGGCATGAACTTCGAGGCTCAATTCGAGGAGTTCTTCTTGAATCCTTCCGAGTTTTCCTATCCGGAGATTCAGAACCTGTAGAAGCACGCAGTATCGTACTGTAATGAAAGTTCGCATTAGTAGTATTAACTTCAACTCTGATGAGCTCCTCTACTCTCTACAGCTTCCGTGCTTTTCCTGATCGTGATGAAGCTGTCAGTTACTAACTCCCTTTCAACCTGCAAACAAAAAAGACGCCTTTTTGGCTTCCTTAACCTCCCAATGCAACCTGGTTTCCCATTTTCCATGTTACTCCTTTCTTTTCTACTCAAGTTTTTTTATTTTTCACGGTGTTCAAGATACAACTTTGACTATTATTTTTTATAACTTTTTACTAATATATAATAACAAAATTATAATATTATAAAAGTATTTTTAACGATAAATCTAATGATATAATTTTTGTATAGCTAATCTAGATAGTTTCGAATCTATTGGTGATGAAACTCTAGAAAGTTTGACAATACATATTCTAGGAAATAAGTAAAAAAAAAGTAGTACATGACAAACAGGACTGCACTGCCTGCAAATATGCAACCAGACAGAGCCAGCCCAGGCATCCAGGCCGTCTGAATTTGAACTGAGGCATAAATTCAGATACAGTAATCACGTTGGTACGAGTACAATGTGAGCAGGCAACGCTGTGGAAGCTATAGTAGCATTACTCGTCATACAAAATTGCAGTAGCTCCATTATTCTGGATCAGCATATGCAAATAGCAAATCTATGAAGGTTCTTATAAGTTATAGCACAACCCTTATAAATTAGTTAAGCAAAAGAAAATACATCAATACATGCACCATCAAGGGCCATCAAGGGCACTGATAAACTATCTAGGCAGAACTTTTCTCTTTACTGTCTTGAGAAGCTTCAGGGGTGCTCTCCTTTCTGTCCTCCAACTTTAAGTTATAACACAACCCTTATAAACTACTTAAGCAAAAGAAAATGCAATCTTACATCAATACATGCACCATCAAGGGCACTGATAAATTATCTAGACAGAACTTTTTTCTTTACTGTCTTGAGAAGCTTCAGAAGTGCTCTCCTTTCTGTCCTCCAACTTTAAGTTATAACACAACTCTTATAAACTAGTTAAGCAAAAGAAAATACGATCTTACATCAATACATGCACCATCAAGTGCACTGATAAGCTATCTAGACAGAACTTTTTTCTTTACTGTCTTCAGAAGCTTCAGAAGTGCTCTCCTTTCTGTCCTCCAACTTGTTCAAGTCTCCCCTCAACCACAATACGATAAATATTGGTAAAAGTAGCGATTCCGACCTCCCGTGTAGCCAGTCGACATTCGACAGCGAGGTTCCATAGTGGACTTTTGCTGCAAAGGATGTCGTCATATCAGTAAGCACTTATTGCGTGCACATAGGTAAGGTATGTAAGAAGAATGAAAATTTACGATGCAATTACCATAAATCCCAGCAGGTACTACTCCAAAGATAAAAAGCCAGTGCATGAAACAACAGGAAAGGAAATAATCATAGGACAGAATTTTCTGCCAGCTAGCTAAAAAACCAGAAAGAAAACATTTTTTAGAAGAGGGCTGTGCGTACTAAGGATGATGACGCTGTACAAACAGTAAGTGTAATTGTCTAAATAACATTGCAAGGCTAATTGGGATGTAGCAACAAATTGGTTTTATTTGCACCACTCGTTTAATTCATTTTAGTTGATTCTGCCTTCTACTGATCTTTTACCTTCATCTTTTTTCACACTTCAATTCTATATACTTATATTAGCAAAAAAACTTGATACGATTAAAATTGCATAAGAAAGTCACTGTGCATGACTTCTCGTCCCATCTTGATTATCTTTGAAAGATTGTTCACATAGAGAAATGACTAAACAGCAGAAGATTATGATAATCATCCTGACTCGTTCGGTGTTTTTTTTTGTTTTATCAGCATGTACAAGTACAACTCCCACACTATTAAGTCTATCCATTCCACAGAGCGTTGAGTACTCACGAACCATCTAAGAAACACACTTTGCACTACAGCCTAATCATCGAGCTTTTCTTCATATGTATCTGACAGGTGACAGCAAGTAGCCACGTACTAATTTATATCCTACTTTCTCGAGTTTTCCCCACCATGCTTCTCCTCTAATTACTTGAGCAATTTCTGATAATAAAGTGTATGTAGAAAGTATTAACTTCCATGTGCATCATCTCTACTGACAAGCAAAGTATTGACACTGTAAAAATCACCAGACTGTACGTATAAGTGCACTATCCAGTAAAAAAAAATCATGTGAACAATTACTAGTGTTCAATCAATGGACAGAACACAAACTTTTGCATCGCCATTACTTTCACAGGCGCCGTCACAGTTTTATAGTACTGTATAACCATCACTTCGAGATGTATTTGCCCCTAAATTGTCAACGACAGAACGAAGGAACCATGAGTGACAGGTGAAACGAGAGAAGGGAGAGAAAGGACGCGCACTGGTGGCGCCGACGAATGCGAGGAGGAAGTAGAAGCCGAAGAGCGTGAGCCCGGGCGCCGTCTTGGACCTGGTCATGAAGTAGAGGAAGCCCAGGTAGGGGAACAGCGACACGGCGAAGAGCTGCGACGCGACGCCCTGGGAGTCCATGGTGGGCGCCCGCAGGTCAACGGAGAGCAGCCCTCACACACAGCACACCCCGTGCGCCGCCGCCCTCCTCGGCGCTCTCCGCTTGAGGTTACAAACGCGCCCAAGTCCATAGCCGCTCCTAGATCTCGCTGCAGGGAGCGGCGGCGTGCACGGACACGGCGGCGCGCGGGGAAGAGGACGCCTCGGTCTGGGTGGCTCGCATTGCTGTCGGGAGGATGACGTGTTCAAGTGGGCTGGACCGTCTTACAGGCCTGTCGGCCCAGCATAAACTTTGGGCCTACGTAAGGCCGACGGTTGCAATTGCATTCCCAGGAAACAAACCGCACCTACCGCATCGCTGGGTCGCCGATGCTACTGCTACACGATGCCACAGATCAGGCATTAATTCGGCCTAGTCCTGAACAACCAGATGCGAATGTTCGTCAGCGACGCAGATGTTAATGCGGCCATGAATGAATACACGCGACCAAATAGGAAAACGCTTGCCCGGTCGTTCAGATGGAGGTCGCAGGAATGGAGTGTCATAATATCATGTCCAGATCGAACAGCAGTTGGTTACCTGCCATAATTAGGTTAGAAACGTGTTACTGTCAGATCGATCGCCGCCGTGTTGAGCTGCTTCTCGTATCTGTCCTAACCTGTAGGACGTAGCGGCAGTAGTACTTGTCAGCGTCACCGAAAGTACTCGGCGACGCAAACGGCATTCTGCGTTCAACGGGCCCGTACATCGCAGTTCTACAGCAGGATGGGAAACGAATTGACCAAGGGCAGTCCCAATGTATAGTTTCTATGAGTGGTTTCTAAAGGAGAGAGAGAGCAATAACTATTCATTTAGACTTAACCACTCAAATGCTATAGTTTCTATAGTGATTTCTATAGAGAATAAAATTAATGACCATTTGCATATAGCAATAATTATAGAATGATTAGCTGTGACAATATGGTGTGTGTGGCCAAATCCAGCCTCTTCAAATGACTTTCAAGTATTCTCTTCAATTATACTAAAGCTGGTTCCAGATATCTTTATGTCCCTCAAATCTTACAAGTCACATGGCCTATTAGCCAAATATATCAACTTAAAGGTTTTCTCAAAATGAAGTCTTATATGTAACATTACAATTATGTTGCCTAGAAATTTCATCTACATTTTATCTAGTAACTTCAAGGTTTCGATAAGAATCAGAAGCCTTCGATTTACAAGTGTACTATATAATTATATTGCCTGGAAAGCTCATGTGCTCATCTAGCCACAATGAGTTCAACAAAAGTTATAATATTGTTCTAGAGCCAGGTACAAAATGCAACTCACATAAATGGAAATGATTCCAATATAAGCAAGGGTATTCAGAGAAAAGACCAAAAACTTCCAGAACATTCGAGTCCCATAGACCAAACTTTAGCGTTTGATAAAGATATAGATCTAGGGTGTTTAGCAAGAAACAGGTTTTCGAGAATCATCCAATTTGCACACTCATTTTTAAATTTCTCAATACATTTGGCTCAAAGTTATCAAATTTTACCATGGATCCATTGTCTTCACAAAATATTCATCTCAACAAGTACAAACTATGTCAAGGTGCCACAATAAGACCAGTTAATGTAAATTAATTCAATATAAGCGAATTAGCTAGCTGTCCATGATTCAAATTACCTCCAAAGTCCAATGAGACAAACACTTTCATAGTGAGACAAAATATAGACAACACTAAAAATTTCTCAATATCGCAATGTGCAACAACCCACTTCTATAAATATAAAAAGACTAAAAATTGAACAATGAGACAAAGACTTTCATAGTGAGATAAAATTTACAGTTGCAAGTGTTCAACGTCTTTGGACCAAGAGCAAATGACGCAAAGACACCTCTAACCATTTCTTTGTTGATCCTTTAAAGCTTGTAAAACAATTTTGAGACAGTCGTCCAACTTATCTTTCAAATGTTCACAACAACCCTCGAGACAACACCCGGTGATGTAACAAAGCGACCTCGCGATAACATGTGCAAACTAGTGTGACGAAAGCTCACGAAGCAAACTCAAGAACGGTGCAATAACATGCCTTGGTAAGTTAATTGCCATTGTATCAATGACTTCTGCAGCAGAACTCAAGCAAAGATGGTGCAAGTACCTTCAATTCAACATTCATGACCTCACATGGGATCTTCCATGGGAGATTGTAGAGTTCATCTGCTGCTCACCACCGTTGGTCGATGCCTCCACCGAAATGGACAAGAGCAAGAACTCCAAGATTAGCTCCCAAAACCAAAATTCCCCAAATTGGGCGGCGAGCTGCGATTCTTCTTGCCGCGCACACTGCTCGATGCGCACGCGTTCCTCTTTCTCTTCGCCAAGTCTCCTCGATCTCGCGACCACCTCGCTCGTTCCTCACCTACGTTTCCATCCACCTCCACACCTCTCGACATGGCGCCGCGACGCTAATCACGAGGAGGCCGGCCCCTCGTCCGCCGGCCGGCGCCGTAGCCACCGCGAGAAGCTCCCACCGGCTCCACCGCACGGAGGCTGCGAGGTGCTGCGCCGACGGATCCCGTCGTCATGGCGAGCCGCTCGCCGCCTCGGCGGCGTCCCGCGGGAGGCGGGACTGGGGCTCTCTCGCCTCGGCCGCAACGACGAGTTTTACGGGGAGGGGAGGAGGCGTCGGCGGGAGGGGGAGGACTGAGGAGGGCGGCGGGAGAGGCCGAGGGGGGAGGGGGGGCGGGGAGAGGAGGAGGAGGCGGGGGAGGGGCGGGGAGAGGCCGGGAGGGGAGGGGGCGGGGGAGAGGAGGAGGCGGCGGGGAGGGGGGGGGGCGGGGAGGCCGGGAGGGGAGGGTGCGGCGGGGGGAGAGGGAGGAGGGCGGCGGGCGAAGAGAAGTGCGCGGGCGAAGAGAAGCGGCGCGCGCGAGAGAGGGAGCGGGAGGCGTGCGGGAGAGGGAGCGGGAGGCGCGCGGGAGTGGGAGTGGGAGCGGGCGCGGGAGGCGCAGGCGATCCGGGAGGGAGGCGATGGAAACGACGAACTGTTGCAGCGCTAAAAAGAAGTGGTTTCTTCGGTATTAGACAATGAGGGACTCGGTCTCTTCACGAGGAAACGATTTTCTTCTCTTTCTTCTTTAATTAACCTACCACCTCACCAATTTGCTGATATGGCAGATCTATTAATTGCTAAGAAACTATCCTAATCACTGCATTGGGACTGCCCTTACTTGCTCATTACCGCGTACATGCGCGCACTTGAGCTCACAATTCTATGGCAATGTTTGCTTGGGCTTGGTATAATAATGGATCTGTATTTTTTTGGCTTCGGTTTATGACTTTCGATTGTATCTTATGGTTTTTGAGCTGTTTGTGTGAGAGAGCACGGAAGAACAGGAACTCACGTGCAATTTTTACCGATATAAATAAAGTCATAGTAGTATATATTATAATTAATTTATTAATCTAATTTTAAAAATATTTTATTTAAAAACTAGTTATCGTAAAAAAATCAAAAAGCAAGTTTTTAGTAGTGGAACAGAAGGTAAAGGATTCCACCGTGAAGGGGGGCGAACTAGCGGGTTAACGGTGATGGTAGGAGAGGGGAAGAAGACGACGAAGTAGGTGGTATTCCGCGCATGGGACTGCGGGAGGCCACTGTACGATTCCTTCGAGCTAGCGTCGGTGTGCCACGTCCTCGACAGCAATTTATGGCGGGCGCTACCGTTTGCGTGGCGATCTCTGCTGCGGGACCAGCCGGACGGCGTCGCGGTGCTGGACATGATGGAGCGCGCTCCGGCAAGGAGGAAGGCGGCGAAGGCGAAGCGGTCGAGACGGAGGAAGGCTGCGGCGGCGGCTGCGAGGAGGACGGGCAAGGCGGTGCTCCATTATATCTGCAGGTCCGTCACTTGCCGCAGGAAGTTCTAAGAGAAATCGATCCGGCCGTCCTGCATGCTGCTAGGTACTTTCATGTTCTTGAAAGTTGACCGAGTGAGTTGACTGAGAGAATTAACGATATGAAATGGATTGATTTATCAGAGTGCAGTGCAGATTTCGCTATTTCTGTTTCATTGCGCATAGAGGAGTTATGGGTCGAGTTAGATTCTGTTCCCATCGGTTTCTTTTCTTGTGCCCTCTTCGGAATCTTTTTTCCTGATGCTCGTTGGTTCCCAGGGGAAAAAAAAAGACCTCCTTTGCAGGTACAAATCCGTGTCGCAGAAAGTGTAAAGCAGTTGAGCACAACAGCTTAAAGCCTTAAACGCAATCTGTCTGCAACTGGTACGACTAAGGGTAGGTTCAAACAGCTATTGCTTTTTGGTTTTTAAAAATTGATTTTTAAATAGAGTGATTTCTTACGGATATTTTGCAGGAGTCGTTTTGAACAAAACAACTTCTTAACACGAGTATCTCTTACTTCTTTATCTCTCTCGTAATCAGTTAAAAGACACAGCACTTTTGAACATAGCCAAACTAGAACCTTACTGCAGGTGCACTGCTCTCCGAAATCCAAAATGGCAGTATAAATCAATCTCCAGTAAACTGTACTAGTGAACGGTCTGTTTCTTGCACACAGGAAGTATTTCATATATGCGAAGCGTTGGATAAAAAGTGTTGCTTGCATAAAATGTCATGAGGCAACAACTCCAACCGGAGCAATTTATTCGGTGGGGGTAGAGTGAGCAAATGAAGCTTTCAGTTAGGATTATGTTGTTGTTACTGTCCGAACATTCCAATCATGGATGTACTGGCCAGATTTGGTGTTTGATTCAGCAGTGGAGCCCAGTTCAACCAACTACTGTTTGGGGCACATGCTTGCCAGAGAAAAATCGCGCGCATGCTTTTATCAGCAATCTCCATGGACCACAATTGGAAGGTTTCTTTCAGAAAATCAAACGGACAATTTTTACAATATTTGGAGTGGTTAGATGGGAATGCAAAGACCTGCTGAAATCCTCCTCTGCTGCGTGACTCGTAGTGTTAACCTGATGGTTATCGTTGAGTTCACATTAGTTATGTGTTTATATTAACTATGCTAGACTATATATATATGTAACTCTTTGCGACTTGAATCAACGAATGAATAAATTACATTATGTGATTGCTCTAAATATTCTACGCTCTATGGTATCAGAGCAGCGCCGTTCCTGAGTCGCTGTCTCCATAGCTTCCGCTGCGCCGCCCCTGAGAGATGATCTCGTCTCCATGATCTTTCCCAGGGGCTACGCAACTCGTAGTTTAAGTCGTGTCGTCAATCATCCGATCGGCTACCAATTAGAGTTTTCTCCGATCATTTTCAGATCGGATTTTTTCTACTTTTTTCAATTATAGATTGGTTTACGTCGCTTTACCGATCTATTGATATTCCTCGGCTCTGAACTTCACCGCCTTAGCTTTGACCTCTCTGATGCCTCTTCTCCTCCGATGACATCATGGTATGATATGGCGCGCTTGTCGACATGGCCCTCCTTGTATGGTCTTCTGAGCGCTTTGTCTATCGTCGTCATCATGCCAAATCATCATTGCCAGCCTGTCGTCCGCGAGCACGAACCGTCGCGTCATCGGAAGCGCGTCGCCCTCGATTATGTTCGCGTTCTTCATATACCGATGTCATCACAGTTCACAAACATCTTCAAGGGGTTATCTATTTCTATCTTCATGAAGTTCAGATCTAGTCTGAACATTCGTATTATCGACGCTCAGACTACGGAGACGTGTTAGCCTGACCCTTTGGTTATCGAACGCCTCACCTCCTCGTATTTTGTGCTTAATATCTTGAGTTTACATTGATCTTATGTTGTTTTCACATTAGTCATGCTAATATATATATGTGTGTATGTATATGTAATCCTTTATAACTTAAATCAATGAATGAATGAATTATATTACGTGATTATTCTAAATATTTCATGCTATCACGTAGTTTTCTTTCTTCCTTACTCTCTTGTGTTCTGCAATTCCGCTCGCCTGCACAGTGCATACATGCTTCTGAAGCATGAAGCCATGAACTACTACAACAGTAAGAAGAAGAAGTATCACTCGTCCGTGTAATCCTATCTAAAATTTACACATAAGCATCTTTTACTGTAGCATAAGGCTGGGGATACAGAACAAACAGAACAAGAAGCAGAGAAGAAGAACGATACTAGTCGAAGAACACTGACCGATGCGAACAACATACAGTTACTAATTAGCAGTCGCTAGGACGCCCAATTTTCTTGGGCATTTTATGGTCTAATAATAGGTTATATATATCCTCACAAATAAAAAATCCAAGACCTAATGGCGAAGTCTAAAAGCTCAAACACTGCAACCATGTCATGCATGGACACCGTGATGTTGGTTGGTTTGTGTCCATGGTTCCATCCCATCTAGCCAGCTAGAAGTTAAGCATCTCCCAGATCAACTCGGGATCAAACGACGGCATCCGTTCCAGCGAGCACTCGGCGTCGGCTGAGGCCGCGCTCACGGAGAGAACTCCTTCTGGTGACCCGTACGACGTCGTCGTCTCTGAAGTTGCGCCCTCCGAGACGACCGGGCGCGCAGCCGTTGGCGCCCTTGCGCCCTTGGTGCAAGGTTTCTCCTCGCGCTGCCGCCGTGCGCTTGCTTGCTTGCGCGCCAGGCGGACGCGGATGGCCTGAATCTTGGCATCGACAGCGGCGCGGAGCTGCCGCAGGTTGTCCGGGCAGTCGGGGCCGTCCATGACGCCGGGGAAGTTGAGGCGCGCGTACTCTCGGCGCAGCTTGTAGGCCGCGCGGTCGTAAGCGTGCGCAGCGGTCTCCGGCGAGTCGTACGTTCCGAGCCACACGCGCACCCGGTTCTGGGGGAGCCGGATTTCCGCGACCCACTTCCCCCACTGCCGCTGCCGCACGCCGCGGTACAGCTTCCGGGGCGCTCCATTGTCCGCAGCCGGAAAACTGGCAGCCGACGACGGTCTGGCGGTGCTCTGCTCCTGCGACGCGGCGAAGTGGCGGAGGAGCTCTCTCTGGCGATAGTAGACGCTGGAGCCGAGCGGCGGGATGGTGACGGCGGGTGGGAGGTGGGAGAAGACGGTGTCGAGGGCGCTGGCGCCGGGGGAGAGGAGGAGAGAGGAGACGGGGGAGCGGACCTCGCCGGTGAATCTGGCCGGAGACAGTGTGCGGAGGCTAGCGTCCATGGATTGCCGGAGGTTGTTACGGACAAGGCCGGAAGCGCATTCTTGGGGTGGGATGCCTGGTGACTAGTGCTTCTTTTGCTTGAGATTTTGTCCAAAGAGGTGTGTGCCGTGTGGCTTATATAAGCCAGGAACGCAGAACGGTTTTACCGTTATGCCCCTGGCTTGTAATGTATGAACTCGTTTTTATCGCTAACCAGACGCTTTTTACCAGCTTGAGTAATTGCATTGAAGTTAACATGGCACAATTTGGTCAAATTCTCAGCATGTTTACACCCTTATAATCGCTCAGAGCTCTAATATCTTTGTAAACAGTAAACTAGACCATCATCCTTGTAGTTACGTCAAGTTTGACCATTTCAGGTTCACGCATTGTCAAGCAATCCATGAATTGTAACATTCTGTTTGATGCTACTAGTAGTAGAAAATTACAAATCAACAAAAATATACAGCAGAATGAGCAAGAAACAATGGAATTTAGTCTTTTGACATTGAATTACAGTACCAAAACATAGGATCTGATTGAATTGTTTCCTACAAAACTCGTGTGTTTTAGACGGACCTGAGCTGTTTTTTAAGGGAATGGGAGCCAAACTAGTAAACTGTGCGTGTTGCTGAGGGAGAAGGGGGATACTTGGGCGGGCAGTTTTGGAATTTGGCGGGTGAGTGGAGCAGGGACACGTGGCCATGGGTCAGAGGACGTGGACGTACGGGTTTTGCGTTGTCAAAGCTCCAAAGGCTGCAAGGGACACGTGGCCATGGGTAAGAGGACGTGGACGGACGTGGAAGTGAAGGCCAAAAAGTAAACTTTTGGTATTTAGGCTGTGTTTGTTTGAGCTTCAAAGAGTTATGTTTTTTTAATAAATAATTTTTCTATAGTATATATTTTTAAATAAAATATTTTTTAAAATAGAGTCTACAAGTTTATTGTAATATACACCATAGTTATTTCATTTATATCGACTAAAATCACACATGAGTATCACTCTCTATAATTTTTTCTATAAATTGTTACTATTTATAAATTAAAATTAAAAATTAATATGAACAGAGCTAGTAGGAATTATTCATCATATACCCTCCTCTTAAATTGAAATTCAGGATTTACCCTCCGGCCCACGTGTCAGTGACTCATCCCGACCCCACATGTCATTGACAGGGGAGGGTAAATCCTGAAAGTCTCAAATGTGAGGAGGGTATATGATGAAGTTTCCCGAGCTAGTATGAACAGACCCGGTTAGTTTCCCGTCCTCGTGGAGGCGGTGCGGTACCCATCGTCCATTATTTGATTAGACGCGGTCCACCGTGATCCAGGGAAACGTCGGCAGCCCCGCGACCCTCGCCTCGCGGCAAGATGAGCTGCCAAAAGTATCAGGAGCTGTATTTGCTGCACCAAGCAATACTTAGCATGATTGCTACAACAATCTTTTGGAAACATAGGGTATTTTAGGTTTTTTAAAGATTGAACAGTTCTTCTAAAATTTTGGATTCTAAAACGGACCTTAAGGAAAACGTTGTGGTTGTATTTTATTTCTAAGTTGTTTCGTGACTTGAATTATAGGTCCGGATTGCAAACTGATGCTCATTCTAATCACATCTCTCATGGTCCCATGGAAGCTTGATGCAGGAATAAGGCATCTGCAAAGTACTACTTTGTCATCTAGGGACGAGATCATTCACACCTAGCCTGTTTCTCTTTCATGGTCGAAAGACAAAATTGTGTTTCAAGGTG
The DNA here is from genome assembly GCA_036346265.1 of Melocanna baccifera. Lineage (NCBI taxonomy): Eukaryota > Viridiplantae > Streptophyta > Magnoliopsida > Poales > Poaceae > Melocanna > Melocanna baccifera. The sequence goes on from CM070688.1 coordinate 27,017,590, forward strand.
AAAAAACAAAAGAGGATATGTCCCTACTCTTTTCAGCTTATAACTTTTAGTTTATTTTGAACAAACAAATAAAATAACTTTTTCATCATTTTTTAAACAATTTATCAAACAATCTTTTACGAAGTGATTTATTAGCATTTGGTTCATTTGCACAAACGCCCGTATCAGTACCAAAGCTACAGCCAACCAAAAAGAATGGACCAGTAATTTCGTTAGCTCTAGAAGCTGTGTACAAATGGCACGTGCGTAGTTACATACCAGACAACCTGTTGTCCAGCAAGAGGGGTATTTCGTTGGGATTTATTTGAAAATTTTCAAACTAAATTTAAGTCAAATCTTCCTCGATCAAATAAGTTAAGCTTAGACTGTTTGCTATTTTAATGTGGGGGAGAAAATCTCCTTTCAATAATTAATTAAAAATAAATGAATAAAAGGAACACGATTGGCAATTATTCATCCGGTATGTACATGTCGCTGGCAGCGAAATGGCGGGACCAAAGCTGTGTCCCCAGAGGCCAAGACTTGGATATCTCTGTATGCTACAGCAATTCTACGACCGACCCCAACTTAGCTCCTCCCGTGTCGCGTCTGTACTTTTTAACTTTGATTTATAGCTTTTAGATATAGTTTATAACTTTAGTTGTTTGTGAGAGAGAGCACGAAGTAACAGAAACTCATGTGCGATTTTAACTAATATAAATGAAGTTGTTATAGTGTGTATTATAATTAATTTATAGACCATAACTTAAAAATACACTTATTTAAAAGCTAATTATTATAAAAATAATAAAATAATAATTTTTACAAACTAAAAAGAACAGGACGGGCATCATCGGAAAAACGTCCCAGAGACAGGCCTGAGCTTGATCATCTCTGTTCTTTCAAGGGTCTACTGGTGACTGACCATCCAGAGAACACGCATGGTTCATGATCATTTGATCATGCCATTCAGATTGTTCACACGATGTTTGCCCCCCTGTTCTGCGAACTGTTTTGGGTCATCAAACTTTACTTCATTTGAGATTTTTCGGAATGATTTGATCGTTGTAAGTTGCAAGGGGAAAATCTGCACGAGTTTACTGCTTGCTACGAGCAGGCCACTAGCTATGGATCAATGCTACGTCCAGCAGGCAGCCAATATCCTCGAAGCGTCGCTCGGAGTGTTAGCAAGTCTTGCGTGTTCATACGATCTTGCATTCGTGTGTTGTCTCGACTCTAGTCAACCTTAAATTCACATTAATCATGTGTTGTGTTCATATTAGTCATACGTTCCTATTAGCTATTTCTGTTCATATTAGTCATATGTTTTCATTAGCCATACCAGGCTATATATATGTAACCCTTTGTGACTTGAATCAATTAATTACGTAATTATCTTAAATATTCCACGCTCTCGTGGAGAAAGATTTAGACTCACACCCTCGTTGAACGGAAGAACACTTTTCAAGCCAAATAACTTCACCGAGCACAGTTTCTTGCTAGTGCCAAGCCAAGAAGCAGTGAATGCCATGCTTGCGACGCATCCAATCCGATCCATGCGCACCGAACTGAGCTATAGCCGACTTGCTCTTTCCTTCATGTGATGCGCGGCCAAACCTCTCTGCTTCGTCGCTCGCCTCGCCGCCCAACTGTCGCTGTAGCTACAGCAAATCCTGTCTAGGATTCTTTTGACTTCGCGGCGGTATAATATGCAATCTGGTCGATTAATAAGTTGGCCATCATACTGGTCCAATTTAATCCGTTTCAGCAAGATTTTCTATCTAGCCTAAAGTTCTACCAACTTAGAATGATCATATGCATGTCTGAACTAGAGTGCAGTTAAAAAAGTGAGTTTATATATTACTCCCCTGTCGCCTGTCTTGTGTTCGTGTGAATTTGTGTATTGCAGGCCACATGTGGATTGCGGGCTCTGCGTTCACCCTTTATCCTAGGCCGGATGCCGCTCCTAACCGTGACACAATTAGCGTGTTGTCATATGATCTGACCGGAATGAAGTATTTTCGGACTTGTGGTCGTGCGAGACTTCAAGTTGCATGAAGGGAAAAAGAAAAACACCCGCCGTGAACTTGGTTTATCGCTACTCGTATTGGCCATCTGGTCCACATAGAACATTTACAATGAACACTTCTAGCTTCAAGCACGTATGTACACACTGATAGCCAGCCTGATGCACACCCAGACATGGCGCCTGCTCACGTCATCAACCGATACCTCTTTGACTCTATTTGAAGTCTAAGCGAGAGGACAGAAGAAAAATATAGACATATTTGTAATTTTTCATTGAGAGTATCTTGTAACTAGTTCATAGCAATAAAGATAGTTCCTATTCTCCTCCTAAATCCTTCCGAGAGACTTAGTATTTTTCTCGCAATTCGTAAGATTGACGTTTTGATGTCAACACAACTCTAGAACCCGGACACTTGGCACAAAGCACAACGTCTGTTCCTACAACAGGTTCAAGCCATAATAGACAGAGGTTTTTTTTCGGCTGCGACTGATGATTTTTCTCTGTACTTTTCGAGACTCTAACGCAAATGTTTTAGACTTTAGAAGCTATTTAAAAAACAATTTTGAAAAATCGTTTAAAAAAACCGTCTGTTTATTTCGTCATCTCCGGAAGAGGAACCCGAAAGAAAAAAAAGAAAAAGAACAGGTCTCTGCAGGGGTTAACGTAGCAGGAGTAGCGAGACGGTGAAAAAGGAGGCGAGAGGGACGCGATCTCAGCGAAGTCGCCGTCGCGCGCGTGTTTGCACGGGATTAGAGGCGGGTCACCGCCCACGGCCGCCCGGGGCGTGGTCAGAGACGCAGACACCGGGGGGGCCATTTCGGCGCCGAGAACGAGGAAGCGGTCGCGCCGGATACAGCCAAAAGAACGCTTTTCCGAGGTTCCCCGAAACCGACACCTCCACCCTGCACAGACACGGCAATCGATCCGACCCAGCTCGTTTTGGAAGCCTCGATCGGGATGAGACGACGCGATGAGCCGGCGGCACGACAGGTGTCAGGTGCGCGGCCGAGAGGTCGGCTCTCGGTCGAATAAACAAACTGTCTGTCGATCTCGCGCTGGCATTTTGGTCAAAGGAGGAGAACCAGTAGCATCTTAGCAACCCTGCTCGATCGCTCAGTGCTTAATAATTACTTCGTTTGTTGAGTGGCGACGGTTAAGGGTGCTCATTTTGGTTTTTAAAAATCTTAATTTTTAGTTTTAGTTTTTTTTCACTATTCACTAACTCAGTTACAGTAAAAAAAACTAGTAATAATAAAATTTCAACTAAAAGCCATCGCTAAAACGATCACCCCCTAAGTCTATGATGAGCTGCGCCCTCGTATCCGCAGACGCGTGGCGTGACGTCCCAGCGGCACCGAAACCACAAGCTCAATAATTGAACCTGTATCAATACTTACTCTCTCTTTTTTGAACGGGCATATCAATACTCCCTTAAAAAGATGGGAGTTAAGAGTGGTGGCTTATCTGCTCCTTCTAACTTTTATCTGTACATCTCTAAAAATTTTCTAATAACTCTATCAGGTGCACGATAGAGTCGAGGGGCACGGCTGAGGACACAGAACCACGACATGGCAAATTGTGTAGGCTGAGCAATTCTATCCCGACAACGTGACTCAACGTGTTGAGATAATATGATATCTTATATCCGTAGCAAAGAATGATCATTCGGCCAGTTATCTTAGAGTTCTGACCTAAGCACACGTAATACCAAGAAAAGGGAAAAATACTCGTGTGAAGAAATCTCTCAAAAAGTCTTACTAGCGTTTAATTACATCCCAGAGGGGCAGGCAAATGGATCCTATCCATTGCGCTAGAGTCAACATGTAGAAATGGCACAATGACGTGCATTAGCAGCAAACCTCAACCATTGGATCAAGATCCCATGCTGCAGATTACGGTCGGCACTCGCTGTAATTCTGGGAGTTTAACCCGGTTCCGTAATAAAACTGGGGGCATGGGTGAGGACGACACGGCCTGACAAGTGGAGAGAAACAGTTGGGGGTATGGCAAGTGAGCGTACTATATGACCGGTCCACGTACGTAGTACTTGCAAGCCGACACCTCCTCGACCAAGCCCGCGCACGCGCGGAATCATGACCTCGATCAGGCCGCGCGCCAATCCTGGTTCGACACGAGCAATCAGTTCGGGTACTTCCTAGTCATACTTAATTAAGTCCAGCCCAATCACCACTTTCTTTTCCTGGGGCCCCAAACACCACCTAACGATGTAACAAAAGATACAAGAAGAGAACATGAACCACGAAGCTACGGGATGTTTGGAACCGCTGCAACTAATGATTTTTAGCCAGAGATTTTGGTTTTAAAATAGTAGCGGTTAAAAGTAAAAAAAATTGTTTGGTTAGAGCTCTTGGCTTTTAGTTAAGTTGATTTGAAAAATATCAGAATTGTCCCTAAGACAAATGATAACTTTATTTTATACCGATAATGAGAATTATTTTATACTAATAAATCTTAATAACAATAATCAAATCACATAATTAAATAACTAATCAATTTCATTATTACACTAGTAATTAGTCTATATCAAAAAAAGAGAAAACAGAAATAAAAGAAGAAGAAAGTACCTCAATGTGATGTGGCTTATTTGAGTCCGAATGTGGTTTCGCTCACCATACAAAGCAGAAGAGGTGATCTCTCTTCTTATTCCTCACATTGTAAATTTAGTGGATATAAGAGCTACGTCTTCCCAGGTAACTTCTCAAGATACTCACCACTCAATTCGTGCAAAAGTGGATAAGAAAAATCCAGGAGAGCCAAATTCCAACATCGAGAAGACCCATTCTTCATGGGATCAATCAAAGAGCCATCGATCCTATCGTTGGGAGACAAGAGATGAAGTCAAACTCATGTGTCTTCAATCTCGAGTAGAGTTTATCTATGGTAAACTCACTCATGACAGTGTTATCACTGATACATGTAATCTTCATCCCTAAACTTTCATATCTATGGCATCAAGTACTTAGTGTGCATTCTTGGACTCATAGTAAGTCAAGTCAACCGCACGGAGGTTGTTAAGAATATAGGTGAACCTAGCAAATAACTCATCTAAAGATTCACCAGGCGTTTGCTCAAACTTGGAGTACTTTTTCTTGAATTGATTCTCTTACATCCTAGATTACTGTGGAGCTCTCATGGTAGTCAGCGAGGGTCCTCTAGATCTCGTGAGTAGAAGTCACTTGATATAATCAAACTCAAATCTACCAATTTCTTAAATCAAGAAGTTACATGCCTTTTTGTTTGCCACCACATATATTTGCCAGAGTGACTTAATCATCAGAAAGCACGACATAGGGTCTCTTCATTTTCTCCCAAATTGGTTGCCCTTGGGTTTGAGTATAGATTGCCATACGAGCCTTCCAATGGTAGTCAACACTCTCAAAGACAAGTGGCTTAGTAGAATACCGATTCGATGGAATTGCTCTCAAACTGGTTAAGATCTATCAAGAAGAGCTAATTAGGCTCTGATAGCCGTGTCCACGGTCATAGGCAAACCAAGTAAAGTTTTTCATAGGTTAGACTTAGTTTTTCAAAAAAATTATTTTAATTGAAATAGTTTGGATGGGATACTCATGGTCAAGTTAGTGTTAGGTTGACCTGCACTAACGATATTAATTTATTTAAGTTACTATTTTTATTGTATTAAATTCAATAATTTACATCTACTTACTGTATTTATTCAAATTTGGCTTTACGTTCAAATAATCCTGTTATGCCTTCATTTGTTACCCTTGTATTCATACTACATTTTTGTGTAACTTACATAGTACATTTTTGTGCTCGCCCTTACTTAATTTTGTTGCTTAGAGGAGGACTGCTTTGACTTCGGTAAGGACCAAAATAAGTAAGCCGCATCCCACAGTCGTTTGCCTGTGGGCAGATTGGATGGACTTCTTTCGCTTTGACTTTTTTTCCCACAATTTATATTTATTTGGTTTATGAGCCAAGGCCATTAGGCCCATATTCAGTTAATTAATAAATGTCATTACGGTTGATAATATGTGTTGTCCGCTGTGTGCACTAGTTGATCCTAATTAGTGTGATACACATAGAGGATCCGGAGGTGGTGTCTCCGGGTTGTTACTGAGACTGAGAAAGGAGGAACTAAAGGGAGGGACTCACTCAAGGGAGGCTAGGAGCGGATTGTGGGTAGAATACTGTTGGAGTGGTCATCTGGAGACCCAGGTGGTGGCGTGGTGCCGTTGTGGGTAGTTGACGGTTGTTGGCTCGCTCGCAGAGATAACAATTAGTATACGGTGATCATTCAAAGGCACCGGCTTTCGGCCGTAAGGTATAAAACACAAATGTAGTTTTTAATTTGCGTAATTGTGATTGATTTCGTATTTTAATATATTGTCATTTAGTATTTTAGTTTCATGCTACTAAGTGATAGATTTTTAGAAAACATTTTCAAAACATGAAATCTTGTAGAATGCTATTACCTCGTACTTGTACCACTACTACTCAATCCTAGCTAGTGGTATGTTGCATCCTTTTTTCAATCGTTATAATTTTTCACAATAGCAATTTCCAATTTCATCATTAAGTTTGCTAATTTTGATGTATGGATAGCTACTTACATATATTTATGGACTTTGAGAGGCACAATACACATTACCAAGGTACAATCTTCACTGTATTTTGTATTTTTATTATGTTCCTATTCTAATTATGTATGATATTAGATTGCAAAAAATGGTTCAATTTATGTTTTGTTCGTTTATCTTTTGTTGGTCATGTCCCACTAGCCCCCTCCCTAAAATTTGGTTCTAGGTCCACCATTGTCCACACCAAAACACCCTCGCTTTGACCGTGGACCTCATCTTTTCCCCGAGCCTAGTCCATCCTCATCTACTCCTTTGGAAGCAATCCACAAGCTTGCAATGTGCAAGTTCACCAATAGCTCGCACATCAATAAGCCTCTCAATGTTAGTTCCCCCAGATGAACCATTGTTCAAACTTTTCCTTCAACATCTCTTGTTTTCCCCAAGTCTTGCTTGAACCCAATCATCCCGGCTAGCTTCCTTCACTGTACCTCACCTGTACCTCAGCTCGTCCCCGAGTATAGTCCTAGTCTACTCCATTGACCATAGTTGCATCCAAGTTTCCCTACACGTCAAAAGCCAAGAAATTATTTTTGGACCCAAATTATTCACAATTTGCCCATGTGAGTCTAAACATACTTCATGCACCATGAATGCAAATAACCTAAAACCAATTTACCCGATCCTCGATCAAATTCCCAAATTTCAGAACTCTCAGTCGTAACTTCAGAGTCAGCCAGTTTGACCATTGCGCATGGCCGGGCTGACCGCTAGGAGATAAACAACAAAAATGAAAAAGCAAATCTTTGCAAATTTGAAAACTTACAAACTTTCACAAATTTAAATTTCAACTCGACACGATTGCCAATTATTCAACACAATTGAACCAAGGATATTCTAAACATGGTTCACAATCCCCCCTTGATAAACACATTGACAATATATCAAAAAATACAAATGAGAGCATACTCGAGTTGATTTTTGAAAACAAGATCAATTTGTGAAAGGGAGCTCCACTTGGTGCATAAGATACAAGCAGGACCGAAAAATACCAAGTGAGACAGAAGTGAAGGAACTAGAAAGAGCAAGTTTTTCACAAAAAAATGAGCTCCATTAAAGAAATTTGAAACTCTCATTGTACTTCTATATGAAGAATAATTATTCTATTTGATCGTGATCATAGTGAGAAGAGATCAAATTGATCAAGAAAAACACAACAAAGCATACAAGCTTCAACTTAGCAAGAAATTACACAAAAAAATTCAATTTTCACTCTAAATATGCAATTTTACCAATCTTCTCCCCCTTTAACAATGAATCCATCAAGATGAATGGAAGAAGAAAGTTCATAATCATGGAATGAAGTGGCTGCATTTTATTCATATTTGGCTTGATAAGGAGCTATGAAAAATATGCAAAGTGACTCTATAAGTATTACACTAAGCCATATTATGTGAAATAGCAATCTCGATCGTGATAATCCATATATAGCAAAGCAAAGCTTGTTGAGCAAGAATATAAAATTAAATAGATTTCTTAGCATATGAAGTTGCTTAAATTATTAGTTTAACCAAAGGTACCCAAAAAGTGAGCCAAACCATGTCAATATACTAAATGAAACCAAGAAACTAAAACTTAATCATTTTAGAGTACTACAAGTTCAATATTGAATTATTTTGCTTAAGCACTTAGAATTAAGCACAATTAGCACTTTTTGAAACACATTTTGTTTTGTCATATCTTAGTAAAGCAAATTTTGGACTACGAGCTATCCACAACTGCCTCCTATGCATTAACCATTTTTCATGTTTTTTTTAATGAGCCATGTGTTAGGTCTCAAGCCTTTATCATCTATCCCAAGCGATAAGCTTAAAAGTATGGTCATGGTCATCCAAAACTACCTCTGAATTCATGTCTAGTGCAATGACAAGCTGTCTCATGAGAAAGAATTGGTGAGATCAATTTTTTGTATATAAAAGATATCACTTTTCTTTTTAGTTTCTAGTTCAAGAATAATGAGTTACTCCTGAGTCCGTAAGCAATACCCGATGAGAGCCGCAAAAGCCTAAGAGAAGTAAACTCATACTTCAATAACAAACTAGCATAGCTCGATCTAAAACTCAATTTAGATTCTAGATTTAAAAGAGCATATTTGATATGGGACAAATCATAAAATAATCACTAAAACAAAACTAGTCATAAGATCAAACATTGACATACTTTATTTCAAGTTTTATATTTTCAATTCGGTAGTATGGTAAAGAACTAACCAATACATAGATAAATTCAAGCTAAACTAGCTCTAACCTTGGCAAGGAGCTATTTCATGATAGATCATCACACATGAGTAACAGTCAGAACTCCATAGATATTAACTAGATTTAGTTGCAGAAATTTAAATATGCAATATCTTACAATAAGTGCAATAAAGATTCAAACTCCCCCTTAAACCAAACAAGAAAGTCAAATAGCCTCAAAACCCCCCGCAAGAAGTAAAATGAGTGAAACAAGAGGCTAAAAGAGTGCAAATGAGTTAAAGTTTAGACTCAACACGAGAGCACTGCTCTACTATTCTCAACATGGTTTCTAAGAGAGGAGAACTAAAGCATAATAGAAATATATCAATTATGAAATTGGTACCATTTGTAGTAAAGAAGTAAATCAACTAGAGAAATAGATTCCGAGGTAAGAAACTACAATCAATTGGAAGAGCTAGGGTAACTAAAGCCTAAACAACAAGCATGAGACACTTGGTCCAAGATAACCCTCTACTTCACAACACTCTTTAGGCCAAGCAGAACTCAAGCTAAAGAGTGAATCAACAACACTAGGTAACCCCACTACTACATACTGGTGACTGATGTAAGCTCAATCTAGACATGATAAAAGGCTTTAGAAGACCTAAAGAAGAGAGGACAATCCAGAGAAATACATAGCTCAAGGAGAATCCTCAACTCATCCTGAGCCTAACTCTGATCCACGATGTTGACCACGGTTATCTTCAAGCTTTCCTGCACATCAAAGACCAAAAAATCATTTTTGGCACAAGTTCTTTATAACTTGATTCACGTTAGTCCAAAAATACTTCATACACTATGAATATAATGACCTAGAACCAATTTACCCAATCCTCGATTAAATTCCCAAAATTTCAAAACTCACAGTTGAAACTTCAGTCAACCAGTTTGACCATTGTGCACAGCAGATCTGACAGCCAAGAGTTGAACCACAAACTAAAAATTTAAAAACTTATAAACTTTCGTAAATACAAATCTTGACATGATTGCAAATTATTCAACATAAGTGAACAAAGAATATTCTCAACATGGTTCACATGATCGAATGTTCATCTTTTAGAAACGGCTTCTAGAACTAGCTTTTGGAACTTCTAGACACACTTTACACACCACACCATCACCTCATGAATTCAAACATAGAGCGTCGAAATATTTTCTAGACAATCTCACCATGCTCAAATTAATATGGTCTTAATCTTTTAGGCTAGTACATGCCAGTGGCGAAGCCACAATAATGCATTAGGTACAGTTACACCCCCAAAATTTTCACGCAAAAATCTGATATATACCATCTTAATACACAAAGTATATACTACACACACTAATATACTCTTGGCAGCCCATTAGACCTAACATGCAATAAGCCTATTAGCCTAAGTGCTCACGTCATCCTCACTTTCTTAATCGATCGGCCACCCCATCGGAGATTCTCCAATCGGCCAAATCCTTAGGCATCTGCCCTAGTGCAGTAGTCAGGCTTGAGCTCGGTCACACGGCTCTGCTCACGCACAGCTCATCACTACTGCTGTGCTCCTCGGAGGCTAGAGCCCTCGCCGCTGCAGGCGACCACCAGGTACCAGAGAGAAAAAGGTAAACCAAAGGAGTCATCGAGCCAAGTGTCGATCCCGTGCTTCCTAATTTGTAGATATATTATTATGATTTTTCTCATATGTATTTCTTTGGTTTAACTATGAAACAACGGTAGATCCATGGCAGCGTTGACGTCGAAGCTAGCGCAGTTGTAGTCCAAGGCGTGCGACGCGACAAGGTTGGTGGCAAGCATGGGTGCGCGTACCACAAGATCCTCATGGAGAGGAACAAGCATTACATCGTCAACCCATCCACCATCGAGAAGTGCCAGGTGCTCTCCAAGCAGATCTTCTACACTCGTTTCACCAGGTCCCTACGCTCCTACTTGTTGTGCCTTGTTTTTTACTGCCCAGCTCTTCTATGCACTTGAGTCCGTGATGTTGATTAGTTTCTTAAATCTTGAATGCTGGTAGATCGTTTTCTAATGTTCATGTGTCAACTAGCTGTCGATTCGGTGATGCTAATAATGCTGCTAAATTCTTTTGAATTGTCCAAATTAATGTGCGATTAAAATATTGTAGAGCTACATGATACACCTTTAGAGAGTTCTATGATTTTAATTTAAGTCTCAGTATATCAATTTGTGAGCTTGTATGGCACATGATGATGTATTGGGGGTTTTCTTGTTACAGAGTTTATTGATTGGGTGGAGATGCAAAAGGCTCCAATGAGACGATTTTCTTGCAGAAATTATGATCTTAACAAGCAAAGAAATAGCATGGATGAACAATACTTGAATGATTGCTTAGTTGTATAATTCAAATTCCGTACTACGTCATTTAAATTTATGTTAGAATGAATGTGTATTATGTGCTTACCCTCATCGTCAAAATCTTAGCTCTGCCACTGGTACGTGCCTACAGCCACACATTGATCCTGTTAGAAATAGATCCATATGATTGAGGTCCATTTTCTTAATTCCAAAACATGCACGGTTTAGTACCATATTGCTAAGGCATGATGGGAAAAACTAATTTATAAGGTAGAGTTCATACCACTCCTTGAATTATGGATGAGGATAACATGAGGAGGGTTTTGACTAATCATACATGTGCGCACACATGAGCGCACATATTCACGCATGTTCATGTGAAAAATCGCATGACTTACGACTTCTAACGTGCAACCGTGCCGTGATGTAGCAGGCCACTTGATAGACCAAGTTCACATTTATTTTTACTGAACCGTGCATCACTTTTTCTCTCTCTATATGAAAGACTTAGGAAAGGCAGATGTCATTCTGAATATTAAATTGATGAAGAATGAGAATAAGATTACTTTGAACCAATCGCATTATACTGAGAAAATCTTAAGCTGTTTTGGCTATGAGAGCTGTAAAATTTCTCTAAGACCATATGATGCAAGTACTAAGCTTCAAAAGAACCAATTGCTAGAAAAAGATTAATTAAAGTATTCGTAAATTATTGGGTCACTTATGTATTTGGCTGGTATCACAAGACCTAACATTTTATTTGCTGTGAGCAAATTAAGTCTATTTACATCTAACCAGGAGATAATCACTGGGAGGCACTTGAAAGAGTATCACGCTACTAGAGTCACATCATCTTTTGGAATTCATTAGATTGGATACCCTTCTGCATTAGAAAGATACAATGATTTTAATTGGATCTCTGATGCAGATGAGATCAAAGCTACAAGTAGTTGTGTGTTTATTTTAGCTGACTATATTGATGAGATTAACCATAGAAGCAAAATTTGTAGCACTTGACACTATTGAGGTTGAATGGCTGAGAGAGTTTCTGTTAGACTTGCCATTGGTAGGTAAACCAATACAGGTAATCCTAATGTACTGTAATAATCAAACTATATTGGTCAAAGTCACAAGTGTAAAGGATAATATGATGTCTTCTAGATATGTAAAGTGCAGACTTAATTATATCAGAAAACTGATAAATTCTGGAGTGATTGCTGTGAATTATATTCATACTGAGAAAAATCTGACAAAATTTTTTGTAAAGAGGTTAGCACGAAAAACGATTTTCGTTGCTTCTATGGATATGGGAGTGAGGCCTATCTAAATTACATCACAGTGATAACCAATACCTTCTTGATCGGAGATTCCATAACTTTGGTAATGGAAAAAAAACAAGTTGTTATTACAAAAGAGTACATATTTGTTGTACCATTGTCTTAAAAACAAAGTATTTTCGATTGTATGGAAAGTTGGCATAAAAGCTTAATATATTCTGTTATCCAAATGAGAAAAATGTATTAGCTTGCATGATACTTAGAAAGAATATGCCTACTGAGCTTAGTTGTGTGATCGCAATTCACGAGAACGGGGCATTCTCTAGAAAACTTAAAAGTAAATAAAAGAGCATGATTATATAACGTTTCATTTAGCCGTGATTCATTGGCAGCCTAGTATAGTTTATATTTCAAGTGAAATCTGATCGCGAAAAGCTATGAATTCAAGTCATAGTCCATTCATCAGTTATGAGAAGATGAATCTTGTTATTGTAGGTGCAAGTTAAACTCGTATGAGACTTACAGTAAAACACTAGTATATTAACAATATTTCAACACAATATTTTTGATATCTTTTTGCTTCTTACTTTAGAATTAGTAGGGAATTGTTAAAAATAGGCCTATATGATTGAGATCCATTTTCTTAATTCGAAATCATATACGGTTTAATACCATATTACTAAGGTAAAATGAAGGAGATTAATTTATAAGGTGAAGTCCATGCTATTCCTTGAATTACAGATAGAGATGGCATAAGAGGGCTTTGGCTAATCACACACGTACATGCTTGCGCGTATTCACGTATGTTCGTGACTTATGACTTACGACGTGCGACCATGTCGTGACATGACATGGCGCGCCACTTGACAAACCAAATCCATCTTTATTTTTGCTAAATTGTGCATCACTCTGTCTATTTGAATGAGATTCAAACATTTGAATTTAGGATTTTATTGAGTTTGATGACAAACAGTTACTAGCGAGTAAATAACAAGTTAAATATGTCAGTTAACAATTAGTAAATGGTTGCTTAATCATGTCATTTCAGAGTGTGTGTGTGCGCGCGCGTGTGCGTGTGTGTGTACATGCGCGTGTCTGCGTGTGCTTGGAGACATCCAGAGTATTTGCTAAGAATCTCACTGCCTCTATTTCTTCTTCCTACGAACTTGTGTTATTGTGATACGCTATCTAAGTCTCATTGACTTTTCTTCCCAGCGTGTAGCATGAAAATAAGGAACGGTATCTCCAAGCCATTGCTACCGTGAAGACCTGCACGAGAGCAGCAATAAGATTTCTAAGCAGCATACATCTATACGACCACTCGCTTCTCTGTATCATCTACGTTCTACACCGTATCAAGCCTACGCTGCTTTCTGTTCTTTATCAATCCCAACAGTAAATCATTCGCACGTTTGATCGACTTTGATACTATTTTTCTTACGTATTTTCTGAAGTATAATAAGTAAGCTGCTGTTAGTTGTAAAGTTTTGCAAATTAGTTTTTATTGTATTTATTTTCTAGTAAACTTTAAAATTAAAATATTACCTACATTTTCGATGTATCCATCCATCTCGCGCACGATGACTGATCTCAGTATCAGACCGCCCTACTCTCCTCAGCTCGACCACGACGACGCTGATGTTGTCATTGCTGCCGCGCGAGATGGCGAGCTCGGTCAGAAGGGCCGCCGCGTCGGTCGCGCTGCGGCCGGAGACGGACTCCGGGAACATGAAGGCCGCCCGCCCGTTCAGGCAGTTTCTCGCAATCTTGCACGCTGCCTCGTTGGACACTACGTCCCACAGCCCGTCGCTTGCCAGGACGAGGAACTCGTCCTTGTCCGTCCGGTCCATTACCGTCACCTCCGGCTCTGCACTGACGTACGGTTTCAGGTAGTAATCTCCTGAAATTGGCAGGGCAGGAATGTAATTCAGAATATCGCGAGCTAAATTGTGAGCATAGCTAGCTGTGAACACATCTTCAAAGGCATGAGAATTTGAAAGGAAAATAGATATGCTGTATACTGGTGCGCAGGAAGAAATGAAGGGAAAAATTAAATGAAAGAACGCCATACCTATGGATCTAGAGGTTGCTAGCACTCCGAGGACACGGTGCCCGTTCCAGTTGATGACACTGCCACCCGCTGCTTCCACCCTTTCCAACTCATCTGGCCGATCTGGCTGCATAGTCAAAACAATCATCTGTTAGAACTCCTGTTGATCATTGCATGTCAATTGCAGAACGAAAATAGGATGGTTAGCGATGGAGTGATGCTGGTTAGTGGACTCCATAACACAAATTAGGACGGCAGTAACACTAGAGAACATTAGAAATCTAGGAATGGGAGTTATTTCCTCATTAAGGTCCCCTATCATCAGCAAAAGTTGCTTTTCTGTACACAACATTTACTCTTGTGGAAAATAAGCGGACAAATACTTATGTTCTTTTTGGTTTCAGTCCATAGTTTTTGAGTTATTCGTGAGAAAGAGTACAGATAAACAAAAACTCGTATACAATTTTGGTCGATATAAATAAAATAATTACTATAATATGTACTACAATCAAATTATAAACTCTATCTTAAAAAGACGCTTCATTTAAAAGCTAGTTACTGTAAAAAAAACTAAAGAGGAGTTTTTAAAAGCTAAAAGGAATAGGCCCTTGGTCTACACGAATGTCATTGCGATCTCTCTGTGGAGAATCAAAATCGTGCTCAGATTGTAAAGCTCCGATTTTCCATGTCTCTGGCACATTTGCCACAAGGACACAAAATTTGGAGTTGTGGACAGTGACAGGTACCTAGTAGCAATTCTGAAGTCGTATACATGGTCGCACGGGGAGCAAGGAGAAGTATGTTTTTATCCAAATTAGGGAACAGGGTGTATACTGCACCCATTAGCACGGCAAAGCGGTCACTGAACCAAACAGCGAACTTTTGGCTAGGAGGCAGCAACCGAGTAAACAAAATGTTGCGTCTTAACCACGACCACCCGAGGCAAGGAGCCAGAAAAACTGTCATAGCTACTGTCCATTTGCAAACAAAGAAACATTGACCGACACCAGCCAACTTTGCCACCACTAGTACACAAATTAATCGACACGATTTGCCAGACGAACGTTCGAGGGATTAAATCTGGAAAATTTTATGGTACATTCTACTTATAATAAGAAGATAATATGATCTATGAGAGACTTTAATAGATTTTTCTTTGAAAATCTATTTTTTTGTAAAGGTACTAGGGACTTTTTCTCTGAACATTTTATTAATCAGTCACCCATTCCCTACGCCATTGCCACTCTCGTACGTATGCTACCGTGTTTTGTGAAAATTACTCTTACGTTATACACGTTTCCTTTACAACTTTATTCTCTCAAGAAGATTTTACTGCTAGTACTATGGATACAAGTATAACTAAATTGCTACTAATCTAACCTGTTGCATAGAAAAGAATGGACGGTTACCGTGGAGCCCTAAAACTAGCTGCTAAAGTTGTACTGTTTCACCGGAGAATTAATTAGATCCAGGCGTTAGCCAGCTAAAGGCACACAAAAAATATTGTGCAAAGAAACGTTTGTGCGCAGTAACAAGGTTACTCCAATATCCTGCTCCAATGTTGCTACAATAGAAATAAAAGCATGGAACACACGAGTAACACATGGACACTGATGTTATGATTAAACAAGTGGTGTTTGCATCCGAGATTATTTAAGCCGATGCACGTAACGTACGTACCTTGTGGTCAGTGGAGAGAGGGACTGCCACGCCCCCGCGAGAGAGCACGGCGCGCGAGTCGCCGCAGTTGGCGACGACGATGCGGCGGTGCCCGACAACGGCCACCACGGCGGTGGAGCCCACCGTCCGGAATCCAGACTCGGCGTCGACGTCCACCCCCGTGGCCGCGGGATCCCCGCCGTTGACCTCACCGTCCACCCTGGCGAAGCTGGCCACCATCGCCTCCTTCCAGCTCACATCGCCCCCCGCGCTCCCACGCCGCCGGCGCAGGCCCACCTCCTCCGCGAGCACCACGTGCATCCGCTCCCGGCACACCTCCGCGACCCGCGACCCGCGACCCGCCGTGCCCGTCGTAAACCGCGAAGAAGTCCTCGTCGTCCTCTCCCCATCCGTTCACTGCGCCCTTGGTTGCCTCCACGTCTGGTGACGCCAAGAACGTCCGCGCGACGGCCACGGCGTCCTCCATCTCCCTCCGCCGCCCGATCACCGACACCGCACCGTGTGACAGGCACGCCGGCCAACTCCCGGGAGCCATATCCGTGGAAGAGTCCGACAACGATCCGTCCGCCCCCGGCCGAATTCTCTTGGTGGCCTCGTCCTCCGCCATCGCCCGCCCGAGCCGCCGAAGTTCGAGTCGGCGTCGACGGCGCGCAGAGCCCGTCACGTGGGCGACCTTGCCGTCTCCCTCCACAACTTTGCACACAGGCTCCTCCTTATCTCTCGTTCTTGGCTCCCTCATGTCCTTGCCTTCCTCCGTTCCTCGGAGAGCGACGGAGAGGTCGGGGGAGGAAGGCGAGGCGGCTTTAATACAGCCAAAGCCGTGGCAGGAAAATGTAGGAGAAACGATACGAGCCGTAGGGTTTCAAATGGACGGCTGGATGTGGGACAGCGCCGCGGGTGTCGTATGGGGACGTGGACGGGCGAGATCGTCGGTGGCGCGTGGCGTGGTGCTCCGGATGCACCGTTTGGAGGAAATACCCTGCACCCGGTCCATGGATTCCGGTGGTACGGCACTTCCATGGCAACTGTGGGGTTGGATCTGTAGAGGAGCAGGCGTTGGTGGGGAGGGTGTAGGGAGGGTCGGTTTGTTGCTCTCGCGCAGCGTGGGACCCGGGAAGGGAGGGGCTACGTGGAGCGAGAGGAACGAGGAAGGGTGGGGCATGCCGCGCGATTTGACCGTGGCTGCCGCGCGCGGGACAAATGTTAGAGGCGCAGCTGCTTACGCGCAAGGAAGACGACATACTCTCAGACGAAACAAACCTGTTCTTGACTGAAGTATGCTTTGCGTATGCCATCTTGCTAACGGGTCTTAAATATTTGGCCAAGCCGAAGTTCGCACGCAACTTAGCAAAGCTGGTCAGTACTATTAAAAGGTCACTCCAATGGAGGCTGCAAAGCTTCTTGTTCCGGAGGATGTTATCTCCAGAGTTTTTTCGCCCCGGGTGGAGATGAGAATTGGCGGGAGCCGTTGGATATTTGGAGCGCAGCGGGGGGACGCGTGGCGGCCGTTGAGGAAGCGGGGCCGCATGATGCGGGCGTCCAGATGCGCCACGCATGCAGCCGGCATCTGTTGGAGTGGAAGAGCCGGGCGGGCGACCTCGCGCTCCGTTCCCCGGCCACTGCGGGCGACGTGGAGACCTGCGCCGTGATAGCGGAGGCCTGTCCTTCCCCGTCGTCTCTCCTTCCATGCCTCTCTCTCTCTCTCTCTCTCTCTACGTGGCCATGCAGCCGTGCCCAGACCACTCAGTGCTCGCGTGCACGCCCTTCCAAGACGTGCCCGGCCGCTGCCACGACTGGTACCATGTACTTTCGCACAGTACCTATGTTCCTCGTAGTGCGTACTTTATAAGAACCAGTATCGGTTTCTTCTAGCTAGTTCCGATCGATCGAGCTACTCCTATCAAAGTGTACGCGTCAATATTGCAAAGTATGATTGGGCAAGTAACCAAAGACTTGTAAACGTTGCTCTCCTTCGAATTCAAACAAAAAGGAAGGACTGCTGTCAGGCTGGTTAGTATCGTTTTAAATTCATCGGGATCGTGCTTTGTTTTCCTCTTTGCAGATAGAGCGGTAAAAAAAGCTCAAGATTTATGAGCTACTCAAATTTAATTTACTCTAGACTCAATTTAAGCTTAGCTCGAGCTCTAAACGAGCTGAACTCATGCTTGATCTCAAACTCACAAACTTCAATAAACCGAGCTCGAATAACTCACGAACTTGGGATTTTTTTTACACTCTCGTAAACCCAGGCAGCCAAGCCCCTACTCGGCTACTCCTACCACTTGTGCCCCCTGCCTCCCCGTGTCCCCCTCCTTGCCCCCCGCCTCCCCCCGTGGCCCCGTCCCCCTCCTCGCCCCCCGCCGCCGCCCCTCATCACCCCCGCTCCTCGCCCCCCGCGCCGCCTCCTCGCCCCGCTCCCGCCCCCGCCGCCGCCTCCTCGCCCCGCCACCTCATCAACACCCCCGCTTCTCGCCCCTCCCCCCGCCCCCGCCATCCCTCCTCCCCCGTCCCTCTCCTTGCCCCCGCCTCACCCCCGTCCCCCTCCTCTCCCCCGCGCCGCCTCCTCGCCTCCCAGCGCCTCATCACCCCGCTCCTCGCCCCGCCCCACCGTCCCTCGTCCCCGGTACCCTCCTCTCCCCCCGCCGTCGCGCCAATCCTCGACCTTCTAGCGCGCCCCTGCGGCTCGGCCACAGCTCCTACGGCAACGGCTCCCCACGCCTCGGTCGGCTCGTCTTTTGGATTTATAATATATCCTGAAGATATTTAATAAATACTAAAGATAAGTGTAACAAATCCTAAAGATAAGCGTTGTACTCTTTTTTTCCCTTATTAAATGTTTTCTGTTGGTTTTTCTTACTTGAAGGGTTTTAATGAGGCAACAACTGTAATATAATTTAACATGTGCTATGTACTCTTTTCTCTATTTCTTTTTTTTATTAGTTTTTAGAAAGAGTTTTTAACAAGTCATATGTGTGTCATGGTATGACCGTATGAAACCTCACCAGAATGTGCTTGGCTCAGGAGAATGATTAGGCCACATTTAAAAATCATGTGGCACAAACGTTTGTTGGTAATTCCTATCATTATCTAAGAAGATAATGTAGTTTTGTGTGGTACAGATGCAAATGGGCTGTATTAAGAATAATATTACGAAGTATATTGTCCATAAATTCTTTTATCCTCATGAACTCCAAAAGAACAGAGAGATAAATGTGTTAAAGGCTAAATCTTGTGATAACCTGGCAAGTTTATTCATAAAATCTCTTCCAGCATCTAGTTTTCATAAATGTATTCGAGGCATTATATGAGATGGCTTAGAGAGTTACAATGTTCAGAGAATAAATCCCTGAACTATAGCTCTTATGTAAGATCAGAAGACTTACATGATCCTGAAGATCTAAATGTTGTACTTTTTTTCTCCTTTGTGAGTTTTTTTTTTGAAAATTTTCTCACATAAAGGTTTTTAATAAGGTAGTAAGTGTGTTACAAAGAACAGATGTGATATACTCTTTTTCTATCTTTTTAACTGGATTTTTGGGAGGAGTTTTTAGTGAGACATGTGCTTATCGTGGTATTCACCCAAAGGAGAGTGTTACGAAACCTAGAAGGTCTCGGTGTGGACAAATACAAAAATTACCCTTGGTGGGTTTAGACTATAAATAGAGAGGCATTGTATCATGTAAATAGATATGAGATCAGAAATCAAAAAAGACTACATCTAGTATTCTCTCTCAATTGATGTCTTTGTAATTGATTTGTTATATCTCTTGGTGATTGATTGATTGATTACATAGATTACGTTACCATTTATATATTTTTATCAATTTCTTAACAAAAGCGAGCACACATACACGCGGTGGTGGAGTGAAAGCAGGCACACGCACGCGTTAGCTACAGAGAAAGTAAAGTCGATGTGAATGCAAGTGCCGGGTAGAGTTTTCCGTCTCTAATATACGAAGTATACACAAACAAAACAACTGCTGGCCAGCTAGTTACTTTAATTGTGATATTTCACGTGTAACCAGAGCAGAGCAAAGGAGAAATTAAAAGGCTTCGCCTTCGTGAGTCGAGTACCATGTACATGCATGCATCATCATGAGCTAGCATTTTTTTTCATAGTTTTTATACCTCTCTGGGCACTTCACGTATGGAAATCTGGACACAAGTAATATTATTGTAATGAAAAATTCTAATTTTGATCTTATACGTATGTAAATTCCATTTGTAACCCCTCGATTGACCGCACGACTCGCGCATACGCCGACACATGTCCGATCGTGCGGTCCAGAACCGCACAACCGCACTGTAGCTAGGTCGTGCGGTCCCAGACCGTACGACCCAACTGTTCATACCTTTTCCTACCGCACGATACAAAAATAGATACCGGTGAACAGTTGGGTCGTGCGGTCTGGGACCGCACTGGACCGCACGACCTAGCTACAGTGCGGTCGGATCGCACGACCGGACACGTGTCGACGTATGGTGAGTCGTGCGGTCGACCGGAGGCTACAAATGAAATTTACATACGTATAAGACTAAAATTGGAATTTTTCATTGTAATAGTGCTACATATATCCAGATTTCTTACGTATGCCTTTAGGCTTCAGCCAGCACGTCAGATCTTTTGACTTGTCCGATCGGATGCGCAGCATGCAGACCAGATCCAGCGCAAGTCATAATTCGTCACACGTATGTAGCCTGGCTTTTACGGCATGAATCCGTGCAATGCACGGATCGATCGCATGCATGCATGCAACTGCCGCTGGTATTTGGAACGCTGGAATCTGTATGCAGGGTGCAGCCACATGTACGTGTGATACATTGTACCGTGCACGTGCAGCAGTTTGTACTTCCTACAAGGATCCCGTGTTTAGCATCCGTGCGTATCTATGGGCCGTGTTGCAAATAATACATAGAAAATAGAGATAAAAGACAAATTTTTTACGTAAAAAATCTTTACAAAAAAAATTACAGACGTTCGAAGGTAAATTACTATAATAAAAAGAGTATGAAAAGATTATAATTGAGAGCTTCTCTTGAAACTTAATACCTACAGACTACTAAAGTACATATATAATATAGAAAAATAGAATCCTAGATGTAGAGTAAATCAAATTAGAGTCTTACGTGAATACGGTCAGATCACTCTCAACAGGCGGCATGAACGAATAGCCGGCTTCTGATCCTGATACGCACGTAGTAAGAAAAAGGCAGGCAAAAACCACGGCTCACGATCTGCTGAGCGCTGACAGGCCATCGCATTATCCACTGAACCTGTGAACCGTGCGTACGAATGCAGTGAAAAAAGTCAAAATAAATCTGGAAAGTAATGAAGCAGAAACTACCGATCAACAAGATCAACCGGTGGCCGAATCAGATCAACGCCCGGGGATCTTGCCTTGGCCTGTCAACGTCGCCTCGCTTGATCTTTCCCCATGCGGACAGCGACGGTGAACCATGTGCGTGGATAATGCGGCGCACGGCCCAGCTGTGTCGAACTCGAGGGCGTCATGGCACGTACGTGGCAGGGGGACCGTTT
Source organism: Melocanna baccifera (assembly GCA_036346265.1). Classification (NCBI taxonomy): domain Eukaryota; kingdom Viridiplantae; phylum Streptophyta; class Magnoliopsida; order Poales; family Poaceae; genus Melocanna; species Melocanna baccifera. Next base: position 27,039,305 of record CM070688.1, read on the forward strand.
GCCTTTCTTTGCACTAGGCGCTGAAACGGAGAGCTTCTCTTGGCGCCGTGCTACGTGGCATGCAGGAACAGAGAAAAGCTCGAAGTTCGAGGGGGTTCGGCTTCCTCGGCTTCTAGGTCATGTCCCTAATTCAGTATTTCTTAAATTTTTTTTCTGATTTTTTAGTTTTTTAGATATTTTTTGTCTTTTTTCTTTTCTGTATTCTTTTGCACTATTTATGATGGATTAATCCGTTTTTTAATTTTTTAAATTTAATTACATAAAAAAAGTTACCCATAGATACAATATAAAAATAAATTAGTTACAATAAAAAAATATAAACCACTCAAAAAACCAAGTAGAGCCGGGCCACCGTTTCATATTTCATTCCCACAGGCCGCAACAGTACACCACTTATCGGCGTATTTTGGTTTACTCGGTCTTACAGAGGCCAGGCGTTTAACTTTTATAACCGTATCTAATTTTTAAATGGAGTATTTTTTTAAGATGAAATTTACAAGTTAATTATAGTACACGTTAAAAGTCCAATATCTGTACCATCTAAAATCGTAAGCGAGTATCTCTCTCTTCGTAATCTCTGTTGCAAACAGATAAAATTCAAAAATTTCAGCTAAAAACCATACGCTACAGTAAAAAAGAACAGACCCAGAGCCGCTTCACGCATGGAATGGAAGGCCCTCTCCGGGAAAGCCTTTTTGACTTTTTATTTCAGTTTTTAGTTATTGAACTTTTTTTACTTTTTACTTTTTTATTGTCTATGATGATATATTTTTTATTTTTTAAATTTAATTACTAAAAAATTAACAATCATTACAACATATTTTTAGCTATTATAATAAAAAAAATCAGAAACAGACTTTTATAGGCCAGGTTGAGCAAAACCGTACGTGAGAACGCATGTTGTGCAGCTGCCGTAGCGGCTCGCACGCCGCTGGCCTGCGTACCAGCCTCGTCCTCGCGGTTCAGTATGCTGCCCGCGCGCGCGGCGCTAGCTGCTCCGTGCTGCAGCCCGTCTCTGCCGCATCGAACGATACTAGTACTGTCTCGGCATGGCTACTGCAGTGACCGACGCCGCAGGCGGGCGGGCCCTCCCACTCCCAGTCAGGTGCCATACCATCCTCGCTCGTGCCGAAACGCAAGTAAGCCTTCACGCATGGGACTATGGAAGGATCCTTCTATCTGTAATGTCGTTTTCGGAAGATACAAGGACATTGTGTTCGCATTTCACAGGCCTGAAACGTCGACTAAAAGTGTACTACTACTAGCTTGCCACCACACAAATCGAACACAACTCATACACGGAAAACGCTTCTGATCTCGACGCACAACAATTTCAGTTCGTTCACGTCCTCCCTATATTAAAACTTAGGGGAGTGTCTGCGCAGAGCCGGTGCACGCACGTGTCACTGCGTTTTCCCCCCCATGTGACACGTGCCTGCGCATACCCTGTTCTTGCTGCCTCATGGGCCACGCGCAGACGCTCACATGAGTCACTCGCTTCCTCTGGGAGCCCACGGCCCCATTGCTGCGCCCATGTGTTTTGGCCTCCAGAGGAATTCGATCGTCGTGGCGTCGGTTACGTTCCGTTGGTCGTTTCGCTTGCGGGTGCATGTCTTCTATGTTTTTGCTTCCGTCCAAGGTACTGCTCCCTGTTCGTCTTTCTTCGATTTCCTTGCCGTTGGCTGTATCTTCTCGGGTTCCTCAGACTTAGAATGCTTCGGTTTCGTTGCTGTTGCCTGTACCTTCTCGGTCTTCTCTTCAGACTTAGAATTCTCCCGCATGTTATCATTATTCAGAACAACAATAGCTGCTTCTGTGAATGTATATGCATTGTTGCCTTCTTAGTGATCTTTCTTCTCCCGCAATTCGTTGCTTTTTTACTTACTTTTTTCCTTTGCTTGATTGTGCTACTTAATGCGTCGTGTTTGCATTCCCTAACTTGCAAACAAATTATCGCATATATTTACCGTATTGTTATTACTCATAGTAACAACAGTTGTTTTCCAAAGTGTATGTGCGTTCCTAGGATGTGTACGTATTTTTACCTTCTTAATACTCTTTTTTCCCCTCACAGTTCATTGATTTTAGCTTAAGTTTTTTTACCTGATTGCTCTACTTAGTGCGGCATGGTTACGTTCCTAATTTGTAGACGAGTTATTACATGTACCTACCTGAGTGTTCAATGTAGTTTTCAACAATGTTTGCTTCTTTTATTTGCTTTTACAGAGATGCTTTACTTTATAAGACTTTACTACCAAACTGCCATATATATTACTTATTTAATTCCTTCATCGGTTTCTTCATGTTATGCCACTCTTATTCGATTTCGCAAACAGACACTGTTTCATTATGCTTTGCTGCTAATTCAATTTTTCTACGCTACCTATTCTTTCATGTAGTGGTACTTTTGCCGTAAGAATTTAGTAATTTGTATGCTTTTAATAGCTTTTTGCTCTATTTGTTTAAAGTTACCTACTTAAAACCGCTGCAAATTGATTTGTGCCGCTGATTGAAACCGAATAGATTCATCCTGCGCTCTTTTAAAACCTTCAAATCAACACAAGCTATCCAGTATTATTTTTATCTGACAAATCAGACTAGTTAGTATTAAGTTAGTTAATAAATTAATGATTAATTTTTTAATAAACTACAAGACCAAGGTCGCCAACCCCGTCGTCGAGATGGGACGGTCAGTCAGATCCCTCCTCTCCCCGCATATCTACCAGTCTAGTTTCCAGTGCATTCCGTCGTATCCTCAACTCGTCACGTGTCTTCTCTTCAGATCGTTATGAGTCCTGTTAGCTTTGGTCGAACCATCTTAGGAGATCTCTTAGATCTAGTAGACCCTCTACACTGCGGTTGCATAGTGTTCGGGATTCGATTCACATCGGGAGTTCGTCAAGGTGGTGTGTGCTTTCGCGATGTGGAAATGACGTGCGTTGCCGAATTTCGCGTGTGCAGGTGATGAGGTGACTCGAGTGTTTTGGAAATCTATCAAGGATAAGGTAATGGACACACGCTGACTCTGTTTTGGTGTGATGTGATCCTCCCGTGCCGTTGTTCTTAGAAAAGATATTTTTTTTCCTGCACCAATTGTTATGGATTTTCTTGACTTGCAGCTTTTCTTCCCGTTCTTGGACTTGGACATCAGGTGCTTTGACCTCGGACTATCATACCGTGATGAAACTGACGACAAAGTCACAGTGGAGTCTACCCTGAAGTAAGAACTTACAATGACCGACCTGATGCTTGATTTGGCTGTTCGAGATGGTCTCTGTCTCTCTGATGGTTCGTCACAGGTACTAGCACACACATAGTGGCCGCATCACTTCATGCGCACCCGGCCACAAAACACGCGGCTCCCACCAGTAGACACCACGCCGCCGCTCGCGTCCCACGTCCAACCACCCGCCCGCATGGCTGCGGCCGAGCCGGGTGTGCGTGCGATTGGTTCGTTAGCCTCTCCGCTTCAGATTACCCTCGCGTCACGCGCGACGCTAGATTTCTAGCTACAGCTTTCGCCATATAACTCGAAACTAATTCATCACTCCCGCGTTGCCGATCGAATTGGCTGCCGAAAGATCTCCAAGGAGAAAAACTACATCGCGAATTCAGATGCGAACGATTGGTGCGTTTGTCCAGTACCTGTGTATCCATCCATTCAGTGCTTGGAGGGTAGTGGTTCTTTACAATGTACAAGCAGGTGAGACGGCAGAGGCTCCACTAAAGCTAGCTACACATCCCCAGCCTTACGCTTAATAAATATATATATATATATATAAGGCCTCAAATCAAACAAACGAACAAGCAAAAGGAAGAGCATATTAGAGCGCTAAACCCTAGCTAATTTGCTTCGATGCGACCGCTCATGTGCCGATTGTTCCCTTGATAAAACGTCGGAAACGGCTCATCATGTCGCTGGATCTCCTTCTTAGCTGAGCCGAGAGACGAATCCATACCGAAAAGGCAGAAAACGACACATGCAAAAAAAAAAAACGATAGAAAGCTACGGCTTCGTGCAGCGCTACGCTGCTAGATATGAATACCGATGCCATTTGCATAGCACGCAGTCGCCAGGCCGTTCAATGGCTTCGTCACGTGCCCATTTTGGTACGGTTTCACTTTCGTGTTTCCGTCACTAGTGGTGCGTCTGCTTGAACGTTGCAGCAGATGGTCTAGCTGTCCAGACGACGCTGCTATTAATCCTGTCAAGCATGCGGCCATTTATGTTGATTCAGATAAAAGTATTTACCTTTGCCAGACGAAACTGACTTAAACGAAAGTGACAGAATGAAAGTAGAGTTCTAGGGCCGTTTTACCTAAGAAAAGTGGGGATGGCTTTCCAGGTCTCGAGTTGAATTCAGGATGAAATTGTGCGCCAACGAAAAACCTATGAGTTGGCAGTTCAATGATCTGCATACAGCATAGCATTACTATGCATTAGGTGGCTGAAAACATTTCAGTAGGTTGTTCATGAAATAGGTTAGGAACACCACCTCCATGCGTTTCCCGCTTTCATCCCTTCCAACGAAAGAAAGCCCAGCCTTCTCAAATTCTGGGACCATATCAGGATTCACCTGAAGGATGGCAAAAGATTTTGTCACCAAACTGACTTGAGAATAAAAAGAAGTTACCGAAAATGGATGCTTCTACTTGACAAACCTCGTATCTGTGGCGGTGCCTTTCATCTACATAGCTAGCATCGCCATACCTAAGACAGTATAAATTTCAGAACAATCATTTCTATAGCATAAGTTGGGAAAGAGGCAGTCGATGCAAAATTTATGTGAAAGACAAAGATGGAAGATGAGGGTAAGTGCTTTCTTACAGCTTAGCAGATTTGCAGCTATTGACCTGGAAAAATGTCCTCCTCGATCCAAGGCGCATTGTTGCCCCCATATGGGTTTTGGAGCCCTGCAGAAGCATTGTTGAAAGTACAAGGAATCATAAGTGAATTTTCAGCAGAGAGAAGTAACAAAGTGCAATATCTGGTAAAGTACATTACCTCTGGCATGAAAATAACACATGGCGTTTTTGTAGCTGGATCAAACTCTGTGCTGTTAGCGTCACTCAACTTCATGACAGAACGGGCAAACTCTATTACTGCAATTTGCATGCCCAAGCAAATGCCAAGATACGGAACATTGTTTTCTCGTGCGTATTTTGAAGCAAGAATTTTCCCCTGGACACCTCTATCCCCAAAGCCTCCCGGAACTAGCACACCATGTGCACCCTGCGGTGCAAAACTCTTCAAAGTTCTGCATAGTGGTATCACTTGAAAATGTATGCAGTGCTTACCTTTACTAGATCCCATGCTTTTTCATAGGCATCAGGCGTCTGCACAATGCAACCATACCCCATGCATCAGTAAATTCACCAGTATGGAAAGTGGAATTGAAATGGCATCCTCAAACAATAAACTGACCTCTTTGGCTGCAGAATCTTCAAGATCACAGGAAGGAACCCAGTCCACCACAAGTTTCCTGTCCAATGCAACCGAAGCATGCAACAGAGCCTGAAAGGAGTACCAAATTATGTAAGGCCCACAAATTTGTTCATAAGCATAGCTGTTTTCCCTAAGAGAAAGGGATAGCTTCAATGAATGATATCACAAAAATGAACAGGCTGACAAGCATGCTAAATACACTTGAATAGCAGTCTAGTGGTGCACGAATGTCAAGCAAGCCATAACGTCACCTTTAAAACAGACAGGTAGGAATCTGATAGACCAGTATATTTTCCAACCATGGCAATCCTAACCTGAAATATTTTTGCACAATAACTTTTAGCACCGAATTATTGGCTAAGGGCGTACATGTAGTACTAAAATTAACAAGTAAAGGATCAAGTAAGAAACGAACTGGAGTTTTCAATTTGTCGAATTTGCTGGCTCTTTCAGTCCATTCAGCCAGCTTAGGTTCACGAGGCACTTTTCCCACACTACATGTAAGAGAAGCAAGAATACATCTAACTATTCCTATAAATGAGTTCAATTGGTAAGCTTATCGTACTTTAGGCCAAAACACCTACCACTGAAGGTCCAAAACTTTCAGAATAGCTTCATGGGCCTTTTGGTCCTGTAGAAGAACCAGCATATATGGTTAGTTAAGCACAACGAAAATTGGGTATTCATGCATTAGGGCAAAGATTATGTGCCGTACCCTGAGCAACAAGGGGATGTGCCAAATATTTGTAACATCATAGAGATTAACAATATTTGAAATCTGCCAGATAGAATTTAAAGTCAGCACTGTTGTTGAATTATGCAAAACTCAATTTCGAGTACTCTTCCAAAAAACAGGCAACATTGGTTACCGGAACATGGCAAAATTGTGCAAGTTTTGCTTTCACATGTTCTTCCAGTGGCTGTCATAAAGCACAGAGAAAACCATGTATGAAGTTATCATCAGCATTGAATGGTACAAAATAGGAGTGGGACTCCAAAGAAATGAAGATGCAAGACAAACGATATGCACGATACCTGAGTACTGCGGCATGCCAAGATATCAGGTATCAGTCCAAGTCCTCGTAGTCCACGGACGCTATGCTGGGTAGGCTTGGTTTTCTAGATAATGGTAGTTTGCATTATGGAAGGGAAACAATGCCGATGAAAATGCATATTGCTGACAATGATAATATCTTTTGAAGTATTATGGTGCTTCCAAATGAGTAAAATCACCTGTTCACCAACTACATTTAGAACTGGTACCAGACTAACATGAACCAAGCAAAAGTTTCCAGGTCCTGAAACACAAATTGCAAAAAGATCACATCAATAGGAGCTCTCAATATTACTTGCAAAATAAAATTTGAAGCAAGATATGGTAGCACAATTGAAGACATAGGGGAAAATGTTGAGGAATTCACTGTTTTCTCACCTACACGGTACGAAAATTGACCCAATGCTTCAATAAAAGGCATTGATTCGATATCCCCTGCATCAAGAATGCCATTGTTGTTATGTGGCGAAAAGATTTTGTCTCCTGCACCGGCATACTTACACAACTATGGGAACAGTTGAGCAAAATAATATATTCTATGATGCTTAAAAGTACATAATGTTATTAACTAGTGATGCAATTTGCCGCAGTAGTTTAGTATATTGTTTTCACCTATAGTGCCACCAAGTTCTATGACACAAACATCAGCTCGCTCTCCTGTGCCATCAACTGGCTTCATTGCTACACGTTCAATCAACTCTTGTATTTCATCTGTAATGTGCGGCACAACCTGATAAAGAGAATTAACGCTAGTTCAGTAAAGTCATCGTCAACAATGGTACTTTTCACATAAGAACCGAAAAACAGGGAAACTCCATCCTAATTACCAATTCGCACCTGAACAGTTTTTCCCAAGTAGTCTCCACTTCGTTCTTTGTTGATAACAGACTGCGGTTTGAGCATTAGAAGTTATTTACTGTTAAGTGATTAAACCAACAAGTAAAATTTAATTTATTTTTATATAAAACTACTATGTATAATAACCAGGATATTATATCCAAGGTGTAGCATATTCTCCAGTGGTCCTAAATTCCGACAGTTACATAATAACCAACAGCTACACCCTGGCATTTAAATTTCTAGTCCTGGGTTCCCATTCAGCTATTCTAATTTACATCATGTACTTTTGTTTTGTGACGAATTCATCAAAATTACATTCCTCTTCACCAATTTGAGGAAGCAGCCAATGAAACATCCAATGCTACAATGAATCTACCCTATGACAGGTTGAATCTCAATCAGATATGTGTCTACAAACCAATAGCTTCAGACAAGAGTGGCAGACTAGAGGCCCAGATGATTGTCCACATTTATAATTGAACTGTAGGAGATCTTACGATGGAACATAAAGTGACATAAGAAAAGATTTGTGGGTTCCATGGAAAACTTCTGGTAATCAAGCACTCAACCACATTGGTAAAAGAAATATAACCGAATATTCCCAATCTGTAAATGTCAAGGTGAAGTATAAACCAAAATTTTTTACTAGACAGAAAGTTATGCTGAAAGTCTTATGTGGATTTAGAGAGAGATTGTTTATTCCAATCACCTGGTAGACCTTCCCCGTGGTTATATTGTTGTCACGAGTCAACTTGATGTCCAGAAATCGTTCATAATTTCCAAGGTCCAAGTCCACCTTTGACAAAAAGAGAGAACGAAATGAAGTTCAATCCAACGGAAGAAAGAAAACTTGCAGCTATCACGTATATCTCAGTTTTAATAATGCTAAAACGTAGAAGAAGAGAACAAAACTGTCCTTTTAACAAGTGGACTAGTGTATGAAGTGCTGCTAGTGCCAGACGACTGCCCAGTCCGTGTTAATTCAAGTAAAGCAGAGAGGAGAACATGTGGCAGTATCGTGTAGGTGCTGACGTGCATTTTGACATTTTGTAACCTATGGTGCACTCACTACACTTTCTTGATAATACACGTAAAAATGATGGCATCAAATCACCAATAATGTACACTTGGGTAGTGACTGGTGAACCAGAAAGTATCAAGTATGTCCAAATTTATGCAGCGAGGCAAGCAAAAGGAGATGATGAAGCAGCTAGTACCTCACCACCGTCGTCCAAAACAAACACTTCACCATGCTCGAATGGAGACATGGTTCCTGCATCAGTGTTGAGGTACGGATCTGCACATGAGCAGTGACAAAGAAGATCATCAGTCATCAATCCTCACCAACAAAACCAAATTATTTCATAAACTCCTTCACTTAGCCTATAAACTTAGTACCTAAAGAATGAATAAACTAGTAGGGAGGCTGACATACGTGACAAGACAAGAAAAAAATTAGTTTGTTAAGAACTAGACCCATGAAAGGTGCATAGCACTTGGCCAAGATGAACAGACAAAACTTTCAGTCAAGACAAATTTTCAGAGCACGAGATGACAAATTTGACCTGTATTACTACCCTGTATACTCCTGTGAAGTTCATCTGTTTTAAGGAACCAAGACAGTGACACTGACACAGCATCAGATGCCCACTTCACCAAAGCAGCGATGAGTAATTACAATTCAAAAGAGTATGAAACATGATGTGATTATTTTAACAGAAAGGAGGAGGGAACGAGTTGGCTAGCTATCAGAAAAGAAATCTTTCTACACAAATACACGATGGAGATGGACTACGAACATTGAAAGAAAAGGGAGGAAAGAAACTGCATAAAATTCACCACGAGATGTAGGAAAGAAAGCGCCTAAAAGCGCCACATGACACTGCAGAAATAAAAGAAAGATCTAGGCTAGCTAAGTTGGCTTAAAGACAGTTTCTGCTTCTGATTTTAGTTTTTTTCACTATTCAGTAATTTTATTTTTTATCTTTTAGATTTTTCTTTTTTCTCGTATCTTTTGCATTATCTGTAATAAGTTAACATATTTTTTTTCTATTTTTACTTTTATAAATTTAATTATATCAAATAAGCTAACTCAGGTACAGTAGAGAATAAATTAGCTATAATAAAAAAACATAAATCAATATCAAATTGAACGCTTGTATCCGTCAGGAAGAAAGATTAGAGCTTTATCCATCCAGGAGACCATCACGAACGCAAATCAGGTCTCCGTTACGATGGAGCGTTGCAAACTTTCTTTGACAAGAACAAGTTTTTTGTGCATTTTCCTCACCCAAATGAGTCCAATTTGTGATCTCGGGAGAAGAACAGAACCTAGCTAGCTAGCTTAATCAAAAGAGAAAAAAAAAATACACGTGCACAGGTAGACTAAACAAAACGAAATGGGTTATAATAAAAGTGCAGGCTCTGCACGGGGATGCGTGGTGTTCGTGCCCTGTGCGATCACGTGGCCACCATTACGAACGAGAAACGGACGTTATTTTCAATTTTGGCCGAAAAAGAGGAAAGCGGCGCCGAGTGCGGGGAGGAGAAACTGGCGGCGGCGGAGGGGTGACGTTACCGATCTTGATGGAGGTGACACGGAGGCCGCACGCCTTGAGCACCACGCCTATGCTGCTGGCCGTCACGCCCTTGCCAAGACCGCTCACCACGCCGCCGGTCACCAGTACGTACTTCATCGTCTTGCGCGCCTCTTCTGTCTCTGCAGTATAGCTCGTGCGGTTCATCGTCTCGCGCGCCTCTTCGGTCTCTGCAGTATAGCTCGCGCGGTTGTTGCGTTCTTGCTTTCGGAGGTGGGGAAAAGGAGGAAGAGGGGATGAGATGGCTAGCGCCGAAACGAAAGAGAGGGGCGACGAGAGGTTTTGGTTGGGATGAGGGGAGGTTGGGGAGGGGTTAAATAGGCCCAGCCCTTGAGGAGGACTAAAACCCCCCTTGACTCTCTCTTAACTGAAAGAAAACCACGTTCAATCGGCTGTTAGTTACAGTAATTAACTTTTAAATCATATATTTTTTTAATATAGGTCTTAATTACAGTAGATATTGTATCAGCTTCAGATATACCTATTAAAATCATATGTAACTATCTTTCTCTTCATAATCTCTTCCACAAAAATCAAAATTCAAAAGATTTAAACTACAGTAAAAAACACACTAAGTCAACCCCTTGCTCTCTCTATTTCCTTTCAAATCTTACGGATGATAATTTATTCAGAGAAATCTAAGGGCCTAGGAAGGACCACATTTGATTTTGCATGTTTTTTAATCTCCACTTACTTTTTCATACCACCTCACCAGTAACCACGAGTTGAGAGATTACTGTATTAAAGTTAGGTTTGCTCCATGGCCCCGTACCAGTGGTGATTTTAAAATAACATGAATGCATCAAATGGGAATAAATAGAAGAACATGGAGTAGCAATTTTGGTCGCTGAATTGAATTTAGACAACAAAGATCAACCAAAAAAACAACCAGCAGCTTTTTAAGAAAAATTAATTATTCAAATTCCATTTTGCACCCACCCTCTTCCACGCACATATTTGTTTTGGTTTGAACTGTTGATATTGGAGTTCTTGCTTTCTTTTGTTTTTGTCCTGCAAAAAGAAAAGTGTAACATACTGTGACGTAACTAATCATTCCTAGCTATGATCGTAGTATTGGTAATTTTTACAATTTGGTTTATAGTACAAGTGCACAACATAACACATCTTACTAATCTTAAGGGGGGAAATGAGCCAGAGCCTCAAAAAAGAAAATAAAAATTGCCTAGGATGAATGCGGCGATACATTTGAAGCTTTTCATTTACCATCAACATAGCCGTTCGCTTTTTCATGTCATTTAGAATCTGACCACCAAGATTAATTGTTGACAACGGTAAAGATATACGTGAATACCTCCATTTCAGTAGGAAGCTTCCATTTGTGACTTTGGGAGCCCTAGCTACCTTTTGTAATACAGAAGCTGTTCGTCCACTCCTCAAGGTCTAGGTCCCTTCTTTTTAACTACGGCTAATAGCTTATGATCATAGCATAAGTGTTTATATGAATAAATCTAATACTGATAAGCTGATAAATCGATAAATCATTTTTAAAAAGGTTATTCCGATAAACTGTTTTAAAAAGACGATGGAGAAACCGTCCTATTTATTTGTTCAGAGGAAGCTGTAAGCTAAGCTAAACTATTTGTTTGTTCGGAGTAGACGTAAGTCATAAGTTGAAAAGAAGGAATCTCTAATGTGAAAAGCCTCATTTTGGCTATCGGGCATTAACAAGAAATACTATATTCCTCTCTGTTTACTATCATACGTTGGTTTCACTAGAAAATTAATCATACTTCCATCAAGTGCAAAAGCTACATTTTATTCCCTGGTTGACCAGATTTGTCTTCGAATCAAACCATCAAGGGTGCAGCTTGCACTAGTACATTTTAGGCTTGCTCCTATGGCGAATCCGATTCTAAAAAGGAAAACACAACCATTTGCAAGCGCCGTGAACCGTGTAATACTATCCCTTTTCTGAATTCAGAGAACCGTGTACTGTTCAGACTGTCGCGCTGCCCCAGCCTGAAATTAACATATGCCGACTAATAGTCCTGGGCTTTGCTGTCGATCGAGAGAACGTCATAATCTTGTGGGGTCTGGGTTATCCCCTTCTTTGAATTCTATGATCAGCTCTTTGTACTTGCAACTCTTTGGGTTACAACTCAAATTTGCTTTGATGCTACTCTTCTGACAATCATCCATCAGGTTCTCACATCTTTTTCAGTGCTATCTTTTTACGTTATGGGTGAGTTCTTTTAAACTATATCTTATGGTTTTTAGTTTAAAATTTTATATTTATAATTGTTCGCAAAAAAGAGTATAAAGAGAAAGATACTTGTGTGTGGTTTTAGCTAATATAGATGAATTCGATACAATATCTACTTTAATTAATTTAATAGTTATATCTTAAAAATATACTATCTGAAAGTTAATTGCTGTAATATAAGTTAAAAATTATAAATCTAAAACTCAAAATAACCCAGCCATGATGGTCTATTCAGACTGACAACGAAGTAGGTGGAATTGTTATGGTTATGTGAGAGATCAGCAAAAAAGGTCAGCGTTTGAAACTTGGCGCCAAAGTTTCGTACCAACCAGCCTGAGTCTAACCCGGGTTACAACAATCTAACTTTTCAGCTACCTACCTACCAAGCGGATTTAGTCAGTTGAGTATAAGATCACCATGGGAGTTACCTGAATTTTAAAGCCACAATGATGCAGGAGCTGAATTAGTAGGTTTAGAAGGCGTTCGAAATAGCATTGATTTATGATTTTTTTTAACTGTAATTAATTTATTTTTTACTATAACTACGTTAACTTATTTGGCATAATTAAAATTAAAAATTTTAAAAATAGAAAAAATATTAGCTCATTACGGACAATGCAAAGGAATACGAGAAAAAAAAGAAAAGACAAAAAATCTAAAAAAAACTAGAAAAAATAAAATTACTGAATAGTAAAAAAAAGTAGAAGCCTGAAGCAGAACCTCGCTTCAAACAAAAATGAGCGGAACCTAAGAGTACGTAAATTGCTTTAGAATTTGTACGGGTCTCTTTTGCACTATAGGCCAAGCTGTCTTTATTTTCCTTTTTTGCGTTTTCTGTGTGAATTATAATGTTCTATGTAATTTTCCTATATTCTAAACAAGTCATTACTGTCTTATGGGAATTCAGATTCACCAAAGCACAAATATTGAGCCATCAGTCTAAATGTCTAATAAAATGAATGATATTTAGATCCTTAACGAAGATACTGTTATTAACATTTCTCGTCCGCACATACATGTGTGATGTGAGTAGGTGTCACTACTACAAAAAGGCATATATTAGAAGCCTCAACACAGACGGTTTACCAAAACCATCGGTGTTAAATGCAATCACAGATGCTTTAGATTTAAAGATCGTCTGTGTTGGTGCCAACGCTAAAAACTGTCTGTGAAGATGTAATATCACAGACGGTTCATGGTGAGCACCGTATATGAAATATCACAGACGATTCTAACCAAGAACCATCTATAATAGCAATATCACAAATGATTTTTTTATTTAAACCATCTGTGATAATAAAGTTATCACAGATAGTTTGTATTAATAATCGTCTGTGATGTGTTTTCCGCCTCGCGATCCCCAAAAATTTCATAATCTCCCATCTGAGTGTGAGTAGAATTTTATTTTAAGACACCATTAATAAAAACGGGCATAACTTTTGCATATGGTGTCCGTTTTTGATGTTTTTGTACTCGTTGGAAAGCTAACGACGAGTCCGATTTAAAAAAAATGACCTGCTTGTACTAGACGCCCTCTAAGACCCCCAAAATCAGCTATCTTTAGCCTAAAATTTACATCACAAGTTTTTTATTTTTATTTTTGCCAAAATTTTTGATCTTTCCTTCAGAATTTAAGATTCGCCTCAACTGTAAAGTTGTAAATCTTATCAAAATCTTTCAAACGAGCATATGCAAGCCATATAGAACTTTGTAATTTCATATTTTGAGATTAGTTATTTACATTGCATCGATATATATATATATATTGTTTTTGAAAATTATGTAACACAGACGGTTTGTTGTTTAAACCGTTTGTGATAATTGTGTTTCACAAATAGTTTAAGTTTTTAACCGTCTGTGATAATTATGTTTTATAGACTGTCTGTGATTTAAACTGTGTATAATAATTTCGTCCCTGACCGTTGGGCCCGTCGATCCTCTCTAACCCAATCATAACCAATAGAAACCCACTAACCCTCACCCCACGAATCGTAGCTCCACCTCTCCATCCCCGCACCAAAAATTTTCCAACTCCCGCCTCTCCCACTCCTGTAAATACTCACCCAAACCCATCCTCTACCTACTGCATGCGCTTAAAATCTCTCCAGCCTCCTCACCATCTTTCTCCTCGACCCCGACCTCGATGGCCCTTATGAAGTAGACGGCACACAAGTCTACGGGCGGCAAGACACCACGGAAGCAACTAGCTACCAAGACGACACTCAAGCATGTGTATGCGATGGTGGACATCAAGGACATCCAACTCGCGTGCTACATCAGGGGTGAGAGGGTCTAGGCATAAAAGCCTCGTCAGCATGGTTGAGTTTCTACTGTCTGCTTGGATCTTTACTTATTCTATGTTCTTGCTATGTTTAAGAGTTGGGTTTATAGAATAGGAGATGTGTTCTTACTATATTCTTGTTATGCTAGATTTTTAATTTGCTCGTTATCTTGTGATGCTATAATGGTAGATTCTTATATTAATAGAAATAGAATGTACAGCTGTATTTGCTTGTTTTCAAATAGCATAGCTAACATTTCCTGTGGCTAACCGAAAAACAAAAAAATTACATATAGAATGAACTATCACAGATGGTTCGAACCAAAAACCATCTGTGATACTTGTACCATCTTAAACGGTTCTATCTACCAACCGTTTGTGATGGAAAAATATCACAGACGATTCTATATACCACCCGTCTGTGATACTTGCTCATTTTAGATGGTTGGTAGTTAGAACCGTCTATGATGTATGAGTATCACATATCAATTTTAGTTCAAGCCATCTGTGATAATGTTCTTAACAGACGATTTTAGTTACAAATCGTCTGTGTTATACTTATCACAGATGGCTCACAATCCGTTTGTGATAACCTCTGATTATTACTTATAAATTTAGACGGTTTAGAAAACCATCTATGATAACAGTTCTGAACCGTCTATGATGACCCTTTTTTGTAGTAGTGTGTACTTTGTGGTGTACGCCTTACATGTACTCTTAAAAAACACTTCTCATCCCACAACAGTTCAACTAAACAGCTGGAGAAAGCCATGCCGTCAGATTGAAAGCCATCAGAAGCATAATCAAGTTCGTTGACTGAAATATCTTTCTTGATCATAGTTAAGCACTTCCAAAGTAAAATATTTAATGCTATGCCATCAATCTATCATTGTTCAAAATCAATGTGTGCATGTATACTCTTGTTGTACCACCACCACCTATCAATAGGCTTGATATTACTACAATGGAGATTTCTACAACATTGGCGTTATGCTATCAAGAAGATAGTTGTTGTCTCTCCTTGTCTCACGACCGCTATATCCACAATGCACCTATGGGCCAAGGGACTAGTGTTGGAGGCATGCACCCATAGGAAGGATGTCCAACTTGATAGGGGGTTTGAAGGTGCTAGGCGACTCCAAGGTGACAGTCACATTCGCACCACAAGGGTGCAGGTGACGGGTGGCTCACTCCTAAATGACTGTCATGCCCCCATAAGGTTGGAGGTGATGGGTGGCTCTAAGATGACTACCACACCCACGCCCCCAAGGGTGAAATAAATGGGCGGCTCAATCCAAGATGATCCTCACGTCGGCCTAGGTGGGGTCCAGTAGGACTCGCGCCACAAAAACTGGACCCCGACAGTGCTGCCCCAGCGAGACCCACACTATGACCCACATAGGCAGGACCCGAGCGAGACTTGTGGCATGACCTTGGCATAGGCAGGACCTGATCATCGACACCATGATGGGCGAATCCTAATATAAGCCAGACCTAGTTGGACCAAGTCAAGGATGATCTCATGCAAGGACAGAGGTGGAGCCAACTCATCAACCATATCAAGGACACATCTACCCTAAGCTAACTATACTCTTAAGGGGTATCTTATAACATATCTCAAATCAATACAAGTTTTCACCAATTGGTGTGCTAAAGACCGAGTCAAGAAAGGATACCAAAATACCAAAAACTACATTGAATCAAAATAGCGACGCTGAGAACTATGAGTGTTGATACAAGCTTGTGTGATTTAAAAAGCCAAGAAGGTCAAATTACTTTAAAAGCTAAGAACTTAGCGGATACAAGCTTGTGTGATTTAAAAAGCGTGTATGAGTATAATGTACGAGTAAAACCTATGTAGTATGGGGTTAAAGGGTTTTTTTCATATATGATAAGTGTATAGTATCAATTAGGTTTAGAAAATGCTAGCTGCCTTGTCTATTTAACGGATTGAGATGTAGATTTGCAAGTTAACCATCCAACCATCGCAACTTTACTCATAGTAACAAAGTGCTCTAAGATTAGGATTTGAGAAGTATGAGTGTTGTAGTATACTCTCTTGTCCTTTATCGGATCCAAATTTTGTAATCCAGAATCCTATTATTCCATCGCACTATTCTCTGTATCAATAAATAGTACTCACAGATACATTACTGCATTATGTCATACACCACACAAAATAGGCCGAACTGAAATATTACATGTCAGAGTTAAAACACACCACATCAGGCGACAGTTTTACATAAGATGGACGAGGATGGCCGACGCAGGGCATGGCGTGAGACTGACAATGCGACGAAAACTGGGCGCACAATGCGGCTGACGGTGGCAGATGTGGCGTCGAGTCATAGCGGAGCATATGGCAGGTCGCAGTGGCGAGGGCGCGCCCTGTGGCTGACCCAAGCGGCATGGCGCGACGGTCCGAGCGGCGTCTCAGCGCCTTTCCTCCGAGCGGCGGGTCAATAAGGTGAAGGGCTGGACGCAAGGGCTTCTTGTGGTGATGCGGAGTGAGGCTACGGTAGCGCAGGTGGTCAGCAATGGCATGGGCGAAAGGGAGCACGTCGGTGATCGGCGGTCATAGTGGTGAGGAGCGGTAGAGAGGCAATTGTCATCGCTGGACCGGCAGAAGAAAATTTTACCGTGGCAAAGCACAACAAGGGAAAAAGAAAGGGAGCCGAGCTGGCTCAGCCAAGCTGAAAGGCCAAAAGATTTTTGGGGCTAGGCCCATTCCCCACTTTTCTAATTGTTTTACTAATAATCAATTATTCAACTTTTCTCATTCCAAAATTTTGCATTAGCCTATGTCTTTTTGCTGTTCAACTTACAACCATATTCCAAATAAGTTCTCCTACCCTAATTGTTGGATCATGTTTTCAGAATCTTCTTTTATTTTAGATATAACTTCTATTAATTGTACTTTTTTGAATTTAGGTTTTTATTACTTTTACTTATTGGAATCTTAATCAAGAATCAAGAAAATCTAACAAGATGTAATGGTGCAATTGGGTCGGATTCGAATGGATATTGCGTGTACCATATCCTAACCCATATTATTTTTCTCGGATTCGGTATCGAATATGGTTAGCCCAGATAAAAATACGAATTCGGAATATGCAGATTTTTGGAAACGGTAACATCGGGGCGGATACTTGACGGATTCAAATCAGACAACGAATAATATAAATGGATAGCACGTTCATACAAAATGATACATTCAATATAAGTTCTCGGCATAATATAAGTTCAACATAAATTGTAAATTGATATATAATTCATTAACCAACAGTTTAACACGACACAAATTCAACATAACGATTAATAGACCAAATTATTAGATGATGCATTGTTGAAAAAAGTAGGGTGATTGAAAGGGTGCATTAGGAATTTTCCTTGTGACAAATTTCTCATTGTTACCAGATTTCCTCCAATAAGGCATTAAAGTTAGTATACAACTTTCTCGTTGTGAACTTGTAGTAAATACGATAATATTATTAAAAAAATATTTACCAATATTAGTAAATAGAACATAAGAAACTACAATACCACCAGCCTTCAACAATCACATTGTAGGAAAAAAGATCTATGCAAAAATAATAGTTACACTAAATAATATTCGACATAAGTGCCTCCATGCAAAATAATTGTTATGCGAATATCCGACCGAATAATTATCCAATATCCAGATTCGGATATCTGACTAGATAATTATCCGATATCCGGATCCAGATATCCGATCGGATAATTATCCGATATTCGGATACCGACACTATTCGGTCATATAGCAGCTCTCCTGATTCTATTACCGAATCCGACATGAACTATCCAATACTGAATCCGAATCTGACCGGATACCAAATTCCCCTTGCCAAATCCGGTACCGACCGGATTCGACACCGGATCGATCAGGATTAACCCAACCCATTTGCACCCCTAACAAGATCAAACTGCAGAGAGAATACACTTGAGAAGATTTTTGTAACTACATATTTTTTGGGATCCAAACTTTTAGGATGTCACATCCTCTAGGTAGAGTGACTATAAAATATTCATTCTCAAGTAGCAATATATCAACTTTATTCATCTCTCAAGGATCCCTATTGTTTTGTTTGTTTTGCACTTGGTCTTGTTGTTTTTTATATTCTCTCTCACTTTTTTGATCTTACTGGATTTTAAGGACAAGTAACTGATGGAGATGACTCATGAAAATTAATCCCTATATATCTAGTCATCAGGCTTGGCAAGTTCTTAAAGTTGCTTAGTTTTGCTTGGATTTGACCTTCCCGATGTTTTATCGATCCAGTTATTTGTGCCTTAATTTTTTGGGTGTTCTTGATTTATGTGATATGTAAAAATACATCTAGAGCGTCATATTCCTTATTTTTCGTTTTTTTGCTCAATTTAGGTGTAATCTGGCTAGTTTTTGAAAAATATCTGAACTTTGACATGGATTTTTGTGATCTTTGAATGAAATAGGTTCGTAAGACCGTAACCAAGGTATATGCAAAATTTTATATCATTTGGTCTTAGATTTTTAGGGTAGTATCAAAAGTTATAGCGGACTGAAATTTTTTGTTCTAGAACAGGGAAGGCCGGTCCGACTGCACCTCCTCCAATCCAACTGCTTGAGACGATTTAGGCTGGCTTGTTGCTGGTGGTCTAGCCGCCAGGCCCGATCAGACCGCCCCTAATAGCTGGTGTGATCACCTAAGTGCTGATTTTTTTGAATTTTGATTTCCAATCCTAATCTTCATAATTCAGTAGTTATTGAAATGAATGATTGGCAAATACTTAGAAAACATTTTTGAAGATACTATTCATCCCACTCTATTGCCATACAGGTCCTGTAGGTACCCTAAGAGTGTCCTCAATTAGAGACCTTCCTTTGGCCGTTGGGTCAGACGACACACCGACAAAAATATAATATCTTTCTTAAGTGTCTGAATTTGTATAAATCTCACGTGTCTTACCCTCTCTTGTGTACGTTGACCCATTAAAGGGTCGTCGTACCCCCCAATCCGTGTGTTGTGAACGTACACCATAATTAACTTATGTCATCAATCCGTCACCTTCAAAAGCAATGTGTGCAGGTGGATTCCTATACCACAGCCAATCCATCACCTTTCAATTTGTTACATTGATAATATGGGATTTGCTAGGGATCTGACATCTGATCCCTACCAAAAACTCCGGATGCTTGGCTGTAATATTTTTTGGTAATGTTTGCAATATTTTTTTTGTCTATGTTTGCACTATTTTTCGTCCATGTTTGTAACATTTTTTGTCCATATTTTTCTTGTAACATTTTTTCCTTTGTGCATGCAACATCGATTTTTGTATCCGTCATTTTTGTTGCGTATGGTGATTAAAAATGTTGCACACATTATCTAAAATTGTTGCATTGGAGCGTATGATCCAAATACTTACATCGTTCTTTTTTTGGGTGTTGCATAAATGTCCAAGAAATGTTGCAAACATAGACAAGAAATATTGTGGATGAAAATACTCACATCATTTTTTGTTTTTTTATTACAAAGATGAGCAAAAATTCTTTCAAACATAGCCGATAAATATTGCAGCCAAGCATTTGGAGTTTTAGTCAGAGATCAGACGTCCCATCCTTAGCAATACTCTAATAATATAAGTATGGGCAGCTAAATTATGATGCTATGGTCATCATTATCCTTAGCCCTAATCCAGCTTGTGGCAGAATTGTTAGCTAAACTACGTTATCCCTCTGAGGCGCCGATCAGAACGGCTTCCACAATCGCTAGCGTTGGCGATTATTTCATCATGCAGGTGCATCGTAGCTACGATGCACTGCTGATAAAATTTATTTTTTTCGTTTTTAGAAAAATTTACTTATACTTTTTTTCGTTTTTTGTTTTCGGTTTTTTATATATTTTTTATATTTAATTATACTTAATAAACCAACTCATTTCTGATGTTTTTCATTAGCTACGTTGTTTTTCAAAGAAAAGCCAAAGCCATCGCTATTCCGATCACCCCCTCAAACGACGAGATCGTTTGGGTCGTTGTTGGTTTCGTCACGCACGTTATGTAGGCCACCGTCACCGTTGGTGTCTGGTTGATAAGTCATAACTTATCCTGCTACACACTTGCATGTCCTGCATTCTGTACCCTGCATGCGAGAAGGGGCAAGACGGTGGAAGGGAGAAACTTTTTTTTTTTAAAAAAAAAGCTTAGCAACCTATTTGTGATAATCAATAGATGCAGGTCTAATAATGTAGTACTGAAGGCAGCACACGTTGAGTCTGTGGACTCTGGACCAACTATTCATTCCTCCCTGGCAGACTAGTGACCAAACTTCTTTGCAGTTCCAGCACACGTTTAGGGGGTGATCGGAATAGCGATGGCTTTTGGGTTTCTTTGAAAAAACATCAGAGTGGGTGATTTTTTATCAGAATCGAGTAGCATGTTAGGCATAATTAAATTTAAAAAAAAATGTAAAAATAAAAACGGCTCGCTAGTCTAGTGCGGACAATGCAAAGGAATATAAGAAAAAAACGGAACGCAAAAAAACCAAAAAAAAAATTCACTACGTGACAAAAGTGCTACAGTATTTTCGTCGCTGCTACAGTATTTCCGTCGCTAAACAGTAAAAAAACTCCAAACTGATCGGGGCCTAAGAGTCCCACGATCAACTTGCTTTGTTTTGGTTTTTTTTAAAGGTACCGCAATCAATGGCTCGATGGACCTCGAATCCTCTGCAATAGATGATAAAATTCATGACGCCATATGCTATGTATTATTCGCACACGTATAGCCATGGTACTTCTGTCCAAGTTTATAAGATATTTTTTTATCACATAGATGTCGCTTAATTTAGCTTATAACTTCTGTTTTTATACTATTCATTAATTTTATCTTTTTTATTTTTGGACTTTTTTCCTTTTCTTTTTTCTGTATTTCTTTGCATTGTCCATGGCTAACATGTTTTTTCCGTTTTTAATTTTTTTATTTAATTATACCAAATAAGCTGACTCAGCTACAGTGAAAAAATAAGCCAGCTACAATAAAAAAATCATAAGTCAGCACCATTCTGAACACCCCCATAGACCAAGTAGATAGTAAAAATGGCTAAATTATATTTAATTATTATCTCTAAGTACTATATTTAATACATGTATGTAGAGAATAACAAATAAATCTACATATTTATCAGGGTCATAAAAACACTTTATATTTATGGATAAGATCATTTAAAAAATATATTTAGATGGAAAAACTACATATCAACAATTAATGGCAGTAATAGCACAACATTGATCTGAAGCACTGAACTTTTTCAAATGCACCAAATCTTAGGCTTATATTTGGAACACGAGGATTTTTTTTATTATTATTACAGAAATTGAACTGTATCAGTAAAGTTTCTAAGTTCCAAACGGAACGTAATGTAGCTTTGTTTGCATGTCCAAAGGCGAATATAAAGGCATCTGCATTTCTCAGAGAGCTCCAAACCATTCTACATCAATTTCTTGGAAGATGGAAGCGTCCAACCAGCACGCGTTGAAACACGTCAGAGTATGGACGGTTCTTTCGTAAAGGTCCTGTCCGTTCGCTGCACCTTTTGCATGGACGACAACGGATTGCCAGTTTTGGTTGGAAACCGAGTGATTCCACGGGATGGGCAGAAGCCAGCATCGAGGACGGCAAAGAAAGTATGAGTAAAGATATTTATGTTTATGTTTTTTTAATTTTTTAAATTATATCTATTTATGAAAGAAAGTATGAATAAAGATATTTATATGTAATTTTAGTTGATATAGATAAAATCGAGACTACAATCAACTTGTAGACTCTATTTCAAAAAGATATTGTATTTAAAAACTAATTAATATAGAAAGCTAAGCTATAAATAAAAAAAGAAACTAATAAGTCAACAACCGTCGCGTCAAACTGACGTTTGTTGAGCGAGCGCGAGGGGCCGAAGTGGCCTGTGTAATGGGATTATGGGACTGACACGATCGAATGATTCTTTCTTCGATGGAAAGGAAGCAAAGATCGGTCTTCTCACAAATTCTTTTAGACTATGCTTCATAGTTTTTATTTACGATTTTTGATAAGGTAGTACTATCGATGTAGATGATAAATATAACTTTAGATTGAAAAAGTTGTTTGGAGAAATTATTTTATTTGTTTAGGCTATCAAGAAGTCAAAAACAAAAATCACAAAAAAAAACCCTAAAAACAGGGCTTTTAACTTAACACGGGGCCGTGACCAACTGTGGTGATACAGAACGAGAAAGGTCGGCTAACTTTTCGTCCACTTGCGCCACTGGCTTCGTCCTTCGTTCTCACGCTCATGCAGACGTAGTAGTAGTACTCCGGTTAAATGGTGATGATCAAAAGCCCAACAGTGTCAAAAACATTGTGCTATCGGCTTGTCCGATAGATGCACCTTTCTGTGTTCAGTAGCCATGAATAACAAAGTGTTAGAGAAGATTGGTACCGCTAATTTGCCATGGTTAACAGGATGTTTTAACCAGGTGGAGCCGACGTTTTTTTTACTAGAGTTTTTGACTGAAATGGAATAGTAACAGTGAAAAAAATAGTTTTTTGGAACAAAATTTTGGAAAATAGCTTTTTGAAAGACATAGACGCGAAGAAGGTAACCGAGACCAGATGGCAACTCTAAGAAGTGGTTTGAAGAAGCTGTTTTTAAAAGCCGAGATGTTTAAATCGGTTGTCGATTTCTTTAAACAGAAGTCAAAAACTAAAACTGATTTGAAGAAGGCTAACCAAAATTGATTTGAACAAGGCTAATTATTTTTCAGATTCTGAAGCTGAAGAACTTCATTTGTTTGTTTGGTTTGAACCTCAACTAACCGTATCAAAATTTAGATATGACCAAAATAAGGGCATTACCTAAACATTGGTATTGTAGGCGTGTTTGATTGCAACCCAGCAAACCATGCCAAAATTCTTCTAGTTGTAACTATGACGCATGGGCTCACGTGGGAGCTAATATTTGTAGCGAGAAACCATAGTCAACAGTGGTCTTGTTTTGTTGATCTGGTCACAAGGAGTGCAATGGTTTGAACAAATTATAAATCGGATGTTCGGTTCAATAGATATAGCTGCTTAAAGCTAAATAATCAAACAAATTATGGTTTAATGCATCCAACCACTGGCTGCCACATCACCTATGCATGGGGCAGTGACCCTACCAAGGGTAGATTTTTTTTTTAGTTTATGGCTTATGCTTGAATATTTAAATTTTGGTTATTTATGAGAGGTAGTATATATAAAAAAATAGTTATATATGATTTTGGTCGATACAGCTGAATTCAGTATAATTTTTACTATAATCTTCCTGTCTACTCCACCTTAAAAAAATATACCGTTTAAAAGCTAATTACTATAAATAATATAAACATAAGTCGACTAAAAGTGAAAAAGAACCTAGCTCAAAAAACATGGTGCATGATTTAGGCATCTCAACTCTGTCAATGTTTTGTGTAGGAGTACATTGGCATTGCCAAATTTTCTAGGGTATTGCTAAAGTTTGAAACTAAGGGGAGTTCAGTTTAGCTTAAGTAAGTTGGTTTACAGTTTATTTTTTAAGTATAACTTATGGTAATTTATTTAATGTAATTAAAATAAAAAATTTAAAAAAATGAGAAAAAAATAAGTTAGCTCATCACGAATAGTACAAAACGAATACGGAAAAAGATAAAAAAAACTTTAAAAAATCACAAAGTAAGAAAAAAAATTTAAAGTTGTGAATCAGAAATCAAAAACTGAAGTTTAAACGAACACGGCCTAAATCAAATGGTAGCTGAAAATTGAGAGCATGACCAAATTTTAGTAAAGTAAACAGGCCCTCAAACTTGGAGCTCCATGACCAAGTCTAGCGGGGCAGCTGTCCGAGAACCCGACAGCGAAGGGGGTGAAGAACCTCAGGCCGTATACTTTTGTCCTGTACTGCTCAAAAGATATGAGGTATGCGGTTTTTTAGATGTGATTTTTAACTTAGAAATTTGAATTTTTGCTGTTCATAAAAAATAGTATAAAAAAGATATTTACGTTTCATTTTAATTGATATAGATAAATTTAATATAATATCTATTATAATCGAGACTCGTTTAAAAACTAGTTATTATAGTACAAATTAAAAGATATAAGTATCAAGTAAAAAAAGTCTTTGAATGATATTATTTTTTTACTGTATTTGATGGAAGCTTTCCCTTAAAAGTGATTCTTTCCTTCGTGGGATCGTTTTCCTGGGAACACGCACAGGAGCTTCAGAGTTTGGATGAACACCGTAACGTCAGTATCGTGGCAATCGCTACCAGTCTTGCGGCTGTGCGGTGTTAAACGGAGAGAGCATCGAATATCGATCGATCGAGCACATTCCACAGAATCTGCAGTATCATGCTTAATTTATGAACATGTAATCTGTGCTGGTTGGGTTTTAAACGACCGGGACTAACTGTACTGCGTCAAGTTTTTTTGTCTTTGTTTTTTGGGGGAAACACTAAAACTTATGTGTAGCACTCGGAAACTTTTCGAAGAACAAAATAAACGTATGTATGGATGAGCGTGTATAACTCTACTTATGTAGGGAGAGTGTATAACTCTTTTTTTTCGAACTAGGTTAGTGCAGTATATTTGGAACTGTCGTAGTAGTACTATAGAGGGACGGGTATGGCTTGAACATGTGGAGCGACTGGGAACAGTGAAGGACGCACAGTGCATGATGATGCACGGGAGGAACGAAGCCAAATCTGGCATTTTTGGGGGGTGCGCGGGCCCCGCTAGGCACAGTGGGCTGTACGAGGTACCACGTAGGGGGACGGTGGGTGGGCCATCCCCGTGGGTGGCAGAGCAGAGCAGTGGTGTGCGCGGGGCCCACCACGTTGCGGATACCGCCATAGCCCGGTGGGCCCGTCACACGTGGCCCTCCCTGGCTCCACGGGCCCCACCACGACCGTTGGTAGTTACAGGGCGCTCAAAGCGTCAAACCGATCGATCTCTCGTCTCTCTCCGGGATCGGTAGCGTGACCGAGCCAGCCAGATGCTATAATTGTATGTTAGTGGACCAGTTGGTGTGATCTTGTGTTCTAGTTTTTTTTTCCTGTACGTGATTGATCGGGACCATGCAATGCATGTTGATTCGAATAGTCGCATGCAACACCGAATCTCCATCCTTAGATATCATTCTTGTTTCTTTGCTCCTATATATTGTTCTTGTTTCCTTGCTCCTATTCCTTCACGAGCATTCCCACACCCCAGAGTTCTTTATCGCTAGCAGCGGGCCTCTTTTTTTTCTCTAGTTTATAGTAATTACTTATACAAGAGAGTATAAAGTAGTAGAAACACGTATATAGATTTAATCAATATAAATAAAATTACTATAGTATATACTATAATCAGCTTGTAAATATTATCTTTTAAAAAAAACTCAACTTAACTGGGCCTCCTCGCCGATCCAACCAAAGGCGTAGTACCGTACGTCGGCATGCCTGCCGCGGCCAAACCATGCATAGTACCACACAGTGACCAGACGGGACAGCACTTTACAGAAGGTTACCGAGTCAGCAGCAGCCTAGAAACACATAGGCACGGCGATGGCGAGTAGCTGGCTTGGACGAACGGACCTGCGGTCAAATAACATCCGGTATCTGATCTGATCTGGACGTGACTTAAAGACAATCGACGTCCATCCTCACCAGCCCTCGCGTCGCCCTCCGATCGGGCATTCGGACGGACTGTCGGCGTGCGCGGACGCCCGCCACTCACGGTGCACCATCTTCCGGTCCAACCGGCGACGAAATCGCCCTTCGCCGACAGAAACCATGCATGCACCGTGCCGCCATGTCATTGTTCGTATGATCCGACGGAGTGGCGCAGCAGCCTGCGAGCGGTGGAAGAGACTAGCTTCGCTTGGCTTTGGAAAAGGTGCGCCCTGCTGTGGAAACTGAGTCCAGCCGCGCGCGCTGGGACAAGACAGGAGTCCATATTGTGGCCTCGACCGGCCCATGTGGAGACCAAATGCAGCACCACCGCCTCGCGATCGCCCATGTGGATAAGGCGTAGCTTTCTCGTGCACCAGTGGCCGACTCTGCTTGGTCCATCTGTCAACCTGCCAGCGAAGAGCCAATCTGAAGAGTTCATGGCGACAAGTGTACGTTTCGATTCGATCTGTCTCTTAATTTCGATTCGACTCGATCGGTGCATGTTTTTGGACCATAGCACACGTACGTTTTTTGGACGCTGTGGAGATCGTCTGTGACGCGTGATATGACCGCGATGCTGCGAGTCGCCTATGCATGCTAGCGTGGTCGGTAGCACAGGATCATGTCGTGGCTGATCTTCGTAAAGCGATAAAGAAACAGGTAAATTAGTGCCGGCAAGATCTCTTTCGCACACGCGAGCGAGCGAGCGGCGGTGGATATGAAAAGGCTCTTGGATGATGCATGCTACGCTAAGTTTTTAAAAAGCTTGGTAGCACGTACGTTTCAATTAGAAAAATGTGTGTGTGTTACGTACAAAATAAACCCTGTTCTTATTTGTTTTGCTCGCGAAAAAAAAAAGTCAGCTAAGTAAGGATGTCTCGTGTTGACAAAATGCCATGCATTGCAGCCGGTCTTATTGATCCTTGTCCCCTGCATTGTTGCATCACATGTGGGGACTTTTATTGGTCGACCAGGGAGTACCGACTGCGCCAAACTCCCATCATGCATGCATGAATAGCATATTAAGGCAGTGAGTGGTGCATGGTGGAGCCGAATGCAAACTAATACAGTACCACATGTAATTACTGTGTTAGTTATACGTTGGTTAGTACAAGAGACGATCTCTGTCAACTGTGACGACTCCTGTGCTTAACGTCAAAACTAACATGTGTCGCTTGATGCTTCCACGCACGATTCAACCCAAAATACCTAAATTTTCCCGAACCGGCCGGTCACAGTTTTTCGACGTCCGGGAGTAGGCCATTGCGCGCCTGCCTGCCTGCTCCCACCGCGAAAGGCGGAGGAGAGGTAGCCATTGCGCTGAAAGACGAACGCGGGTCCATTGGTCGGACCGACCTGTCACTTGGCACCAGATGTCTGGTCCCTGCCGATCATCGTGAGCGGGGCCGGTTGGTGTGCGCCGTGTATGTACCGGGGAACGGTCGTTGTGGGTTTGGCGTGCCTGCCTCTTCCTGTGGCTGGCCGCGCGCGTCGTTCCAAGTGACGCAGCCGACGAAATCGCATCGTTACAATGTGTGTGTTAACTTTTGGTTCCTGTTTGGACCGCAGAATTTTGCAAGAAACATAGTAAACTTTTAAAAATTATTATCCAATTATCACGTTCCGAATGCTGCTTTAGTTCTGCGACTGACTCGCAACTAATTCTAAACATATGTATCATTAGGACACATAAACATATGTACATGTGGTATGTAGTGCGAGTATTGTGTGCTCCCCGTTTAGTCTCGAAAGAAAATGGCATTCTTTCGTGTTCGGAGGGTACACAAGACTACAATGGAGTGGTAGGAAAATACCAAACGGTCCAATACCGACCTCGGCCTGGGATGGATAATGTAGCAGGGCCCCACGTGACTACCCGATCGACGTGGAGCCGGCAGTTACGATGCTGATTCTGGCCCAGGCCGCGGCGCCAAACCCACGGATTCGCTGACGCGCGCCGTGCCGTCCTCTCGGCCTCGCCGGGGAGGAGGACGACGACACGACACGCGCGCCGTTCAACTGCCCTTAACCTTCCTCAGATGGATCCGCCTCACAGCGTCCACTGTCTCCTCCCCATTGGCCCCGTGAATGCCGCACCGCACTGTGCGTGCGCTTGTCCGTCCCCTGGCCCTGCCTGCCTCGTCGCCGTTGATGTGAGTGATGGATGTGATGTTGCCCCGCCCGTGGGCTCACCGTAGCGATAGTTTCTGATTTCTAGATAAAATTTCATGGTAACTAATTTTTTTACTGTAACTAATTTGTCTTTTTAGGTATAATTAAATTTTAAAAAAATAGAAAAAATATGTTAGCTCATCACGGACAATGCAAAGGAATACAGAAAAAATACAAAAAAGTTCAAAATATCTAAAAATAATCAGAAAAGATGAATTACTAAATAGTACAAAAAATTAAATTAAAAAAACCGAATTAAGCGGGGCCTACTGCAGCGCGCAGGCAGGCATTGATATTCATGGGGCATGTGATGCTACCCTGCACAACCTCTCCACTCTAATGCTGTACGTACACGGATTGGCTGTTTGCTACTTGCCAGGACCCATCCACACATGGGTGATCACTCCTTTTAGCCTATAGATTCTTTTAAATAAATAAATAAAATATTTTTATACTATTGTTTTAAAATAATTTATCAAAACAACTTTTGAAATGATTTACTGACTTATCAATATTTGGTTTATTCATATAAATACTCATATTAGAATAAAAACTATAAACCATAGCTATAACCACAAGTCATAGCTAAAAATAATCCTTTTGTGGCTAAGGGCCAAACAATAAGTATAGAACTATCAGAGTGTGTATGAAAAAATAAGCTATTTCTCTCTTGTTAACTTAAAGAAGTATATATATACATATGCACAAGGTCTTATCATAATAATACCTTGACCATTATATACTATTCTAAAGATATATATATCTTTTTCATATCTTATTAGGTGTTTTGATCTAACAAACCGAATAATTACAAGTAGAGACCATCACCACAATAAACCCACTTTCTACGCCTAACCTGACTGTACAGTACAAGCATGGTCGGGGACTCAGTTTCTCTCAGCCTGCCTATGCATGGCCCATAGTTTGTGAAAATAGCGGGTGATACTATTTGGCCGGCGTCTCGAGAGTCCAGAGCACCTTTTTTGAAGGCTGCCTCGCAAGTACTGAATTCTTCACCATTAATTTGGTGATAGAATATACTAAGAGTCATCATGTCGCAGAGCGTTTTTACATGAAAAACCAAAAGTAAGACCTGTACGTATTTATAGAGAAAAAGAAATTTTTTTTAGAAAAAACATGGATTTTTATATAAAAATAAAGATCCATATATAATTCAGAAAGAGCATAGGGCTTTTTTTTTGTTAAAAGTGTGATATGGCACAGAAGAGACTGGGAATTCCCTGATCTTAATATAGGAAGTATATATAGTTTTATCTGTGTTGTGCCCTGTGCATGCATCTTTGTACACACGAGATCAAAGTTTATCCCTCGCAAAAAAAGGTTGATTGAAGATTACTTGAGGGGAGAATGGGCCTTCAACCTAAGCTGTAGTTCTATATATTTACAAATACTACTACTCATAATGTGATGTTAGCTATTTATAAGTCTTGTCATATAGAATATAAGATGATATAGAGAAGAAAGTATAGAGAATTTAGTCATCTCTTATATAACAATCGACTGTAATATAAAAAACAAGATACATTACATATACCCTAAGATGTTACAATGCGATGTTATGTTCTGTTGAACTCTTTTAGTGAAAGGAAATCGATGATACTCATGTTGAATTGGGTCTTCGACTGGTTCTTTTTGGCTCTGGTTTTAACTTATCACTTGCTACTATAATAACTAGCTTTTAAATAATACATCTTTTTAAGATACGATATACAGATATATTATAGTGGACATTTTATTAAGTTTAAATATACTAATCAAAATTATATATAATTATTTTTATCTATATATTAGCTCTTATAAACAGATAAAATTTAAAAACTATAAACTAGAAATTAAAACCACCTATCCACGTCCTAAATGAGCCCAACTGAACAGCCTCCTTCGGGGCCAACCTACGTACTAGGTGATAGCTGTGGAGACCGGAGTGGACGCTTCTAGTGATGATCGCGTCCAATAAAATCCTTCCACACCAGGTGATCGAAAGCATCCTGCAACCGTGCCCGTCGCTCTTGTGCACATAGCATCGATCATATCAGTGTCCATCGTGTTCCGCATTGTTTTCGGTCCAGCTGCATTGTAAGGGCGTCATGTCTCAATCTCTAATTAAACTTAAATACCTAGCTATTGGCGGAATTTTTTTCCCCAAGTTGACATGTACGATCATGGTCACACTATTAGCTCGTGCTTTTGTAAGTACTCGTGACATGACATAAGAGCACCGGACGTACGCTGATTAGAGCAGCATGGAGACACGCAATAAATCTCCTTTTGATTTGCATCCGTTATCGATAGTAGGGGCCGCTCAGTTAGATAAAAATTTAATGATTTATAACTAAAATTATATTGTAGAATTTTATAGGACAAAATACAGATATACGGTCCACAACATCGGCATGCATTGTTCTCATCCAAATCTACTTCTATGGCCCTGACAAGGATGTAGCTATCAGAAGGGTTTTAATGGACTCGAGCCCACCCTTGTTAGTAACCCAGCACACGAGGTATTTTTATTTTTTATTTCTATTTATATATAAATTTATATTATATAAGATTATATTTACTATGCTTATCATAGTCTAGCTCTTTTCCCTCTGACTTTTGATTAAGAAAAAATAGCTTAGTGTTTAGAGCCATCCCTCTATTTAGCCCACGACATGCTGTCGCGAAACAGAGCAAAAAGTTTGCGTTGGTCAGTAGTGCACCTTCTCGACAACAGGATCGCAGATGATGGTGACTGGCCAAATGTCGGCGACACCTTCTCGATGCATGAACTCCGTGTTGAAAGCATAGTCTCAGCTGACGTCAAACCGATCACGTCACCGGTCAGTGTACGTGACAGGAAGATAAAGCGAGAAACGTAGCACTAGAGTTTGGGCTTTTCTCGATTCGAGCCGATCAGCCTATGCAGTAGACCAGAACTTATCGCTTTCAGCCCATTCATTCTGTCCGAGAGCCCAGCTCAACGTTTCCCTCGCGATCAACCTTAGCGGTCCGGCCTCAGCACTCAGTCCTCGCTGAAACCTCATCAAACTTCCTTTGCGGCCGCTGTGGTGATCCATGGAGGCGGAGATGGCAGCGTCCGCAACAGCCATAGCCACGGCCAGAGGAGGACACCGAGGAGGTCATCACCGTCGGCGATCCATAGAGGTGCGAAGCGCATATGGTTGGATATCACTTATCCCGTATTATATTCTATTTTTTTTGAAGTTGGATATGGACAATACCAGATATATTTATCTGTTCCGTATTCATTCCATAAGCCTCTGGATGGTCGGTTGGACGAAAATTATCCGCTACTTTACACAGGTGATTACCTGTAGGGTGCAATTAGAGTAAACACGAAGAGACTAATCGTTGAGATGTTAAAAGAAAAGAACTTAGTATTTTCCATCTATTTAGATTTGATAATATATCTATATGTTATCTTGTGTCCTAAATGAAGTCATAACAAACTTCTTTATATCACTTGACATACGGATATATACGAACGGATATCACTCATCCCGTAATCTATTTCATATTTTTTCCTCGGAGTCGGAGTCTGACACGGATAGCCATTTACCTCGTCCGTATTAGCTCCACGAGCCTTCGGTCAGTCGGTCGAACGAAAATTATCCGCTCCGTTTGCACCCCTAGCGACCCCGGCGGATGCATGTTGAACAGTGGGGGCACAAGCCCTAGGTTGATTTTAATTTTTATTGCTTAGAGTCTAAGTTTATACAGTATGTGTCTTCATATGCTAAAAACTAGTACTTCACATGTCAACGACTACATCTATCTAAAAGAAAGAAATCTTAAACATGTTGACAAATAATGGGAGAAAAGAAAAAACACGCATGATGTCGACAAAGCAAGACACTCCCAAAAAATATGTGTAAGTTGAAGTTGGCACGACACAACATATCAATTGACTGTGAAAAGAGAACAAAATAACAGGAGCTATTTGAATGGATCGAGCGTGAGCAACTAGCCGGTCTAACCCCAAGCCAACGCCAGCCCAAGGCCCAAACCAGTCCTAGTCCTAAGCCAACCAAGTAGCCAACGCCAGTTCCAAACGACACTTAACCTAACTTCCCTTCTTTCTCATGTGATGCGTGACACACACAACCTTCCTTCTCACCTTGCACACCAGCCGCTTCTCACCTGTGCTTGCGTGCGTCCGATGGCATAGTTAGATTTCTCATTGTGTTAATCTCACTGCTTGCATATGCAAATAGAGTAAATCTTGGTATATGTATGATGTATGCAATATGGCTGACGGTCACGGCAATAGATAAAGTCGTTCACTCAAAGTCTCGTCTCGGCTCCTTGCTTTTGAAGCTCAAATGTTCAATGATCTTCATAGCTAATGAAGTAATGATCAGCAGACCAAAATAGATAATAAATTTTATGATTTAGATTTTAGGGTTTCAATTCTATAATATTTAAAATATTTATGGGTTATGGCTTTAATATTAGAATGCCCTATTTTGAAATAATTGAATTAGAGAATTTTTAATGCGTTTTAATATCTAATTCAATGTAATCTAACTTTCAATCATTGTCATCTTCCCATGGCAGGTACTCTATAGCCATGGAGCTATTTCTAAAAGGAAAGGCACTAGGATTAAGTGCAAACACTACGAATATAGAAAGTCCATAAATCAACTAGGAAGAGGAGATTCAATTTGATCTAGAGAAAAGGAAAAGAATAGAGCTCCCCAATCAGAAAGATATGGTAAGAAGAAAGTCCTTAGATAATGGGCCTTACCAACTTCGCATATATGATTTTTCATATACAATATTAGGGAGAAAAAGAGAAGATTTAACCTTACATAATTTGATTAGTATGTCAGTTGGCTTTAATATAGCAAGTATAAAGATATAAAATATAGAACACATTACTATCAACTACATCATTAATAGATATATTGATATAATTACTATCAACTACATCATTAATAGATATATTGATATATATATATATATATATATATATAGTATAAAATTTTTGTATTATTTTTATTCAAGATCCACTGCAAGCGGCGGTGAAGGCTACCAAAACACGGACGACGACAAGGACTGGGGGCCGCCATCTAATCCCGCTGACTCCTACCGTGCACGTGGGTCGGGTCAGGACCTACGGCAAAACTGGCTCCTCCGACAGGCCGGGCTTCTGCTAAGGATTATTTGCATGTGAAACACTTTACGAGTGCTAAAATACATTTCTTACGTAACCAAATGCAAAACTAGTAGCTATATGTCTGATATAAAATAATGCTATATCACAATCTAAAGTAGGTTTAAGCACATTTGGACTGACTTGATCCTACATTTTGAATTGTGAGCTCGATGAACTTAGGCTACGCTCAGAATGGAGGTTTTTTCACTGTTTAGCGATCAAAATACCGTAGCAGCGACAAAATGCACTGTAGCACTGTCGTCTTTATTTGATTTTTTTGGTATTTTTTGGTTTTTTTGTATTTTGTTTTTTTCCTGTATTCCTTTACATCGTCCGCTCTAGATTAGCGTGCCGCTTTTATTTTTATATTTTTTTAGATTTAATTATACCCAATAAATCAACTCAGCTACAGTGTTTTTTCAATCAGCTACAGTGTTTTTTCAGCAAAAGTCAAAAGCCATCGCTATTCCGATCACCCCCTTACTATACTCTGGTTGGAGGAGCCTTCGTTTTAGTTTAAAGCCATCTGAAATTTAACCTACCAGTTGCCGCTAGGTGGGTTTCCTACCCAAAGTGGTAGTACCATGTCCCAATGGAAGGTGTCCCTTAGCAACATTTGCGACTGCCAAATGGTTTTCCAGCGAACCGACAAAGACGAGGATGGATGGAAATGCAACTTGAGTTGAGATTGAACAATTGGTGAACAAACACGATTTACAGATGGCACAATATGATTTGATCTACTAGCTGCCTTGATCGTTTCGGCTTTTTTCGGTTTTAACTTCTAGTTTCAACTTTTTTTTCACTATTCACTACACTATCTACTAACTCAGCTACAGTAAAAAAAAGGCAGCTACAGTAAAATTTCAGCCAAAAGTCAGAAGTCATCGCTAAAACGATCACTACCTTAAGGTATGACAAAAGTAAGTCTAAAACAAAGAATAGATAGGCCGGTATACACAAGTCTCATTGTCAACCCGTGCAAGGTATCTATAACCGATGCCTAAAACTCTTAAGTAAGGAGTGGCCGACTTAACTGCCCCTCTAGGTACCGTTTGGTTGGGTTTCAGCTTTATGCTTTTGGGCTTCGAAACCATTTTTCTAGCCAAATATATGTGCTTCGAATAAGCTAAAGAGAAGCCGAGCCCAAAATAAATTAGAAATTTAAGCTTTGATTTCCTAGTTTTTTTGAAGTCTGGCATCGGAGCCCAAAAACCTAGCTGAACTCAACTAAACAAGCCCTTAATCTTGGCCCAGCTATTTTCTTCAAAATATATTCTTATTCCACCCGTGTTCTCTCTCCTACATTAGCCTAAACTTCTCTTGAAAAGTCAACCCACGTATCTCTATACTGAGGCCCTGTTCTTTGCGGCTTCTAAAAGCCGCTTTTGGCTTTTGCTACAGTAACCAACTTTTAAACAGAGTATTTTTTGAAGGTGAGGTCTACAAGTTAATTGTAGTACACGTTAAAAAACTAATATCTGTATCATCAAAAATTACAAGCGGGTATCTCTCTTTTCGCAATCTCCGTCGCAAACAGCCAAAAAGCCATCAGCCGCAGCCAAAAAGAACAGGCCCTGATTTCCCTCAACAACGGCTATCCTCGTCACCTGATCCTATCTAAATGCTAGCTGGCGACCTCTGATGGACCCCTTGGTTCTAATTATTTCGCCTGCCGAAAATTAGCAGCAGTACAACCGTAATGGGTCGTGCCTTTGCAAACGTGTCATAAAAACTAAAATCCACTTTGTATAAACTATTCAGTTTCTACTTCTGATGGACCCGGCTCATTTTGGCTATCAGCTTCAGCTTCTGACTTATGCTTTTTTCACTATTCAGTAATTTCGTCTATTTCTGATTTTTTTAGATTTTTTGGTTTTTTTTCTTGTATTCCTTTGCATTGTCTGTAATGGGCTAATATGTGTTTTTCTATTTCTATTTTTTTTAAAATTTAATTATACCAAATAAGTCAACTTAATTACAGTAAAAAAATAAACCAATTACAGCAAAAAAAATCATAAACCAACACTATTCCGAACACCCCCTAAAATCCCTCCTCGATAACTCCCAAGACTTTCAGAGAAAGTAAAAGTCCCTTCTTTCAAGCCCTGTTTGAAACACGGAAATTTTACCTAATGCACTTAGGAATTGAGCTGTTTAATGTGAAATTCCTATAATCCAAGTAGAACTACATAGATCCCCAATACTTGTAGCACTATACAAAAATTTGAGCCATGAAATTATGTATAGATGGGTGTGACCAAACATGTGGCAAAGTAAGGAAGCATGTTTTTATTGTTACCTGCATGATCGAATAGTCCACATGTGTAGCAGTTGCTTGCTTTCAGTTTCAGCTTAAGTGATCTCCACCCCTCTTAAGCGGGGCCTATGCCAAATCCAAATTAGAAACTATTTTTGAATTTACAAATAAATATGTAAGCATTGTTTAAAATGCATATATTTCATCGAAGCGTGAAATCTAGAGCCATCAGTGCTTTTTCGTGATTCATAAGGTTGCAAATTTATCTCTAGCCTCCACAATTCAAACCGAAAATTTTGAAAGATCTTGGACCTAGATCCGCCGAAAACTCGCACGAGCTCCCCTCCCTTGCTGTCTCCCGCACTGCCCTCAAGAAACAGAGGAACAAACCGGAAAGGAAAAGGATGTTGAAAAAACGACACGCACCAGCACCACCATCCTCTCCACCAACCCCGCAAACACCGCTCCAGATCCGGCGGCCGGTCGCGTCCTCCTCCCGCTCCCACCTACCCCAACCAACGGCGCTGATCCCCTCCGCCATCTCCGTCCATCTCCCCAAAAAGGTAAACCTTCGCTGCTTACCTTCTTCTCCCCCGACACGAAACTCGCACCCCGCTCTTGTGCGGGTTTCGTCTCACCGCCTCCCATGGCGACCAGGCCTTGCGATGTCGGAAGCGGTGGGAACGCCGGAGAGCGGCGGCGGCGGAGGCGGGGGAGGGAGGGAGCAGGACCGGTTCCTGCCGATCGCCAACATCGGGCGCATCATGCGGCGGGGCGTGCCGGAGAACGGGAAGATCGCCAAGGACGCCAAGGAGTCCATCCAGGAGTGCGTCTCCGAGTTCATCAGCTTCATCACCAGCGAGTGAGTATTGTTGCTTGCCTTTGATCGGTGGTCGGTCCCCTCAAGCTTGATCCAATCCAGTTCGGAGCGGTGCTTCTTCTTCTTCTTCTTCTGATGTGCTTAGAAGATGCGAAGTGACTGATCAAGTTCCGTATGATCCTCCCTGCAGAGCCAGTGATAAGTGCATGAAGGAGAAGCGGAAGACCATCAACGGGGACGATCTGATCTGGTCCATGGGTACGCTCGGCTTCGAGGATTACGTCGAGCCCCTTAAGCTCTACCTCAAGCTCTACCGGGAGGTATCACACCCCCCCCCCCCTCCCTTGAGTGTATATCCTGTGCTAGTGTTGCTTCTAACCAGCTAATTTTGCACATCTTGATTGCGCTATGCATGTGCTGTGAGGAAGGCTCGGGCACAATGTAGGTGTTTAGGACGTCTAAATTTGCCAAGGGGCTCTACATTTCTATGTTTAACTGCAGTCAGATAGTTGCCTAAGCTTGTGATAGGCAAGTGCGATGTAACTACGCATACTGACGCTGATGTGGACTATATGTTGGTTGGGTTGTATTTGATTCATGCAAAAGGAGTCTGTTGCTGTGCTCACCAAGGCCTTGACTTTAGTTGGGGTGTCACATGGGTTGATTCACTACTCCCTTCGTTGATGAATGGTGGATCGAGTTGTCAACAGTAGGGTGGTTGAAGATGTTGGTGGAAAATAAACATCTTAGGATTTTTAAGTCCAAAGCATGCACTATTATGGTGGAATTTGTCTTGTACTTATAGACAATGAGGCGGCAGATTATGAACTAATTCAATTAAAACGGCCCTAATTTTGCAACTGGAAGCATCTGGATGCATGCTGGTGGTGAAATGGTCAGCTTAGCAATTGGACTGTAAAAGATGCGAGTTCCTCAGTTTCACCTTCATTAAGCTATAAATCTGCTGAATGCTAATGCGAATTTATTATTGTTACATTTGCCAACTACATCATTACTGAAGAAAATATGTAGCATTCTTGTTGAACTGAACATTAGTGCATGGCCCAAAACTGATTTTTTTCCCCCATCAGCATAAATGTCTTACTATTCTCTGATGAGATATAAAATAGGCAAAGAACAAGATGTTAATTTCATGAAAAATAAAGGTTGACCACACTACCACAGAACTTCTGTTGTGCTTTTTTCTAGCATTGTCCTCCAAAGTGCTCTTTACCTATAGATTTTCCCTTTTCCTTACACTTGACAGAAACATTTTTGTGTGCTGATGAGTTGTTTTTGCTCTTCTGTCATGAACAACGAATGCTGACTGTTGATTACCCTTGATGGCACTGAAGACGGAGGTATTTTCCATTGTCTTGTAGTACTTATTGATTTTTTAATGTTTTGGTAATTCGTTATCTTAGGGATGCAGGTTTACTGAATTGCCTCTTCCTTTTCCCTACATGTTTTAGGGTGACACAAAGGGTTCGAGATCTTCTGAGCAGGCAGGAAAGAAAGAGATTGTACTTAGTGGGGAACCTGGATCATCGGTAATATGTACTTCCTTGTGGCAAGTTTCAATCAAAATGAAAATTCCATTAGTGTCTGCCTTACTCCACTTATAAGCTTATTGCTTCACATATTCTTGCTATACTTTGTTATATTATTTCTTTTAGAAGGAAGTACTATATTAAATTGTCACATGTCTCTGTTGGCCTGTTTTGACCATTCTGCTATTATTGCCACTAGTGGACACAGCAGCAGGGTGAAATGCTATAGTATTCTTTGTTTAAAGTACTGATTGTAGTTCTGGATCACTAGCAACTAGACTTAATTACGTGCTGAGCCACTCAATTTTGAGTATTTCTTGATACACAGTAAAATTTGATAGGGCTAAGAACATGTTCTACGACCTTTATTTCCTTTAGCAAAGTGTGATATATGCAGCCTTGAGTTTCAAAACTGAACCTTGTGGTTCTATTCTACGTCGATAGCTGTAGTTAAGAGTAGCCTTTGACTTGCTCTGGAATAAAAAATTTGACAAACCGAACACAAATCCTGGCTTTTGTACACGGTTTTCTGAAATCGAGCTTACTTTGTATCAAAAATTTGCCATCTCCAGAGGTTTATCTGTCGGGTAGATTAGGCATGGCTGAGCAGTGCATCACTTGACCCTTTACTTTTCGTTTGCCTTTCTGCTTAGAACGATATATTTGTCCCTTGAGTTTTCGTTTGCCTTTCTGCTTAGGATGCTAGATTTGTTGCTTCTTCACTACGTACAGTTTTCTGCCATTTTGGGTGGCCATACTGATACTCATGCAAATTTTGTTTGGGTAAACAAAACAATGTGAATCTCACCGGAACATTTTATTTCTTGACAGTTTGAGGGCATGTAGGATGGAAGGAGGGTGATACTGATTGGCACGGGAATACCACTTAAACATATTATTCCTTGGCAGTGTGATGGCAGAACCGTTGTTGCTGGGAAAAGACCCCAGCGCCCTGTTCTGTGCAAGCAGGATGCTTCCAATGCTCTGTTATTTATGGACGTTCGTTCCTCTCTTTGAATTATTCTGTCGTAGGTCCTTGTTCGGGCGTGTGTTGTATGGATCTAACAGTATTTCCCGTTCGACGCTACTCTGCATGGTAAATTCAGAGATGTCTTGCCAAACTCTCGTTGCTCCCTTTTAAAGCAGGCAGTTGGGGGAACCAGCCAATCGTCGATGAGTGTGGCTGGTCGAGCACGAGAGGCGCGACCCATTATTGGAGTAACATCTTGTTGCTGTTTAGAACCAGCAACCTAGATTCTAATAAACCCACAAATAACTCACGATATAATGGGATTAAGGAGGCCAAGCTCTAGCCCTTTGGCCAAACAATTGTGAAGTTCTACACCTGTTTGGTGACGATCCTCTTTTGTTAGGATCAGCGTGTACAGAGACAACTGTGCTGCCTGAGTGAAGTGTGCTTGTTCTCGGTGTACTCCCGGTCGGTACTCATGCGTACGGCAGGTACGTCTCGGTGCATATGATAGCTAGTTTCGGTTTTAATTTGTGGCTTACGGTTGAACAGGTCTAAAACCAGTCTTTAGCTCGGCTACGGTATTGACTGAAGAACAGCAGCTTCTAGCTGATATACGGCATTGACCGCGATAGCTTGTCAACCACGGGGCCCAAGAGCCGACGCCATTGCAAGTGCTGCTACTCGCACGTTTCTGTAACACGTGTGGGTGTGGCCGTCCTGTCGGCGTTGTTTGGTAGGGGGATAGCCCCGCTTATTTTAACTTAAATCTAACTTCTCCTTCTGACTTCTATTTTTTTTTGCAATATTTAGTAATTTTATCCTTTTTTGATTTTTTTTTAAATTTTTTAGACTTTTTTACCTTTTCTTTTTTTTCTCGTATTCCTTTGTATTGTTCGTGTTAGGCTAACATATTTTTTCTATTTTTAATTTTTTTACATTTAATTATGCTAAATAAATCAACTTAACTACAGTAAAAAAATAAATCACTTACAGTAAAAAAAACCATAAATCATCGCTATTCCGAACGCCCTAGATGGAAATGCTGTTACAATAGGAGGAGTTCATTTTCTTGGTCTTCTCAAATTAAGGTGTTCAAAATCGTACGTGTTCTTGATCTTCCTAATATCTGAAGTAGTTAATTTCTTATGCGCTTCTACGACTGATTCAGAATTAATTAGTGTTTTCCAACATCGCAAGTCAGTGCCATTCTGTCATCTACCGTAGTATTTAAGAGCCCCAAGAAGGAACACTTCAATGTTTGTGTTGCCTTGGGCTTGCACGTCTCCCTCAAGTTCTTCTCCGAGCACAGTTCAGCAACTTCTCCCTCGTTTTATTTTCTTGCAGTTCTCCTCCTCTTGAACCTTTCGACCAGCCAAACTGTCTCCAATGTCGGGAGAGAAAGAAGCGAAACCCGTGACCGTGAAGATCATCGAGACGGTGTACGTGGAGGCCGACACCGCCGACGACTTCAAGTCCGTCGTCCAGCGGCTCACCGGCAAGGACTCCGTCATTGCACCGGAGCAAAATAGTACTCTACAAGCTGCTCAGAGGGTTGGCACAGGGAGAGAAGGCAGTTCCCGTGGTGATCACAAGGTAGGCCCTTCCAACACGAAGTAGCTGAGGTCAGGTGATGCATAAATAATCATGAATTCATGATATTTCAAGCATTGATTGGCATGCTACTTACCTTCTCATTTCTGCCCTGTTCTTTAGTTTGATCTTTCTGAATTTTTTGCTCCTTTGTAAACTAAGAACATAACCTATGAATAATACAGCCTTTCATCTTCTTTCCTGGCCATTATAATGTTTATGGATTTTTTTTTGGTGCCATGCATTCACCAATCACCACCGAGAGCGTTAAAATTAAAACGCTAACAACTGTTCATTCTGAACAATATGCTGATTAGCATGATAGAGGTACCCATAGTGACAACGACGAGCTAGGTTTGCACATGGTACCAATACCAACAAGCTGAAAGCTCTGAATCAGAATTCAGAACCCAATTAATCGAGAAAAGAAGAATCACATGTTGTTCGTCATCCTTGATTTCGTGATACACTCCATTTTACGGTCCTGCTCGTTTTGGTTTTTTTCGATTTTTGTTTCTAGTTTCTGTTTTTTTCACTATTCAGTATTTCGTCTTTTTCTGAATATTTTTTAGATATTTTAGGCTTTTTTGTATTTTCTTTTTTTCTCGTGTTCCTTTGTATTGTCCCTAATGGGTTAACATGTTTTTTCTATTTTTATATTTTTTAAAAATTAATTATGTCCAAAAAACTAAATCAGCTACAGTAAAATAAAATCTACTACAGTAAAACTTTAACTAAAAACCAAAAACTATCGCTAAAACGAGCACTAACGAGTACGACTATTTTCTCTTCCCAGTGGTTTCCTGGAAGTAACTACGGTTGTGACGTGAGAAGTGAGAACTGAGAAGTAACTCCCTCACAGCGACATTGCTATTGCTACGTTGAAGAAAAGAAAGCTTCACCGTGCTTGTCTTTCATTAATTGTTCCACAGCACTATTGCTTCCATTAATTCTTTGCTACTAATTCATCTAATCTTAGGACTTTCGTAACCTGAATATACTAGGGAATATTTAAATTTTGTTCTTTCAGACCTAGATTCAATAGATGAAATCAATTTGTCTCCTCTTCTATTCAAGTGCTATTTTGTCAAAGAGTATTCAATTATTTATACATTGGATGCATATCTACCTATGTCTACTAGTTTGCTCATTAGTTATTAGCATGTTATGTGATATATTGAGAAATGTTGTAATACATATTATTCTTTTCTGCATAGCACACTGCTACAGAAAGACTTATCACAGTTATAAGTTGAGAATCGTCTATGATAACTATCACAGACGATTTTAAGTTTACAACTGTCTGTAATAAGCCTTTGCCCGCTGGCTGACTGTAATAAGCATTTGTCTGCTGCCTGTTGTAACTACACTACCAGCATTCAATAAGGCCTCTCATAGAGTGTAATGAATATAACTACACCTACCAGCATTCAATTCACCTATATATATCACACATTTTCACATATACATATATAAATGCAAATTCACAAATACATCACAGTTCCTGAGTCATTTTACAATTACAATAGAACATATGTAGTTATATTTATTACACTTAGCTATTTCATTTTAAATAAAATCCTTCACGATGATCGACACATATATAGTTTGTTTCATCGTCTTGTTCTTCCTCGAGCCTGATGCCATCTCCGAAAGGAGGCAAATCATCAAATTGATTGTACTCTTCCTCATCCACAATATTCTCAACTCCGACAATCCTTCTTTTTCCCTGAAGAACTACATGGCGTTTCTTATTTGCCGGGTTGGTTACATAAAATATTTAAACAACTTGTCTCGCGAGTACGAATGGTTCTTCTTTGTATCCTACACATTCAAGATCCACGATAGTGACACTGTACTTGTCGACCTTTACACCCCGTGGGAGATGGACCCAACGGTACCGAAATAGAGGAATCTTGAAAATTACGTAGTCAAGCTCCCAAATCCCCTCTACAAGCCCGTAGTACGAGCTTGTGCCAGCGGTACTGACGTGCGCATCATAGGCATCTATGCGGACACCTGAATGCTGTACAGCGCTCTTTTTATCCTGATCTATTGTATAAAATGTGTAGACATTAATGTCGTATCCTTGCCATGTCACAATTGTAAATTTTGGCCCTTTTGCCAATCATTGTAGTGTTTCACTTGACGACCTCCTAGTCAATTGCGCCTTCAACCATTCATTGAACTGACGGTTGTGTTGTCTCGTGATCTAAATTTCTGACTGGTCTGCATTCTCTTGACGTAGCATGTCCTTGTGCTCTTCAATATATAGGGTCACTTCAGTCATGTATTGTAAAACCGTGAAATGGGCTTGAGCATACGTATTTTGATCTGAAGTTATTGCTTTCCTTCCGATAGACCCGATACCCTCTAGCCTTCCCTCGTGACGGGATAAAAGTACACATATTGGATCGACCTAAGCTATGTAGCTGATACAGAATTCAATGACCTCTTCTGTTGTATAACCTTCGATGATACTACCCTTTGGTCGAGATCGATTGCATACATAGGACTTGAGAATTCCCATGTACCTCTCGAAAGGGTACATATGACGTAGAAACACGGGGCCGTATATTTTTATCTCTTTCACAAGGTGGACAATGAGATAGACTATGATATCAAAAAATGATCGAGGGAAATGTATCTCTAGATGACATAGAGTTGTCACTACCTCGGTTTACAGAGCATCTAGTCCATTGGGATCAATGACTTTCTGAGCAATTGCGTTAAAAAAATAATATAGTCTTATGATTGTCACTCGAATCTTGTTCGACAAAATACTTCTAATTGCAACAGGCAGGATTCGTGTCATTAGCATATGACAGTTGTGGGACTTCATGCCAATTAATTTCAAATGTTCCATGCAAACAAGTTTCTTCATGCTGATGTAGTGACCAGATGGAACTTTCACACCATGTAAGGACTGGCACAGTTCAGTTCTCTCGGATTTAGACAGAGTGTAGCAAGCTGGGGGAAGGTATGTCCGGCCTTTATCGGTCTCTATCGGTGCTAACTTGGTCCTAATGTTCATAACGACCAAGTTACGCCTTACGTTAACATCATTCTTAGTTTTATCAGGAATGTTCAGTAAAGAGACCAATCAAACTGCCACATACATTCTTCACTATATGCATAACATTGATGCAATTGTGAACTTCTAAGTGCTCCCAATAAGATAAGTCCAAAAATATCGACCTCTTTTTCCACATGTTCTTCCTCAATTTACGTTTCTTTCCAAGCACAACGTTTATACCCTTGATCATATCATACACCTCTTTCCCGCTAAAAGGTCTTGGTACTGAGTCATTCTTTTTTTCTTCAATCAAATTGTTTCTTCATCTTGCGGTATGGATGATATTTTGGAAGGAATCTACGGTGACGTATGTACACAGTTTTACGCGAGTTGTTCAACCACACACTCTCGGTATAATCTAAGCAGTGCGGACACGCTTTGGCTCCTTTTGTACTCAACCCTGACAGGTTACCAAGGGCAGAAAAATCATTAATGGTGCAGAACAACATAGCGCGTAGAGTAAAATTCTCTCGTTTGTCCGCATCCCATACATGTACCCATTCGTTTCAAAGTATTGTAAGATCTTCTACCAATAGTGTTAGGAACTCATCAATATCGTTGCCAGGTTGCTTCGGCCCATGGATAAGTAGTGACATCAAAATATACTTTCGCTTTATGCACAGCCAAGGAGAAAGATTGTACATGCACAGAGTCACGGGCCAGGTGCTATATCGGCTGCTCATGTTAACAAAAGGATTCATTCCATTTGTACTCAACCCAAACCTTATATTTCTCGGTTCCACACCGAAATCTACAAACATCCTATCGATATTCCTCCACTGGGCAGAATCAGCAACATGTCTTATCATTCTGTCTTTCTTACGCTGCTCCCAGTGCCAACGCATCAATCTTGCATCTTTGCGGTTTGCAAATAAACA
This sequence comes from Melocanna baccifera, assembly GCA_036346265.1. Taxonomy (NCBI): domain Eukaryota; kingdom Viridiplantae; phylum Streptophyta; class Magnoliopsida; order Poales; family Poaceae; genus Melocanna; species Melocanna baccifera. Next base: position 27,083,950 of record CM070688.1, read on the forward strand.
CTTCAAACGGGGGATTACAGGAGACACCACAACACCTTAGCAGGAGGTGCTTGCTTCACCTCGATGTTTTGCACACCGGACAAACATTTAAGCTAGCATACTCTTTACGGTACAGAATACAATCATTCGGACATACATGTATTCTTTTTTATTTCCATTCGTAATGGATAAAAAATCTTCTTGGCTTGGTAGGTGGTTCTCGGCAACATATTTCCCTTTGAAAGCATGTCCGCTAGGAGACCTAACAATGTCGTGAAACTCTTATCGGACCAACCATTACTTGCCTTCAATTTCAGTAGTTCTAGAACTGATGACAACCTCGTGTATTGCGGCTTGCATCCCGAGAATAAAGGTTTCTCCGAGTACTCGATCAAATCCTCGAATTTACCAAACTCTCTTTCACTGTAGTTTCCTTCTGTATTATGTAACATCTGATCCAGATTGTCATCATGCGATCCATCCTCATGATCAAAAACACAGTCCACAACTGGCATATTGTTGTCTCTCTCGATTATATCATAACTACCAGTTTCTTGTGTACTCTTCTTTTCACCGTGATTGATCCAACATTTGTACCCTTTTCTGAAACCCCTTCGAATCAAGTGAGCTTCAATCTGCCCTGAGTTGCTAAACATCTTGAGATTATTACAATCAATACATGGACAGTATATATATTTTATCCTCTTTTTTAACATATTCAGCTCGACCGCTCTTCTAAAAGCAGACACGCCAATAATGTACTCTTCATTCACACGGTTCTCAATATACATCTAGTTTCGTTCCATCTACGCTAGCTACACAAGTAACAAATGGTTGCAAAAAATGATTATTACCGCTACTACATAGCATATAAGTTATCATCTCTGGCTTTCCATTACAAAAACATGTATACAAGCATAATTAAAAGTAATTGAGTACTAACATCTGATTAGATCACTAAGAAGATGGCAATATGTTTTCACCCCCAAACTCCATAAAGTCGACCGCCTTGCTCTACCGATGCAGCGCAATGAAGACAGATCTGTGTCGACATCGAGCAAATATTAATAGTGCAATTTAGCACAGACGGTTCCAACCACAAACGGTCTGTGAAACCAAATATCACAGACGGTTCATGTTAATAACCGTCTGTGATAAGCCACAGACGGTTATTAACACGAACTATCTGTGATGATTAATATCAGAGATAGTTTGTTATACCAACCGTCTGTGATAATGTAGACATCACAGATGATTCGTGTTAATAACCGTCTGTGAAACGTCACAGACGGTTATTAACATGAACCGTTTGTGATGTCTCGATTATTACAGACGGGTCGTGTTAATAACCGTCTGTGACAGTATTATAGCTGGGTGGTAGTATGAACCGTCTGTGATAGTTTAAGCCAGACGGTTCCGTATGAACTGTCTGTAATGTACCCATCCAGTATAACCTGTTTTGTAGTAGTGGTATTTTTTACATCAATTATGTACTAGTTTTACAAAATCAAATTACGTAAAAAATGATGTGATAGTTTGTATAAAATAGAAATAAAACAAACTATAAGGAACACAACAAAAACTATACAAAAAAATTTATTTGTTCATTTATATTGCGGCTCCCAATGACAGTAAACAAATTAATTACTCCACTATCACTTTGTTCCTGACAAAAAATCTCAAAGTCAAAATCTTAAAACACAATGTGTATCACAAAGCAACATTCAATGGATAAAAAAGTTGAGTACTTGTAGATATAAAAAACACCCGATTACCGTTTAGCAAATTCCTATACAGAATAGCACGCATAGCGCATTCAATCGAGGTTTATACTAGCTAAATACGACTTCATCTAACATGGGTACGGTATTAGTTAATGAACACAACATTCTTAGACGTTATTCATCGTAATTTGAGGAAATGTTCATGTCAAACAGCCAAACTGAACAAGCTGTAACCTACGTAAGAGCCTCACGAATCAAACCAAGCAGCTCACAATATCATCATCACTGTTATTGCATGCGTATATAAGCTAGCGCGTGCGTGGTAGCGTATAATAGTATATATAGAGCATATGGTGCAGCTGCCTACTGGCCGGCGGCGAAGGCCTCAACGCGGAACGTCTTGGTGACGCCGGCGAGGCTCTTAAAGTGGATCCTGCCGGTGAGCTCGTTGACGGGCGGCCAGAGCATGAGCTCCTTGGCCTTGACCCCATATCATCATTACCGTTATTAAAGCATGCAGGGGGGTTCAAGTACGAGATGTGGGGAGTCATGACAAGGTGGGTACTATGCCGTTGGGTTTGGGAATTTAGCGTGGTGTGTTTGCATTGTTTTTGGACAATGGACAAGCGCATCGGCGTCGCAGATTTGTGGCTGAGAACATCCGAGGGCCGGCAATGCGTGCTGTGGTTGCATTGTGTTTGACTTTTTTTGTGGATGCTGGGAAGCCGTTGCATATATCGGCACTATAGTTACCTTTTTTATTGTAAATCTGAGGTCTGTTTTTTTTCTATATTCAATTCTCTCTCTGAGCTCGACATCAATAACAGGCAATATGTGTCTCCTGCTATGCTACCGTAACTTCGAAGGAGGAAACCAGCACGGGAGGATGCCCGAGCACGATAGCCAACGGGCCCCATCGGCTTGCCGCACTACCGCTGCTCGGCTGCTACTGCGAGCTGCATAGGCTCAACAGGTCACCTTTCTCGCGTTATGGTTGGCTATGCATAGAGATGGCAATGGGTACCCGAAATCTGAGTACCCGTGGGTTTTACCCAATAAGGAGATGAGCATGGAAAGATATCTTCACCCGTGGGTATACTAATGGGTAAAAACCTCTACCCATCGCGTAGAGCGGGTGCAGGTACTACCCATACCCACATACCTATGGGTAAAATATACCCGGCGGCCTATGTCAAAAACTTCTATGCCTGCTGCTATATTTGAGTCAAAAACTTCTATGTCTGTGATGTACTTTGTCTTGGAGACTTGATGGTCTATGTCTTACTTTTATTTAGTCATATTTGTTGATCTGTTCTTTTGATCATCTGACAGATGTGCCTGTCAGTTGTTCACTTTGTGCCTTATTCACTTTGTGGGTATGGGTTACCCGTCGGGTACAAATACCCGCACGGGTGCGAGTATAGGTAAGTTTTTATACCCGTGTGCGGATACGGGTATCGTAACGGGTAGAGTTATATCTGTCGGGTACGGGTATGGGGTGGCTATACCCAGCGGGTATATACCCGTTGCCATCTCTAGCTATGCAGCTTTAATACTGTTGACTATGCAGCTTTAATTGTTGGCGAAAGACATGCAATGCATGGCAATATGCAACTTTAATTGTTGGCAGCAGACATGTAGTGCTTGTCACTTTGACTATGCAGCCCTTTGGGACCCTACCGAGCCTGGGTTGCTTGGCAACTCCGGGCTACTCGGTAGGAGCGGTAGCATGGCAGGCCGATGCAATCTACTGGATAATGCGTGTGTCACTGTCCTATTGCACTTAGGCCTCCTTCCGCGTTGTCCTGTCACGTTCAGTCCTCCTCCTATATTGACGTCCTCCTGTCGAGCTACGGTGGTGTAGTAGGAGACACCTGTCGTCTCCTGTGGCTACCGAGCTTAGGGAAAGGACTGAATTTGCAAAAATAGACATCCAAAAGTCAAAATTACAATGCCATATTGTAGTGCTTGGAAATTAGAAGGGGCCAAGGTATCTCAAAACTTAGCAAAATCCTAATCAGTCTTGAGCCTAATCTGGGCTAAAGGGCTCATTAAAAAGGGATGAACCCTTCCCCTGTACAGCCGCCAACATCTTCTTTTTCTTCCCATGCTACTCTCTCTCCCTCTCCCCCTAGGGTGGCGCAGCCAGCTAAGGAGGCAGCGTGCAGGTGGCGTGGCTGGTCGAGACGGCGGCAGGCCAGGCGGCGCGGCCGACTAGCCCTCAGGTCGAGTGGCACATAGGCGGTGTAGCTAACCGAGGAGGCAGCGAGTGGGCGGTGCGGCTGGGCGAGGCGGCGGCGCGATCGGCTGGCACGCAGGCTGGAGGTGGTGTGGCCAGCCGAGGGGTGGCAAAGCGGTGCCAGCGACGGCAGCGGTATGATGTTGCTTGTGAGTTATGACTATACATGTATGATACCCTTTTATTTGACTAATAACTATTCATCACGTAATAAAAACTGGAATGATTATTGACAACCCTTGTATGAGCTATGCTATAATACCCATTTTAGAATAATTCCTAGATCACTATCATCTTATTATCATCCCATACTACCCTCATATCGGGAGTTTTGCTTTTCTTTGCTAGGCTCATCAAATCCTTCAACTTATCACAACTTTATCTTTGCCATCCCTTAATTCTCTTAAATTCATACCATATAATTTGCCTATAATGTAACATCTACAGTTATCACCATATTATCATTTCACATCGCCCCTATCGGGTATTAGGCCTTTCGATTTTCAACCTTGGCAAATCCTTTCGCTTCCCATAACCTTATCTTAGTGTTGTAGGTGTGAACAACCGAACACGTTAAAGGGGGTGGACGTCATCCATGCTACGGGTCAGCGTCTATGAGAGCAAGAGTGATACGGAAATTTATATAAGTTCGAAAGGACCGCTCTACTTATGTTGACGACCTTTAGGTGGTTTCGAGGTTCCTCCTGAAGGGCACCAGTTTGAATTGAGCTTTGTATTCCTTCAGAGCTTGAGTTAGAAATGAGAGATACATGAGGTATTTATAGACTCCTCAACCTGTACAAATGACGAGAATACCCATTAAGGGTTAACTACCCTATGAGTACAAGGGAAGGGTACAATTGTCCTATGTGAGCGTAATTACCATTCTCGACCTGTAGAAAAGCGTTTTTTGTAGAGTGGGCTCTGTTGACAGAGCGATGAATTATTCCTTCAACACTTAATCTTTTCTTAGTTTCCTTAAATCCACTCCTTACAATCTGATAATAATATAACAATTATCTGGCCTGCGGTTACCCACATATAGAGGGATTTCCACTCACCTAGTAATGGACGGGGGGCCGTGCACTTTCGTTACTCAGGATATTACGCCCCGTCTTTGGTTATACAATTGAGGATAGTGATATACCTGACTACTCTCATATAACTAGATATGTGGGAAGTAATTGCTAGTGCTATTGTCATAACTTGGTAAATAATAATTATCCTTCATTTCACCATTTTCGTTACCCCTATCTCCGATTCCTATCAGTGTTTTCGGTAACCTAGTTCATTACCGTAACATGTGTTAATTACTTGCTTGTATTACTTGTCTTTTACATACATTGTTGCGACCGTTGTTAGGTATTTGCTGAGATTTCCAAATCTCACGCTTACTCTTTACATTCTCAGATAAAAGACCAGTGTAGTGATAGCATCATATATAGGTGGGAGCAGTCGGGTTTTCAGCACCGTGACTTGCCACAATTTATGTTATTTAATTTATTCTTGATTTGGTTAGAAGTAGATCGGTCACATGTTTCAAATATTTATTTCAATTTTCATTGGTTCCTTAATAAAGTGCTAATAAAGTTTTAATTATTTGTGATTTTCTATTGACTTTTATTATTTTTCTTTACTTTAGCAATGACGTTTTATAGTAATATTTCATATTGGTATGTAAGGTGCTACACATATATGCAGTGGCCTCGGATGCTGGAGGGTTTTGATGCACACTGCAAGTAGTACCTTTTTATATTTTGTGACTATTGTGTTAAGGCTCGGAGTGCAGTTTGTAGATTTTAGGAGCCGCCCAAGCTCTAGTAGCTAGCGGCTGTGTTTTGTCTGGTGGGTTTTTTTGGGTTTACGACTTAAATATTTGAATTCTGGCTGTTTACGAGAGGTAGTACACACAGAAAAATAGTCGTGTATGATTTTGGCTAGTACAGCTGAACTCAGTACGTTTTTTACTACAATCTTTTTTGTTGATCTTACTTTCAAAAAATACATAGTTTAAAAGTTAATTACTATAGATAATATCGATTAAAAATGAGAAAGAATCCAGCCGTTAGCGTGCATGCCGTAATCACCTCGATCGATCTATCGCCAGGCCGGTTCCGCACGGAGATTTGCGGCGCCGTTTCGTTGACAACCTCGGCCGGTCGGGTCACGCACGCTTTTTCGACTTGCGCAAGGGCGCCTAGATCGACGAGTCAAACAGGCAGGTGGCCGCTACGCGCGACTCTGACAAAACGAGCCGCGCCTCCCTTGAACGAAACCAGGAGGGGCAGTGGGTGGCATGCCTCCCTTGTTTGAATTCTCGGTGCCGCACACGACGCGTACGCTCGCGCGATCGACTGGCGCTCCTGCCTGCGCAGGTCCGTCTAGCACCCTGCCGGAAGTTGGCGTGGGCGACCGTGCGGCGACGGCCCAGCCCAGCACGGAGCCCCACCGGTTCGTGAGGAATGATGCGCCCCGTGCTCGAAATCATCCCGCGGGCGCTTGGCTGCTGGTAAATTAGGCCTCGGCCCGGCAGTGACGGCGCTAGCCCAACTCGTTGGCGGGCGCACGTGGAGTTCGGGCTGGGTGTCTTTGCCCGGCCGTGCCGTCTGCAGTGAGGGCACTTGATGGGCCACATGTGTGAAGATTGGTGGCCTATGTGCCACATCCATATTTTCTGATGGTGGCCAGTGACCTGGTTCGGCCTTGGCTGGTGAAGAACTCAGCGACCATACGCTTGTTTTGGTGTGGATGTGTGATCCGTGGTGAACTCATTGTTTAATGGCTTGCAAATCGCAATGCTTAATATCCTTCCGGTGTAGCTCTCTTGCTCTATATCCAGAAGGCTACTGTTAAAGAAAGACAAGGAATTCAGGAGAGGGAACTCCTGAAGGATCCGTCGTTTTCGTTTCTTCGGATTGAACTTTGCCGACTGTAGCATAATTTGATCTTTGCACTGGCCTGTTTCGCCTAGGAATTGGACTGGATTTGCTTCAGATTTGAACGAAATCCTCCTCATTGAAAGTGGGAAACATTCCCACAACCAAACAGACCAAGTGCCTCGATCCCAATAAGCAGCAAACAAGCAATAGACCACTTCCATAGTGAGGCAAAAGCTACAAGAGCCAAGCATTTAAATACAGAACCTAATTTTATTCGAGAAAAAGATACTCAAAGCCTAGTTCCAGGTCCTCTGATAGCAGCTCACAAGTTCAAATAGTCGCACACATACAATACTTCGAAAAAACTCTGGATGCAAACTCTCCTCCGATCGACCCAATCTAGGAAGACTGCCGGAGCTCTGGGCGCACAAAATCCGCATTCGCAGTCACCGAGATATCAACGGTCGGCCTCAGTTCAGCACATACTCCAATGGCGCCATGAACAGGATCGGACATGAAGTTGCTTATGAGGTCTTGGTTGATCGATGCATCCTTGTCGACTGTCACGAAAGCTTGTTGGGTCAAGATGTAGTCGAAGCGCGGCGCCCACTTCCTTGATCCTAAGCGAGCAGTTGTCAACCATGAAGGCAACTCCACGAGCATGCATGAAGGGGTTCAGCGAGTCCACGGACTCGATGACACTCTCATTGATGATCTCTGAGTAAGAGTGTCCCTTCTTTCTGAGGACCTCAATCTACAGCATTGCAAAACCGGACAAATAGATAATCACTACTGATTCAAGTAGGGTATCATATTATCATATGTTAGTATGCAACAAGATGAAAGGAATCTAACCTGGGCCATCATTAGTGCAACATAAACTCCAGCCGTGAAGGGATGCAGTGGGCCAAGATCACCTTCTGGACGGGTCAAGCGCACCCTTTCACCAACCTTCCACATACGAGTTTGGTCGATTTTTCCCATAGGGAAAGCAGGAAGACCTTCCTTCTCCTGTGAAAGCATAACCAATAAGATAGTATGGATGAATAATATCTTATCTTATTTTGTGTCGAAACTCCAAAGTTAACTGAACATGGCCATTTAAATAGCAGGAGGAAGAACTTACATAAAACCTCCGCCCAGCCAACACAACACTCCGGATTTCACTTCCAGAGGCAACATCTTCGTAGCATTCATAGAGTATATCCATGCAAGGATAATATGATGCACTGTACGCCTTGTTGAACTCCTTTTTCCCTTCCTCAGTCAAGGAGTTGTACACTTCAAGCATCCCCTGGTAAAAACCGGAAGAAAAATTCACACTATAATAAGTAAAGATGAAAGGGGTACCAAAAAGCTCGATAATAGTGTACCTTCTTTGAGATGGTTTTTGAGATGATTCCAGTGATGCCCTCTACAGTGTTTTTGTATGCTGAGTCTTCATCCATTCCTTGCTCTGTGTATCTCCTGAACAGAGCCTCCACAATGCCATGGACGGCACCCAGCAAAATTCCTGGACACTAACTGATTAGTTACAGTGCAATCATCAGAGGCAACAAAAACAAGTAGGCTCACCTCGCTCCCCAAAGATATCACTCTTGTACTCCTGTTCTAAAGTAGTAGCAAATGTGAAGGGAGATCCTAGTGCAACTGACCATCCTAGAGCAACATCAGTTGCCCTTCCATCAACATCCTATGCAACAAAAGAGAATACACGTAACTACATGTCTTCACACCAAATATATATTTGAAAATATGTTTTGAATGAAATTATCATACCTGGTGAACAGCAAAGCTAGAGTTGATACCAGCACCATTTATTTCTTTGCCCTGAACATAAAGTCTTCGAACCGATGGGCCCATTCCCTTGGGGCATACAGCAATCACACTGATATTTTTTGGGAAATCAAGGCCACTTGATTGCAAATGTCCAAGGAGAAATCCATGCGACAAACCAAGAATACTGTTTGGTTTCATGTGAGAGAATATTTTCTCATAGTTGTCTGCCTGCAGAATGTATATGAGAACTTTACAAGGATAGAAGTGAAGGTGTGACTGATATGTATCATGCAGGAAATGATAAATGCGTATGCTATAGATACAACATGAAGGTTGAATTAAATCAACAGGACCACAAAATAACATCATCCTAAAACTCAGCATAATTCAAACAAGCATTTAATAAAAGTATCTCGTTATAGGGTGGTAATGAGAAGTTGAAAACTATGCAGGTACTGAGCATGACGTAAACCTGTGCAGCATCTGATATCAACAGCAACACAAGATCACTGCCTGAAACAGTCTCCCAAATATCTCCCAAGGTTCCATTCTCTTCAGTGAATCCAGCTGCACGTGCTTCATCAAAAGATTTAGAACCTTTCCGGAGACCAATCTGAAAGCAAAAGGCATCTTGTTGGACTGACAGGATAGTGCCAAAGTACATATCAAACGGAGCAGAATATGTGCTGGCTCATAATTTCCATGTCCAAGTTGTACAAAATCAAATGCTCCTTCAAAATGATAATGAGTAATAAACTGTCTCCAGTGCAAGTTAACAAGCTCAAGAAGAGAATAAATGTAAGAGAGTTCGTTCAAGGCTTCAACCCCAGGGTTCAGAGCTTTCACTTTAACTCGTGATTTTCATGTAGAAAATTCAGTCCCATGTATCAAAGCTCGTAAATACATGATAAGAGCTAACCTTAACAACAATGTCTGACTTCGCTTCAGCTAGTGAATCTCTCAGGTTCTGGGCTTGTGCAGGACCCTGCAAAAGCAGCATCGACTCTGTAATAGACAGAACACAGACTTGCAAATACAAGTGATTCCCATGTCTTGAACCCAAGTAACACAGAAAATCTACGCGAAATCGGCCCCATCCACTATATTTGACCACATTGATGTGTTTATTCAGGCACAACACAATTTCTCAGTACACGATCAGTAACTAGATGCTACATCTACGAGACTACGACACCAACCATCTGCAACGGACGAACCACATTTCCCAGCGGCATATGACAGAGAAACTATATATTCAAACAACAAAGTTGGCATTTTGATTGAACCTGAGAGCCCCATCCGATCACTCCGATCTGCTTGATGCCCTTGAACGCCTCGGGAAGCAGCGGGAAGAGGTTCCTCCCGCCCCTCACAATATACTGAAGCACCAAACATCGAAGATAAACAAACAAATCGTGAAAAATCAGAGGAAAAATTCCGAAGGAAAACAAAAGGAAGCAGCACGGATACGAGAGCGGACCTCCTCATGGCCGGCGAGGGAGACCTTCTCCTTCTTGAAGACTGAGGTATCGAAGTCGAGGGACGGCATGGCGGCGCCGACGGCCGGCGGGGCCGAGACCATGGCTGTGACCGCGCGGCGGCGGCTGTTGGCGGCGGATGCGGTGAGGACGCACGGGGGCAGGGTGGCGGGGAAGGAGACGGACCCGGCGGCCGAGGCGGGTAGGGTTTTGGGCGCGGCGGGTAGGGTTTTGGGGTGCACGAAGGCGAGGGAGGAAGCCGCGGAGGTGGGCGCCGCCATGTAGCGATGGGAAAGCAGCGGTACAACGACGAGTGGTGGCTGAGCGGTGATTGGTGCGCATAACCTGGATGGGATTTTGAGACCGCTCAGTTAAGTTGTTTTATTGTTTTTAAACCAGATGAAAATGTTAGAGAACACACAGACAATTTGTAACTCGGCGGTGCGATAAGCTAAAGCGCTCGCTGTCGCTGCGACTTGTGAGGCACCGAGGCGTGGGGCCAGCGGCTTGCGGATGTGGCATCCACGGCTTTCAGCTCACATCACGTGCACGGCACTTGGACGCCTTTCCGCCCCGTAAATTTGGCAGGTTTCGCGATGCACGGAGATGCGCGAGCCCAACATTTCTTGGCGTACAGCTCGGCGGCACGCGGCGTCCTTTTTTTTAACGTCGTCTCGCGCGGCTCGTGCCGCGGCCGCCGTGCACGGCCAGGTTCTCCGAAGCGGCGAGCGATCGGCGGTGGGTGAGCTTCGTCGCGGCTCTTGTTTCAGGCGCGTATCTGCAAAAACCGCTGCTTTTTTGGGGGGCGTGGAAATGTGCAAGTCAGTGGAAGCACGGCTACAAATAATTGAGCTAGCGTTGTTCTTCGTATTTGATTTTACTTGACGCCTAATGCGGCTATTGGGTTGAAGTCATTGTGATTCTTATATGAGAAATTTGGACGTTTGTGGCATCCTTGCGCGGACAAATTCCACAACTAGCACCGAGCGTCAAAAATTCTCATCCGCCCGTTCGCGCCAAGACGATCGATCATCCGAGCGCACGATCCGAGACGCCAACACTGCCCGGTCGTGCGGTCCGATGCATCGCGACGACCGCATCCGTAGCACCGGCCGTGTGCTCTGATGTAGTCGTCGTGCGGTCCGATGCATCTGACGATCCGCATCAGAGCACTGCCGGCCGTGCGCGATGCGGTACCGCACGACGGACAGTGTCGGCGCGGAGCGATGCCGTGGCGCTCGGATGTTCGATGTGCGCCGGAACGGGGGGCTAGAGATGGAATTTTTTGCTGCTCGATGCTAGTTGTGGAATTCCTTCGCGCGATGGTACTAAAAACGTCCAGCGGCCCTTATATGAAACGATGTCTCAGCTCATTTGGATGTGAAGGGGCTGAGCTGCAAAGCACCAATAATAAAATACATGCTGCGTGTCAGTACCGTCCGTGGCGGCATCGCGGGAGATCCGCTCTGAAAATGACAACACTGGAAAGTCTTATCAATCCAAGCTTCCTGTCTGGCCCCATTAAAAAAACTTGCTGTCTGACTGCTGCAACACCAACAGCAGAAAAAAAAAACACCAACAGATGAGCAATACTATCTGTTAATGGGCCAGGGGTTAGGGCTGTCCCGATAAATAAAGCTATTTGTAGCCCAAGGGCACCACATCGACCTTCGGCCGACCCTCATCTCTGGGCCTCTGGCCCATTCCATTTTCTTTAGAAATTTGAAGAGAGAGCTCGTTTGATTTGATTCCCTTTCCTGAACCTGCTTTTCCTTTTTGAAAAAAAACTCCAAAGAATCCTTTTTGTACCACCCTAAATCTCCCTGGACGAGCGTACATGCAGCCATGCACGCGCGCAATTATCGATCGGTACGGGTCCAACTCGTGGCACACCGCAGGTGGCACATAATTACAGTATAATGGGCTTAGTCGCTGTCCAGGCCCAAGCACTCCACTAATCAAGTGGACCAACTCTCGCTTAATGCTCCACCATTTCTATCCGATCAAGCCGACCCACCACCACGTACCAGTAGCATTTTCCTCTCCTTTTTTTTTCTCTTCAAATTAACGCATGCTCTCAAGCTAGCAAGAGCCTAAGCTACCAAAAGTTCACCACAAGATTTGCCCCAATAGATCGAGTGGGGTCGCCTTGCAAATCTGGGGAGCTAGCAATCTGCAGCGTTGAGGAGATGTGCATTACAACTTGTGCTGCTTAGGCTATAGGCTATAGCTCCCTTCACGCAGAAGTAGCGTTTTGGGGCTATGTAGAGGCGCGTCACCTAACATTTTTTTATCATGCGTCTCCTAACGATAATATCTCGACTTCACTTTATATTTATTAGGTTTAAATTTTCAGGATAACTGCCCTAACTGGGTTTAATTAAGGAGAACCACATATATAGGCTATAACTTATCTGTCGCCTTAGTACTCACTTCTAACATATTTCCTTATTAGCATCCTTTTTGCCTTTCACTTGAAATGACATTTTTGTTGAGGTTTGTGAACCGTTCGATCGGACTTGACGTTCCATATAGCAACGGACTATAAGTCGAAATGTATTCGCAAGATCATAAATTGCATGTGCACCTTGGTTCTTCGACCAACTTCATGAATTGGAGCATGAAGAGATGGGGAAAATATAAAAAACTATGTATGAAGAAATCAAGAACCAAAAATTAATGCCTCAGTTGTTGTTAAATAAAACAGACATGATTCTAGGACAAGGTAGGGCTAGTGATTAGTACCTAACAGGCTAACCCAATGTTACATAATTGGTTGCATTTGAATTGAGCTTTCTTTCAGTTGGAACAGTTATATTGCTGTCAAGCTCTGATCTAGCAACGAAAATAAATGATGAAGTACTACCAAATGTGAGTTCGGCCACGTCATAAATGGTAAGAGTACGAAAGGTAGACCAAAGGGGCCTAATAAGTTTTGAGTAGAATTTATGTTCCAACTGGATCCCCGACGATGTCGCTAGCATCATTATCGTCATCACGTGACCGGCGGATCCATACCTAAACCAGCCGGGAACGAGATGATTACGCAGCCAGATTTATAGCAATACTAAATCATAGTTTCCTTGATGCCATTGCCATCATGGTTACTATGGGCAGATTCAATTAATAGTTTTAGCAATAGCTTCTTTTTTATTTTATTATTATTTAATTTCTTTTTTTTTAGGTTTTTTGGTCTTAGGGTTTTTTTGCTTTTGCTTTTTTTCCCCGTATTCCTTTGTATTGTCTGTGACGGGTTAACCTGTTTTTTTCTATTTTTAACTTTTTTAAAATTTAATTACGCTAAATAAGCTACCTTGGTTACAGTAAAAAATAAATCAGCTACAGTGAAAAAAATATAAATCATCGTCATTCTGAGCGTCCCTAGATCTTGTAAATATTCATATCCGTCGACTCGGAAAGACAAACAAATGGAAATTGGTATTTCTATGTTGTACGAAAAGTTGAAAACACATTTACAAAGAGTTAAACCATAATCCTTGGCCTTCTTCTTTTGAGCCACGGCTTATTATTTTTTTGCTACGTTTTTTGAGATCTGGAGGACAACAGAGACGCCGATGCCGGCGATACGGGCAACGCACACGATTTTTTAACCCGAAAAACTATTCATAGGATTTACTTTAAAAAATAGTTTATTTATTTTGATTTTCAGAGAAATCAAAAGTCGAAAAATAGGAACCATCAGCCGGCAACCGGGTTGTCCATTTTTTTCTGAAGCACCGCGCGCATCATAATTCGGTGTACCGAGTACAAGCACGGGCGCAGCCGATAAGGACCAGGCCTGTACTGTACCCCCTGGGTGATAATTTCGGCCGGCCGTGGTCGCAAAAGAGGCCGGTCGAGGCGGCGGGCCATTGACAGGCAGCTCTCCCTTAATAAAGCCATGCCGCACTTGGCAGCTAGCTTTCCCGGTGGTGTGGTGTTACGGTGGCCTGTACCATGCCAAAACTCAAACCCAAGTGCTCCACACGTCGGCCGAAACCACCCCGCTTTTCCCCCAAAAGCACCCGTGCCGAGGCCCCCCCCCAACCCCAAGCCGAGCCCCAACCCAACCACCCGCCTTGCCGCGAAAAACATTAACCACCACGCACCACCCTCCCAAACGACGTGCACATGCATCGGTGCCGCTAGGCTTATAGGGGGCGGCTGGTTCCGTGGCGGGAAGCTCTCTTCAGCGCGTAGGCGTACGTCGGCATGGGGGCGGCGGAGGGCGACGCGGCATCGATGAGGACGTCGGTGAAGCGGCTTAACTTTGGCACGGCGGAGGAGAGGAAGGAGGCCGCGGGGGAAGTCGGGAGGTTGGCGCGGTCGGACGAGCGGAGGAAGCGGCTGCTTGCCGAGCTTGGTGTCGTGCCGCCGCTCGTGTCGATGCTTGCCGACGTCAGGGGAGGTCCAGGCGCGCGGCTGGCCGCGGCCGGGGCGCTGCTTGAGCTCGCCAGAGGAGCTCACAGGTCAGTGATTCGGTGTTCTTGCGTGGTGTCCACCTCAAAAAGTACTTGCGTGGTGTCCAAATCTGCTCATGCTTTTGATGCTAATTTCTCTGTGAATGTTGCGCACGATTTATGATCAAGAGCCGATCAATACGGGAAACGAACTCCAAGTTTCCTGGCCGGAAAGTTTGGGTCTTCTTGACATTTAAAACTGGGGAGCAAATGATCATGTTGTAAAATTCAACCAATTGAAGACTATGATTTACACAATTTGATGATCAGTAAAGAAGTGTCGAGCAAAAAAATGGGAGATAGTACTAGTTTGTCCTTATAGGAGGCCTGTTGTAGTATCAACACAGGGAAACGCATGCTCTGAAATTTCCAACCATTTTTATCAGCTGGGTTTGAGTTGGCTACTTGGCTGAGTAGTGCGGGTGATGTCACCTTTCTGTTCTGAATGGTTACGCTTTTCTTATACTTGATTTCACGGTTAGTTTGCTTGATGTACGCCATTTAACCAAGTTTTGTACGTAGTTAGTGTGCAAAATTTATTACACATAGGACGTAGCAGTGCTCATATTGTTCAAAGTTGAATTCAAGAGCTTGTTGTTTGAACTGCTCGTCCCTCATAAAAGCGTTTTCGCTACGGAAAATACGCTCTTTCTGGAAGAAGTCGATTTTAATACGCTGCTGAGTTACTTAAAAGTTTGGGTTGTTACAAATCCACATATGTAGACTGCACTATAGTCACGATACTGACAGGTTCACCATGCAGAGTCTAATGGCAACTGGACCTGCAAGGACCAAACACATCTTTTATTACAGGAATTGAAACTTGAAACTCGATAGTTTTGACAAAGATGTGACCACTCTGACAAATACTCTCAAATTGACCTGAACCATAAGTCTTAACGCTTAATCTGTCAAATTCCTCCCAAAATAACATGCATAATAGCCACCCATCATTTCTGCTTTCTACAGGCATTAGGTGTGGTTGGGCCAACTTTGTTTCTTCGAGTCCCATCACGCCATTGCCACTTGACAGAATCATTGACGAGTGGCAAAATGTCAGCACTTTATCCGGCTCCATATTCAGCTTTGTTCGCTGGTATTAGGCAGCCCAGGCGTACAATATTCGGCAGGTGAATCGCCGGGTTGCTGCAATTTGACTTGGGATGCTACCAAACTTATGTTTTTTTTATATTCTCTTCCTTGTTTTCTTGAGAGAATCTTACCTATGTGTACCTAACCATGTGTTTCATTTCGTTGTTTCTATCACTTAGACGAAGAGAAGTCTTAGAGAGGCATTCACACATGATTTTGCTTTTTTGCTGTGTGGATATGGCTACGACGCCCATAGTGACATGCATATATAGTGCGCCAGAAAAAGATAGAGCAGAGAGTAAGTGTGATCCCACGTTGGGAACTTGTACGTACCCAGTTTTTACTGGCGTTGATGTAGACTCGCACTACATTTATATGCCTACACGCCATCGTGTAGGATCGCCAATGACGACAGCGAAATCGATACCCACAATAGCGATTTTCCATTTGATCAACTCTGCCCAACGAATCACATAAAACAAACCTGTGATCCAAGAGACTATGATCCATGCAATTCCCTTTTGCTTGCTACATTGGAGAGCATTCCTCTGAATGCCACTGGGGAATAAGCACTTCATATTGTACTATTTTACATATGTATGAGATACAAATGCTATGATCAATAGTTTACGGCACATTTGATCTCTTCTTCAGTGCTTGTGTTGTCGCATGTTGGTTCTCTGCTGATGGATACTACTTTTGGTTTCAGAAATAAGGTGCACATAGTGAAGGCCGGCCTGCTCAAGAAGCTACCACAACTCATGGACGACAGGGACTTGTCAAGAAGCCATCATCTCGCGCTCCTCCTCCTCTCCATCTCCTCGTTGGCCAACACCGACTTCCCTCTCTCCTCCTCCGAGCTCCTCCCCTTCCTCGTCGCCACCCTGAGAGCCGAGGACGTGCCGGCCAACAGTAAGCTGTCGTGCCTGGCTACCCTCCACAACCTATCGAGAAAGCTCGAGCACGTCCGGGACGTCGTCTCCAGCGGCGCGGTGCACGCCCTCCTGACGCTCTCCCTGGACAAGAAAACGTCAGAGACGGCGCTGTCCATCCTCGGGAACCTAGTGGCGAGAGCGGCGGGGAAGAAGGAGATGGAGGAGGACGAGATGGCGTCGAGGGCGCTGGTGGAGGTCATGACGTGGCACGAGAGCACGCGGTGCCAGGAGCACGCGACGTACCTGGTCATGGTGCTCGCGCACGGCAGCCGGGTACAACGGCGGAAGATGCATCAGCTCGGCATCGTGCAGGCGCTCCTCGAGGTCTCACTGCTCGGGAGCCCACTGGCGCAGAAGAGGGCGGCCAAGATTCTGCAGTGGTTCAAGGACGAAGGGCAGAACAGGATCAGGGCGCATTCCGGGCCGCGCATGGAGGGCGCGTCGTGCCATGGCAACGACGTCGGAGGCGGCGGCGACGACGACGGCCGACGGGCGAAGGATTGCCAGAATGCCGTGGACAGGATTGTGAAGCAGAGCCTTGACAGGAACATGAAGTCTATAATGCGGAGAGCCACGGCGTCCGTGGACTTGACGAATGTTAAGTTGCTAGTTGCGAGCTCTAGCTCCAAGAGCTTGCCTTGTTGAACTCACTCGATATGCAAGTGGTCAGTGTTCAGTTTTATTTTTCTTTTGGTCAAAATTCATGAGTGCTGTTCCTGTTATTGTGCAAATGCAGCTCTATATCTCTGTGACATGGGTAGTTTCGCCTCCTTTTATTTTCTCCGCATTCGTTCAGAAATTAGAGCGAACACATTGAACTCAAGAAGAATGTTGTGGGAACGAAAAATTGATCCTTGGTGACAAATTGAGTATTTGGTTGAGGAAAGATATCAACTATCCTATGGTGATGGAGTCGTATAATACGTCGTTTCAGATGCTCAACTTCTGCCAGCGAGCCTTTGCTGTTTGCAGATGCTGATTTTGGCTTTCCCGTTGCGATTGGAACGTATGTGAGCAAATTGAGTGGTACCTTGTGCACTCTGAAGGCGAATCGGACTCCTTGAAGCATCAGCTCCTCTTCGTCAGGGCTACCTTTTATGGCCTCAAGCTCAGAGGAAACCCTTCTCAGATACTTCATTGCTAACTTTACTGACTGGAGTATGATCTGCACCGTCGAGACTCAACTTGTCATTGAAAGGCTATGTTTCTTCAAACAAGTGAGTAGTGTCAGCAGATCATCATACATGCACTTGCAGATTATCCTAAAAAACAAGCTCATGGCAGCAGAAGCTAGAAGATACTCATGTGAACATATCAAAAGGTTGACATTTAATTTACAGAGCAATTGTATGTGCTACCAAGGAAACTAAACTTTGTCTACCACAAATTTGTAGACCTATATATGGTCATTCTTAGAGTTCAGTTTCCTTGCCAACTTGCAATAGTCCAAATTCTAAAGGAGAGAATACACATCTAGCAGTTGAGTATATGACATTTTTCAGGAAGTTCGTGAACATGTTAAATTCAGACATGATCAGTGTCAGTAATATGCTTTAGAGGCAATCGAGACGATCATGGAGATAATTATATCACTTCTATATTTATAATTTTAAATAATATATTATTTTATTTCTTAAATAAATATATTTCGTATTGATCAAAAAGTATATAACTTGTTCGTGAAACTTTTTATTCATATTTTCATATTATTATAAATTATCTCTGATCTTATATCATTATGTGAGATAATTACGATTTATAGATCGACACATATATTGATTGATAATTATATTTTATGGATCATGAATATAAAGATATCAAATTAACAATATGGACATATGTTAGAGAATATGATGTTGAATTAAGATTGTTACGTTTTATGTGTTATCAGTTGGTCTCAAGTAATGATGATGTATAATCCTTATATCTAATATCAATATATTTTTCTACATGTGTAATAGTATATTTAGGGATTACCAAACGCTACTTCATAACTGAGTAGTTATAAAGATATCTTTCAGATAGCATGCATGCAGGTGTTGAGCGAGATCAGGAGGCTAGTGGACGCGTACTAGGACGAGGAGTTCATCATCCACCGTGACGAGCCACAGCCTCGGCGCGGCGCTCGCCACGCTGAACGCGTTCGACATTGCCGAGAACGGCCACAACAGGGCAGCGCGCGCCGCGGCGGCTACTGGCTGCCCGGTCACCGCGTTCGCGTTCGCCAGCCCCCGCGTCGGCAGCTCCAGCTTCAAGAAGCGGTTCGACGGCACGGCCGGCCTTCGCCTCCTCCGCGTCCGCAACGCCGGCGACATCGTCCCCATGTACCCGGCCCTGTTCTACCAGGACGTGGGCGCGGAGTTGGCGATCGACACGAGCGAGCCGCCGTACCTGAGGTGCTCCGGGATTGGGAACGAGCTGGTGTGGCAGTGGCACAACCTGGAGCTGGAGTGCTAACTGTAGACAAAAGTCCCTTTATTTCCAATCGATTGGGCTTCAACATGTCAAGCCCATGAACAACACTTACGCCGTTATGCATGCATATAAATGACGCGCGGCGGTATGAGACAAACGTTACGTGCCCTAGCAAGCTAGTGGCCGCAGCGGCTTAGATTTGCTCGAAGTCCTGTAGCGTCCAGTGGCCATCGGCGCCCCTGACCATGCACTTGTTCTTGGCCCCCCACCAAACCGCCGGCACCGGGTACTCGTCCTTGAGCGCGTCGACGCTCTTGTTCGCCAGCGCCACGTCGCGGTCCACCTCCAGGTTGAACCCTCCGGCGCTTCCCTGCTCGCCGGCCACGCCGTGCAGGTAGCACTCGAGGTTGTGAAACGTCACCACCGTGCCCGGCTGGCGCAGGTAGGGCGACCGGCCCGTGCTGATGGGCAGCGGCACCGCCACGTCCACGTACCCCAGCGGCGGGTACAGCGGCACGATGTCGCCGGCGTTCTTCACGTGGAGGGCCCTCAGGTCCGGGAACGAAGCGAAGGCTGCCTTGAATTTGCCGTTCCCCACGCGCGGGCTCGCGAACACGATGGCCGTCACCGGGCACGACGGCTGGGAGGAGTTCGCCGGGCTGTTGACGCCGTTGGCCACGATGTCGACGGCGTTGAGCGTGGCCAGCGACGCGCCGAGGCTGTGGCCGGTGATGGTGATGCTCGTCACCTCGTCCTTGTACAACTCCATTAGCCTCCTGACCTCCTCGACAACCTGCATACACGCATGGCTAATAAACAACTGCACATGATTAATTCCTGCAAAGTCAAACGTGTGTATGCTGTTTCTGGCGATATAATATCCGAACAAAACTAATATAGGATAGCTAAATCAATTCGGACAAGGCAATTACACGCAGCTTAATTTCATGCGTCCAACAACTAGCAGAGTATCGCTTTCGTGGATAGATATAATTAACATTCGGAGATAATACTTGAAGAAATCAACAACACGCTGGCTGAGCTCGTCGAAGTTGGGGCCGGTTCCGATTGCTTCACAACAGCTACAACCTCCTATTGTAAGTACAACCATTTTAGATAGTGACCTGGCCTAGCTTCAATGTACCACATTTATTGTAAGTACAACCATTTTAGATACTGACCTGGTCTAGCCTCAATGTACCACACTTAACCACTAATTTCTATCATATATAATACGGTATTATGAACAAAAAATTGTGAAAATGTGAAAAGTAAATTCATAATGAATCTAGTGGAGGCCAATCTACATAATTTGTATATATTGATGATCAAATATAAAATTATTTGGGTGTGTCTAGTAATTATCCAAATATTTTATTTTAAACAATCATCTAAATTTGTGGTCTTTATATTAAGATCCAACGGCTCTCATCATTTTTCCCTTACTATATAGCCTCTAACCCTAAACCCTGCCCCAACCCTGCCACCTCACGCCCTTCACGTCGCCCCTCCTCGTTGCCAATGCCGCCCCCTCCTCTCGCCAGAGTAGCTCATTGTGGCTCCCCCTACCACCCCCGCCCTCTCCTCCAGCACCGGTGGTCGGCGATGCCCCCGCTGTCTCACTGTGCCACCATAACCCCCCTCCCCCCGCTGTGCCGCCCCGCCCAACCTAATAGTCAGTGCCTTCCACCGTCACTACCCTCCTACCCGCCCCTCGCCCCCACCACCGCCCACCACTGCGCCATGACTCCCTGGCCTCCCTCGATGCCCGGGGGGAATGGTAAAGCCTAGGCGTGGGGGCGAGATTCTTCTCTTGGGTCACTGGAGAGGAGGAAGACACGGTCATCGGCGAGGAGAAAGAATGGGTCACTAGAGAGGAGGAGGAAGCTGTCGTCGAAGAGGAGGAACAAGGGGTCACTGGAGAAGAATGTGGAGGTGACGACTTACAAATCTTCGTGTACATCTAAAGATGAAATTTTTAGATGATTATTTGAAAGAAAATATTCAGATGATGTTTATTTTTACCAACATAAATTCTAGAACACAACTTGTATCGGCACGGATTCTAGAACGACTTCTATTTGCGATCAGAGAGTATTGGTTAAACCGACTTGCTATGTTTAAGTCATCGCTCTACTTTACTAATCATTTTTTAGGTGATACTAGCCAATGTTAACTACATGACACAACATATATAATTATGTTCTGTGCCTCTTTCTATATATGCTTAAGTGGCCCGTTAGATCGACATCTACCTTTTCAGAGTTATAATGTAACTACCTGTATAGCTGACCCTCATCAATACAATACCTCACAACTGTACTACCGCTAACAAATTTCTTACTTGAATGCAAGAGTTTAACAAAACAGTACTGGTTGACAAGTGACAACGTATACGTGCATCATGTGCAGCGTAAGAGTTAGGGCTAGTTTCCAGAGTTTTTTCGCTCATGAATTATCAGAGTTTCATGTACCAGTTTCCTCTTGACCTCCGTCTTGTGATAAGCGTAGACTTCGGAAATGGTGTTTACCGTGTACATACCTGGTCTCTGGAGCTGGCCTGGTTGTACTTGGAGTTTGCGTTGCTGGACGTGTACACGGACAGGAAGCCCCGGTGCACCATGGCGAACGGGTTCGCGGCCGCCGCGGAGCCCAGCACCGGCGCGGCGGGCACAGGCGTAAAGTCGAAGTCGTTGACCCACTCCAGGTTCTCCATCGTGCCGCGCCACGCCACGACGATGTCGCGCCTCCCGAGCGCCGCCACGCCCTCGTCCGTGGCAACGGCGACGTACCCCATCCAGTTGGACTCCCGGCTCCACGCCTCCGGCAGCGACGGCAGCGGTAGGAATAGGAACGCCTCTGGCATGGGCAAGCCCGACGTCGCGTACACGAACTTGGTGACGGTGTAGCTGCCTGCGCTGGGCACGTCCACGCTGGCCAGCAGGTTGTCGTGGCCGTACAGGCACGCGCCGGCGTGCGGCGAGCGCTTCTCGGCGTTGAACGCGTCGTAGGTGGCCTGCGCGAGCTCGCCGTAGTCGATGATGGAGGCGCGGAGGTCGAGGTCGAGCGGGTCCAGGAGGCCATTCCACGAGCTCTCGCCATGGAGCTCCCGCCACCTGTTGGCTATGCTTCCAAGCATTGGCGACGACATGGCGCGCGCGCGGTTGGTGTTTGTTAATTCGCCTTGGCTACGTACCAGTGGCGCTATATATAAGCTGCGTTGGTTTTGGCTACTAGCTAGTGTTTGCTTGTTTCTTTCTGCTTTGGTTGTGTATTTTTATCATCACAAGTGTAGGCCGTTTCAATGTGATCGATGTGACTTTGTTTCTAATATATTTTTCTTTGGGAAATATGCCGATCAGTTTGTCCAAAAGTTGTTGTCCTACCAAAAACTAACCGGCAAAAGGAAAAGAACTGCATGCAACTACACGTGTTGCGTCCCTAGCACAATCATCTTGACTTGCTATCGGAAACTGATCATGCATTTTAGCCCTGATGGAGTCTGGTATCCGCGCACGAGCAGGACGCCGCAATCGCAGTGCAATCCAACGTCTCAACCGGCCGACCATGGATGCGCACGCAAACATACGTATTCCTCTGTACTGCATGCAGTTCTCTCTTTCAGTTTCGTGACCTACGTACTGTCGTAGGTAACATTAACAGTCACCCTTGTTTTTCGTCAAAAAAAGAGGCCACAGCTGCTGTTCGTGGGAAACGGAAGTATTCATATTTGCTGCGACTAATTTATTTTAACTGTGACTGACACTTTTTTATTAAAAATAAATGATAATAGCTAAAAAATAATTTTTAAAAGGAGAGAGTGAGAAAAATAAGAAAGAGATATATACACAAGATAAAAATAAAAGAAGTATGATATACTCATCATCTTCTATCTTCTCTCTAAAACAAGGCATAAGTAAGATAAGGAAAAAGCTGTTTCGAAAAACAATATATTCGTACTGGCTAGAACCAGAAAGCCAACAGGAACTGGACCAGTTCGTTCGGTGCACACATGTTCCATCCGTTCGGAAACTGTTGGCACTTGGCAGTGATAACGTACGTTTCTTCCCTTCTTTATTATTCTTTTTTCATTTAACTGTTCTGTTCTTATCTTGTTGTTGGATTTGATTTTTTGACTGTGCTTTATTTTTTTAACTTATGATTTATAATTTTTAATTGCCTGTAGAAAAGATTATAGAGAAATACTCGTATGTAATGTTAATCGATACAAATAAAGTCAACATAATATATACTATAATTAATTTTTAGATTTTAACTTAAAAAATACATTATTTTTTAAAAAATTACTATAGATACAATAAATAGGTCATAAGCTGACGGCACATTCGAACCCAGCAGTTGTGTGACAGAGATTCGCGCAGGCTGCAGCTAGATAGTACAATGTTGGTGTTTGTTGTTGCTTGTAGGTTGTCATTTGCGAAGTTGTTTAGCTCTGATAGTAGCCTGACCTTTTGTACTCTTCCTATTTGTGGTTGGTAAGTGTTGCCGTCATGTCACTTTTCTTCGCTTTGTAATTCCGTGGTATAAATAAAAGAAGCCGGAGGTCTCCCCCATCTGCTTCGGAAAAAGAAAGCCATTCAAAGCCTTTAGACACCTGGCTATGGCCAGCTTTTGAGACCGTTCGATTAAACTAAAATTTAGTGATTTATAATTAAAATTATACTGTAGTTAATTAAAATTAAATTGAAATTAAATTATATCTGATGATAACTTATTTGGTATAATTAATTTTTTTAAAAAAAACTAAAAATAAAAAATATGTTAATCTATCACATATAATACAAACGAATACGAAAAAACCGATAAAAAAGCTCAAAAATGCTAATAAATCAAAAAAAGATAAAAATTATGAATAGTGAAAAATAAATCAGAAGTTCGAAGCTAAAAGTCTAAACTCAAATGAATGAAACCTACAACATGTTTGCACAAACGAATTGACGATATGTGTGAATTGAGGATATGTGTGCTAGTTTTTTAGTCACTTAATTGCGTGCAAGCTTTAATTGCTTGTACCCACGAACGTCTGACCATTATCTTGGCGTTTTCTGTTCATATTATGTTGTAGATAGGCACAGCAAAAAGAACTCGGCTGTCCTTGTTGGATTCGGCCCATAATCCTTTTGTGGGCGTGGAGGTGTGAGCTCGGGCGGCGGCGGCAGGAGGAAGGATTGAAAGCGATGGATGGGTTGTAAGAGGTTCGACGTCTCCGCTGAGGCGATTTTTATTCATCTCATTTTAAATCGAACGAGTCGTAATCATTTAAAGTTACAGCACTAACCACTTTCCTTCTTAGACCATGATCATTTCAGTTTTTTTCGGTTTCAATTTTTAGGTTCAATTTTTTTTCACTATTCACTACACTATTCACTAACTCAGCTACAATAAAAAAGTTAGTTACAACGAAATTTCAGCCAAAAACCAGAAGCCATCGGTAAAACGATCACCACCTTAACGTCTCCTATGTTTTTCTTTCTAATAAAAATAGTATTAATTTTAAAATAAATAAAGAAGTAAATAGTATATATTTATTATTTATTATACTTTAAAAATTATAGAAACACCTCTCATCAGATAATCCTCTTCTGGTGGCCATTTGCGCACTACAGTTCATAACGACTTGACGATGGGTTTGCCCTTGGACAGTGGCATCAGTGGATCTCTCTTTTTGTGCTTGTGACTTACTGAGTGATAAGAGAGTTTATAGATTTCTAAGTTGTGGTTAGGGAGTTGTTTTTTTCGACTACAGTTTATAGTTTTTAATTATAATATAAATATTTATATGAACGAATCGAATACCGATAAATCATTTTAAAATCTGTTTCAATAAAACACTTCAAAATGACGATAAAAAAATTATCCTATTTATTTGTTTAAGAGAAGCTATAAACCAAAAATAAGGAGAGACCTAGATCAACAACCATCTGTCTCTAGTTTGTAGTTAGATGATGACAAATCGACACACTCTAGTCTCCAGTTTGATCGCTGACAAACTGGCAATAACAACCATAATTCGTTTCCCTCTATGACCAACTCCCAAACAGCCGTGCTCCAACTTGTCTTTTCAAAATCTAACCAAGCACAGAACTGATTAGGCTTCAGTCCAGAAAGAAGCCATTCGAGCTTTAATATATTGGAAGGGGAAAACAATGTACAGAGTAGCACTGTTTTGATAAGGACAGGAAATACGACGTTGATTTGCTTGGTAACAAGGGTGTGTTACCACAACTGATATTCGTTCTTCGCATGGTTAAGACAGTGATAAACCCATTCTGTATCAGGCGACGCTCGGTAGCTTGTTCACTCACTAATCATCTCAGTTCGTCTGAATGCTCAAAAGTATCAGCAATATTCCGCAGCTCTGCCCGTATCCATTATCATCAAAATTCTGGTACCCAGATGCAAAGAAGAGCACATGGCAAAATCCCATAATCTCAACCACGCAAGAAATTGGCACGTAACCATCAGAACACCGCAAACAAAATCAAATCGATTGGCATAATAATTCTTATCAACCATAAAGAGTAACACGGCAATGTATGAAGGGGGCAACAAATTCATGTCAACGACATGTAGATTCAATGTCACCCATCAAAAAGTTATCAACCCATCAGACAGGCAGGAAACATACACAGATGAAGCTACTCTAGCAAGCAACTCTTATAGAAAGCACAACTCCATCTGAAGTATGATAAGACTCATGATTCACTCTACTCGATCAGATCATTTTCGTCATCAGGTAGAGGCTGTGTTGCTGCAGCCGCAAGCTCAGCTTCATGCCTGTGAAGAAGATTGAAAGCAATGAGTAAATCCCGCAGCGTTTATTTGAATCTACAATGTGAATATGAACAGACAGAAACATAAGACAAATGACTGAGAACAAAGGACAGCACTCACTGTTGCTGCATGGCCAAGTCAATGGCAACTTCCGGAGGTTTAAGAGCGACAGCTTCAACAAAGTGAAGGTTCGGATCACTGATAAGATCAAAGCCATTAACAACAGTTAATACATAGCTAACATATATGATGAGGTCAACAGGCAAAGAACAAAGAATTGGGTGTAACAATATAGAGGAGAAAATTACCCGGCCAGTTTCCTTGCAAGATAAAGGAAGGGTTTCTCAAAGTTGTAGTTGCTCTTGGCAGAAATTTCGTAGTACTGCAGGTTCTTCTTCCTGTGGAACGTCACTTGCTTAGCTTTAACCTGCCTATTCTTCACATCAACCTTGTTACCACAGAGGACAATGGGGATGTTTTCACACACCCTGCAAGAGTTCATAACTGGACATCAGAATTCTGCAGCATACTTCACATTTGGTAAAGTTGATTGCTACAGAAAGAAACCTGCACAAGTCCCTATGCCATGTTGGGACATTTTTGTAAGTCAGCCTTGAAGTGACATCAAACATTATTATCGCACACTGACCATGGATACTGCATGAAAATAGAAAAAAAAATAGAACCAATCAGACAAACAAAAAGAGACAATAATGATAACCAAGATCAGTAGAGAAGCTACCAGACTTAAATTATCCCACAGAGCTTCAGTTAAAGCAAAGGAATCAAGAGTAGAAGCGCACTAGCACAAGAAATTTTTACAACATAATCTGGCCATCCAACCATTGAAATAGCTATGGCAAACATTCATATGCAGAAAAAATAGCTGAAACTTCACCGCATTTAATGAAACATAACTCCAAACACTTACTAGTATCCATCCCTAAGCCCACCAAACTTCTCTTGCCCAGCAGTGTCCCAACAGTAGAAACGGATCTTACCACAGTTGGTGGTGAAATCCAACGGATGAACTTCAACACCAATGGTTGCTGCAATGACAAATTTGTACAACTGTTTTCAGTTGCTATTCATGCCATTGGCAACAAGTGTAGGAAAGAAAGGAAAGTCAACATGACACATACGCTCATATTTCTTTTCGAACTCTCCCGTGAGATGCCTCTTCACAAATGTGGTTTTACCTACAACCAAAAATGACATTATCACAACCTGTTGTAACTGATGTGAGAGGTATTGTACAGAGTAAATAGATAGAAGTCACTAAAACTACCTAAAATAGTAGAACTGAGTAGACACAATGTTCTAATATTTGCAATAGAACTATGCAATGATTGTTGCATGTGTATGAGAAACCACAAAATGTGTAATTTCACACTTACAGATGTCACTGTTCTCGCAAATGCACTGCATTTACATCAGATTAAGTCGTTCAGTGCAATCGATAATGATTATCTTAGCTAGGCATTCATCACATAAACATCAAGGAATGAAACTTTTCATCCTCACATTGAAACGTTTCAGGCATATTCCCTGATTGAACCGATGAAGTCGCAGCAGATTTTTCCTGATTTTACTAATGACAAAAAGACAGGTTGACCAACCTGCTTAGTAATAAGGTTCGCTCTAAAAATCACAGCTTTCATCTGGTTATACAAAATGCACGGTCTCAATGTTATTGGAATGAAGAATTGTTTTTTTTTTTTACTTACATAGCATATTTTAATCTCTTGTGATCTATGGTAGAATCTGCAGTTAATTTTTTTTTGTTGTTTTAGATGAACTCCATGATTCCATTACTGTGCAAGTATAATCACAAATTTGTTGATATTATCTAAATCTAAAACAACAAAAAGCAATTCCTACTGGTCCATCAATCAGGAAACCTTAACATCGCATCACTAAAATTACTATTACTCCCATAATGCCTATCTAATCAGGAAAGCCAGACACCACTACAAGTCGCAATCCATCAGATCTGGTATAAACCATACCGCGTAGACGCGTCAAACAGATCACGACCTGCTCTTTCAAAACAAATAAAGGAAATACCGGGAGGCTGGGAACTCACCAGTTCCGCCATCGCCGACGATGACGAGCTTGAAGCTAGGGTAATCCACGGTCCCCTGATTCGGCAGAGCCTGGAACAAGCAAAATAGCACGGATCAGACAAACGCGACCCCAGATCCCCATACAAAACACGGCGAAATCGAAATCTACTCGCGCACTCACCATTGGAGCAAAGGCGGCAATGCGAGAGGATGAGAACAACAAAACCCTAGAATTCGAATTGGAATTGGGCGAGACCGTGGAGGCGGAGGGTTTTATAGCTGCGGTCGCGTTTTTTTTCGAGGGTTGCAGGGTTTTATTAGCTTTGGATGGACGCAGGAATTGTGGCGGCTGGATCTTGGTTGGCGGGTGTGGATCGGATCCCGCTAGCTTTCGCCGCACGCGAGATTTCCGGCCGTCGGATCTGGAAGGTCAAAGGCCCGTCCATAGAACACTTGGGCCCTGAGGTAGCATGATGCTTATTTACGGCCCAATGTGTTCTAAGACAGAACTGCAATCAGACACATCCGACGCTTGTGGCAGGGTTACCGGATGCAATCCAGCGGATACGGATGATATGACTTTCCTTATATCTTATTTTATATTTTTTTTTAGAATTCAGAGTTGAATATTGATAATATTGAATACCCATTTTTCTATTCTGTATCCGTTTTTTTGCACATGATATTAGACAGTATGGTGCAATCAAAGCGAACACAGAGAGATTAATTATTGTGATGTCGAAGAAAGAACACTTAGTATTTCCCACCTGTTTAAATACAATTCACATATATGTTACCTTGTTTCTAAATGAAGTCACAATAGATTTTCGCATATCATTTAGCATACAGATATATGAGAACGAATATCACTTATCTCGTATCTTATTCATATTTTTTCCCTATGAATCGTAGTTGGATATGGATAGTGCTATATACCCATCTACCCCTTCCGTATTCATTCCACGAACCTTTATTCGATTGGTCGGACAAAATTTATTCGCTCCATTTACACCCCTATAAAACCACATGTGGATGAGACTGAGAGCAGTCTGCTGGGGTCCAGTTGAATCGTAGCGTTCGTTTTAGCAATGGTTTCTGGCTTTTGGCTGAAATTTCACTGTAGCTAGCTTTTTTTACTGTAGCTGATTTGGCTTTTTGGGCATAATTAAATTTAAAAAAAATGTAAAAATAGAAAAAATATGATAGCCCATTACGGACAATGCAAAGGAACACATGAAAAAAAAGAAAAATACAAAAAAGCCTAAAAAATCTAAAAAAATTTAGAAAAAGATAAATTACTGTATAGTGAAAAAAACTGAACCTAAAAGTTGAAGCTGAAAAAAAGCTGAAACGAGCGTGGCCTAAACATTGTGTGGAGAGGAACAAGTCTTGTTCCCTTCGGACCGTGTCTTTACCACATGAGATCGCTGAATTGAGTTCATTCATTCATTGCCGTCACACCACAACTGCATGAAAAGACTTTCAGAATTAAGCATGCCAATTGCAATGTGCATGAACGGGCGATGCGAAAAGATGAGTGAGAGCATGACAAGGATGAAGCAGACACGCAGAGATCGTTGAAAACCAGGGGTACAACGGTACATTAGCTTTCGACATCAAAGAGGAACTACGGAAGTGTATGTCCTCGTATCAAGAACACAAAAGGGAAAATAAATCAAATTCTGAGTACTGCTGTGCTTATTCGTTATAGCAGTCAACAAAAAAAGATCTGAACAACTTGGGAGCCTTGAACGGACATGTTTCTGTAACACTGAAACAATCTTCCTGCTTTGCATATCCACCTCTCAGTGTAGTCCACGTGTCCACAGAAAATGACAAGATGTGAATGTGATAGCCTGCATATCTTAACCATCACTAATAATCGGATCCAAAATAAACACCATTAATTAAGAAAATCGTCACATTAGCCAAGCTATAATCAAAACTCTTTCTTCAAATTAAATAACAATATGACCGTCCATATTACATCAGTCGATCAATGACGGTTCGATTACATCAATTTTTATTTCTCGATCTCAACCACAACAATCCTCTCTAGAATATAAATAAATACATCATAATTATATTTACATCAATATTCGCTAAACCGTAGCTCCAACCCGCTCTTCTGTAGGAAAAATACTTGCATATCAAAAAGAGAAAAACAAGAAAAGAAAGAAGAAAGAATTGCCTTCAGAACCTGTTAGTTCATATAATCCCATAGAGTTCACTCATTGAAATACTAGAACCATCTAGGGCCGGTCGGCACCTCTTGCTAATCGGGTATCATTATTCAGCATAAAACCAAACCTAAATCAATTATGAACACATTTCCACTACCAGCCAATCCCAGTATAAATAGTTTACTAGAGTACACAACAATCCACTGACAGTTGTGAGTTTCATAGCCCATCCCATACAGCGCATAAGTAGAAGGGATAAGAACCGGCGAGAAACCGAGAGAGAGCATTCCAATTCCACAACCAACATAGAGAGTATACCGGGCAAGCCACCTCTATCTCTATCCCCATCCACACTCCATTGCCCCAAAATCAACACCACCGAAGCCGAGGACCAAGATGATGGACCACCGAATCTTGTCGTGGTCAGATCAAGGAAGGAGGAGAAGGGACCGAGCCAGGACCAGAGAGAACTGAGGAGGAGGCAAGCCAAAATTAGAAAAATATGTGAGGATAAAAGGGGGGCACGAGGTCACACCAAAAAAAGCCCGACCAAATTGACCAAGGTACCTTACAAGTGGCCATTCCAGTATGCCATCCAAATCCACATCACTTGTAGGACAACAACCAAGCTTCACCACTAGAGTAGGTAGAGGAGGAGACGAGGGAGTTGGGAGTTTACTGAGCTGGTTAGAGTCATGACATGCACGGGATGCAGCGTCACTAGCTCACAGTAGGGATGCCGCACTGAAGTAGACCAACACACGTACCCGGCGATCACCTGCATTGTAACATCCCAAATTCTAGGAAGCCCAAAATTGAGAAGAATTTAAAACTTTTGGTGTTTGACAATTAGATACCGACATTCTGGAGAACTTCGCTAACGAACTTGAGCAAGACCAAGAGTTCAAGAAGCAAGGCAAGCATCCCTTTGATCATGTTGGTTCTATATTTCAATATTATTTATATTGTATTTAAAACTATTATGCATACACGTAATTTTGGTAAAAATTACTATATTGGTATATGCAGTAGTTATACCCAATTTTTACATCAAATCTTGCCTTGACAAATTCAATACCCTACTGTTGTCACCATACCAATAACACCACCTGGCCATAAAATGTGTAACCTAGTAACTTAATCGTTGTAGTTGATGCTTATCCATACTCATAACAGTACTAGAAGTGCTAGGTTGAAAATAGGTCACAATATTCAAGAATGGGGAAAAACTCCAGAATTAGTATAGAGGAGCTTGCCTATGATATTTTGATTAGCAAAGAAAATGAAACGCATATTTTTAGACTTGGACGAGTGGTTATGGAGACCGGTGTAGTTTGCACAAGAATGTAGTTTATGGATGTCTCGCTTGGGTCACTAAAGACTTATTTATATTATGCCATAGACCCAAGTACAGTTGTATAGTCATACGTGTGAAAGCATCTAGGCCCCTAAAAATAGTTTTGGTAATTAATGCAATATATGAATATAAGACTAATGTGTTTGTTAAGTATCACATAGGTTTAGTCCCTAATTGAGCATGTAAAACTGGAAGTGTATGCTAAAGGTCAAAATGAGAATCAAGATGGTTCAAGGCAAATGTACTATTAGTATAGAATTCTTTTTAATTTTTGCCGGTCTTGGAAGAAAAGTTAAAAGTCCGGATTATAAGTTAATTGTTGTACTATTAAGAGGGGCCATATAAAATAACTTGAAAGTATGTTCTTGTGTTATTTGGATCAATTTAAGATCATGCATACACTTAAAATTAAATTTGAAAGCCAACTGTGCTCTGTCAGGAAAATTGAAAGTACCGGAGTGTGTCGTGCGGAATTACAGGTCTCCGGAAGTACCGACATGTTAACTACGCTACTACCGAAACTCGGTAGTAGCATCCATTTGTAATCACTTTACAAAGAGCAGACTATAATCCAAGTATAGCAATAAAGATAGTTCTCGTTCTCTTTTTCAATCCTTACGCAAGGTTCGGTTTTTTTCCAATAATTTGTAAGATCGATGATCTGATCATCTACAATTCTATTATGTCGGTTAATAACTACATGCTGATATCATTACCTAAGGTAGTGATGGTATGGGTTGTCACTCATTACCTAAGGTAGTGATGGCATGGGTTATCACGGATGAAAGAAAGGAAAACGGAATTTAAAACGCAGACCATATAAGCAGCTTTACAAAGTATATACTTCGTATTACACTGGAGTCTTTAACAATCACAAGTGTTGAGAACTCACACATGCACCTTCTATCCCCAGATCGAGCAGCAAATTAATTGATACAACAAGTTTGACAGCAATGATCAATTCCGAGCCTTCTACTAAGCTCGCTACATGCTCCGCAACCCTATGCGTGCTTCGATCAGATGGGCAAGACCTTGGGGACGGGCACTGGGAACCTATGGATCTCGTCCATCCATGGGTTCCTGAAGTTCTTCTCCTTGGTCGGGTTCACCGACCGGAGCGCCCTCCACACGGCGCTGTTGCACTTGAACCCCGACCCGAAGGCGATCTGCCACGTCCGGTCGCCCTTCTTGATCCGGCCCTTGGCCTCGACGTACGCCAGCTCGTACCACAGCGAGCTGCTCGACGTGTTTCCGAACCGGTGCAGCGTCATCCGGGACGGCTCCATGTGCCAGTCCGACAGCTGCAGGTTCTTCTCCATCTCGTCCAGCACCGCGCGCCCCCCTGCGTGGATGCAGAAGTGCTCGAACGACAGCTTGAAGTCCGGGATGTACGGCTTCACCTTCCTCTTCAGCACCTTCCGCCCGATCAGCGTCGCGAAGAAGAGCAGCTGCTCCGACATGGGCAGCACGAGCGGGCCCAGCGTCGTGATGTTGGTCTTGAGCGCCTCCCCGGCCACGGCCATCAGGTCCTTGGACAGCGACACGCCCATCTTCGCGTCGGCGTCCTCCCGCTGCGTCACGGAGCCGAAGCACCGGTCGTCGGCGCCCCGGTGCGTGCGCACGGTGTGCACCAGCTGGTACTTGGAGCGGCGCCGGGCCGAGCCGCGGTTCGACAGGAGGATCGCCGCGCCGCCCATGCGGAACAGGCAGTTGGACACGAGCATGGACCGGTCGTTGCCGAAGTACCAGTTGAGCGTGATGTTCTCCATGCTGATCACCACGGCGTACGTGTTGAGGTGCACCTGGAGCAGGTCCTTGGCGAGATCGATGGAGATGAGTCCGGCGCTGCAGCCCATGCCGCCGAGGTTGTAGCTGACGATGTTGCCCCTGAGATTGTAGTGGTTCACGACCATGGCGGACAGCGACGGCGTCGGGTTGAACAGGCTGCAGTTGACGACCAGGATGCCGATGTCCTTGGGCTTCACGCCGGTCTTGGCGAAGAGCTCGTCAAGCGCGCCGAACATGACCATCTCTGCCTCTTTCCTTGCGTTGGCCATGGACGGGTTGGGCGGGATGTTGAGCACGGCCTCCGGGAGGTACGTGTCCTCGCCGAGGCCCGACCGCTCGATGATCTTGCGCTGGAACTCGATGTTCTCCGGCGTGAACGTGCCGAGGGACTCGGTGCAGTTCATGAACCGCGCGCGGCTGCACTTGCGCTCGTCGTCGGGTTTGTAGCACGCGAAGTCGACGAGGTACACGGGGCTCGGGCGCGTGAGGAAGTAGGCGGTGGAGATGAGGACGAGCAGGGTGGAGCAAACCAGAACGGAGACGAGGTTGTACCGGAGGTTCTGCCACAGCTCGGCGATGTCCCGCAGGGTGAAGGTGGAGAGGTGCGCCGCGACGAGGCCCAGGAGCGGCACGAGCAGGAGGTACGCGCCGTGGGTGATGAGGTAGTGGTACCCCAGCTTCACGTATTTTAGCTTCACGGACTGCTTGAAGTCCGGCAGGCCGCTCGCCGTCGACGACGACGGCAGCCTCTGCAGCAACTGCGCTTGCAGCTGCTCTGTTCCTGGCTCGGCCATTGCGGCAACCTTACGGGACAAAGATTGCTAATCACAGCTCCTGTCACGAGCACGAAGATCGTTCGGTGAAGACCACCGGAAACGGGATTTTACTTATTTCTCCCTCGCAACCCTCGACGCTCTCATGTCACTCTTTGCTTCTACCTTGGTCTTGGACGAACTTGTTTGGCCACACACCTGCGGGCTTATATAGATGCCCGCACCAATCCGAATCGGAGCAGGATGCGAGACCTACAAAAACATAAAATAATGAGAATGCTAAATCTTATCAGATTTTAAAATATTAAATCTCTATCCAACAGATCCTCTATACCTCTAAAAAATTGAGTGATAGGTATTGGATCTCCATCCAACGGATTTCTCTATATCCTCCTAAAAACAGTGATCCGAATCTAAGGTATTGTATCTTCGATCCAACGTCTTATAATCTGATAGATTAATATAGGAATGTTGAATAGACACTTGCATAAGGAGACACACTACTGACCCCAAGTAGGATTCCGAGGCTAGCTTACTCGGAGAGAACCAGATCACGGAAGCTAACCGTGACGGAGTGCACCTGGTGGAAGCAACACGCGGTCGAAGGCGGCAGGGGCGAGCGGTAGGAAGCGCGCTTACGTGCGTAGACCCGGGAACGCTCATGCTTTCTGCCTGACGGCCTAAAAACTGCAACGCGGGCGGGCCCTTTTCGTGTAGGCTTGCGTGCGTGACGGGCTCGGCGCGGGTACCGGCTAGGCGGCGCGCGGCCGAGCCAGCGAGACCAAGGGGTAGAGCCGTGTGCTCCGGGCCAAACGCGCGGCCGCGGCCGCGCGCGTGTACCGGCCGAGGAACTCGGGGAACGGCACGAACGCGTGCGGTGCGGCGAGGTTTTCGAGCGTTTCACGCACGTGTACGTACCTGTACTTCGCCGCATGTCTAGTTTTCGGTGATACTCGTTTGGGATTAAAAGCCCTATCTTATAATTTATTTTATACTATAATTAGTAGTAATTTTTTCAGTGTAATTAAAATTTTAAAACATAAAAATAATAAATAGCTATACCATCACGGATAATAAAAAATAAAAAAATCTAAAAAATTTAAACAGTTAGAAAAAAACAAAAATAAAAATTAGAAGCTAAAACTCAAATCAACGGCGCTTTTATCTCTCGGATTTGGCTATTTATGGGACGTTTCCTTTCTCGCTTTCAGGCAATCGTCCCGTACGCGACATGGAGTCTCCCGAGCAGAGTTTTCTAGGCTGTGTCTGGCTTATGGTTAAAATTACGGGTTAGTTAATTTTAACGTAGCTAGATTAGCTTAACTTAAATATGGTATTTATCAACAAATTTTGTTAATTTAAATTACTGTTTTGTTAGATTAGATGGGTTAGTATTAGAAAAATAATATTAGGAGGATTGGTTATGTCATGTTAACTTATTTAACCAATTTAGTAGATAAATTTAATCCTAATTTACGAGAGTTAAAACGTTTTAACTGAATTAAGTTAATCCTTCGTAACTCAATTGTGTTTGAGTTAAACTCCTAACCCACCCCTTAACCCCAAACCAAGCATGCCGTAAGTGTCTATGACAGGTGCAAGCACACCAGTTTGGGAAGTTCATCCGTAGTTCAAGACATTTTTCTTTGCTTGATCATCGTCAGCCTGCGTGAAAAATATAGGCATTCGATCTCATGTTACTTTCATCTCGCGAGCAAGTTATTGACCTGACCGTGGATCATCATTATCACCTAACATGAAGTTTCCTGACATTTCTGGTGTGTGAAATGAAATATTCAGGTGCAGCCTCGCAGTCTATGTCTTCATGTTTTTAAGTAGTAGTAGTTCGCACGAGTACATGCTGACCGAAAGGAATGCCACAACCTCGATCAAATACGTAAAAGTAAAACGGCTCCGTCAAAAGGATAAAAGAAGCGCGAATTTGTGTTTACTTGCTTACGTGCATGCATGACCTGTGAGCTTTTGAAGAAGAGCAGGGAGCATCGAAGATAAACTCGCAAGTCAGGCACTTGCGCAGTTAACAAGATGACTCCCTTCTGATTGGACATTGGAGAACCATAGCGTGTGTCTGGTTAAATTTGGTTTCTTCCTATAGCGCCGTTTTTTACCCCAAACGTGCAACAATTCCAAATTGAGCTACCTTTAAGCTTTACATGAGAGTATTTCATAAGCTTACACAAGTACAACACAAAAATACTAAACAAATATACAATTGTGACTAATCTCTATTTAGTTGCAGTGTGTTTGACTTCGGCTTTTGGCTTAACGGGATGGTTTCTTCAAACGGCTTCTCGAAGTCGCTTCGCAAAGCGACTTCCTAAGCCTAAAACCGTATGCGCCGTTTATATCGACAATTCCGTCATCTGCTGCCGTCTCAAAAAATACAGACAAAATCTATCAGCCGCAGCCTAAAAAACAGGGCATATCCCAGTCAATTCTACCACAAATTCACGACTTTTGCTGCTCCTTGTGTGGCATCTACATGGACAATGAAAATTCTATTTCTGAGCCAACCGCTCATAATTACATTGCTATATAAGTTTGGGGATTCATCTGCACATCAATTACTATCAGCTGAGTGTATGCCATATATCCATCAGTAAGCAACCCCACCTGAGAATGCATCTCGTTCATCAT
Source organism: Melocanna baccifera (assembly GCA_036346265.1). Lineage (NCBI taxonomy): Eukaryota > Viridiplantae > Streptophyta > Magnoliopsida > Poales > Poaceae > Melocanna > Melocanna baccifera. The sequence continues at coordinate 27,120,550 of CM070688.1, forward strand.
TGATTAAGCTCTCAGTTAACCAGTAACCATCCCATGAGCCTCCAACTCCCTATAACAACAATAAATTAAAATAGCTAAACAGCTGGAACGAAGGTAACAGATGGACAAGCTGATAGTCACCTGAAACATTGTGAATTGAAATCTCTTCTTCCTCCAGACGAGATCCTCGAACCCAAACTCTTTGTTAAATGGGTTCTGTTGGCACAATCAGATCCAGAATAAGATTTATCTCAGCATGGAATCTTTCATCTGTTTCATAATACTTTCTCTTCTTTAAATAAAGAAACAAATGTCAAGGGAAAACCAACCTCTTCAACCCATAAACTGCTCAATATTTTTCTTTCTTTGTGGCCAAGCAGCACTCGGTAAATTGAATGGTGAAATATCCGCCGGAAACGTTCAAACTGGAACAGTACGGGTGGGAATTAGTAAGGGAGGCAACTATGATTACCTGATCAATCTGTCGTCCAAAATAAGTTGACCTTTCAAAAGGATCAAAGCCTGCAAACTGTTAAGACCATATAGACTCCCAGGCAGATAAAGCTAAGGGTGCAAACGGTACAGGTTAACCCCGATCGATCTAGTCGGTACCAAATACAGGAAGGTAATTTAGTATCTGGTACCGAATCTAGTCGATACCAGATAGTTGTTGCTGGATATAATAGCGAAAATGGGAGAGCTAAAATCCGACCAAATAGCATTGGTAAACAGTAAACCGGATACTATCCGACAAGCAAGTTAGTACCCCAATCGGCCCAGCCCATCAACCATCATTAACACCAACCGGCCTAGATTTTACCCAAGTTCTAACTTAATTCCAGAGTCTAGCCAAACTAGCCAGTCGCCACTAATTCTTTTTGCTTATGTTGAACCTGCATATGAATTTATTGGTTTTCAAACTAATATATGAGTTTATCGGTTTTCAAACTTATGTATGAATTTATTGCTTATATTGAACTTGTGATGTGTCAGCTATCGTACTTAAGTAATCTAGATAGATTTATTGCTAGTTGAAGACCTAAAATGATGGTGGTATAGTTCAATATATATTCCTTTATGTATGCACATACTATCTATCTATGTTATCTGTTTTCGATTCGAAACTGTTATGTATTTGTCTCGATGGTACCATATCCGAAACTTCGAATTCGTATTCGGTCTTACCATATCCGGCTCCAAATCCAACAAAAATATGGATTAAGATATGATATGAATAATATCCGTTCGAATCCGATGGTACCATTTTTCTAGGGAAATTCATCAATACCATATATAACGAAATGAACAATTCTCATGCCTGTGCTATTACTCCGTACATGATGTCTATCCCATAGTCTTGGCGGGGTTCATCATTGTATTTTAAGGCCTCAAGCTGGTATTCCACTGCTTCTTCTGCATTAAACTGAAAGATGGAATCATGCTAAACGTGTAACTCCAGATTTTTATGCTATTTCACAGTTGTTTTTCAGTTAAGCATTACATTCAACCTGGGACCAAAAGGCTTTTTCTTGCGTGTTTCAAGCCTGAAGCAGAATGGAAAGAACAAAGAGTCAAAGAAACCACAGTAAGATCCAGAAAATATGGTAAACCCATGAATCACAGAATACAGGATTAACCGGCATGCATGTACAACATGTGCAATGCTAGTGTAATTATTACATCTGACATGGCATGCCACAAAGGCCTGCTAAACTAAATGCTAAGCTCTATAACAGTTCACAGTTTTTTCTGTAAAGGCCTGAAAAGTCCCCCAATTCTACCAGTTACATGCAGCTTCATTACAAATGAAGTATGCCTGTCTAACTTTGCAGTCTCTTAAGATATAAATTATGGAGCATACGGGAGGCAAGAAGAAAGCAATGAGGTCCATGACATCGATAATGATCTTAGGATTCTGCCTACACGAATATCTGATAGGCAAAGCTAAGTGTCTCACAGCCTGCTTATTACCATCTAATTGTAAATTTTGTGCATGTGTTATCTGCCATGCCATTCGCTTCTAAGTTATTTATCCAATTCTTAGGTAGGACAGAAAGCAAAATGCCCAAGGCAAATACATGAAACAAGAGTACCTGTTAACCAGATCAGTTGATCAACAGAGCTAAAATTTTGACCCAAAAAAAACAGCACTAACAAAAAAAACAGCTGCTGATGACATGGATCTTGTAGGAGGAAATGAAACAACACCAGGTGGTATAATCATATTATCATACACAATTGGAACTTCTAGTCCAAAGCCTACAAGTGATGTAGTATTACTAGTTTAGTCAACTGATGCCCCAAGGATGACAAATAAAAGAACAACAGGTATTTCAGAGTGGAATGAAGGGAAATGTGGCAAGCAGTGCGGCCGATCGACGCGTAGGCCGGGAGCGGTGCCGGTGGAGGCGCAGGCTGGGCGGCGGCCATAGCTGTTGCAGCTTGGCCGAGCAGAGGCCAAGGGCGACGCAGGCCGGTGGCGGCGGTGGCCGGTACACTGTTGTGGTTCAGTCGACCAAGGGCACAGCTGAATCCCGTTTCGTGCACGGTTTCTCTAGCGTAGGCCGTGGAGCGTGGTTCACTCAGCCGAATCGCGTTTTGCACAACATTTTGAGAAATCGTACAACGGGTCGTGGTTCGCACAACTGAACAACAAATCGCACGGCCGAACGGCAATTCGCAAGATGAATGATTAACGAACGCAAATTCTTCCGGCCGATTGCACTTCCATCCGTCATTCCACAAATTTATCTTAGCGTTGATTTGATCCGTCTCCATCCCATCGTGTAGGTTCACACAGCTGTTGTGGGAGCATTCGGGAAGTTGCGTATTCTGGGCCCTTCATATATCGCGTCCACCGGGCGTGCGTAAGGCAAGTACCTCGCGGCCGTAACATTTTCCGTTTCACATGCCACACGTTTCGAGATTACTTGTTACCTTGCCATTGAGTATAATTATCATGTCACATTTAGTTAGGCTGACATACAAAATTGAGATGAGATATGTATCTAAATGCATCATTTGGCCAGAAAATGGCAGCCTTTTTTCTAGTCTTGATCTAAACCTGAGCATATGCCTCATGGTAAACGGTGCCGGTAACCGCTTTTATTTGATATGCTACTTTTTACTGTGCCTCTTCCCGTTCAGCACCATTTCAAGGCATGGATACTGAAGTACTGGAATATAATAGAAGGACGTCTCCGAAATGTGTCTGAGGCCACACTCCAACAGGCACATTCCTGCGGTCCTGCCTGACTACGCTACCTAGTTTTTCCCCAAGCTCGTAACATGTCAATCTTGTTGATCTAATAGACTATAGCTGCATGCGTACGTGCAGAGCAAGAATCAGAAAGGACAGGCGGAGATGAGGCGGGGGTACCGACCAATCGGAGAGGAAGTCAGGCACGTCCGAGGCGGAGGCGGAAGCCAAAACTCGGGGCCGGGCCGCTGCCCCGGTCAGGGCCGGCGCGCCGATCTGAGGCCGCCGCTGCCGCAGCAGCAACGGATTGGCGCCGGCAGGAGAAAGATCGGCTTCGCGGTCGCAGGTGCGGACGACGCCATTGCAGCCAGTCTACGGTTTATTCAGGACGGGAAAATTCAGGCCACTGACGAGTGAATTTTTCGAGAAGATTGGGCCGGGCTCCACGTCTTCCTCTTCCTCCAGGTAAAATTTTCTGCCCCGAAAACATTTCCATTTGCGGCCCACTACGGAAGAGGACGTTAATTTCGTTAACCCCCTCCCTTACCCGCTGCCGCCCGCTTATCCATTCGCGCTCCCCAAGCAAGCAAGCGGCCACCAAAGCGCCAGCTCCTCGCCGCCGCCTCCTTCTCCAAACCTCTCCTAAACCCCGCGACTTCCCACCGCCATGCCCATGCCCGCCTCCTCCTCCACCTCCCAGAATGCCGCCTCCGGCCACTAGGCCGCAGCTAAACCCTCCCCTCCTCCTCTCCTCCCTCCGCTCCCCGCACCTCCTCCCGCCCGCGCACCACCACCTCACCCCGAGGAAGCGCCCCCGCCCTCTCAGCTTCACCGCCGTTTCGTCGTCCGTGGAGGCCACCTCCTCCGACCCGAGCGCGGCGCTGCGGGCGCTCTGCTCCCATGGCCAGCTGGCGCAGGCGCTCTGGCTCCTCGAGTCCTCCCCGGAGCCGCCCGACGAGGACGCCTACGTGGCCCTCTTCCGCCTCTGCGAGTGGCGCCGGGCGGTGGAGGCCGGGCTGCGCGCGTGCGCGCACGCCGACGCCGAGCACGCGCGGTTCGGGCTCTGCCTCGGGAACGCGATGCTCAGCATGCTCGTCAGGTTCGGGGAGACCTGGCACGCGTGGAGGGTGTTCGCCAAAATGCCCGAGCGGGACGTCTTCTCCTGGAACGTCATGGTGGGCGGGTACGGCAAGGCCGGGTTCCTCGAGGAAGCGCTGGACTTGTACCACAGGATGCTGTGGGCAGGGGTGAGGCCCGATGTCTACACGTTCCCCTGCGTGCTGCGGAGCTGCGGGGGCGTCCCGGACTGGAGGATGGGGAGGGAGGTGCATGTGCATGTTCTTCGGTTCGGGTTTGGGGACGAGGTCGATGTGTTGAACGCGCTCGTGACCATGTATGCCAAGTGTGGGGATGTTGTGGCTGCACGGAAGGTGTTTGACAGTATGGCTGTGACGGACTGCATCTCATGGAATGCGATGATTGCTGGGCATTTTGAGAATCATGAGTGCGAGGCGGGGCTGGATTTGTTTCTTACCATGCTGGAGGATGAAGTGGAGCCGAATCTCATGACGATAACCAGTGTGGCTGTTGCATCTGGATTGCTGTCTGACATTGGTTTTGCAAAGGAAATGCACGGGTTTGCGGTAAAGAGAGGTTTTGCCCCTGATGTTGCATTCTGTAACTCTTTGATTCAGATGTATGCGAGTCTTGGGAGGATGGGGGAAGCGAGTACTATATTCTCAAGAATGGGGACTGCAGATGTCATGTCATGGACAGCCATGATATCAGGGTATGAGAAAAACGGCTTCCCAGATAAAGCTCTTGAAGTGTATGCACTGATGGAAGTAAATAATGTAAGTCCTGATGGTGTTACTATAGCAAGTGCCCTTGCTGCTTGTGCTTCTCTGGGGCGATTAGATGTTGGCATCAAGCTGCATGAGCTAGCTAAGAGCAAGGGATTCATCAGGTACATCGTAGTTGCAAATGCACTCCTTGAAATGTATGCAAAGTCCAAGCACATTGATAAAGCTATTGAAGTTTTTAAGTACATGCCCGAGAAGGATGTAGTATCATGGAGTTCAATGATCGCAGGCTTTTGCTTTAACCATAGGAGTTTTGAGGCTCTGTACTATTTCCGGCATATGCTGGCAGACGTAAAACCCAACTCTGTTACTTTTATCGCTGCCCTAGCTGCTTGTGCTGCTATTGGGGCTTTGAGGTGTGGTAAAGAAATCCATGCACATGTTTTAAGGTGCGGTATTGGATCTGAAGGTTATGTACCCAATGCTCTTCTGGACTTGTATGTGAAATGTGGTCAGACAGGCTATGCTTGGGCACAGTTCAGTGCGTATGGTGAAAGGGATGTTGTATCTTGGAATATCATGCTTGCTGGTTTTGTTGCTCATGGGCACGGAGATATTGCTTTATCATTCTTCAATGAAATGGTAGAAACTGGGGAGCATCCGGATGAAGTTACGTTTGTTGCACTATTGTGTGCTTGTAGTAGGGCTGGAATGGTTAGTCAAGGTTGGGAGCTTTTTCACAGCATGACTGAGAAATACGCAATTGTTCCAAATCTCAAGCACTATGCATGCATGGTGGATCTACTGAGTCGTGTTGGTAGATTAACAGAAGCTTACAACTTCATCAATGGAATGCCTATCACACCAGATGCTGCTGTATGGGGAGCCTTGTTGAATGGATGCCGGATACACCGGCATGTTGAACTTGGGGAACTTGCTGCAAAATTTATCCTTGAGCTGGAACCTAATGATGCTGGATATCATGTTCTTTTGTGTGATTTATATACCGATGCTGGTAGATGGGATCAAGTGGCTAGAGTGAGAAAAACCATGCGAGAGAAGGGATTGGAGCAAGACCATGGATGTAGCTGGGTTGAGGTTAAAGGAGTTATCCACGCATTTCTTACAGATGACGAATCACATCCGCAGATTAAAGAAATAAATGCTGTTCTACATGGCATATGTGAGCGGATGAAAGCATCTGGTTTTGCTCCTGTTGAATCTTATTCTTTAAAAGACAAAGAAGTGTCCAAGGACGACATTTTTTGTGGTCACAGTGAAAGACTAGCTGTTGCTTTCGGTTTGATCAACACCACACCTGGCACCTCTATTTCTGTCACAAAGAACCAGTACACTTGCCAGAGCTGTCACGGGATGTTAAGGATGATTTCTAAGATTGTTCGAAGAGAGATAACTGTTAGGGACACCAAGCAATTCCACCATTTTAAGGATGGAAGTTGTTCATGTGGAGATGCAGGTTACGGATGAAGAGCTTGTAGAAGGACACCATATAAGATGTGGCCATAGTGCTATTATCCATCTCTGATGCCGCAACCACCAGTACAGATGTCTTTTGCAACAATCATTGTTAACTTGGGTATATCAATACAGTCACTGGCAAGTAGCAAGACAGCTTGGATACAGCAACATGACCACCAGCAACACTGCTTGCTGCTTGGATAAACAGAGCTTATATTTTGGGTTATATGGAGCAGTTTCATGCAAATTTACAGCTTGGTACATGACGAAGAATGCTGAAAATTGAACCGAGATACTGGGCACTGAGTTTCTGACATATCTTGACCCCACAGAAAGTAATATCTTCTTGCTATCTTTCTATCGGTTAGGTTACAAAGAAGTCCTGTTGTTTTTCGTACACTTTTCTAATGATCCTTCCTTGCAGTCTCCTGAAGTAGTGCTTCTTGGAGATGATATTTGCTTCCAACAACTTGCCAAGTAAGCTTAAGTTATTGAGGGAGGGTAGTATTAGAATAGTTGATTCCATTCTGTTTTGTTGAATATGAGTGACAGTAATTGTAATGCCTTTCAACTATAGGCTACATAATTGTAGAGCTGCAATTTTGCCTGTGTCATGTTACAAATAGTAAATATGTGAAACTAGATATGTTGGTGTTAAGAGTATTAGAGATATAATAGGATTATTTCAGTTATTTCTTTATATGTCTGGGTTTCCTTATCCGTATATGGCATATTCCCTTGTAATAGCCCCTTGTACTCTCTCTATATTACTCATTGGGCCTCTTCAAGATATACACAATATTCATAACATGGTATCAGAACCTAGGTTGCATACCTAGCTTCTATTGCTCTTTCGCTGCTACTGCCCCCGGGAGGATCAATCTCCACTGCTGGGGGCGGTGACTTCTTCGCCTGGAACAACAATCTTTTGGTTCTTTTCTTGCCGACGTCGATCGAGCAATGCCTACACGCCGCCGTAGAGGATGATCTCCATGGTGTCCAACACCAGCTTGGTCGCCGCCGCTTACTGCTACTTCCTCCTTGCGGACGCCTCCTCGGCTCCTCCGGACCCAGCCTTCACATGGTAGCTGCTGCCACGACGCAAGGAGCGCTTCTCCCTTTCCCACCAACGTTGCTGGTCACTGAAGGCCTGTAGTACATGCACGCCATTTGGGGGCAGTGCGTGGCCACCCAGATCTGACCTCGAGTTCGCCGCGTCAGGGCACTGCCGCCAGCCTCAGATACGGAAGCGGTGCCCCGCGTCCGTCCTTGCCATCCGGCTGCCTTGGGTGGTCACCTTCTCTCACAGCCGCCGCCTTCAGCCCCGAGGAGCTTCCTTCGCCGTCGCCTTAGGCCGCCGCTCCTCGCGCCACGCCACCTCCCGACAGCCTCTAGCCCGAATCCGGGCGCCACCACCTCGGATCTAGCCTCTGCGGCAGCAAGGATGGCGAGGTCTAGGCGACGACGCCTAAGCCATTGGCCTTCTTCCTTCATGGGTCTCCATGCCGTTGCATCCCTCGGATCTTCTCACTGTGGCAACGTCCTCTCCTCTACATTCTTGCTCTGCCTATGCCTTGCCAGCCCCAGCTGCAACTTCACCATCGACATCTCTACCATTGCCCTGCTCTGTCGTTGCTGCATGCATGTGCCTGTTGTTGTGCTTGGCTTCTGTTTGGTGATGTGTTGTTGGGCCATTGCTGCTACTTCAAGTCGCTAATTGGGCTGCACAGTTAGGCAGAGGTGTTGCTGTTTGGCTGCTAAGTGGTGTGCGCTATGATGCTTGTGGGTTGCTGCTTGTCAAGGAGAGGTGTTTTGCTGCTGTCTTGGTCAGGTAGTCGTTGCCTTGCCTTTGAGTCCTTTTCACTTTTGCGTCTTCCGTTGCATCATCCAAGTCCGTTGCAATCTCTTTATCAGTTTATTCAAATTGTGTGCGTCCACAAATTTATTGTTAGTCATAGAAGTGTAGGAATTTTATTTTGCATGACAGCAGCCACCGCTTTTCTTTCTGAGCCGCGTGCAAATCATAGAAGTCATTATGATGTTGTCGCTTCTTTAGCCACCGCCCCGATCTTCTAAGGCCGTCGTGCTTCTCCTGCACCTTGTGCATTGCGCTGCCGCTATCTTGGGCTTCGATCTGCATCGTTTCTATCTATTCCTCTTTGACTTGATTTGATTGTTTTTTTTTCAAGAGCTGCACGCTACGACGACATTATCAAGACTCGGACTTCGGATTTTTAGTATTTTAGTGACAACTCTTTTTAAATGCAATGCCATTGCATGTTTTTTGCATTTGAAGGGAGGTGTTAAGGGTATTAGAGATATAATAGGATTGTTTCAATTGTTTCCTTATATGTCTGGGTTTTCTTATCTGTATATGGTATATTCCGCTGTAATATCCCCTTATACTCCATATATATATTGCTTATTGGGTTTCTTCAAGATATACACAATATTCATAACAGTTGGCATGTTGGGATTACTTTTTTATATGTTAATGCGGCCATTTGTGTAATTAAAAAAAAGACACTAATAAGGCATTCAAAATTTAAAAAAAAGGAAATTTATAACTTGGATTTGCATTTGGACGTAAAGGCTAAAATATCCAGAAACCTTGGAAAATGGATAGGGCACCTTGTTAAATCATTTAGGAACTATTAGCACAATTGCCAATCTCTTAGGTGACTGGTCTGATTATATATTGGAAAAAGTCTATTTTTTTAACTTTGAACAATGGCATCGTTCGTTTTTCATCCTTGAACTCTAAAACTATCTAGAACGAGACCTTGAATTAACGAAACCATTCACTTTACCCCCCTCGAACCAAACCCATGGTGATTTTCGCTGACATGGTGTCTACATGAACAAATTTTAGTCTACCACATCATCTTCTTTAACTACATCTCCCCCTATCTCTTTCTCCCTATCTTTATTCTTTTTCATTTGCAATTCCACCCTTCCTCTCCTCTAATTCGACATGTACTGCTGGGTCACACCGCCATTGCCTTTTGACTTGCCTCGCCATGTCGCTCTACATCCTTGCCGTCCTCTTCTGCCACCTCACGACCCTATTTGAGCACGCCGACTGTGTCTAGCTGCCCGCATCACTGCGAATTCAGGCTTATATACTTTGAAAAATATGCATAAGTATAGTGTGTGAGTATAACCCATGTTGTATGGGGTTAACGGATTCCTCTCAGTTGTGCTAACTGGATATTATCCATTATAGTTAAATGGGGCTGGTGGCCTTGTCTATTTAACGGGTTAGAATGAACACTTGCTAGTTAACCATCCTAACTTTACTCATTGAAGACAAATGTTCTAGGGTTAAGGTTAGAGAAATGTGAGTACTGCAGTGTTCTCTCTTGTCCTTCATCCTCAAATAGCAACATATCAATTTTGTTCATATCTCACGAATCACTCTTGTTTTGATTGATTTGATCTTGATTTGATTGGTTTTGATCTTCACCCCCTTCTTGATCTTGTTGGATACCAAAGACGAGTAAGTAATGAAGATGTATTATAGAAATCAATTCCCATCCATCTAGATGTCAGATTTGGCAACTTTATGAAGTTATCCGGTTTTACTTGGATTTGACCTCTTCAAAAGCTTTCTTGATCTAATTGTTTTTTGCTTCGATTCTCTTGGTGTTCTTACTTACTGTGATATATATGGGAATACATTTAGAGTCATCTTGGCCATTTTCTACCCACGAGTAAGTCATATTCATCGTTTTCGTTTTTTGCCTAATTTTAATGCAATCTTGCTTGTTCTGAAAGGAGTGTGCAAAATTTCATATTATTTGGACTTGTATTTTTAGAGTTGCACCAAAAGTTGCATGAACTCGGCTAAATTTCCTGTTTTGGAATAGGGGAGGCCGATCAGACCGGACCCCCTCCGGTCATACCGCCAAGGCTGGTCAGACTGGCATCGGTGGTTTGACCGCCATGGCCTGGTCAGACTACTCCTGGCCATCTGTCTGGTCGTCTGAGGCCCAAAATTCTCGGAATTTTGGTTTTTTGATTTGCTAGCTTTTGTGTTGACTTTCTATCCTGATCTTCATAGTTTTGTAGCTATTAGAGTAAAAAAATCGGCAAATACTTGGAGGAAAATTAGAAGGCGCCATTCACTTCTCTCGGTTGCCATACCGGTCCTACACTTCATAGTGCAATAAAGTCGGTAATATGTTTTGAGTTTGCTTCGGTTTATTACCAACAGGTGACATCAAAGAAGGACCAACACCAGTACTAGGCACACAAGGATAAACCATATTGGTATATCTCTATTCAGTGAATTTGCTGAAGCTTTTCAGTCATTCCATGTTGGTTCGAAGCTAAGGCAAGAACTTGAGACCCCATTTGACTGGTATACAAACCATCCAGCTGCTCCGACAACAACAAAGTATGGTGTTACAAAAGAGTTGCTCAAGACTTGCATTGCTAGGGAATGGTTGCTAATGAAGAGGAACTCATTTGTTTACATCTTCAAAGCACTTCAGGTAATTACCAATTCACTCTTACTCAGCTCATAGCAATGGACGTTGACAAAACCTTGATATTACATTTCTTAAAGAAAGCGTTAACATTTCTGCTTTTTTTTTACCTCAGCTTGTCATACTTGGAGGCATTGCAATGACAGTCTTCCTGAGAACAAAGATGAGTCATGAAGACTACGAGGGTGGAGGAACTTATCTAGGTGTCCTCTTTCTAGGGATTGTGACACACCTCTTCAATGGATCGTGACCTTGCCACGACAGGCAACCACAGGTGGTCTGCGCCACCATGGCACGTGGCGGCGACCGACGACCTTGCCACGGTAGGCAGTCTGCGCCGCCACAGTAGGCGGCGACAGGCTGCCATTGCACAGGCTGACTCGGTTTGGCTAGCCGGGGCACGACCGAACTTGAGTTCGCACAGGGGTCTGGCTAGCCCTTGCAGTGGGACGTTGTTCACATGGTCAAATGAGCGTTCAGTTAGCCGAACGGTGATTAGCACGTCAAGGGCTTAGCGAACGCAAATTTTTCTAGCCGAATGCACTTCCGTCCGTCTTTCCACAAGGTTGTCTTAGCCTTGAGCTGATTCGCTACCTTGTAGGTTTACACACGGCCTTTGAGGAAACATTCGAGCAGTTGTGCACCTCTGATCCTTCGTGCAACGAGTCCACCGAACGTGCTCAAGACAAGTACCTCACGACCGTAACTTCTCCGTTTCGCATATCATACTTTACATAAGTACTTGTCATCACTGCCATGGAGTACGATTGGCATATTACTGTTGCTTGCCTAGTTATAGACTTCTAATGTTATGTTCATTCTATGATTAGTTAGGTTATATTACGCTATATACTTTTAGGTTTATTAGAATACTCATTAATGATATACTAGATTTCATACTTTTAATGTGATGTTTTAGAATTAATTACTTAATTCAGTAATGGGTAGCATATGAACATGTTTTACATCTAGGGGGCGTTCGAGTGATAACAAAATAAGATACATATTGAATATGTTTCGAAGCTGCGAAATTACTACACGTACAGACGATAGTAACCTCATACATTATAGATGATAACTTTATGTGTAGCGATAGTAATTTCATGAATTATAGATGATAACTTTATATGAATATGATAGTAAGTTTATGAATTATAGATGATAACTTTATGTGCAGATGATAGTAAGTTTATGAATTATAGATGATAACTTTATGTGCATGCGATAGTAACTTTTTATATAATTAACAACTCCACTAATAACCATTCGTGTGGTGGGTTGGTGGGGCGATTGGCTGATTGAACCGGTTAAGGTCGTGCGCTTATTCTACGTGCAACTAGTGAATAGTGTGCGTAATTGCCACAAAATTATTGAGAGGAAGAAAAGACACTTAAAAACCCAATTGTACATCTGTTCTTGACTTCTTCCGCAAGTGAAGAATCCCAAAAGGATTTGTCTGTTTGCGTAGTTGCAGCTTGACCCACGCCCAAGTCGATAAAATTGCCCTCGATAGTAACTTTTAATTTGTCTTTCAAGCCATCCAAGGCTTGCTCGGTCGACGTGTTCCCTTACTGGTATATGTTAATGTTCTCCGTACACCAGCGGTAGAGGGAAGTAGGCCGCCGACACACACACTCCTCGAGAAGAGGTGCAGTTTTGGCGGCTGCATTTTTTTTTACTGAACCCGCCTATCACGACCGGTTCAAAGCTGACGACTCAAACACATCCAACGCCACCCATCATGCGCCGGCAAGAAAGAACCAGATCGCACAGTCAGATATTTAGCTACTGATCACAGGATATATATATTGACCACTCACTCCAGCCACTGAAGCAAGCTTGGCTAGCTCACCGTGCCATCCCATCGTGGCAGCACACAAAACGTACCTTCTCCCAGTCGTCGGCGCCACCGCAGCCGCAGGATCGCATGGCCAGCCTCGTGTCCCAGCCGCGCCGCAGCATCCAGATGTACTGGGTGCGGAGGAACTACCAGCGCCTCGGCTCGCCGTCGCGGCAGCTCCGGGTGGCCCGCCTCGGCGGGGGCGGGAGGAGGGCGCAGGAGCCCGGCGCCGTGCGACGCCTGTCGTGGAAGGCCAGGGCGGCGCGCCATGTGGTCCGTATACGCGCGGCCGTGCTGCTGTCTCCGTTACGGCTGCTCGTGCGGCTTCGCGACGCGTACGTCGACGCGATGCTGGCGCTGGCCGGGGGAGCCGGGCGGCCGTGCGCGTCGCTGGCCAAGTCGCGGAGCGGCGCGGAGGCCGGGCTGTGGGCGAAGCGGGTGCCGCGGGCGCGCCAGGGGAGCGTGCGGAGCGGTGACTTCGAGCGGCGGATGGTAGCGCACATATACAACATGCTTGTCACGCCGGAGTTACCCGGCGCCGCTGCCCAGGCCTAAAATCGCAAACGATTAGCTGGTCTGGCCAGTATGAATAAGTTGGTGTCGCCGGCCAAAAGGGCCGGATCTATGCTCGCGTAAGCGTAAGGATGCATGGTGCTGTGCATGTTTCATCTTTTCTTCTGTTGATTACTAGTGGTACAAGTGTATATTAGTATGTTCATAAATCATAAATAAGAAACGCAGCGATGTTAATTGCAGCGGATGCATCCGAATTCAAAGCCAGAACTGAGAACGAAGAAAAGCATTGGATGGCCAAATTATAGAAATCGTAACTATATACAGTACTACTAGGTATGGTCAGGCACTTGGCTTGACTGGCAAAGTGTTGGTTTTCAGGCTTGTGGTGGCGTGCTTTGTTTGAAGTGGAATTCGTTTTCCGTTCATAAAAAACTGGCAGAGTCGTGCAAGCGTCGTCTTGTTTTTTTCTGCGAGTACAAGCTGGGACGCCCACACACACACACACACACACACACAATGTTTTGGTGTCAAGCCTCTTGAATATCGTGTGGGCTAATATCTCAATGTTTAGGATTCCCGAAGTTTCTTGAAACCCTCTGAAGCTAGCCATTCATGATTTGGTGTCTGCCCTGTACGTGCATGGGCAAATTAAGTGAAGAAGAACCTTGTAATGGCTTGCTTCAGTGGTTGTTAAACTACTTTCACAGGGACATATTGAAACAACTCAAAACTTTAAAGCCAATTTGAATTTTATTGCATCTCTTTGCTTGTTTTCGGTTGCAATCCTAGCCCTTGATTCTTGTCTCGAGATTTGTGCCCCTCCCCTGTTGCTCTTTCCGCCTCCCCCTCTCTTCGGCGCTTGCGACCGAGCCGCCTCCTTCCACTCCCTGCGCTGGCCCCGTGTGTGCGCCGTGCGCCTCGCCCTCGCCCGCGTGCCCGTGATGGCCGTGCCAACTTGCCGCCTCCTCCGCGTCAACGCCTGCCAGGGGCCCCACCTCCACGCCCGCGCTCCAATCGCCCTCGCTCCTCCCTCGTATCCAGCGGGCGCAGCGCCCTTCCTCCGCTCGGCGCCCCCTCCAGACCGGTTCTTCACCATCGTCGCTTCCCGAAGCTCCCCTCCCCGCCAATCCCCTGGAGACAGCGGCCACCAACCCGGCATGGCTGCCCTCACCGTCGAACAAGTCCCCTCGTCCTTCCCCTTCACGCACAAGTGGCCACCCATCTCCCATCGCAGCTCCCCCACCTCCCCGAGTCCTTAAAACCTGATTGCTCCTGCAGGTGAGCTCCTACCACTATCCTCTTCCTCCCTGAGCAAGCAATTGCACTCCCTCCTCCCCTAGCGCCGCCGCCACCCTTCCCTGGTCCCAGTGAGCATCACTGCCAATCTCCCTCCCCGCCTGTTAAACATCTAATTAAGATTGACCAGAGCACCACCGCATCATCGCAAACTATAAGCCCCAGTCAATTTTGCAAAAGCACCTCCCTTCCGAGCTGTCACCGTGCGCACCTCTTCGGCCACCGCCACCTCTCCGATGCCAGCTCATTTGAGGCCTCCCCGAGCTAAACCGTCCACATACCATTGAAATCCATTCCCCAAGAATGGTGAATCCGGGACCATTTGCTCTCGAGCGCTTCCCAAGTCATCACCACACACTTGAGTAGCCGCCGTCTTCTCCCTCGCCGGCGCCCTCCCCCCCTGAGGCCAAACCGCGGGAGCGGGCGAAGCCCTGCTCTCCCTCGCTCTGACGGGCCGAAGGAGGAAGAAGATGATCTCGGGTCGTCGACGTGGCCATATCCATACCCTTCTCTCCCGATCTGGCGGTTCCGAGCCAACCACTTAAATCCAACCGTTGCGACTAACTTCCTCGGGCGACGTGGCTTCGCCCCGACCCTCCGATCTCAATCTATCAGCGCCAGCTCGTGCGTACTGCTCCCTCCGAACCGGTGCGCAGACGTGGCGTCATCCGGGCCGCTCCCGCTTGATCCAACGGCTGAGCATCCGAGTGGAATCCCGCCTGGGCTAATTTGGCGCGCGCGCGCGTTGCGTGGGCCGAGGCCGTCGGCCCACTAACCGTTTCAAACCAGCACGCGCCTCCCGCGCGTTCTCCCGGGCCGGCCCAACACTGTGCATTGAACAGTGCCCCTTTTTCATTTTTCCAGAGCCAGTTTTGATGTGTAATATATCGTTTGACTCATTTCGTCGCCCTGATTTCAGTTCCGATGTCCATTTCCCCAAACTACAATGCCAAAAATATCAACCCAAGCCATTTTATTTATTTTGCATTCATTTATTTTATTTCCTTTTCTTGGTTTATTTATTTATTTCTTTCCAGCTTGTTTAGAAGCGAGTTCGGATTTTGATTTATTTTGTGTTTTGTTTTACGTTAGCACACGGGGAGTCCGAAGCAACGGTGCAGGATTTGGAGTAGGCTTCCTCGCACTACGAGATTGTCCAGGTTGCAGCTCAGCGAGGCAAGTTGCAAATCCTTGAACATGTTGAAACCATAAATCCCGTAATACTTATTTATGCTATTTACATTACTGTTAATTGCGTATTATAATTGTGTAAAATAAATGTTGGAATGACATGTGACATTTAGTTATGTCCTACCACCGATAAACGCCCCATTTTACATTGCAGCCATATTCACCTTGACAACCGTAGGTTTATTAAAGTAAACTATGCATAAATAACGCATATACTCACATAAAATAACGAGCTATCGGGTAGCCTGATAGTTCGCCGGTAAAATTGTTTTAAAAATGTGCTAGGGTAGGGCGGAAGCTGTGGAGTGCCCCGTAGTGGACAAGTCCACAACCCTACCCTAGGGTGGAGGGTGCAACAGACGGGTCCGGTTTTCAGGATTGGACGAGACCTAGTCGTGGTTGGTAGTCTCAGGGCAGAGAGTAAGGACTAGACCTTATGCTGAGTTTAAAGCACAGTAACCGCTCAACCACAAGTATTGAACCGTCAATCTTGATCTGGTAACTGCTCAATTTAATTGAACCCCTACAGGAGTTGGGCTATGGTATAGGTAAGTTATCGCCGTTATACGTAACTCACCGTACACATAACGGTAGGTCCGTGTGTGTGGTATGGGTGAGTTATCGCCGTTATACGTAACTCACCGTACACATAACGGTAGGTTCGTGTGTGTGGTATGGGGGAGTTATCGCCGTTACACGTAACTCACGATACACACGACGGCTGGTGAGTATCACCACCTATTGGGTAGAGTCTATATATTAAAGTGAGCAGCGAAATATTTTGTTTTCTCAATTCAGTCGCACGCTAGTGGAGCGTGTAAATCGCATGACATTGGGAATTGAGAAATCTTGTGGGTAAAGCTGAGCAACTCTGCAGAGTGAAACTTAATTGTATTCGAATACGCCGTGCTTCCGGTTAATGAAGCTGTGTTTGATGGGTGATTCCAGTAACGAAGTATAAGTAGATTTGCAGTGTTTTAACCTGAGCAATTAATGAACAAGAAATGATTTGAGACCCCCCCATTTCCTTAAGTAGTATTATGGAGTGTTTTATTTTAAACTGTTTACATGTAAAACTGCATCCACATAAAATATTAAATCCAGCATACTCCCTTCCTTTGAAATTCAGTGCATGTAATAAATTAGGATTTACCATTGTAACTTGCTGAGTACGGTTGGTTGTACTCAAACTTGCTATAATCCCATCTCTTCAGACACCAGAAGAAGCAACTGCAGTTCAAGTGTCCGTGTTAGGGTTGCGACCGCACCCAGGCGTTCCTGTGGGTGTGTTCTTCGGTTCTTTTGATTGTAAGTTACCGTTTGGGCTTGGACGCCCATAAAAATGCTAAAACTGATCATTAGGTCTTATTTTTGTCAAACTAACCCCTTTTAAATATTCGTAAGCAGGCTCGATGCTACCTCTGTCCGCAACAGAACACCTGGGCTGTTGCGGGACGTTCGACGCTTCTGTTCCCAAAAACAGGGGCGTTACACATATCTGCACTGCATGCATGCATGTACCTTCAGTAAAAAGAGTACACATTCAGGTGCATGGTCTGAAATCTTTGGCATCAAATGGATAGGATAACCATGCTTGGAGCAGAGACGTCAGTACGCCAGGGAAAGAACAACACATATCTATTGATTTCAGGTCCAACCTGCGCATCAGAGCGCTCGCCATCGCGTGCATGTCTTCATTCGCACGTACCAAACAAGTGCATAACTGATCTGATCGGGATCGCCGAGCATAGATATGATCTAGCCGAACTGACTCTGATTGGCATCGCCAAACGAAAACACGCACCTAACCTAAAAGGCTCTCCAATTCGTTTGGGCGTCACGGCCACGGGAATTTCACACGAGCTAGCCGTCTAGTTCAAAAGACGAGCTCGATCGGCTGATTTCTTTAGCCGATCGATCTGCCGGCCGGTCGAGCTCGACGTCGGGGTGATGTGTAATTCGGACGTGCGTGGCCGTGGTGGGGCAAGTTAGTTCAAGCTGTATCGAGGAAGCAAGCCATCTTTTTTTTTTTTTTTTTGTGTGTTAACTTCCTTCCTCGAGACGGCGTTGGGTAGCTCGGAGAGAGGGACGGACCCGTAAAAGCAAAGCAAGCTAACTACTTGTTTCAAGTAATAATCCCATCAAGAACCGCGCTATAACCGTACCGTTTGTATCGGATCTTACGTGCAAGGACTGCTTATATGTATCTAGATTTTAGAGTGGACCCTCGATGATTTGTTAGTTATGACGCATTTAGCAATCAAGAATTAGACATGGAGTGACTAGTAAGTCTAGCACTTGTCTGTGTACAGCGGAGCAGTGCTGATTACTCGACACGCACGCATGTCTAGCAAGTTCATCAACACCGATCAGCGCACTTCTTTGCACATGATTGACCCTAGTAAACATGCACGGTACAAATTTGTAAGAGATGGTCTGAGGGCACGGCCATTCCTAGTTTACACATGATTGGGTGCCTCGCCTAGTCAACTCATTCATGTGGCAAATCTGCAATTGCAGCAATTCGCCGATTAGAGCAAAACCAGGTGGATTGGAATGGAGCAGGTCGTAATGCATGGCCAGGGGGGAAAAGGGGTGCGGGTTCCAGCGCCAACTTCTTTTCAGGTTATACTTTATAATTTTTTTAGTTTATATCTTATGATTTGTAGTTTATATCTTCTCTCAAACAAATAAATAAGACAACTTCTTTAATAATATTTTGAAATGGTTTATCAAGACAGTCATTTCAAAATGATTTATTCGTAGTCCATTCATATATATAAAAATTTACATTACAGTCAAAAATTATAAATCATAATTAAAAGAATTATCTCAGACTGTTTGCCGGCGTACGGCCACAGCTGTAAAAAAAGGGGGTAAACGCTCCTGTTAATTTCGCAGACACGTGGGCCCCACTGAATCCGCCGCTCATCGCATGCTGCGCCCCCGCGGGCCTATATATGCCCAACCGCATCCAGCACCGACCCCCACCTCCTCTGATCTCTCCACTCCCCAAATAGGCATCTCAAGTCAGACGCCGCTCCAGTGGTAGACGCTAATGAAGAGGTGCTGTTTGATCTCCACTTCGATTAATACGTGCTGATTTAGTTGCCCTTGCCTTGATTAGTGGAGGAGTATTTGATCGGGTTGGGCGTGTTGTTCTCTGCTCAGAGCGGCTCCATCTGCGACGCGAGTTCGATCGATTCGGCTGGGTTTTAACTTGCTGTTTCCCGTGCTGTGTTGGTGTAGTTCTCGCGGTCGGGCGTTTTTGTGTGGATGTGAGATGGTTACGCTTCCATCTGGTTCGTGTGTGTGTGTTTGATGATTGGTACGCTTCTGTTCGTCGCTTCTCTGCTCTTCTATCTTAATTTGGAGCTCTGGTTTCTCGCGGATTTACATTCTACGCTTCGTTTTGGTTCTCGTGTGGATGTTTTTGAGCCGTTTGCTTTTGGAGGTTCGATCGGATTCCTTCTATTTCCTAAATGATGGATGCGATGGTCTCACGTCTCGTATTTGGGGACAATTCATGCTTCGGGATTAGTGGATGGGTTTGTGGAGTGATGGTCGCTAGTAGCAAGCGTTCTCCATTTTTTTCCTACGATTTATTCACTAGTTCTAGTTTGTTTTTGTGGTCGCTCTGCTATAGGCAATATTTAGAGAAATTTTCGGATATTTAGGTGTTTGTTCAACTTGTTTTGGTTCTAGAAGCCCAAGGGCTACCTGGTCCGCATGTTTTCTGAGATAGTTTGTCAAATTTTGTACTGCTGACGCAAGACTTTTTAAGTTCCCACTCCTGATTATTCTACTGTGCTTGCCCTCTTGGATTTGTTTTTCAGTTCTACTGGGCACGGAGCAAGTTACAGACCGAACTTAATGTTTACTATTTGATAGTTTCTTTTCACTGTTACATGCGTAGTTCTCCTTTTTGTTTTTGAATTCTAGTCATGTTCAGCCAATTCTGAGATCTTGTTGAGCAATGATTTTTTTTGTAGGGGATTTTTTTTCTCGCACTAGAGATTTATGGGATTTTTTCTTCGATTTTTTCGTTGCATTTTGATCCATTTGGTTGCAGGGATTAGTTGTTTGCGGAG
The DNA here is from genome assembly GCA_036346265.1 of Melocanna baccifera. Taxonomy (NCBI): domain Eukaryota; kingdom Viridiplantae; phylum Streptophyta; class Magnoliopsida; order Poales; family Poaceae; genus Melocanna; species Melocanna baccifera. Next base: position 27,140,433 of record CM070688.1, read on the forward strand.
GGACAAGGCAGCCGCCATGCAGGAAGCTCTCCCTCCAGCCCACCCCGACCACCTCCACTCGGTCTTTGGACCCGAGCCGTTGGGCTTCGGAGATCGACGGCTCTCCAGCCTCTTGCCCCCAAACCTGCTCACCAACGGCGATGATATCTTATACGGCTGCTACTCCCCCTTCAGCCTCGGCCGCGGCGGGCTCTCCTCGCCGTCGCCGCGAGCCACCTCGCTCTCCCACCGCTCGTCCTCCTCCGACTCCCTCGTTGACGACGGCGAGGATGCAGCAGCGACGGAACAGCGCCTCCACCTCGCCCGCCTCGCGCTCCAGTTCCAGGAGGTGGCCTACCGCTACGACCTCTGCCTCTCCCACCTCGCCGACGCCGCCGACGAGGCGGCCGCGCTCCGCGTCGAGAACGCCGAGCTCCGCGTCGCCAACGACGACCTCGCCCGCCGCATCGCCATGCTCGACGGCAAGAAGGGCTCCGCCATCGCCCTGGCCGACGAGCTCCGCCGCCTCAGCCTCGCAGAGGAGCAGACCATACCAGCTCCTCCGACGCCTACGCGGCCGGCCGCACAGGCGCGGCCATGCTCCGCGGCCGAGAAGCACGCGGTGCTGCCGAAGAGCATCTCCATCCGTTCGACCGGCTACCTGAAGATGAACCAGAGCGGTAAGCATCGCGTGTCGAAGCCGGTGAACGTAGGCTCGGTGAGATCAAAGCCCAAATCCTCCATCTTTGACTGCATTCCACTACTCAACCTGTTTGATTGATGTTCTTGATGCGACAATGCAAGCAGCAGCGCGTGTTCGTGGGCATGGACGGCGCGAGCGCGAAAGGGGAGGAGCAGAAGGGTGGCGAGAAGAAGGATCAGCTCACGGGCGGGCTGGAGTTCGAGGTGTACAACCAGGGCATGTTCAAGACGGAGCTGTGCAACAAGTGGGAGGAGACCGGGACGTGCCCGTACGGCGACCAGTGCCAGTTCGCGCACGGCATCGCGGAGCTCCGCCCCGTCATCCGCCACCCGCGCTACAAGACCGAGGTCTGCCGCATGGTGCTCGCCGGCGGCGTCTGCCCCTACGGCCACCGCTGCCACTTCCGCCACTCCACCACCCCCGCTGACCGCCTCCTCCTTCGCCGCTGATTATATATGCCAGCCCATCACCGACCACCACTCTCTCATTCCCTGCCTCCCTCCCCTCTTTTAACTATGCCACAGGACAAGAAGCCAAAATGGAAGCCGTAAAAAAGGTATAAATATAATTAGATGCACAAATCAAACGAGAACTGAGTTACAGAATTAGCGCGCAGGCAAAATGTGAATATAGAGTTCTAGCTACGGGTGACTGGGTCATCAAATATGTGAATAATGTTGGGGCTTATTTGTCGTATGATCGATCGGTATAGGCTATGATCTTGTTGACTAGTTGCGTTTTGAGCAAACCGGGTGAGAATTACTGGACTACTACTGTAATCAAACCTGTTATTTGAAGTGTTTGATTGATGTGTTGAACAATTTCACACTTGGAAAGTGCAGGCGTCTTCAGTTGCACTGTTTCTGGACAGTTGAAGCAATGAACTATATTTTTGAGGAACATGCCAGGCTTAGATGCCATTTTGTTTCTAGTTTCTATTGCTCTGTGTTTTCTCCGGACAAGCTTGCAGCCTGTCGGTCCATCACTGCAATGGCTGGAGTCTGGTGATTTATCTATTATGTCTTTTTAACGAAGCCAGACAATGACTTCAAGACCTGGTTGTCTCATAGACAATGACTGATGATGGATGGACAAGTGTTCATTGTATTGCTTTTGCGTCTTAAGATCTGGTTGCCGACTGCAGCTCTGCTTTGTTCCCTCTGTATGAACCTACTCTGATTTCTGAATTCGCCTTGCCAGCAAGTTTGGTCTATATTGTGAGGTTGGAATTAGTAAGATCCGTGCTACCGTGTACGATGAGTACTGAGTGGCTATTGCATTTTACAATTTAGACACTGGAGAGTGTTACACTCCGCGGCAATCAGCACGAACCCTGAGCTATGCTCGGATTTGTGCCCTGCAGAAGCTTGAGAAAGGCTGCATGCTGCATTTTTGTCTTGAATCGTGTGAGTTGTGACACTCCAAGCACACGTGCTTTTACTTTTACTCAAGAGTCAGGTGTGTGCGACATCCAGTTTCCCTCCACGCGGAGAGAGAGACTTTCGGTCCTTTTCTGAGCTGCGAAGGCGTTCAGCATTAGTGGATAAATGCTGTTTGGAACATATTAATTTTTTAATATATTTTTCTTGTTTTTCTTTACATTATCTATAAAGTTATAACCGTGTTTTTATTTTTTCTATTTTATTTATTTTTCTTTAATTAAATATCTCAAAAAAAACTAACAGCCACTATAGTATTATTTTAGCTAAAAGACAACAGCCATATCAATTTTGAATGGAGTTTTAGTGGTGTAAGTTCAAGCTTCATTAAGTTTTTTCGTGATAATGACAAAATACAATTGTGAGACTAACTTGCTTATTAGCCATGATATTGCATAGTCTCATTTAGATGTGTTAAATGACAAATGATATTGTGAGACTAACGTGTTTGATTGATTATGATATTACTTAGTCTCAGTTGAATGAAAAGGTGAAATCATAGAGGTATGCATTTGACATTATATTCTTATAACTTAGTGCATTCTTCGGATCCAAAATATAGATTGAACTTCATAAATAGCTAAACCTAAATATGTGTATGTGTCTTTATTATATATTCATGTATGCACACATTTAGGAGGAGTTCACTCTATATTTTAAGATTTTATTAGTATTGATCTATATTCCTCTTTTACAAATTAAGGATTTTATTACTTAGAAACATATCCTTTAAGTATATATAACTTGTGTAGTTCATATATACTCATGATCGACTTGTCATCTAGTTCCTCCATTATGTGTTAATGATTGAATAATTAATGACAACCGGATGTGTAAGTTTTACTAGCAATTAATCTCAAAGACAAACACTTTCATTCAAATTAGTTAATTGTATAGAAAACTTATTCTAGAGTATACAATTATTGTATACATGTTGTATACTCGCAACTCATTTATCTATTTTATTATTTGTTGAGATTGTTATAAATTATTAAAAAGAAAATATTACAGAATTTAGTCCTTCTATTATGAGTTAATGGTGAAGTTTTAGTAATGGATGGCAATTGATTTGTGGACTAATATTTTCCATTAGTTGTATGAATAAGTTAAGTTCCACAAATGAGAATAACTTAAGATGACTTCATGTATTGAAGATTATCAAGTCAAGATGCAGAATGGAAGATGGCTTCATGAGTTGAAAGTCATCAAGAAGAGGATGTATCTTAAGTTGATGCATGTCCAAGAGAAGATGATTATGAATTGATCATCAAGTCAAGAGAAGACCCATCATATGTTGATGAAGTTCAAGTGAAGAATGTATCATGGGTTGATGTATATAAAGACAATGACCAAAACTTGAAGTGAAGATGTGTGCTATCAAGTTTCAAGAGGATGCTCAAATTATAGTATGACTAACTAAGGCTAAAGATGTGTTCTTAGTATTTTACCGGTCTTGGTGCTTGGTTGGAAGACCAAATTGCTAGTATAAGTCGTCGTATTATTAACAGAAGTCTTGTCTAGTAGTTTTAGTCTCATCATGTGTTAATAGTTCAACCTCACTTGTTCTAGTTCTCCGGAACGTGATGCTTATATTTGAGAATGTGTTTTGCAAATAGTTAAAATTTATATGTTGAATCTTTGTAACATAGGACTATACATTGTGAATGTATTTCGCAAGTATTTAAAGTCCATATTTTCTATTCCTTGTGGTATGAGTCTTATATTTGTAAATAGTAGAAACTTATGCGTAATCATTATAATATGTGATTTAGGTTTACGAATGTGTTTTGCAAACGTGTTAAGTCCATACTCCTATACCTTGTGTCATGATTTCAAAAGTATGCAAATGTATTTTGCAACTTGTTAGAAATCATTGTTGATCCTTATGTGCATGATTCTATAATTTACAAATGTGTTTTGAAAGATTTGTTGAAGTATATGTACTTATCAGGAAAATCAAAACTACTGACCTATGTGGCGTAATACTACCGAAAATCGGACCTACCGGTACTTGTTGCTTGGCACGACCGAAAGTTGGTAGTACCGACATGTGTTGCATGGTACGACCGATTGTCGGATCTACCTATTCTGTGTGAGCGGTCCGATTGGCTTGCGGTACTATCGGTATATGTTACGTGGTACTACGGGAAGTCAATACTACTAGCGCTGTGTGAGCGGTACTACCGGACTCAGAGAGATATCTGTGTGGTGGTCTTTTTTCCGCGAGAGCGGTAGTTCTATATGTGTGACGCGATACTTCTAATGATCGAAAGTACCAAAAATGAATAGCGAAACTTTCAATCGTATTGATAACGGCTAGTTTTCTGACCGTTGCGAGGGGAATAGTAGTTCCGATTTTGTAGCGGTGGAACTACCGAAAATCCTGATTTTTTAGGTGCTTTACTTTCAACGGCTAGTTTTGTAGTGTGGGCACATATATCCCCTTGCGACCGGTTGGGATAAGACTTTTGGCACTCCATTTCACTCTCTTAAGTTAGTATGTGTTTCTCTACTTAATTATACATGTGTTGTACCTTGTGAGTAAACAAAGATGTCGCTAGTTGCATATGGTGCATCTAAAGGTGGATTTCATATCCACTTGAGTTTATGTATTTATTACACGTGGTGAGAGTTAAGTAAAGAGTTTGACTTATTTTTTTAGAATTTGTTGACTCTTAGACGATATTAGAGACGTCATGTTCAGTAATCTTCTCAAAAAAAACTTATGAGAAGATCCGACTGCAGTTTTACACAGTACATCTGAAATGCGCAAAAGAGTTTCCGTCTTACTCGTACACCAGTCAGAAATCGCATAGCGTCTTGAGCCATTGTATTCTTTTTCCTGTTTTCTTTCCATTTTTTCAGAGAGCACTGTACGGATAGGGTAGCGTGGATTGTCAGTCCGGTTGTAAGGCCCCATAATGGGCTAATCGCCACACAGCCACCTAATTGGGCTGCAGCTAGCCACGTTAACTAGGGCCGTTACTAGCCCTAGGCGTAGTAGTAGCACCTAGGACGATGGTTGAAATGGCCAGGATCGACATTAACTGGCATCTTACGTGCGTTGTTACAATCTAGGACGGTGGATGTATGTTAGCAACAACGGACATATATGCTATATGGGTTGCTCTACGTGCTGTTAGAACGCCAAATGGGCCGGCATATGGGCCGTACTCGCTCAGTTCTTGGTTGGGCAATAAGTTCCATCCGAAATCCGTCAAGCGGCAAACAAGCAGATCACCATGGAGCTGTAAAACGTAGCAAGTAGGCCATAAAAATCTTAATGTAATGGGCATCTGAAAAAATATTGGCCCAGCTTCCAAAAAGCAATGGGCAGCCATATAAAATATAATTGCGCCGTAAATGGGCCATGTCAAGAATCAATGGGCCACCCGAAATATTTCTCTAGTTCATGGGCTGTAAGCAGGCCTGATAAACTAAATGCACCGTACACGGACCCGAGGCTGTAAGTAACCTGATAAACTAAATGCACCGTACACGGACCCGAACGAAAAATTTGCTTGTCTACGGGCCGTCAACGGACCTCGATGATAACTAAATGGGGGGCCATAACAAATGAATTGGGCCTACGCAAATATAACTGGGCCCAATTCAAGTATTTTGCTACTATATGGGACGGAAGTGGGCCTTGCAAAAACTAAATGGACCGTGCAAGTTTTACGTGAGCCGCAAATGGGACCACATGAAAGTTTCACTACTTGAAAAAGCCGTTAGTGGACCGCAATTTAACTTAATGGGCTGCAAATGGGCGTTTAGCGGCGTTAACAAAGCGGACCCGTAACAAGACTTTCCCCTTACAAGTTAAATGGGATTCCTACATCGTATGGAGTTGACGCGCGATTAAGTTTACATTAAAATAAAGTGGGTAGATACCGGATCTAAGTAGGGATGGAAATTCTCCCTGTGAAGACGGAGACCATGGGGAATATTCCTATAGAGGCAGAGGCGGGGGACGATCTCCCCCCACAGGGGAACGGGGCGGGGCCCCGCTATGCTAGCAGGGTGGAGACGAGGTTATCCTCGCCCTATGAGGCCCTATGGGGACTCGAAAAAATTAAAATAAATATTTTGATAATAGATTATAGTTTTTTAATATAAAATATTGTATTCTTTTCAAAAAAATTTAGGCTAAAACTTGAATTTATATATTAGAATATATATTTTGAAACTATATTTTAAAAATATACTTAAGTAATAAATTAAATTATTATTTTTTAAAAATAAATTGAGTCTTTTTTATCCCTCGCGGGGACCCGCGAAGGTTAGATCCCCACAGGGACCAGGGACGGGGGGCCATCTCCCCCTGGCAGGCTTAGCGGGACGTTGTGGGGGCCAGCTAGCGAAGGGCGAGGCAGGGCCCCGGAGGCTCCCCCATGATCCTTCGCCCCGTTGCCATCCCTAGACCTAAGCTAGAGCTTGCATAGGTTGCCGCCGCAGCACTCGCACTCATGTAGCCCTTTACTAGGACTTTTCATGCACATGAGACCCTACACGGTCGTTTAAGACCTATTCTCGGATTTACGTGCAAATAAGTTGACCAATCGATCCCACACCACTCGACTAGGGGACTAAGGCGCCGTTTGGCGCAACTCTACTCCCAGATTCACGTCTGAAATAGGCAGTGACATCATACATCCAGCACCAAAAATTCGCAAATCGGGAGCACCAGGGGCGATGTGTTGTATCGCCGGAGCAGGCTTAAAGCATATATAATGGTACAGATAATTACTATCAATAATTTTATCTATATCATCTATAGACGGCACAAAAGACGACTCATACAATAAGTTGTCTTTTTTCATACCTTTATAGACAGCTTCTCAATGACACAATATGTTATATTTACCGTGTTATAGTCGACTACTGCATAATAGACGGCTCAATTCTCTATGCTTCACTTCTCTCTTTTACACCATCTCATGTTCTATATGCAAGGTTTATGATAGCTAACATCACATCATTGTACATGGCCTTAGGGTCATTCCTTATGTGGAGTTGTAACCGGCTCACAAAAATACCGCTAGAGTTGGGGCAAATTTACCCACAAAATACCATTGGCATACCCCTCATGCTCGCCCCTCCCTCTCTCTTGTGCGCGCGACTCCCTCCTCTCATTGCTTTGCTCCCTCCCATCAACGCCACTCTCCCCATCGGCGCCCCAACAATGCCTGATCTATTACCGGTCCACAAGCTCATCCTTCATCCGGCCCAACGAAGCCAGATCTGGCCGTTAACCTCCCCAATGGTAGCCAACCGACGTCGGATCTACCACCACAAGCTCATGCTCCCTTCGTAGCAACACCGAATGATCGTCACTCTCTACCCGCCACCCCTAACCCCAGCAACTCCTCCTCACCCCCTCCCTGTGGCAAATTTCCAACACCCTGAACTTCTTTTATGTTGGGTCGATTTATGTTCGGGCCCAAACACAGGGACGAACAGTACATATATCCGCGCTCACTTGCAGACTTGCAGTGCTGTGGACAAGCAAGCTGCTGAATCTGTCAGAACAATGTGCAGTCGGCGATTTTTTTTTAATAAAAAAAGAGGCAGGAGCTCTACCATTTATTAATTAAGAGAAAAAAAGTACAGGCTGCCGAATGGAACACAGAATACACCGATCCGAAGAGTTACACATAAGACATCGGCCCAAAAGCCTTATACTAACGTTTGGCCCAAAAGGCCAGCCACGCGACACAAACTTAGCATTTTCCACCAAAATTTTTTATTGATTTGTTCTCATGCCTGACTGGTTTCAGACCACGAATTGCATCCGATTTCTCTACCTCTGATGTATGATGCACACTGCATGGTCTGTTTTAAGCATTCCAGTCTGCATGTCAGTTTCAGAAGCATCACACTGTTGAGACAGTATGCCTGGCAGTGCCAGATGAAGGAATAAAACTGCAGAAGTGCACATGTGATGCTGCCTACACTCCACAGTAGGCCCTGAGTTTATCTTCGTGGCGAGCACCTTCTTCAGAGACGCAAAAGCGAGCGAAGTCGTCGTGGTGGTATTCCTTGAAACGGGAGGGGTGATCCTCGTCCACAAGTTCGTCGGGCGCCTGGATCATGAAATCGGGGATCGAGAACAGAATGGCGGAGTACCTAGTGACGTCCCCAGCGACAGTAATCCGATGAAATGGCGCGTGCAGACGGTCGTTTGCCCATGCCTGGAGATCGTGCAAAATAAAAGGGGCACGAGACATGGTTAGTGAAGAAACTGATGGTTTCAACCAGTGGAGAAGCTTAGTACTAATGGAGAACTTCACTGTTCCATAATACCATGGGCAATCTTAGTTTGTACTCGTAGTAAAAAACTAGTAATACATGCCTGTACAGCCATGCACATTATCCCTGCATTTCTTGCCATACTAAACAAGGAAAGCCTGAATAAACTCAAAAAATGTTGCGCATAGCAGCAAAAGTGATGCCTAAACTTCCCCCATAGAGGAACTTCCCTCTAGGTTTGTTAGAATGTTTGTTCCATGCAACTTCCCCCATAGAGGAACCGTCCTCTTCGACACGCATTTGATGCCTATTTTTTTTCAATGGGAGTGACTGTATAATATTTGTATGTTTTTTAGACTCAAATCAGTCAGATTTTGAGACACACCCTAAATTCAGACCACTCTTTTTTAATAGGTATAGAGGAATCCGTTGAATAGAGATCCAACATCCACCACTTATTTTTTGAGAGGGATATAAGGGGATCCGTTAGATAGAGATCTAACACCCACCACTCATTTTTTGGGGGTATAGAGAGACATCCAACGTCCTAAAATCTGATTGATTTGAGCCAAAAAAAATATATGAATGTTGTATAACAATTCTCTTTTTTCATTACCTAGTTTCTTCTATGCAACATCCCTTGATTTTTTGCAAGGCAATTAGCCACCTTTTTTTCTCAATTATTCGATAGTCACGACAGAAGCAAACTAAGAAGCTCTTGTTCAATCACTGACAGTCACTAATCCATCCCCGATCCCACTTAACTTTTTTTTTTTTGAGACGGGAGGGAGCTTCATTCACTAGTTTAAAGCAGGATTACAATCATTCCGCAGCATATCTTGTACGAAGATCGGTGCCTCATGCCACAAGCACCGTTCCATCGACACTTACTGGGAGCTAGGTAATGCAAGAGCTTCTTGCATGCCCTTGCCACAAATGCAAGAGCTTCTTTCATGCTCTTGCCAGTCAAATAACGAGGGAAAAACTACCTTATAGACAGATCAGAATCACAATCGTGCGTACCCTGAGAGCATTGCCGACTATGACGACAAGCGACGTCGGCGACGGCTTGACGAGGATCCATTCGCCGTCTCTGGTCTGCACCTCCAGCCCGTCGACCTCGTGCTGGCACACGACGCTGAGCGAGTTGGTGTCCTGATGGGATATGTACCCGAGCTTCTTCTCGTCGGCGTTGGGCGCCTTGTACTCGGACATCCGGAACAGATGCCACATGGACTCCTTCTGGGCTTCGTGGTACTTTCCCACCCCGAGCCCTTCCAGTATCATCCTCCGCACCATCTCCTCCAGCTCCTCAATCCGCTTCGCCGCGCCATGAACAGTCTCACTGTGCAGCAGAACAAAACCAATCTGGCTGTAAGATTCAAGTAAATCTTTAGTCAGATCCGTGTAGGAAGAGCCGAGAGTACTCACCAGAAACCGGCGTTGCCGTCGGGCGAGTCGGGCCACATGAGGTCGGCGAAGGCGCGGACGGGCTCGGCCTTGGGGCCGTCCATGATGGCAAGGCTCTCGTAGGCGTCGAGGCCGGGGAGCCCGCCGAGGTAACCGTGGAAGGGCTTCTCCGGTCCGTGGTAGTTGCGGCGCTTGGTGTCGACGGGCAGCGAGAAGAGCGGCCGTACGGCGCCGTCGAAGAGGCTGGCGCGGAGCTCCGGGGTCATGGGCGGGTAGTGCGCGTCGAAGCAGCCGAAGGAGGCGAGCGCGTCCATCACCTGGGCGCGCACCGCCGCCCAGGGACCGGTGCCGGGCGCTGACGGGTCAGCGCCGGAGAAGTCGATCCTGGGGAGCTGCGTCGCCTCGGCGCCCATCTTCACTCGCTGTGTCTGTCTAAGCTCAGCTCCGTGTCTCTCTGAGACTTGACTGCGATGGGGTTGCTTCCTTGTAGCTAGCGGCAAAGTGTTAGAGTAGTCAAGTCTAGGTGAGATGATGAATAATTGACAACGTTGGTTATGGTTTTAATTATGATGTGTTGGGTGTACGGTTTGTCGTATGTTACATGATACGCTCGTGTTAGGTATTATGCGGATTGACTTGAGTCAAGTCGTGGACTTGTGCTCGTATGAGGTTGTGTGTTTATTCATGTGCAGGTGTTGCTTGAGGCGGAACGTCGTCGATGACGGGATTGAAACTAGATTCAGGTGGAACTGAGGTTTCGGGACTAAGTTCAGGGAGGAACTGAGGTCCTATCGGTTAAGAATGTCATGCGGGATGTTCAGATTAGAGAACAATGCGCATGGAGATGACGCGGTGTTGGAGACACGGAGAATGGAGATGACGCGGTGTTGGAGATACGGAGATGCGTCATGACAGAGGCAAGCGGTAAGGTTGCATGTGCCCGGACAGTGCGTATACGAGTTGTATACGGATTAGAGTTGTATTTGGTGTGATGGTTGTGTACTTGTAGAAGAGTCGGTTACAAGTAGGCGTCCGAGTCCGATATTGAGGTGCCATGATTTGTGTATAAGAAACGTGCTCTGCGGCGGCTTCTCTGCCCCGTGCCGTGGATGTGAGTCGTGTTTTTGAGAATGAGAAATACAGGCTTGCGGCTGCGTTTTTGCGGTGGCTTTTGAATCGGAGAGTTGGTGCGGCTTTTTGTTCTGGCGGCGACTATTTGCTGCGATGTGTTCTGGCGCTGAGCGGATTTTGGAGAGGACGTGAGACGCAGAGCCAGGCGGCGCAGCAAACCGTGGACTTGTGAAGTCGTAAGGCGACTTGTGCGTGATTTACGGAAGAAAGAAGACAAAGCATAGGCGGGAGTTTACAGCGCGCGAGGCGGCGTTCACGAGAAAAGAACTTCGCCGCGCGTGCGAGCGTCAAGAAGCCGATTTCGCTCGAAATAAATAAGGCGCGACGCTGCATTCTTGGGCAAGAAAAAACAAGGCGGCGTGGTGTGCTTCACGGAAGATCAAAGGGCGACTAGATAATCGGCGTGCATGAGGTTTGCTCTCGTACCGTGAGTTTTCCTTTTCTTCGTTTTGATTCCTGTTTGCATGCATGGCTTAATCAATTGTTCGTCTCAATTAATCCTACCAGCAACAGCTAGCAAGAATCCTCTCTCATATTTAATTTTGCAATTCAATTGTGTTGATAGATGTTGCATGATTCTTTTGTTGGTCTATAAGCGTCATCCTCTTGCATGCATTAAACGTGAGTTGAAAAGATTGGTGGATTGCATGCAAGTTAATTAGAAGGCATCACTTTTATTTTATACATGCATGCATACGTGAGCTTTTCTAGTGTTTAATTAAATTAGTGCAAAGTGATTAATAAAAGCTAATTAAATTCTGGCATTACGGTTCATGCATACAGCTGCTTGTTTTTTTTTGTCCCTACGTGAATGCATGCGAAGTTCTCTCGATTAGATAAAATAGTTGCTGATTGGTTGCTTATGAATAATTAATTCTTTATGGTTTTGCTTAATCGTATAGTTAGGATTTAATTAATTCTCGTCACTTTCTGCTCAGCGATCTTGTTTATTTTATATCTCGAGTTCTAGACCTCCGTTTGACGTAATTCCAGTTGGGTTAGTTCAATAATTTTGTGTAGTTTATTCTGTAAAAGTTTGACGCTAATCTGAGTTACGGTTTTTTATTGAGATCAGTTTTGGTGAGACTGCAGTGTTCTGTCCAGAACTTTAAACGAGACTTAAAAAGGTTTTGTGTTTAGGGGGAGTCTTAAAATTTAATTTTTAGCTTCCGCAATCATTCACCCCCCTCTGATTGCCTATCTTAGTGTGAGTCGATCCTACACAAAGCAATCCAAAGTAGCCGCCGCAATTGACTCTCTGCATACTCCCCAAAAGAAAAACGAGAAATGGGCTTGGTAATTGGTATTCTAGTCCTAATGCCTCTATCGGTCAGGACGCGGTCAGGCCAAGGGATTAGCTTTTTTTTCAGTTTCAACTTTTAATTTTATTTTTTATTATTTAGTAATTTGTTTTTTTCTAATTTTATAAAGATTTTTTAAGTTTTTTTTATATTTTTTTCTTTTTTCTCGTGTTCCTTTACATTATCCGTGATGGACTAATATTTTTTATTTTTATATTTTTTAAAATTCAATTATACCTAAAAAGTCAAATTATCTACAATAAAAAAGATAGATATAGTAAAAATTTTAACTAAAAATCAGAAAACCACGCTAAAACGAGCGCCCCTTGTTCATGTCTGGTCCCACCGAGCTGCCTACGAACACCAGTGGATCGACTGATCTGACACGACAAAGAAATCAGCCTCCAGGATATCATTGTTTTTGCATCGCTGCCATCTTCTTGTTTGACAGACGGGGCAAGCTGACGAACTACGTGACGCATAACCAGATTTTTTCTACTCTCAAATGTAGCCCTGTTAATGTTAGCTTCTTAAAACTGTTTTTTCAGTAAATAATATTTCTATAATATTTATTTTTTAAACAGGATATCTTTTTAGGGTAGAATCTACTAGTCGATTATAATATACACTGTAGAAACTTTATTTATATCAGCTAAAATCATACACGAGTTTTTCTCTTCGTATAACTTTCTATAAATTGTTATCATTTATATAAGTTAATGTCAAAATTATCAATAAAAAACCAATATGTCTTTCAGCTTCCAGATGAACAAGTGATCATTCGTTGACAGGGAACTAGGGAAGACGTGCGCTTGTTGCAAACTTCCAATTGCACGTTGTATCACAGAGGGGTGTGCCACCAATAATTAATACTCTTTTGTCAAACACATGATTCTGAAGCTGGACCATATGCGGCAGATGTGAAAGCAGTCACAGAAAGTGTACCAAGACAAATTGACAACGACACTTTGTACGCTGGTGAATCTTGGAAAAGTGCATGGCCGCTATGTCGTTCGTCTTGCATTAGATAACGAAAAGCCAGTGTTTCCCAAGCTACTGGAGGAATAATTTCACCATCTTCTAACAGCCCCGCTCCGACACAGTATACAGATTGAAAAATTGTAGTTACACTCAGAAAAAAATTCCTTAAGAGGTAAATATTTTGTGGCACATGAAGGACTTTCTTAAGAGCTAAAGGATTGGTTCTAGTATTAATAGAACAGTGACCAACGTTTGAGATATACAAATCTGCTTTATTGCCGACTTGGACTTGATTAGTGCCATGATACTTTTCTCGGATTGTCAACTGATCTAGGTCATTTGTAATGTGATATGTTGCACCAGTATCCATATACCAATTCGGGTCAACCTGATTGTATATGCTGCTGCAGCTGATGACAAACTCACATTCTCTCATTGGTATGAGCGATCAAAACAATGGTAGCATTTGATTGCCGTGTGTCCAAGCTTTCCACAAACCTGACAAGTTGGACGAGTTCCACGGCCTGCAGAATTCTGTTGGTTGTTGTTGAGCCAATGATTCATCCTGCCACGGCTATCACAAGTGTGTCTTCCCTGGAACCCCCTCCCTGTGGCAATAAAATTTGCCGTGGAACCAATAAAGTTTGGCAAGGGACTCCCAGGATTTCCAATCTGCACCTGCAATTCAGAGTTATTGTGTTCCATGCGCAACTCATAACTCGTCACATGGGCATAAACATCATCTGGGGCCAATGTGTACAGATCTGTGGTTATAGAAGTAACTAGTGGATCACATTTGGATCCCAAACCAGCAATAATATAAGAGATGATCTCATCTTCTCTAAGAGGCATACCGATGGCAGACAGTGTGTCTGCCAGATTTTTCATCTTCTTAAAGTAATCCACAGCAGCCAGATCGTTCTTCTTCATGTTAGCTAACTGCATTCTTGTCTGGACCATAAAAATCGTAGTTACACTCCATGGCGCAACCGGCGTGCAGGCCCGAGTAAATCGCAAGTCCAAGGAGGGGGGGCAAGAAGGCATGGAAAAAAGGAGAATCAGGCACATTAGAAGGAACGTCCACAATAGGAGACCCCACCCCGTGCGCGCGCCCTCACGTGCACTGCGCCCTGCACGAGCAACTTCCACTCACGCATGCACACGCCCTACAGCGCCCTCGCATGCGCCCCCGCGTGCACGGGCCCTGCATGCACTCCCTGCAGCGTCGGAACTCTCGGCGGCTACGCCCCTGCACCGTGCATCCCATGGCAAAGCAAGAAAGACAGGAAGGGAGAGCAAAGAAATTTGAAGTTCAGTGACCGCTGGCTTACCTTGCCTAATCTTATCGCCGATCCACGGCCAAGAACGCCGGCGGAGCCGGCACCTTCCTCCTTGCTCGAGACCGGAGTCGCGGCCCAATGCCTTATTGGTTCTAGCTCGCCTCCCCCCTCTCTTCACCTAAGTTGGCACCCAGCCTCCTTGCGCTCGAACAGAAGATGTGGTGGCGGCAGCCTGAGGGTGATAGTTTGATTGAGCAAAGTATTTACCATGGTGCGGCGCCTTCGGCACACAGTTCCAGATATGGCTCCCATCGGAATTCACAAGAATTTTGCTAGATATCCACCTCGTCAAGGAAAGTACGACGATTCGAAACTATCTCTTTTGGCATTCCTCCTAAATGCCAAGGGGCAGAGGGACTAGTATTGAAAGAGTAATTTCACCTTTCTACTAATGGGGCTGCTCTGCAGATGACACATCATACAGATTGAAGAATTGCATATTACAGTTACACTCATAAAAAACTGTAATACCCCTCGTTTGTACCCATAAACTAATTACCTCACTTAGGGGTATTCTTATTATTTGTACAAGCCAAGAGGCTATAAATACTCCATGTATCTCTCATTTGAAAGAGAGCTCTATTGAGTAATAAAGAAGCATATTTAAACTAGTAAACTCTCGAGGGCTCCCTCTCCGGAGGTAACCCCCGTGGCCCCGTTGGCTCACCGACAGAAATAGGATAGTCCTCTCGATCCTCCAATTTTGTATAGATCCTTGTTGTAACGTCTTAGGATTTAAATCGGTTTAGACCTAACCTTATTATAGATAAGCCACACACACATAACAACATGTTTACGCTTTCGTCCTCGTTTCGCGCAAAACGGTTAACCAGAGGTTATTACTAATGATACCTATGGGTTTATATATTAGTACTTTTCATGTTAAGTTAGCAATGTAGGACTAATCCGCACCCTCATGTGCACATATACATGAGTCATTATGGACCGAGGTGTCACATACACCCTCCTTAAAGAACCTGACGTTCCTAGGATCTCCCCCTCTTGGCACACATCCATGCGTCTAGTGCTGATACATATACCATGTCGTATGTTTACTCCGGACCCACACGCGCCATGCATCATATGCCCACGCCCCTGACCCGTACGCGCCCGTGTAACCGCGAGGGTCGGCTCTGATACCATTTGTAATGTTTTAGGGTCCAAATCGGCTTAGACTTAATCCTATTATGGATAAGCCACGTATACGTAACAATCTATTTGCGCTTTTGTTCTCGCTTCGTGCAAAATGGTTAACCAGAGGTTATTACCAATGGTGTCTATAGATTTATATATTAGTACTTCTCATGTTAAGCTAGCAATGTGGGACTAATCCACACTCTCATGTCACACACACACATAGGCCATCATAGGTCAGGATGTCACGCTTGTATCATTTTTACTCTTGTAGATAACGACCTCCTCATTTGTGTTTGGATTTTTACACCTTCAACACAAGCATTTTCCCTTGTGTCATGAGGAACATTTGAGAAGCCGGGTTGATGCAACATACAGCCACCCAATCAGGAAAACAAAGCCATGAGCTTTGCGTTACCAATTTTCTCTTAGGGAAATGTTCATATTGACTTTTACTTATGGTTTTTGGTTGTGTGTTATGGTTTTTGTCTGAAAATGAATAGTAATGACTAAAAAAAATGGTTTTTAGAAGAAGATGGTAAGTGGTAAAAAAAAGAGGTAGAGATGTGTATACGTGACTGAAACGAGAAGAGTGAGGTGTGTGATACACCTATAAACCCTGCCTTATCTCAGGAACGAAAATTAGCGAAAGGAGTGAATAAACTATTTTGAGAAATCATATGTTTATATTAGTTTTTGATTTTTCTAAATAGAAACTAGAAGTGGAAGGCAATACCATGGACCTTAGTTACATACGCATTGCCTCTTTGCAGCAGTGCGGTTTGGACCAAGCAGTTGAAGTACAGAACAGTAGAACAGCTTCTAATTTCTTTCTTACATGGAACGAACAGTAGCCCTTCATAATATAACAACGTAGAAGCGAGCAAACAAACTTGAAAAGTTCGCTCGCTTCAGATCAACACATGCAGTAGGGCCACGGAAACTAGCACTGCACGAAAAATTCCATTTTCCATGTCGAGCAGATCGGTCGTCGATGTTACGCCTAGGTATGCAGGTGCGCCGTGGAGGAGTGGAGCATGGTGGTGAGCTCCTTGGACGCGACGATGGACTTGTAGATCTCAAAGATGAGCCTCTGTTCGAACTCCGTGGGCTGGTCGGGCCTTGGCGCCGGGAGCTGCTTCCTGCGCGGCACCCGCTTGGCCCACAGCCCCTCGGGCCCGTCGGGCAGCGCCATGGCCGACGCCTTCTTGGCCACCGCGAGCATGCCGCCCACGTACGCGTCCCGCATCCGCCGCAGCACGCGCGCGGGGGCCGTCAACACCCGGACGCGCACGCGGAGCATCCGCCGCAGCCGCACGCCCCACCCGCCGCGCCGCGCCCCGAGGTGCTGCGTGCCCCTGATCTTGCCCCCGCCGTCCGCGGCCTCGAGCCGCTGGTACTTGCGCCGGCGCCAGTACGAGCGTATGCCCCTCGTGAACCGTATCGGGAACGCCTCCACCTCCATCTCCCTCCCTCCCTCCCTCTGGTGCGCACGCGCGCCGCTGCTGTATCGCGCTGGGTGGTGGGGTGCAGCTTTGGCTCGGGGATGTTTGGTGGAATGGCGATGCCACCTCTGCCCTTTATGCAGGAGCCCCGTCTGGTGGGAGTTATTGGCGCCGTCACAAGATAATGATGCCATTCGCGGCAGATCGCACGTTGAAATGTACATTCTCGTTCGCGCGAAGCGCGCACCGGTTGGTGACTCGGCTCGGCGTGGTGGTTTGGTCGCTTTGGGCTGTGCTCAGGTGGTTTTTTTCCTGGTTTTGACTTTTTTTCCCTGTTATTAGGTCATTTTCTACTATAATAACAGGTAGTTTTTTTAGTATAATTAAATTTAAAAAATTAAAAATAGAGAAATCTGATTATCCTATTACGGATAATACAAAGAAATACGAAAAAAGCAAAAAGCAAAAAATTCAAAAACATTAAAAAAAACTTAAAAATAAAATTAAGAAATTATGATTAAAAATCATAAGCTAAAACTGAAATAAGTGAACCGATTCAACCACTGCATGGCCCAAGTTAGTACATGAAAATTGAAAGGGACGTGCATGTCTATACGTTGAACATCTAGAAGCTGATTAGCCGACGTTCTGAGAGTAGTTCGTCTCTCAAATAATTGGTTACGGTGAAACTTTGCACGTGGAAATACTCCTGTGTACGGGCAGAATGAATATTGAAGATTCTGTTGCTTCGCTTTGTATATGTCTAGTGGCTTAAAATCAATTTCTACTTCTGCCTTATACTTTTTATTATTATTTAATAATTTTGCTTTTTTATAATTTTTTTATTTTTTAGACTTTTTTATCTTATATTTTTCCTGTATTCATTTACATTGTCCGTGATGGACTAACATATTTTTTCTATTTTTTAAATTTAATTATGCTAAATAAACCAACTCAGTTACAGTAAAAAATAAACTATCTACAGTAAAAAAATTATAAGCTAACGTTAAACTGAACGTTACCTAATAAATGCTAGTTTACGTCGAAAAGTTTGTATTACTGGCTGGTGGATCCCTTGGTCAGGGAGGATTGAAGCTCGATCGATACCTGCAAAGTTCGTTCATGTAGAGTATTGGATCATGTACTTCCTTTTTTATTTGTAAATGTTGGCTTCTCTTAGTAATAATTATTTATTAAACTAATAAATTATAGTAAAAACAACAGACTTCATATCTTGCTGGTCAAAGTAGAGTAGTGTGTCAAATTAAAGCACGCGGTTAAAAAGTTACTATTAATCAAGGAAGTCTGTTTATTTTAGTTTATGTTTTTAGCTTCTACAAACACATAGCTTTTCGAAAGCGGTTTCTCTACTTCTTTTGTTCCTATTTGACTTTGGAGATAAAGCAGAAAGTTACGGGTGTATCACACACCCTACTACTCTTGTTCTCATCTTGTACACGTATCTCTCTTATTTTTCAACTTCTCGTTTCTCTCTTTTTAAAGTTACTTCTTTCATACAGTTCAATTTATTTTCAACCAAAAAGCTATTATTTATAAATAAAAACTATTAAATACAGCTAATATAAACACCCTTTTAAGCCCGTCAGCAGCACTCGGGGCCAGTGGCTCGGCTTGGTTTGTAAGCTTGGTGAGCATACGCACGCATGTGTTTGAAAATGCTCGAACAAAAATTGATGTACGACTAACTCCACAAAAATTGATGTATGATTACGAGGGCCTGAGTACACGTTTGGTACAAACAGTACAGTGATAAGGGATGGGCGAGAAAGGACTTGACGTGAGGTGCTTTGGTCGACGAGAACGAAAGGCTCCTGGTCAGCCAATCAGACGCCGCTTTTGACATTTCGGCTCCGGGGTTTGGACTGAAGGATGTGCCAGTACGCGGTGGAATTTTCGGCCTTTCAGATTTGTGTGGTCTATAAAAATGCCACGTATCTACTATGTACTGCTCCTCGGTGGATGCTCAACATCTGTTGTAAATACTGACCATACAGAACAACGAAAACCATCGCCATACTGATTCCGTCGCATCGGTGCCTCCTCCTCCTCCTCTTCTTCCTTCGAAGAGACTGTCATATCGGTTCAGTTTTTTCTACAGTATAAGTATGACGTACACACTATCAATCACACACACTACTGATAACTACACATGCATATGTGAAAACGTCAATGACAAACAACTAATCCCAAAATCTCATAAAATATAGATATGTGTTTTAATTATTGAACATACCTATATATGTATGTAATCTTGTTGTCCGGAACTACAGCCTAGAAAAAAGATTAACACCAACATTAAAACCAGAGTTCGAAACAAACGACAGAACTTACCTAGGGAGCTAAGCTCGCTCCCGATATCGGTAAGTAGACGGTCCATATTTGGATCCGTATTGGGCTTGCAAACCATAAAGCATTGAAGGATGTAATGTTATTGGTCTTGCTCAGGGTTTAGTAATTCAGCCCAATTACTCTTTTCGACTGAGGCCTACCAGGCCCATGCCCATTTAGTCATCATGCCTCAACAGAGGAGGTCCATCACAAACCCAATATGGCTTATGGCCCTGTCTGGTTCATTTGGGTGCCTACGGGCCGAAAAAATCGAACCAACGCATGTCCAGAGGGCCGAGGGGCAGAGGATTGAATAAACTGATATTAGGTCCCGCTAAGAAAAATTGCTAGCGAAATTCACAAGAGATTTTCTGGCAGCCAATTTCTGGCGTTCGTCAGCTTATATTGATACCAGTAAGCTTCTATCGTCAAGCTTAGCATCTGGCTGAGAGACAGGCACGGTGCGCGGATAACGGATGTGTGAGACTAAATAGCGCTAAAATTTCTATTATTCCTTTGATTTTACTTATCTTGTAAGACTATTTTGATCTTGTTTCGACCACATTGATCTTATAAGACAACACTGGCTTTATTTCGATCACATTATCTAATTCAACCACTGGTCTTTGATCATACACTATTCTTTGACCACTCTAATCTTATTTCAACTATATTGGTCTTTGATCACATTACCCTTTGATCATATATTGATCTTCGACCACTTTAGTCTTGTTTCGACCACATTGATCTTTAACCACTCTAGTTTTATTTCTACCATATTGATTTTTGACCACATGAGTTTTATTCGACCACACTAGTCTTCTTTTCCGATCACTCTGGTTTTATTTGACGACATTGGTTTTTCTCTGTTAAATTAGTTTATATTGATTTATTCTTTACTTTTCATTTTTATAATTTCTTATAGTTATATGAGTAAAAATTAAGAAATACTTTTGAAAAAATTTAAGACATCATTCAACTCTTTTCTGTTGTCATCTTCGATCACAAAAAAAAGAGATGTCATATGCAGAACAGAGGCACGAGTTTGTTTTCCTGATCCCTGCACATGATACGTACAAACTTGCGTTGGATTTCGATGCCACATGAACTTCCTAGAATCACACGCAAAGTTTACGAGTGTAACCTCGGCAAGAGAAGCATTGGGACAAAACGTCATTGCGGGAATCAGGCGAAATGACGAAGCAACTGAGCAATTCAGCCCTGATGCATGCTGCGACGTCCTATGATCCGACTAAATACAAGACGGGGAAGACGAAATAAACTACTCCACGTAAAAGGAGGGGGAAATTAACAACACCAGGAAAATACACAAAAGACTAGCAAAAAGGAAGAGGCAACGATCTAGCTGCAACACGCACGGTGGGGCCTACGCACCAGGCGCGGCATCCTTGGCCCGGCTATGCAGGTATCCGCCATACTCACGCGCGTAGTCCTTGACATGGCTCGCCGTGTCGGCGATCCGGCTGCGCGCGTAGTCCACCCGGTCGGCGCCGACCGGGTGCCTCCCCGTGAAGTACCGGTACATCCACGTGCCCCCGGCTAGCGCGGCGACGACGAAACCGCAGGCGGAGAGCACGGCCACTACGACGACGAAGAGCGCGATGGCGACGGGCACCCAGACGGGGCTGGTGAGCAGCGCAAGGAGCCCGAGGAAGATGAGCGCTATGACGGCGCCGGTGAGCGTGAGGCCGGTGAGGAGGAGGAGGAGGAGGAGGACGGCGAGCGTCAGGAAGCCGACGGCCTGGGCGGAGTTGGGCGCGTGGGTCTGCACCCGCCGGAGGAGGGTCGACGAGTCCGCGGGCGAGTACCCCAGGCGCGCGGGGCGGGCCGGGGCGACGTCCTCGCCGTGGACGTGCTGCTGCCGACCTGCCATGCTCGCTCGCGTGGATTTGGAGGAGGGGCGGAGGAGCTAGGATTACCGAGGATGGCAGTCGGGGAAATGGCGGGGACGAGTTAAAGGGGCGGAGAGGGTGTCGGGGCGCCGTGCAGGCATGCGCGACAGGTGTGCGGCGTTGAGATGACCGAACGCTTGCGCTTCGGTCCATGGATTCTTTTTTACCTTGTCCTTCGGATCGGATTCCTCATTATTAATTATTATTTACTGCAGGAGATGCCTGCTTCAGTGGCATCTGGTGGCACGTGTTCGAGTCTTCTACATGGCGATTGGGCATGTAGCCAGCACAGCACAGGTCACGCCTCACGAGCGGGCAGAGCAAGTTTTGTCGTGTGCCCACGCGAGTCTGGGTGAAATCAAGCTGGTTTGCGCAGGACAATCCGATGGCCAAGTGTATATGAATATCTTTAACAACCACGACGACATTCAGTCCCTCGCATTTATTTGAAAGCTAAGTGTTGTAAAGTTCTATGTTTCCAAATCAGTCATAGTTACTAACCTCATAATTTAAGCCCAAAATTAGCCGCATAATTAATAAAGTATTCTAAGCCATTTCAATTATTAAAATATATAGCAATTCAATCGAAACAAAAAAACGATAAAGTAAAGAGAGATAATTTACAACAAACAACTGAGATCAATAATATTACATTCATGACCATGCAGTCCATGGATACAGTAATTACAATTATAACTTAGCTCATTGTATACACAATTACAATTAATCAGGTAATTCGAGACCTTCAATCGGGGGCAAGCTAGAGTACCCGACAGTATTAATTGCAAGAAAAACTAGAAACAAGATATCAAAAAATACCGAACAAAAGAAGTAAAAGAAACTCAAATTATTGTCAAAACCCTCGTTAGGATATCAAAATGGGCGCTTTGCTCATCGAGATACCATACCATTAAGGGCTAATCAGCACCTCTTACAGTCGTAGAGTTTTATCATTTGACGTTAACAATAAACCTGAATCCATTCACAATTCCTTTTCACTGCAAGCCAACCTACTAAAAATGATTTTTTTTACCAAAGTACCAAAACCAATCCCCATTGTCATAGTAAAAAAATCACCCTCAACACATCCCTTGGCACAGGGAGGAAGAGATAAGGCCAAGAGAGTGACCACTAGAGGGAGAGAGAGAATCTATTTTCACCCACAACTGTAGGCAACACAGCCACAGCCAAACCATAACCGACAAGCAACATCCACCAGATCCACCCCTCTTGCCCCAATCCCAACCATTACCGAGAAGAAGCATAGGGTGAAGCTCAACGACCGGACCATAAGAGGAGAAACGGCGCTAGGAGGAGCCAGTAAAGAAAAGAACAACAAACCTATCTAGAGGAGTTCTATACTGAGTACGAGGGAAATGATCTTAAGTACGATCCGTATAAGGTGGATACCTTATATGAGACTTGGGACGATTAGAGCATTATTAGCAACTCTAGCACGAACCTTAGGGTATATGTAAATTAATGTGATGTTGTATATCTTCTAACATTTAGTTATTATTATAAAATTCAGGCTTACGGCCTTGTAAAAGACTTTAGTCATGTGTGTCAATATTATTGTAATATGAGAACTATATCTATAGATTTATTGTTAAAAATTCTTTCATAATTCTATAATGTTAATAGTATGTCTTAATATAAAGTTATAAAAAATAATAGTCAAAATCATATCTCGAAAGATATATAAAAAAAATCAAAAACTTAAGTAAAAAAGAATGAAGAAAGTAGTACGAAATCTTACATACTCGACAATTCTCGGGGTTATATTCATCGAGGGACCAAACTTTCAATATATGTAGGTCCTTTTTTCACCAACTACTGTATAGATTCTTCACCTCACCCTGAACCCTAGCCGCGGCTCATCCCGACGTGCCTGCTAGCATTGTCCGTCTCCACCGACGCACCTACCTTCTTTCCTATCTCTGCCAGCTCGCAGCCGCTGGATATTTTTTATTTGGAAGTATTGTATGTTACAAACCATTCAATTTCCATTTTCTTACCTTTTTTAGAATAAAGTGGAGAATTGTATGTCATTGCATTACAAAGGAAGAAACAAAATACAAAGGCCCTGTTCTTTACGGCTTCTAAAAGTCGCTTTTAACTTTTGCTACAGTAACTAACTTTTAAACGAAGTATTTTTTTAAGATGAGGTCTACAAGTTAATTGTAGTACACGTTAAAAAACTAATATCTGTATCATCAAAAATCGCAAGCGAGTATCTCTCTTTCCACAATCTCTGTCGCAAATAGCCAAAAAGCTATCAGCCGCAGCCAAAAGTCATCAGCCGCAGCCGGAAACAACAGGCCCAAAGAATGGCACCGAAGTGAGAACCGCTTGCACAAGGATCAATTGCCACGCTCGAGTTAACATTGGAGCTTTCCCATACCGGCAACTTAACTATAATGTCTACAACATTTGACAATAAACCTTAAATGATACATTGTATAGTCTACTAAAAATATATTTCATGAGCTTTTCATCGATATAAAAAGAAGTGCACAGAAATAGTTCATGCTAGCAAAGAACGGGCTTGGAAGGAAAAGAACAAGGTGGATGTAGGGTCTGCTAATATTAGTTTCGATGGTTTTTAACTTTAGCTTATAAATAGTAACAACTTAAAAGCTATATAGAGAGAAATTCATATACAATTTTGACCGATATAAATAAAATCATTACAGTATATACTATAATCGGATAGTAGCTCCTGTTTTAAAAATACTCTATTTTAAAGATAAATATTATAAAAAATATTTAATATAAAAAAACAGTTTTTAGACCCCCACATAAACATAAACGGCGCCGTAAAACCGCTGAACGACCGGAATACGTCCAAACTTCGTGGACAGGTCAACCGCAAGGAAGCTGTCCCACAGGCAGTAGTCCGCTCCTCCCCTTGCGCTCAGTCGCTGGCTCGTCAGGCCCACACCCACCACCCGGCGCCGGCCATGAAGCCCATCGCCCACTCTGTCCACGCCGCCGCCGCCGTAAAACAGCCGGGTGATTACGACGGCCTTTGTCTCCGGTCAGGTTCCCCGGCTGCCGGCGGCACCAACTGACTTCCCTCTCGTCGCCATCGTTTTGATCGTCGATGCAAGCCGAGGTGGTTCCGGCGCGTAGCTGGCGGCAAATCGAGCGCAACCGCCCATTGGATGTGGCCGCTTCTCCCTTCAGTCTTCAGGTGGAGCTCACCGCCACAACCCCCACCTTCTCCCTGCTCGCCTTCTCTATCTGCTACCCAGACCCTCTCTCATGTATAGCACATCACCAAACTAGGAATCTGCTTTTGCTGTTCTATCCGTTGTTTGCAGGGTTGCTCCGGTGGCTCAACATGGGGAAATTTCACCACGTTGTATTTCTTCTGTTCTACGGATAAGTGCAAGTAACATCCTTTTCTTCAATATAAATTTATTCGCATTTTTCTACATTACATCTGCCATTCTAGCATTGTCCGTACTGGGAAGCAAGCCGACTTGTGTTCAAGTCTGATAAGGTTCCTCCGGAGCAGAAATCTCCATTGTAACAGACTACCAAATTAGAAGTTGCAAAACTAGATATCTCATGCTGTGCTTCATTCTTTACAAACTGCCCGTTTACAACCTTTAAGCGCAAAGAAACAAACTTGTACTAAAACTGGTATAAGTATAATCAGAACCTTTATACTTTTAGTCCTTTCTTGGCATATACAACTTGACTGAGACAGCATTGGATTGTACTGTTCTCTTTTGTACAATTTAGCTAGTCAACTAATCATGCCTTCTGAACAAATAGACTATAAGTGTGGAATCCTGAGTTCAGTTATGCATCAGATATCTGCGGAGCGGATGTCTGTGTAGTCATCTTGCTTCTTAACTCTTCAAAAGCCTTCATGCTTTCCGCATCGAAGCCTCCAGCAAACTGTAGAATGGTGAACAGTCAGTTTTTGATTTAAAATCTCCAAATAAGCTGTAAAATTACTTAGCTTCATATATAAAGTTGAGGTATTCTATACCTGATGAACTCGGAAAGCGAATCTGACACCCTGGAGAAGCAAGAACTCTCTATTGGGCTCTTTCTCATTGCCTTGCAATGCATCAAGCTCTGAGGCAACCCTCTTCATATACTTCTTTGCCAGCTGAACAGATGCCAATTTGATCTACTCCCAACATATGAAATGAACGTTGGATTTAGATTTTATGCATGGTCTGACTAGAAAATATACATTTTTATAAGGAAGTAAAAATGTATGCTTTTTTAACGTAAGGTTGCCAAAATAAGTTGCTAATCAGGTGACAATAGATATAGGCTAGAGATGCACACCTTGCCAAGTACTCCAGAATCGGACAACCAATCAACTGGTATTCCATACTCCCTGTAGCGTGAGATGGTCATGTCTCTTGTACGGAGAAGTGCATAAACACTCTGCTCCACTCTGGCATAAGTATGGCACTAGTTAGTTCAATGAGACAATAATGCTGGGTAAACTTATGTTTATCATAACTGTTTTGGACTTGGCAAAGTATTCCTTGATTCACTTTGAAGGACTATGAAATTGACGAGAATACTAGTTCAGAGGAGGTACTTACTTTTCAAGCAACAAATACATCTTCTTGAGAGCTTCTTCACATGGAAGTTTTGGATTATCTGTAAAGGATGAAACCTTGTTCTCTAATTTTAACAGGTCTTGGTACTCAAAGGCCGCCTCTCTTAACGCATCAGTTTTGCTCTCTGGCCAATCAAAATGCTTCAGCACTGCTCGCTCATCAACCTAAAAAAATTTATTGATATTTTTAGTACTAGACCATATGTATCTATATCCTACTACTTTGTCATGTGTTGTATGGAGAAATTACTGGGGTCTTACCAAGAAGGATAACTCCTCATCCAGCCAATTTACAAATGCAACAACATCATCAATATTTACGAAACTCGCCGCTCGGACCTCATTTGCTAGAGACTCAACAAATTCTCCTTGTGTCTCCACATCAGCTTTGACCTGAAGCATTCCAAGTTTTTTTTAAAAAAAACATTTGTCATTTCTTACATCAAACTTTTGCCTACCAATTATAATGAGCTGCATTAATAATGTGTTACATGGATTTGGCAGGATTTTTATGCAAGGTAAACCAGCGGAAGATACTTACAGCTAAGAGGGATGTTGATCTGTTCTCAATCTCTCCAGTCATGTTGCTTCTGACATCAGAAACACTTGATGATGTTGATCCCAGAGAAGCTGTGTCCTTCTTGGCTTCACGCTTCATGAGACTTTGATAGAACTCCATGATCTCTGGAGCACGTTGTACCTTTTCACCACCAGCAAGGTTCCTGGATAGAGAACTGGGAGGCGGCAGCGGCGGCGGTAGGCCACCAAGTTTCCCAGGAGGCAGAGGAGGAGGTGCACCTGGTGGGCGTGGCGGCGGCGGCGGTACCCCACTTGCAGTATTGGTAGCTCCTGAAGCAATGGCTGATGGTGTGGGAGGTGGATGGGGGACTCTTGGAGCTCTCTTCTCAATGTTGGCAAGCTTCAACTGGGTCACCACCAAGGGGTTGTTCTGGTTATCACTAGATTGCACACTGGATTCAGCATTAGCTGCAGGGACCTTCTCCGTTATTTGAGCAAGTCTTGGGGGAAGTGCAACTTCTGGAGAGGAAACAAGACCTGAACTATGTCCACCACCAAACCTCTGTGCTCTTGCTTGCTCGGCCTTCTCTTTTATTGCCTTCTCCCGTTCTGTTGCAAGCTTATGCCGGTCTTTGTAAGCGGGATACTTCTCATCAGCAAAACCTTCGACAGTCTTTGACATCAAATGGAATGAGGACGCAACATTGGCCTCATCCAAGATGTCATTGGGAACTTGTTCCTTCTTTCCAGATGTTGTAATGGCCATGCCATCTCCAGCGTCGCTGAGCATGAGAGCTTCCAGGGTGCCCTTTGGTTTCTGGCTGCTACTGTCATCCTTGCTCCTTCCCCACTTCTTGAGCTTTTGCATCAGATTAGGCCTTTTGCCTAGGAAGCTGTATCTGCTGGAAGAACTGTCAATTGAAACATTGTCAAAGTCTTTGCTTCTGGTTGAAGAAGGTGCAGAAGAATCGCTTTCAAGGTCAGTGTCACCCTGACCTTGTTCAGATCCTGCATATTCCAACATTAGCTGTTTGGCTCTCTCCTGTGACTTTGGGCTCAGCGTCCTGTTGAGGTCACGGGCAGAGATTTTCCCGGATGGTGTCAGGTAGTTGCAGAGCTCGTATCTCAGACAAGCATTGACCCAACGCAGGTAAACCAACTCTTCTACTTCACTGAATCTATTTATTTGTAGGCCTTCCACTTGCTTTGTGAGGTCCTCATTTGCATGCCTCAGCTTGTTGATCTCCTCTCTTGCATGGCCAACTACATCACTCTGCATGATGACATGCTATAGCATTAGTGCATGTTGGAAAAGTGTATCCTGGAAAAAAACCTATCTAATACTTGGCTGGAAATTACCAAGTAGAATTCTTCCTTTGTAAAGAATCTGGAATTCTGATGTGGTCTTGAATTATAAGGCTAACTCTAAATCTAGTAAATCCCCTCAAATAACTGCATGTTCTATTGAACAGGCAAGGAATTCGTAATTATACTCATACTAGGCTGTGCAGTTTCTTGCCCAGCTGAGAATGATACATCAATAATCATGTACAAGAGAAAAGTAAAAAAAAATTAGTCCTGCTCATTAAACTTATTGTTGGTTTCTAGGGAAAAAGCAAAAGAAAAACAGAAGCATATCATTTTGTGCTACTTTTTTGCAAGTTAAAACAAAAGCAAAAGCAAATCCTAATTGTCTACTAGAGACAAGCAAAGAGGATAGGCCTGCACAAATAAAGACAAACGCTACAAATGTAACAGAATTACTGCCAGTCTGCCACAGAAACTAGGATCATTGAGGACCACGAAAAATGGTTAGGTTAAAAAGAACTGCTGTAAATTATGTCTTGTAAATACAAAGCTTTACTGGTTTTGCAGAGTCAGTAATACAGTGCTATTATACCTCTGTTATTTTGCCTTCTGCTGCTTCCAACTTCACCATGAGATCCCTATTCTCATACAATAGCTCCTTGTTCTTCCTCAGCTCAACTACCTCCACCTCCAACTCCTTGAGCTTCTTCAGCTTCCTCTCAACCTCTGCGTCCTTCTTGGCCACCTCCTCCTCCTTGGACTTCAACCCTATCACCTGTTGCTTCGGCAGCATCAACTGACCTTTTGTCTGGTTCGCCTCCATCTGTATCTGGTGCTGCAGCTCCTTAATCTTGTTCCTCGCTGCTTCCAGCTCTTTCTTGGCTGCTGCACCACACGCAATATCGTCCTGCAGCTTCTTCCGTTCTGCTTGCAGTGAGTTGATGGTGATGTTGAGCATGTCGATCTCCACTGTCTTGATCTTGAGCTGCTTTTGCAGCTCAGTGATGTCAGTCTCCTGCTCCTTGAGGCCATAGCACTCCAACAGCCCGCCTTCAAGCTTCACCTCCCTCTCCTCCAGCTCCCTCAGCAGGCTGCGTAGCCTCTCCAGCTCAGAGGTGTTGTTAGCCATGTGAGCATTGTACTGAGACCGTTCTTTGACGTCAAACTTATCACTCAGTAAAGGGATGTCAATCTCCCCTGACAGGTGGCTCTCGATGTCCAAAAGCATATCGTCGTCGTCTACTGATGGAGCTGAATTGATTATGCCACTGACTGTTTTAACCTCTTCTTTCTCTTCTTCCTTCTCCCCCTGAAACAGTTGGACAGAACAGTAGGTCACAGGTCACTAGTACAACCTAGAGTTTTATTAAATCTCAACTAGCAGAGCATATACATACATGTTCAGAATGCCGACTTTTCTCCTTTCTTTTCCTTGGTTGGCCATTGTCTAAAAGAAGCGATGCAATAAACCTTGAGTGAGAAATTCAAATGAACAGAAAGAACTGTTGCATGGAGTGGGGAACTGAAGCTGTACCTTTATTAGGTCTCCTCCCACTGTTAGCTCTCCTAAGAGTAAAAGCTGCGATGGAAGCTGCAACTACGAAGCCTAATCTCACAAGCATGACTCCGTTCACTCATCACTGTTCTGGCCACAACCAGCAGGAGGGACAAGACAGACAGCTCTACTCATCGGAAATTGGCAAAGCAGAGTTAGAGCAGGTATGAATGGCCAAAGCTGCTAAACCCTCTTCATATCTTAGCTTACAGATAGGTTGGAGGAGGAGAATTCAGTGCCTGCGAGAGCTAGTGAACACCACCAGAACATGTGGCTGGCCTTATTCATCCCATGTTGGTACTGCAAATTGTCTATGTTTATCCCGTGCAAAATCAGACTCATATATCACACAAGTCCTTTTTTTCTCTCTGTGTCCAATAGTGTGTTTGTTATTAGTAGCTGACAAAATATACATATGCTGATAGTACCAGGAGGAAAACATCTTTGTGGCTTCTGATTTGCCCTGTCGTGATACATGAAAGGCTTGTGGCTTGGAAGCTAGTAGACTATTTCCTGTGGGCCTATATGTCAGTGAGACATCATAGGGCAAATCATCAGGTACACACCAACTATAGGGCAAATAATCAAATATTTCGCGCACAAATGGGTGGTGGCTAGTGTGTGTGTGGGTGTCGTTGAGTATGGGCTGTTGTAGTCACTAGTCAGATGGTGATATTTGAATAGGAAAGACGGGGAGAGTTATGAGGTTCACAGGATGGAGCATGTCAGTACCCTCTCCTGGACGCCAATCTGGATTGATTTTATCTAAAGCAATAGTCGGAACATTACTATTAGCATTGTGTAAATGTGGAAACAACGGGGCCAATTTTACCTTGTGTCCTGGAGTGTGTTTCACAAACTGAACTGGTTATCAAATACACTACTGTCCTCACCAGAATTTCTGAAATTTTAGCATTTTTGAACTCTGGAGTTTCAGCTGCACTGTACTCGAAAGATTTTTTTTATGATGTACTGAGCTGGTTCAGTTGTTAGTGCTTTAACTTTTGACCACGAGATATCGTTGTGTCAGTTTTCAGGTCTGGAAACTCCATGGAATGAAAGTGTGTTTGGGAGCAGAGTTGACAGCTTGACCATAGCAACCATACAGAACTTACGGCTCAAGCGCAGCAACAGAATACATGAACACGAGCACATGAATGTTGCAGAAGTCGTCTATTCGTAGTGTGATTTGTGGGGTAGAGCTGGTGCACGGCAATTAGTAGCAGCCATTGGGCTGTATTCTTGTCCTCGTGTGGTTACTGTTATCTTTCGGAAGATTTGCGATAGTTTTGGATGCAGGTGTTATACGATGTAATCTCTTGTGGTTCCTTTTGTCCTCTTAATACCGAGACAGCATGTAAAAGATCCGCATGTTTTTCAAGAAAAATCATCATACATTTTGCAAATCGTGCAATATTTGATGTTCCCTACAATTTTTTCATCTTATAATAGTATCTCCTCGGTCTACATGGCGTAGAATATCTAAGTTAACAACCAGTGCCTATTCTATCCGGTAGAGTAACCATGCATTGTGGCTAATGGCCCCGGTTTTCCGGGATTTTATTGCCTGACGTCTCAGTTGTTGGGCCTTAAAGACGGCTTTCTTTAATTTTAAGTTTATGCTTAGACTTTGAATTTATTTTCACGGTTGATTTTTATTTTTTACAGAAATCGCTCGTATAAAAGATCAATAATGCCACGTGGGAGAGTTCGCTAATATAACTTTTATAAGGTATGAAAAACGATTAAATTCTACAATTTTTCACCAACGTATAAGTAGAAATCGCTCATATAAAAGATCAATAATGCCATGCGAGAGAGTTCACTAACAAAACTTTTATAAGGTATGTATAAAAGGATGATATTAGTCATGCATAATATTTGACACGTAAGATTTCTGACAACATAATAAGAGGGAATGAGGACATAAAAAGAAGCCGTCTGGCATGCACAGGATGATCTATAAGACAATTATGGACCAGTTTTTTTACTGTTGTATTTATGTCATATGTATTTCATGCGTTTTATGGCCACAAATTGTGGGATTTTATATAGGTAATCTATTGTATAAGTTATATTTACTTTTCTTTGTAGACGATATGGATGGCACTGTAGCTAGCCGCTGTATATACTAATGTAAATGCCTAAAAGCATATTTTGTCAATACAAAAATGTGAAAAAGGAATAGTTCCGACGTGTCCCCCAGTCTCAACATTCAAACGCCGTCTCCGCCCCTTCCCCCACGTTCCGTGCTCCCCACCCCCGCCCTCCCCTCCCTGCCTCCCATCAGGCCTAAGACGTAAAATAGAAGTGAGCTACAATTATTTTTTTAATTGCGTCAACCGAGTCTTGAACTCAAAACCTCTTGACTCTGATACCATACAGAGTTGCATGCACCAACCAGTTCACCCAAAAACTTAAACTAATGAGGAAAGATGGGCAATTCACTTATACTTCAACACTCTCCCTCACGTGTAGGCTCGCTCAGACCTAAGACGTGGAATAGAAGTGGGCTATAATTATTTTTTTAAGACCTAAGACAGGGATTAGGGGGTGATTGTTAGTAACCCTGTGCTAGTAATCAGAATAACTCTGCATGTAACGTTTACTTGCATGCAACATTGAGTATGTAATGCATCCGTTTCATCTGTTACATCTGTTTTAGTAGTGCTCATCCGTTACTAGGAGTTAATGTATTTAGTGCATCAGTTTTCTAGTAGTTGATAGGTCTTGTTTAGCACTATAAAAGGAAGAAACGCTGCAGTGTTTCAACACAGCGATTGCAACACCAAAATACTTGTTCCCTCTGTATTAGCTCTTTGTGTGCATGTGCGTGTATTCTTGCAGCTCTTCCGCAGAGAGAGAAAGGGCATAGATATCATTGGGAGACAAAGGAGGTGCTGTTAGATTGAGATAACAGCAATTGAAAAGAGATTGACAAAATAACAGGAATTGAAGATTTGGCTTACTTGGGGAATTTCGGTGATCGGTGGCGATGCGGCAGCTGTCGGGGCAATTGGGGTGGTGGCGGCTCACCTTGGGCACCGGTGCATCCTAATGGAGGGGCTCAGGGCTTTAAATAGGTTGCGAGAGGCGGTTTGGCACAGTGGTGGTCTCCACTCAGGTTTGGCGCGTGTCCAAGGCGGAATGGTACGAGAAGGCTCGACACATCTCGGAGGGAGTAGGGAAGAGGTCGGTAGGTGAGTTAGTACTTCGGGCATTTGAGTTTCTCGACGATGTAGGGCGGCGGTCAAAAAGGGTAGTGCAGATGGTCCGCCAAGAGCATGCAGAGACGGTGGCGAATTTTGGCCTGGCTTTGCTCGTGTCAGGGGGATTAAGGGGTGTGTCAGGACATGTCTGACAAGCTGCAGAGGTGTGGTTGACAAAGGAATTGACCGAGGAGGCGTGGCGGCAAAGGGTTTGGTTGGCGGGAGATTTGTCGGACGGTGAATAGTGCCAATGGCTGGCTTGCGCGGAAAGGGGTGGAGCGGATGGAGTGACAGAGGGATTATAGCGCAAATGATGGAGGAAGGTAAGGTTTAGGGCCAAGAACCAATCAAAATCAAAATTTCAAAGAATTCAAAAATCTTTTGAATTTTTGGTTTGTTTCAAGCATAGTAAACAAAATAAAGACCTTAGCACATGTATATCAAATTTTACTCTTTTGTTTTCTTGGAACCAACAATTCTTGCATCCTGTCTCAGGGAAAGAGTAATTGGCAATAAGCATGGAGATGGTGCGTACCACATACAGCTGAATGTAGGTGAGAAGCCAGCACATGCATCAGTGACAGATGGCATAAGCAAGCCGCTTTTGAGTGCTCGAAGCTTGTTGAAGAGTGAAAGCATCTTCCAAGTGTATAGTTGAAAAACAAAGGCAAGACAGAGATGTAAGTTCAGTACCAGCATCCTTTCATTTGTACACTGCATATTTGTCAGGAACTCAGGATGGTTTTCTTTTCTTCGTTCTTTTCCTTTTTTGAGAGGAAATATGGCTTTGTTTCCTTAAGAAAATAGCTGTATATTTAAATTCCATACTTACAGACTGATTATGCTTTTCCCCCCTTCCAAGTGTTTATGTCTCTTTAAGGTTATCTCTATCTGATTTGAGTGATTTCTCAATTGATGGAGCAACAACGTCTTTTCTGCACTTTCCAGGAGGAGTCTCTTTCGGAGAGCGTGGATGAAACAGTTGATGTAGTCTCACAGAAGATCGCTCAGCTGAAAACATGATTTTCTCAAGGTCACAGAAGCGATCATAGTATGTACAAGAGCAAAGAGTCGATAGGTGCTCAAGATCAGAATCCAAGAGTCTGCAACTAGTAAGACCACAGGTTGTCATGGTAACTGCTATGCTGTAATTTTTTCCTCATCTTTTGTGTTTCGTCAGCAAACAAGAACTGCCTGACTGGACTAGTTAGTTCCACGTCTTTTCCTTGATGGAACTATCATGGTCCTGAAAATTTTTGTCAATCAGAAGTACTCTATCCCTATATTTCTGTACGTATCCTGTTAGCTGTAAATTTTTGCAACCGAGGTGCTATATCCCTGTGTTTCTATCCAAATGTTTGTCCCGTTTTCCAAGACTACTTGTTCCACACACGGGACGATGGCAATCGCCAACCGGCAGGGGTATGGTATCCCAAGCCGCCAAGGGGTCATCGGCTGACAACTGTGCACGTCGCCGCGACACCGGCGGCGTGCTGCCGGTGGGAGACCAACACCACACATCGCATGCTGATCGACTCTGGAGCTGATGGGAAAATCGATGAGAGTCCAACACCACACATCGCATGTGCGAGCAAGCTAGCTCGGGCATGGAAGGGCGTGCAAGTATGCATACGTCGACGCAGAATTCTGGGCAGTGATTGCGGCGGCCGACAGGTCTACCGTCCGCTGGGCTGGATGACCTGCCGGCGAAGCCCCTGCCACTTACCATGCTCCCCGACACGTGGCACGCCTTCTCTCCAGTCTTCCTGACACCACGGGAGAACACGGGCCTGGCCCGATGGATCAGAAACTCCCGTTCGATCCGACAACTCGGGTCAAAGACCACCTATCCAGGTTCCTAACTAATCACCCTTTTAGACTCTGGGCCGGGCCGTCACGCCAGCATTTCGGGCCCTCGCGAATGATTAGAGCAAAAATTGCAAAAGCTACCAGGTTAGTCTACACAAAATTCAAGATCCGGCTTGTCGCCCAAAAGTGGGGAGGCTGTTAACCCGGGTTCGAGTCACAGGACTGATTCGGGTGCTCGCATCCTTCTTCAACGAATTGATGGAGCGGTCCAAAAATAGAAAAGAGTCTATTAGATAATCACAATGTCTACGTGGTTCAGTAACTTTACAATATTCTTTCCAGAGTGGAATCTTTTCCTCGTTAAATGTATCATGTAACGTGTGTGCTGAGATTTTTCCTCACAAGATTATGCTTGGATTTAAACAGGATATCTTGTTTACATTGATTTTTTTTAATGATTATGTATCTTATATGCTATTTGGCAAGCAGTTAACTCTAATATGCCAAATGGCAGATGAAGTGATAAGAAGCAACGATTGCTGATTTGGAATTGACATATTTCTCATTCGTAGCACGATAAATTGATAACATTTATAATCAACCCCTTTCCCAGCGCACATGGAAAAAACATTGTAGTCCATGAACAATTTACAGTGAGCACACAATTATTTAAATTATAATGCTGCATTATGAGTAGTGCTTTTATATGATTAAATAAATATGAGAAGTTGTCCGAAAGCACGTCATAAATAGGTCTGTTAACCTAATGATTAATACCGTTTGCTTTAATAGTGCCGTGGCTTTTTATTTTACAAGAGCACAACGGCGTCCCAGTCTTAGCACATATAGGTATACTTACAGATCACCGATTTAATTGGACACTACATGCTTCTTAACTTGAAACAATTTTTTTATTAGTAAACATGCATGATTTGAGCAGCTTTTAATGCTTTGTCGAAGAAGGATAACCATCATAACCAAAAAGGCATGAATTGAAGAAATAGATATGCATCATGCCTACAGTATGATCGCCAGATCATCACCCACGATAGCGTTTATAAGTATTTTTACACAAAGAACATTTGTAATTATAGGCCATGAACATTTCTCAGTAAGTAAACAGATGAATGAGTTTTTTTAATAATTTAAAGTATAGTTCCACGTTATTATTACTTTTGTATACGTAACGAAACACGGTATGAAAGGTTGTTTGAAAGCACGTTGTATTACTAAAAAATGTGCCTTAACCCAATAATTACTATTTGTTGGAGGAGCAACCTTGCGTTAACCCAATAATTACTATTTGTTGAGGAAGCAACTCTACCTTAGCTTAGTCGACCCATTACGCCAATAAGCCATATGGCTGGCCCAGCAAGACCTACAGGCTGAGAGAAATACCATACTTTTTCCTCTATATATAAACTCAGATAGGAATATTCATATAATTACTATTTGTAATTACAAAAGTACATAGATATTATGGCTAGATTGTTTGTTCTATTGAACCTTGATGAGGATTATTATACAAGACTTCACACTTGTGTAAAGCATGCACCTCTATAGAATTATTTTAACTCCGCCACCGGTTGGAGCAGATATCAATCCTAGTCAAACGAAGATAATTAACCATCATCTCCCTAGACAGAATGACTTGAAGAGAGGAAGATATGCAGCATGACATTACCAAATCATTTCTCACCCATGCAAGTACAGTGTCCCACGGGTCTCTTGAAGAAAACTGCCATGTATACTTCCCTGCACCCTCCTATAAAACCCCTCCCAGGCACCTGCTCCTTCCTCAGCTCTGCTGGCGCTAGCTCTCTTCCCTAGCTCTATTTCCCTTTCCTAGTACTCGAGCGCTCTGCCTTGCGTGCGACCGATGGAGTTCGTGGGGATCCGCAAGTCTCCGTCGGGCTTGGAGCTCACCATTGCTGTCCCTGGACATGGCCTCAACTCCTCCTTTGGCTCCGGTAAGTTCGCAACCAAGCGCACACACCTGTATTTTCTCCATGTTACCAAATGATCTGTTCATCTTACGGGGTATTGTTGTTGCCTTAAGTTTGATGTTATTCTAGATCCAACTATATATGCATGTTGCATGATTGACTGTGATTCGTTGCGCACGCAGATGGTGGTAACAACGGGAACGCGAGGGAGTTGGTCCTCCTGGACATGAACCACCCGGCCGCGAGCGGCGGAGAGGAGTTGCAGATGGGCAGCGTGGAGATCATGGATGACGAAGAGGAGAGGGGCGGCGGCCGCGGGTCCCAGCGCTCCAAGAAGCTGCGGCTCTCCAATGAGCAGTATCAACTGCTGGAACAAAACTTTCGGCTAAACCACACCATTGACCCCGTGAGTTTCCTTTTTTTTTTTTTTTTGCTTCGTTTCCATATGTAAAAACACCTTTGATCTTTACTGAAGTTTCTTGATTCATTCGTGATAGATCATCCGACGGTCATAAGCTTAGTTGATCTCTAGGTAGTTCATTCGACAGCTGTTGGATCGAGCGAGTTTGCAAGCCATATTCTGTCCATGCCTTGTTTTTGCATTAAGCTTATTTTTTACTAATTGAGTTGTAAATGAAATGCTTCAAACCTTTATCGTACTAGTACTAGTATTTAGTTCGTTTCATTATATATTTTTTGAAACGATGGCAGGAGCCATGCCTTTCAATTAACAAGGGAAGGAGATTAAAAGCATCCTAATAGGCAAGCGAGGCCAGAGCCACGGCCTCAACATCTAAACAGAGCAAAAGACTGAACTACAAACTAGCCAGACTAGTGCAGGAAGCAAAATACTCCTAGGAGAAAATGTTCAGGCTGAAGTCAAAGGGCCCGTACCAACTCAGTAAATTTTGCCAAACCTCTTTTGCGAAGATGCAAGATAAGCAAATGCGAAAGGCTGTTTCGCAGATAGCGCACAACGAATTGTGAGGCCAGCCAGCCTTTCTTAGCTAGGTTGTCCGCCGTGTTAATCTTGTTTCGCACCAGTAGCCAAGCAAAGAATTTGCATTTGTTCTCAGCCTTCGCCTTCCAAATCACCGGGTAAAGCAGTTACTGCTCGGTTTGACCAGGCGTTAATTAGCTCTCCTTGTGTTAGTGGTCAACGGCAAGCAGTTACTAATGGTCTGCGAAATGAATGAAACGTTTCCAGAGGCAACGGGAGGCGTTGGCTGAGAAACTGAAGCTGCGACCAAGGCAGGTGGAAGTCTGGTTCCAAAACCGCAGGGCAAGGTAATTAAGACGAGTGCTTCGATGCTCTCCTGATTAAAATGTTTTTGTACTATTAATCTTTCCTGCTTTGTAGCTGATCTTTAATTTTGCTTCCGGTAGCTAGCTACGACTTCTGAAGATAAAACTTACTAGCAAATCAGTGAAGTCATCTAAATAAAAATAGTTTTAGTGACAATCGCATCACCTACCAATGGCATGAAAAAAAGAGGGATTAGTTATGTGATCCTACATGTACATCATTGCAACTAAAGTTTAAAACTACGGTAGTCCCATCCCATTCGAGCCAAATTTATGTATGCATTGTAGGAGTGATTAGCTTGTTGGTCGCTTACTTAATGTGGGAAGAATCCCTACGCATCCGCGTTGAAACTTGTTTTTATAGCCCGATGATGCTACGACGTGGAGCAACAGCGATCAGAATATCTAGATTAAGACAATAAACAACCGCAGCTTTGCTCCCCTTGGCAGCGTCACACGCGTGCCATCTTAGGCCTATCCGCCGCACGTGCCTTGGGGACACCTAGCCACTGCTTGAACCTGGTTTTTTATTTAGTGCTAGTTGTAGTAGTAGTAGGGCTATAAACAAGCTGCAAGCTGCTCGTAGAAATAATAATTGATCTTATACGACAACAATCTTGGAACGGGTGCTTAAGGTCAAGGTTGCGTAATCCGGCTGCATGGTCAATGTATGTTACTAGACCTTTCGATTCAATGGACACCTTCAGCATTTTGCATATACACAATACATGTGCGATGCTGTGTGATAACAGTATCTCCAAGAATCTTTGATTTGGTGCTAGCACCGAGCTTACAAGTTCAGAGGGTTCATCATGGACTATCTGCTGTTATCAGTACGTTTAATGTAACTGTCACAGAGTCATAGTAGCGTGATTTTTGTGGCCTGCGCATGCAGGTCGAAGCTGAAAAACGCGGAGATGGAGTGCGAGTACCTGAGGCTATGCTTGGGCACACTGACCGAGGAAAACCGCCGTCTCCAGCGCGAGGTTGAGGAGCTCAGGGCAATGCGCGCGGTGCCCCTACCAGCCGCTGCGCTCGCGACGCCATTTTCAGCACCTGCGCTGGCAGTAGTGTGCCCGCACTGCGAGCGCGTCGTCGCACCTGCCGCGGCTGCACAGCAGGCTGCCGGTGCTTGGGCTACTAAGCCTTCGTCTTCCAGCTCCTATCCCCTGCGAGTCTGATACCCCTCGCTTGCACTCTGATGTGTTAGGCGTATGAGAACAAGGATGCTGCAAGATTCATCAATGGCGTTGATTGGGGTAGTGATCGGTCATCCTGCATAGAATTGATGAAGAATGGACTTGAAAAGATTAGTGTTCATGGGACTTGGACAATGTCGATCTTTAGTGCTTTGTTTTCTTTTGAACTCATGTCGATCTTCAGTGTTGATCATGTATTGATCATGAGGATTGAACTTTTGTTTAGATCAGGCTCAGCTTAGTCAGTCATGTCATTTGGGGAAAACAGAGATATATCTTTAACAGAGATATGGTTCTGTCATTCCTCGCAAAATAAAAATATTATATGGTTAGTCTCTGACCAACTGGCGATTCCGTAAGTACTAGCTGGTTGCAAGTCAGGTTACTATACACACTCTTCTTGGAATACAGATGGCAAATAACTTCCAGGAAGGATCGTGTAATACCAGCAAGGCATGGATAAAACCAATCTAAATTACAATGCTCTTTTTCAGCCAACCCAAACAAATACCTCGATTCATCCCCCATTGCACAATAGCTCACTGTATACCCAGGAGCACACAGAAAGACGATAAGACCGAACACATCACAACCAGAGAGAGAGAGAGAGTCATTCGGCATTCCTTTCCCCTTGACCATCTCTCTCTTCCAAACCCATTCCCCTTTAAAGCCCGGCGCGGATTCTCTGACGTAGCGAAGCGTGACTTAGCGCGATCTGGCCGTCCATCTCTCCAGAGATGGACGGTCCAGATTATTTCTACCTTTATTTTTTAGTTTTTAATTTTTAGTTTTTTTTACTTTTATCTTTTTAGATAAAAAGATAAAAGTAAAAAAAAACTAAAAATTAAAAACTAAAAACTAAAAAAATAAAAGTAGAAATAATCTGGACCGTCCATCCAGAGATAGACGGCCGGATCGCGACAAAGTCACGCTCGACGTAGTTGGGGCGGAACGGGCCTCGGGCTAGGTAGGTCAGTGTTCGAGGCCCAAAGAAAATTTTTAGTGCAAAAAATTTTTTAAGCGAGCCGAAAAATATACTGTTCAATAACTCAGCCCGAGGCCTAGCCCACGACGAAAACCTAGCGTCCCCTCCCCCTCCTGGCCTTCCCCGCCACCCCCCTCCTCCCCACAACCCCGTCGCCCCACTCCTCCCCCTGCCCCTCCCGCCCCCTCCCCCTCCCCCGCCGCACCCCCTCCCCCTCCCCCAGCTGCCCCCCGCCGCCTCCTCCCTCTCCCCCCGCCCTCCTCCCCCCTCCCCCCGCTGCCGCCTCCTCCCCCCTCTCTCCCCGCCCCTCTCCCTCGCGGCCCCTACTCCTCCCCGCCGCCTCCTCCCCTACCCCCCGGCCCCGTCGCCCCCCCCTCTCCCCGCCCCTCTCCCGCGCCCCTACCCCTCCCCGCTGCACTCGCTCGCTCGCGCTCACTGCCCTCGCCGTCCGCCTCGCTGCGCGCTGCGTGCCGCCCCTCGCCTCGCGCGTCGCGCCTCGGCTCGGCTCGGCTCTGCGCCTCCACCCTCGCCTCCAGCTCCGGCGCTCCGCCCTCGCCTCGCGCGGTCGCGCCCCAGCTCCGGCCCCGCCTCCTCCTCCGCCATCTGAAGCTCCGCCTCCTCCATCGGCGCTCCGCCTCCTCGCGGGTCGCGCTCGTGGTTGACATCGTGGTCGGAGGAGGACGGCGAGCGGATTCTAGAGTTTACAATTTCCTTCATAATCATGCTTCTGCTCTTCAGAATTCTGAAATAGGAATTTCAATTTGGGGATTCATTGTTTAGATTCGGATTCTAAGGTTCCCAATGTCCTTATTAATCTTGCTTCCACTATCCAAAATCAACAACTTTGATCATTGGTATTTTTAGCTACGACAATCTGCAATCGATGGCGTATCCAGCGGTGTTATGTGGACAATCGATGGCGATCCAGCAATACCGCAATCTGAATCTTTGCAATGTTATGTTCATCAGTTCATGTGGACAATCTGGACACTTATATAAATATGTGGACTCAAAGTTAGAAAAGCACACATGACTAAGTATGATCCTTTGTGTGTGTATGCAGATTGGGAACCTAAGCGTAGAGTGGTTGGATAAAGAGAGAACCAAGGTCGTGGGCGTGGGCTTCCCCAAAGAAGAAAGGCTTGACTAGCACGTCGAGAAGGACACATTGGGCAAACCAACATCTACTCCATCAAGGTAATCTTTGATTACTAAAACCCCTTGCAGATTTAGTTTTAGAAACATTGATGGCAAAGCGAAAGGAGTGAAGTTTTGCCATTTAGTTTCTAATATGATTAGCGATAGTTTTGCTTGCAAATGTTGGACAATTAGCATGAGCATCTAGAACGTTTTGATCAAATGGTCTAAGTGACTATTGTTCCTTGGGAAGCCGCAGTCAGGTTCACATGTTTGCTTTTCATCATTCACACACACACACACACACATATAGGTGTAACTCTTATCCGCAATCTTTTCTTCATCCAAAACTGACAAGAACATGCACTGCCATGGATACGATAGAGCAAATCTTTGT
The DNA here is from genome assembly GCA_036346265.1 of Melocanna baccifera. NCBI lineage: Eukaryota > Viridiplantae > Streptophyta > Magnoliopsida > Poales > Poaceae > Melocanna > Melocanna baccifera. The sequence continues at coordinate 27,181,776 of CM070688.1, forward strand.
TATACCGTAGTGTGAATATAAATTAGCGTTAGTTCTAAGATATTAGTCTATTAGAGTTTAGCCCGAGGCGCAGCGAAATCCTGGATCCGCCACTGGACGTAGCTTCCCGAGCGTTTAAAGCCAAGAACCACAGCACAACCAAGCTCACCACACCACCATTTCCCCCCACCAGATTCACCACAACCCACCATCATCCAGCCAAGGAGAAGGGCAAGCCACAAGATTAGGGGGGAGCAAGCAAACATCACCAGGAGGAGGAGCATAGCCAATGGAAGTAGCCAGCCGAACTGCAGGCAACAGGACGAGAAGGGACAAGCATCCACAAGCCAACCACCAGCACAACCACGCCAAGGAAAGTGACCACCGCACCTTGCACTTAATCCATTCCCAAATCGAACCGACAAGTATCCGACAAAGAGGCAGGTCCGCGATCCGTGCCATCCACACATCACTCACAAGTTTAATCAGGCAAGTGTATAATAGAATAGTAGATTATAATAGATACTTAACACTTGTTTCTTCATGCTTTATGTTATAGCGCTTTGTGATATAATATCCATGATTACATGTTAATCATACCCAGATGAGTGATGCTTATGGTTAAATGTTAACATTTGGAAGAATGTTGCATCATGTAAAATACATATGAGCTAGAACGGTGAGTAAATCATATAGCTAGTTAAGAGTGTATGAGCCAGATAGGTGAGAAAACTATATAACTTATCTGGAGTACTGTTGAGTAGGACATATAGAGGTAGCCACCTCTACGGAATAGAGAAAAGACCTACTTCGGTATATACTTCACGAGAGTGAAGTTTGAGACCCTATATGAAAGAGGACGGGGCAAGAGTAGTTCATCAACAGGTGAACACTCCGCTATACCTGTATAAGCTACAGTAAATACATTGCATTGTATGAAAGAAACATGAGACAGTGATACAGTTACAGACACATCGCATTGCATTGTATGAAAGTAACAGGAGACAGTGATACAGTGACTTATAGTTCATAGATATAGAATACACTAGATTGCTAAGTTGACGCCACTATTTTATTGTGTGTTTGCTGAGTTTTTGGATTCCGTTGGTTTTTAGGTGAACATTGAAGATGATATGCATAGACGGAAGTAGTATGTTTATTCTATGTGCAAACAGTAATTCGCACACCACCTTCAGTTGATATATTTAGACTTTAATGACATACTTAAGTAGTTAGTGTTAAGACAATATGTTTTAATGAAAATATTTAGACATGTGTAGCTCATGCGTTTCCTTTCGATAATTGACAAATTTGTACATTTGCTTCAATGTTCATCATTAAATGTATGTTGTTTAACGTGTTGTTAAAATTTAAATGGAGGGGATGCTGTCTAAATCTAGCAGTGATGGTTGTAAATGGTAGTATTATAGAGTAGTGATAGTATTTTGGGCTCGGAGGTTGGACTGGTGTGTTACAGATTGGATCAAAAGAATACAGAGATTCAGCTGTTGTTTGTCCGGTACTTTTATTCCTCTGATCTGGCAGTTTGCAACTGCGAAATGTCAATTTCTTTAACTCCGCGGATCTCGCCCAGAAGTTCCTTGGGCTCTCTGTGATCTGTAGATCTTTGGAATACCAAGATAGCAACTGCAACTGCACATCTAGCTCATATATAACATGAGAAGTGATTTGCAACTGTTCTGACCAAGCAATCGCATACGTCAGAACATGTGCGGTCCATCCGCGGTTCTGCATCGTCTGATCTCCCCGCCATGTGTGAGCTTTTGCACGGGCGTTCTTGATCAGTCATAGTAGTCCAAGAATAATGTAGTAGACCAAGGTGATGGGAAGCGCAACTAGCATGCCAAATATGACCCTGAAGTGGAAAGGATGCAAATATTTGACGCGAAAGTGGAGTCACGAACAGCTTAAAAACCTTGGAAAAACAAGTGAATGATATAATATATACACCGATTTCAGGTGGTTGTCCACTTACCCGGTGCAAAGAATGGTGGCATGGAGATTGTATTCCTTAGCGAACACAAATGGCACTATTCCTTGTGGCAGAGCGGCCTATCGACATGTACATGGAATCGGCATCTTGGCTCAGTGTGTAAAACCAACCAAAATGCACGGCAGTTTCAGAGATCGTGCACACAACTCAAAACTGGCAGTGTTTACCTGAACAATGGCGATACGCAATAGCGTGCCTCGAAGGCCGACGGCGACGGACGCAGCGGCCATGACGGCGGGGCCGAAAAGGAAGCGGACGGCCATGGTGACCGCCGCGACGGAGTTGCCACAGGCGATGAACTTGGGTTGCATGGCCATGAACAGTCCTGGACAGAGAAGAAAGGAATCAATCAAACAACGTTAGTCAGAGGGAAGAAGCGCTCTGGCTGAACTAAAGAAAAGCTTGATAAGGATACGCCGTGGAGTTGAACTTACCTAAGCTAAACATGGCCATCCCTAGCCCTGCATCGGAGAGTATGGAGATGGAATTCGCTACTATGGTTGGCATGGAGATGTGGAATCTGCATCAACACTGCACATTACAAAATGCGGTAGTACAGTACAAGCTATTAACACGAAGAGCTGCACCTTTTTTTTTTTAAACTCGTGGTAAACTACACCTTTTTTTTGAGCGAAAGGTAAACTATAGTTTGTTCGTGGGAGCCCAGCTCGCCTATGCCAGGAGTAGTATTTCTTGTGGGCGCCCAGCCCATTTGACCTGCTCTGGTTTTTACAGTATCAGGCCATTATTAGGCAGGCCAGGCTTCTATAGGTTTTAGTTGGCCTGCTACAAGTTGGCCGGCCCGTATTCTAGCTTTGAACAAAGTTGTGCTACGAGAAAATTCAGCTTGTCGTAGTTCATGGATCCGTGAAATCTTGCTCGGCATGCCGATCTTAGTCAACACTGAACGCAACGCCGAGCTAATATTCTAACCAATCGAAGGAAATAACACCATAGCAACGAAGAATTTGGTTTACCGGAACGCGATGAGTGACCAAGTGAGGCCGACGAGGCTGGCGTACGTGTTGGGGTTCCGGGTCAGCCGGCGCGAAACCATAGTGACGATGAGCCGCGTCATCACGCCGGCCGGCGGCATTTGCTGCCCTCCCGCTCTCCCCACGCCCGCGCTGCCGTTCTCTCCGCCGGCGTCCTTCGCCGTCTGCTGCTGTTCCGTCGTCGAGCCGGCCTCCAGCTTCGCTAGCCCGTCCTGCTCGGCCTTGACCTGGAGGCTGGACACGCGCTCCCCGCCCGTTGCTCCCGTCCGGATCACTGAAACAAAATTCGCGTGCACGTTTTGTAGGATTCACGTGTGATCAGACGGAGTTTGGAGATGTGGAAACTGACCTCTCGACGAGCCAATGGACGGCACGTCGGAGGGCACTAGCCGGCAGATCTCCTTGGAGCGGTGGAGTTCGCCGCTGCGGAACACCGGTAAGCCACTTACCTCCGACGCGGCGGAAGCGCCGGAGCTCCACTCGAACATGTGCACGTCTTTGTGGTCATGGCTGGGCACCACTGCGGCGGCTGATCTAGCCCGCACCGAGCGATCGTCAAAGCTGGACGGCCGCGGTGTTGGCTGCCTCGACGAGCGCAGCGAGAAGAGGTCGGCCGCACCGAAGCTCGACACGCGTAATGCGCTGTGCGGCAGCGCACCGCCAGTGGCGGAGAAGTCGGCGTGGGTGAAGTTGGAGCCCCTCGGGGTTTGGTTCGGCGACGAGCTCAACGAGTAGATCTCCACGCCAGTCAGGTTCGACGGCCGCGGCGTCGCGGCAACGAGCGATCGCCGGGAGACCGAAGAACGGTGCACGATCACGAGCATCCTCCCGTCCGGCGCCACCTCGGCCTGCGCCTCCGCCCGGCCGCTCTCGAGCGACACCACGTCCGGATCCACGTGCACGGCGGCGATGGACGCCGCGGTGTCCGAGGCGCCCGCGATGAGCACCGCGCGCGCGAACTCAAGAGGACGAGCGAGGCGTGTACGACGATACTGCATCGAGCACGACTAGCTGGACCATGAGGTCGCCGGAGTAGCGCCCGTACATGGCGACGAGGAGCGGTATCCCCATGATGAGCGTGTTGGGCAGCGTGGAGACGGAGAAGAGCGTGATGGACCAGTCGAGCGGCGCCCATCCGGCGGCGCGCGTGGGGAGGCGCGACGACGGCAGCGGCGGCGAGGACGAGGAGCGGCGTGTCGGTCGCCACGACGGCGGAGGTTCATGCCGTAGGGGTCACCGGTGGAGATGAAGTGGAAGGAGAGAAGCGGCACGGCGAAGACGGCGACAAGCGGTTGATGCCGAGCACCGTCCGGCGTGAGGACGCCCACCACCGCACCGACCGCACGCCGGGATCATCACCACGTCTGGCGGCACCACCGCCGACAAAGCGACCGCAGTGTGCTGTCGTGCCACGATATCATGGCGGCCGGCGGTCGGAGGTTTGCCGGGAGATTCTGCTTGATCGAGTCTGATCGATCGGGAGGAGCGAGTTTGTTACATGCAAAGAGTGATTTTGTTATGGTGTGTTTAGGTTTGCGGCGGCCATTTATACATCCGTAGAATGTTGATAATTTTTAGTATGTATTATTCCTATCCAAATTAGTTTGGATCTATTGTAATTTTTGGGATTGGTTTGCGGTGGGCAGATTGGTTTTTGCATGAAAATAGGCTTCTTATGGTTAGAAACTGTATGATTGTATTCTCTGTGAGATATTCTCCTGCACTTATTTTTTACTATGTGTTTATTCCTATCCAAATTATTTTGGATCTATTGTAATATCTGTGATAGCTAACCATAACCAGCAGATCGGTTTTTGCATGTAAATAGGTTTCTTATGGTTAGAAACTGTATGATTGTATTCTCTGTGAGATATTCTCATGTCACTAGTATGTATTTATTCCTATCCAAATTAGTTTGGATCTATTGTAATATCTGTGATAGCTAACCATAACCAGCAGATTTATTTTGCACGTGACGAGGATATAATAATCCTCTATTTATTACGTCATCAAATTATTTGAATATACCCCTTAACAATAAGAGAGAAATTTCGTAGAGCAGTCATAAGTCTTACTACGACTACTTCATAGTCGTAAGTTCTGCTACGACAGCCTAATCATAAGTTCTGCTACGACTATCTAGTCGTGAGATCTGCTACAACTATCTCGTCGTAAGTTATGCTACGACTCCTTAATTATTCTTTTATGTTTGACTAACCTACTTTCACAGTGGGTCTGTCTGATAAGGCAATTAGAACGTGTGTTTATGCTCTATAACCGCACATGATCTTACCTACGTCTCTCTGACATCAACTGTCCTACGGTGAATGATTGCCCATGTCTCTCTGACAATAACCACTATCCAGCGGTTAACTCCCGAAATATCAAGGTATCTTCTGGCAAGAAACAACTACCACCACTTTGTCACTGATATAAAAGTTGATGTTGAAGAAGGATGGGGAACGATCAGTTCTGGAAGGAGTGCGAGACTTTTTACACTATTTACACTTATAAACTTTTCCTCAGTAATAGTAACACGGGACATAGAGTTTTTATTCTTCTAGGAGAAGGCCCGGACCTGTATAAAAATTCATGTGTCTTTGCTTTGCATGATCATAGGAGAGTCTTAAGAGCTTCCCTCGAATCCAAAAAAATCATACATAAGATCGATATTAAAATATTGACAGTTGGCGTCATCCATGAGGAAGTTTTCTTCTAAGGCTTTGGTAGATTTCTTATCGACGGATTCTCTTCCTTCTGATGCCATCATGGCAGGAGAATGGAATGAAGAGAATTAGCTCGACTTGGTGGACTACGTAGATATCAACATGAAGGCCTGCTACGACCATGAGCAGGTCCTGCTTGCTTTTGATGGTGTGGTTGTCACTGGAGATCTATAAGGGAAAACTGAAGACTCTGCTGCGGGAAAGGCTGAGGAGGAATTCAATTCCCCCACAACAGTACGCCCACGGGAGAACTCATTTCCACTAGATGGCAAGACTCAATCTGATGGCGAATAGAACTCGCGATGCGACCGTGACTTTGCCCTAAGAAGTTCAAGTCCACCAGCGATGACAACCTGCCTAGTTTTAGCCAGTCCCAGATTCTGGGAAATGGGTATCACCTTTGGTTGTGACACTCCACTGGAACCTCCAAAGGATTTGCACTCTGAGGGTTCATCCATCCCGTCGTAGAGTGCATATTCAGCCAGAGGTGATTATAACTCGGAATTCCCCTACCTGACGGGGTTTACTCTTGGTCGCGATGCACTGTCGCTCAAGGATTCTTTAGATGAGTGAACCTCTACCAAAAATTGAGATTCTAGACAGGAGGTCGTGACTCTCCCCTCAGATTCTCATCATATTCCTGATGGAAGCCCTCACGAGGCTTCCCTCCGAGCACACTCTCCCTCCTCTTTTGAGGATGGCACAGAGACCTCTGACGATGAGTAAGATCAATTCTCTGAAGAGCGTGACAGAAATCATAGAAATAATTGCTCTCCACTAAGGTGGCCATAAACCGCCTTGGAAATTGAAGATCTCGATATCGCTAGGAAGAGACTACTGACTGCCCATGGGTCTTTACCCGAGCGCATCTAGTATCAGTCTGAAGAGGCACAAGAGTTCCAATACATCAATGACCTCCTCGAGAATTCGTCTGATTATAATTCCAGTCGAAGGAGAGTTTTTCAGGTGACTCTGGATGGGCGGACCGACCAAAGAGGCAATTGATCACCTCTTCGGTTAAGGAATTTGCAGCGGCAAATAGAATGTGGAGAGTACTACCTATGTATGGATTAGGGTTATTACTGGTTAGGTTCATCTGTTGTTGGGCATAGTCGACTACGGTTATCCGGTGACTCCAATTACCCTTTCCCACAAAGGAGATGTCAACAGGTGGTTATCGGGTGCCAAGCATTCATAGCCAAACTCGATTTCATCTAATAAACACAGAGAGGTTTAATAGATTTAAGAATTTTATCGAGTTCCTTCAAATTTACACAACCACGGTACGGGCGGTAAGAGGTGATGAGTATGTTATGGTGAATTATCTTCTGACAGTGCTCGAGTGGTCCGCTCAATTTTGGTTGCTCAACCAACCATTCGAGTCAATTTATTCTTGACATTACCTCTGCAATTTGCTGTTAGACAATATTTAGGGGACGTACAACTATCTTAGGAAAGAGGATAACTTGCATCGGATGTGGCAGAGCAGCGACGAGACTCTATGGCAATTCATCACGCACTTTAGTCAGGTTCGTAACTCGATTCCAGAGATCTCTAACGCTTCTATCATCAGGGCATTCAAGCAAGGTGTCCGCAATAGGAGATTCACTGAAGACATCTCCTTGCATGCTCTTACCACTATCGCCTAGCTCTTCGAGATGGCTGATCGTTACACGACTGCTGCCGATGCAGTCAAATGGATGAAAACCATGGATCAAATCAACCGGGATGTTAAATAGGAAGGCGAAGGTGGAACGAATGCCATTCAGTTGAACGACATCCTGCCGTGCGAATGAACAAACTTCCCGCGCAAATCACGTTCGAGCGTGAGGCCGTGATTGGCCACCCGGCTGCCGCCGCCAACGCCCGCGCTGCTGGCCCGCTTCCTGCGCCCGCGCGCTGCCGCCTCCTACGCGGCGCCGCACGCCGCCGCCGCCGCCGCTCCCCCACGCTGCCGCCTCCTACGCGCCCTTGCAGGCCGGCCCTTGCACGCTGCTGCGTCGCCGCTCTTGCGTGCCGCCTGCACGCCGGCCATGCCTTTTCCGCGTGGGAGATTTGAGGGGGGCGGCTTGGATTGGAAGGAAGTGAGGAGGCTCCAAGCTTTATACAGACTAGGTTAGGATTAAGCTAGGGTTAGGTGGCCTTTTTTTTCTTAAACGAGCCCAGGGCCTGGGTGCTACAAGAGCCCGCACTGACGCAGCAGAACCGGACAATGCATCTGCGATTCATGCACTTTGTTTTGGCCATCAAATGGCCCTGGTCGTGCTGCATGCAAATGGGTTCCAGGAAAGCGACTACGCAGGCACCCTCACAGCCTCGCATGCTCTCTGCGTCTGGTCTGTTGTAACATTCCAATTGTTGAAAACTGGAAATAATGTGTAATTTGTGCTAATTGGAAATTTTGGCATTTCTTGATATTATAAATTTTCTGGAATTTCAAGTTTTTGGTTGAGGTTCCATTAAAAACAACATAAAGTGTACACATATACATATAAAGGAAAGCACATGAAATATAGTGGAAGAAAGGATATGCTTGATAATAGGAAATTTTAAAATTAAATTTGAATCTGAAAAGATGATCAACAATTTGGCCCAAAAGCTCACAACAAATAAATTAGCAATACATGTGTATGTGTGTGTATATATATATATATACATATCTAAGAAAGCAGTAAAGCTAAAATAAATGTATTGGGATTTCCTGTATTCAAATGTATATACACAATTATGTTCAAAATAAATCATAGGAAGATCCAATCAAAAAGGGCATTAATGGAATTTGTGCAAAGCAATATACACACATATATATAAATAAACTAAATTATGATAGTCAAAAAGAAGTTGAAAAGAAAATAAAAAAATAAATATGAAAGGAGAGCCAGCCAGCCAGGCCTTCGACCCAGCCAGCCAGCTCCCCCTTCGCTCTCTCTCGCACCCCCTCTCCTCTCTGGCTTTCTCTCTCCCTCGCGCTGACTCCTTCTTCCCCGGATTCACCGCGCCGCCCCCGATTTTCTCCCTCTTGCTGCTGTGCGTGTCACCTCCCCGCGCCAACCCTGCTCTCCTCTCGACGCGTCACCTCCCACGTGGCCGCCATGCCCACGCCCTTCCTCGCCGCCCATTCCGGCCGAGCGCCGTGGCCATGCCGCCCCCGCTCTGCTGATGCCAGCTACAGCGCCCCTGCCTCCCCTCCTCCACGGCTATAAGACTCCCCGAGCTCGCCCTTGTTCCCCTACGCCTTCTCCATTTGTTCCCCGCCCGCTCCACCGTGCGCACTCCCTGCCGCCGCCGCAGCTCCCGGCCGCTCCGGCAGAGCTCCCTCCTCCCCACTTGCGTCACGGCGTGCCTCTCCCTCCTAGTAGCCCCTTCCGGCGTTTGATTGGATTTCCCCGATGTGAAATCGCAGCGCCGGCCATTTCTTTCCCATTGCTGGCCGAAGCCGCAGCCGCCGTGCCATTTCTTCCTCGGTCCACCTCGCGTCAATTCCCTGCGGTGGGAGCTTCACCCCGACGCCCTCAACCTTCCCCAACCGTCGTCCGGCCTCCTCGATGCCCGAGTTGTCCCCTCCACGGTGACACCCGCCGCCGCCCGTGGTTTCCGTCGCCGGCCACCCCTGGAGCCTCTCCGGTCCAACCAACCCCACGGTGAGCTTCCCCTCAACCTGCTCTTGCTCATGCTCGTCTCCGATTCCTCCCTCTTCCCTCCTGTCGCCGCCGTCCCTGTGGCCTCCCTGGCCGGCCACTCAAGCTGCGCCACGCCTCTGTTGCTTCACGGTGCCTCTCCCTCTCTCTTTTTTTTACTAACACCCCTATATTTCTTTCTTTCATGTATTTAATTATATGGCTTGGGACCCAATTCCATCTTGTTAAGGGACAAATTCAAATAAGTATGAGCTCAAATAAAAGTATAAATAACACACAATTTATATGTATGTATATTGTTGAACTTCAACTTAGGTTCTAATAAAGAGAAAACGTGTTGTAATTGTGGATATTTGCAAGGATAAGAAATGGCTTGCGGCATTGTAATAAGCAAGGTTGGCATACATTTTATGACACTGAAGATTAATGAAGTAGTCATCATATAGAAGTTAGCTCAAGTCAGATCATGCGAGGACTATTCTCCAAATAGCAAAAGGATATCATGTACTCAAAATTTCATCAGTAAATATTCTTCGAGCTAATTAATGTAAACTAGAAGCATAGCTCTTATTTGTAGATGTTGGAACCTTATGAGAATCCTTTTCGAATACTGAATAATTACCATGTTAATATAAACTCACAATTAGATATCATGAAAGTCCTTTTCGGTAGTAGTTAATACAAGTAATCGGCATAAGCTCAAATGAAAGTATATTGCATATAATCTTGTTATGAATCTGTACATATGATAAGTAATAAGATGAAATGTTTAGAAATCAGATAAAGTTCAAATAAAATAAGAACGTAATTATGAAATTAAATAAAGAGGCTCATGCGGGTTAAATTAAACTTTGGTTATCTTTGTGCTATAAAAGGGATTAATACATTAACATAAAAAAAATCTAGGTGTGAGCTATCTTTAAATTGGTAGAATAATGAGGAATCAATAAATTGGAATGTTTAAAAGGTTAAACCATGCACAAACTGTATACTAACAAGAGTATGTATGGATCTGGAAATGCACAAATAAAGAGTTAATGCAAAATAGTACAGGAGAAAGTAAACATGCAAATAAGTTTAGGTTATTGAAATTGTATGTAATTAGAGATTAGTTAGAAAACTATTGTTGTCGACACAAGTTCACAAGAATTAAAAATAAGCAAGAATGAATAATGGCCAGGGTAGGCTAGCCAGTTAATCATAGCGTTACTAGGAAATTAAAATGAAAGTATTTATTCGAAATCAATAATCCTTTCATAGGAAATAAGTAGAGCTTACATAAGAAGTTAACCAGTGTATAGTCTAAAATCTCATATGTCATTCAGCAGCCCTATAAAAGTTTAAAATCCTGTCATTGGCATATTACCAAAGACTAAGATTCTGAGGGAGATTTTAGCTAAAGAGGATAGTTAAAATATAAAGTTGGTCCACAAGGGCAGGTCCTAACTAAAGTTAAAAATCATGAAAGGTAATAAGAGCATGTGCATGAAGCGTCAATGGCCCTCAACCCTCAGAACATCGTAAACTAATATCATATCAAAGCATAACTTCGTACGTCTACTAAAAAGGACTCATGGGTTGTTAATCGTTAAAAATAATCTCGCTAACCTACACCTTAGTAAACAAGTTGATATTAGGCCCACATAAAATAATACGTCTCTAATTGCTAGAAGTTTAGACTATAGGACCAACTAGATAAATCAACAATTATATGCATGGTGCATATAACACATGCTTTAATCTATAAATAATAACGCTCGACAAAAGACTATCCCGCTAAATTCATACACCTGTCCATATATCTAACCCAACTCATGGAACTTCCTTGATAAAATATAAAAATTATAAAAGAGATTATTAAATAAAATAATTCGAACCATGGTAATCTACTGTCGGCTATGCCTAGCCATCTTTGAACCCAAAGCGGAATGTTCTGGCGAATACTCCTCCCGCCATAACACTTCCTTTGACCTACTATCATTCCTCGCTCCGCTCCAACTCCATTGACTCTGTCAAATTTCCGCATCCAATTAATCGAACCAAAAAGTCACCCTTTAACTCATAACAAAGCTTGAATTGAGTTTATTTGGATTTTTTTGGATCTTTCTTGAGTTATTTGCATTCCATTGCTTAGCACGTAAATAGAGACTGGAGTCTCGGAGAATCAGTGGAACCATCAAGATCAAGATCCCAACAAAGACGAAGATCATAAGTTCGAGATCGACAAATAAGAAAGCCTTGAGTAAGCTCAAGACCGCGGTAAACCGCGCTAGGCGAGTCAATACTTTGATAATTTTGAATACCCATTTTGCAAATTATTTAGATTCAAATTATCAAAGGCATGCTGTTATTTTATGTACTATCTTATGTTAGATTTCATGCTTTAGCTAGCTGCCCATTTAACAAGTGCTACTATTATATCTTTCCAGCACATTTATACTATGAGCCTTGTTACCCTAGGGAAAACTTATAAATGTAGAGTTTCAAAAGAAGCGGTTACGTTTATATTACTCGGCTTAGCATTGCTTAGTCTCGTGGGTGTTTAAAATACCCAACATCATATGCAAAGGTAAAAGGTTGTTTGGGAAAAGTTTAAGTTGTTAATGGTTGGGTACTTTTAAAATGCTTATTAAATTATGCCCCAAAAATCTCCAAAAATTTCTGGATGTGTCTGGGCGGATGGTTCGGGGGTGCGGTGCACCGGGTGCACGATAGTGTGGTTTAGTGTTAGAACCGCCCAGATGGTTAAAAGGACCGAATCGGGTCATGACCTCCTATTGTAAAATAGTGCAACCGTAAGTCTGCAAAATGCAACTTGGCTAAGTAAATCCTACCAAACTTCGGACTCATCTCACAAATTGGGGGAGAGAAGGCCAGAGCATGTGGTGGCTAAAGGGACACCGAGTGGAGGGTGACTTGTTTCTCAATTTTACTAGCGTATGGGGAGTGGAGCTCGAGGCGCTAGTAAAAGAGTGATTAACATCCCGCACAACTATGGGTCCCACCGCAAGTGGGGCAGACTCATAGGGTGAGATGAGACCCCGAGGCCAGATAGTATTGAAAGGTTAATGTGATGATCTGCTCAACTGCATGACTAAGGAATCATGCGGGGCAGCGAGTTGATTGTCTCTTGTGGTGAAAGTGTACAAACTCTGCAGAGTCAAAACTATTCGAATAGCCGTGCCCACGGTCAAGGGCGGACATGGGAACTTAACTTTGATATAGTTCTGTTTCAAAAATAATTTGTAAAAAGGTTGGGATCCGGAATGGGAAAATGAAGGACAAAGAAATGTCCTAGTTTGAGTTGTCCTGGGTGTCGTCCCAGTGGTAAGTTAAGTGGCTATAACGCTGAAAACTGGTTTTGTGGAACAAACAATCTGAGTTGATGGATGAGATTTGCACTTATTCAATAAAATCTTTTGTTCAAAAGTATTATAAATTTTGGTCCAAAGGCTAAGTCTAGGAATTTCTTATATATATATTAAGTCTTTTAAAATGCAACTTTCAGCAAAATAAAATAAACCTGAGCCCATCCTTTGTCAAGCCATACATGTTATATACTTGCATTCTGTGTGTTGGCTCGCTGAGCACGGGGTTGGAGTGCTTACTCTCGCATAATCAAAAATCCAGAATTAAGAGTCGAATCGCTGCACTTCAGCAATGCGCCAAGCCATGATGAAGAAGAGAACGAGAAGGTCAAGAACTAGGTCGCGAACCTCCAGTTGGCTGCCTGTGGGCATGTTCTGTGGGTCTCACTTGTGTGCTTCGTTTCCGCTGCTGCTTTCGTTGTCTTCGGGCTAATCGGCCCTTGTGTAAGTATCTTATTATATTAATGCTTCCGCTTGATATGTATCTTGATGTTCAGTACTGTAACTGTGAGCACTATCTACTGATCCAAGGAATAGTGCAATAGCATCACAGAGGATTCTGGATTAAAAATCCAGGTCCGACATCTGTACACTGAGGAGGCTCGCTAGATGACACCAGACAACAATCACAACACAATGTCCATACAACCAATTGCAGGAGTAGTTAGAGAGCTGGTTAAAAGACAACGTGATGGATGACGAGGGAATACACGGGAAAGGAACTTGAATGATCTGCTTCAGTTCGTGACCGGTGCAGCGATGAATTAGACCACAAAAATCTCTCTCCAAAGAAAAAAGTCAGCAAAAGAAAAAGGAAAAAACAAGGACCACCGAATCACACAAGCCCACAAGAAAGGAGCCCATCACGGCCTATCAGTCTGCGTATTACCAGCGGAAGTCGTCAGGTTAGGCGGGAAAACGGTAAATGCTTACGGACCTCAGCAGAGGTCGGCCTGCAAAGCCGGACCTTGCCGTGCCTTTTCCCTCTGGATCGCGCTGCTGCTGAACAACGCGAGAAGGTTTGCGAGTCGAGAACATTTGGCGACCGCTTTGCCCTGCACTGCAGCCTTCAGCTCCGATCAAAGCGAAACCTCGCATGGCATGGCATGGCATGCCGGCTTCTCTCGTACAAAAGAGATCCCGCAAAGCAACGGGACGGCGGATCGCTCGCCGGTGCACACCGCGCCTTTATCGAGGACCGTGCTGCACAAGCAAAAGGCCAAAGCACCATGCAAAGACTCGCACCTAGCGTAGTGACGATAGCCATGATAACAGTAGAATGATGGGTCCATCCCAGAGTATGCAATCTAGTGGTACTAGCAGCAGGGAATTCCAGAGCTGGGGCCACTGAAAGGCATCGGTCGTAAGCAAACTTGACCCCCTCTATCGTTTCTGCGTTGATTTGCTACTGCCGCTCCTGGGGATTCCTGAACTCTGACGTGCTGCTTCCCTACGACTAGTGAGACGAGCGGCTGGCCCCTGCAATCTGTGCCATGCTTGCCTCGGGATGGCAAATAGAATGCGACTAGGCAGTAGCCATGCCCACCTAGCCTCTCTCGCCCAGAGGGACCACGTTTCGCGTCCTCTTCTCAGCACCCTACCTGCTACCATTTCATCGACCTTCTCTTGAAGCACACATTTTGACAGATAATTCGGGCATGATCTTCTCTTGAAGCGCATATTTTGAAAGACAATTCGGGCATGTTCCACGCAAAATATTTCAATTGTCGTATGAGTTTGAGGAAAATCCAGCATTCCAAGCAGCAATAGAGTAGGAAATACAGTAACAGAACTTGCAATTCAGGCAATAATGCTTTGGAGGTGAAAAGCTCACCGATGACACCCTAGATTCATTCTTACTGTCCTGGTGCCGCTGTGTTCTGTTGGTGATCGACGGGCGTTTTCAAAAGTATAATCAGCGAATATGTTTGTCGGACGCTCCAACATCCACATCATATCGCGTTGATCACTTGATGCGATTGAAATTAAGCTAGACAAGGAAACAAGGACTCGAAGAGAATAAAGAACACATGACACCACGCCGGTGGAGTCTGAATTCTTGATGTTTTTGGTCGGATACTATGTAATCCTGATGCGAAATGAAATGCGAGCATTATAGTTCCGTTCTATCTCACTAATGCGAACTACTCAGTCTACCAGGGTGCATGTATGGTGATATACTCACAGCTCTGGGCATTTGATCGATCATGCAGTACCGGTCTGGGAATGCACAAGTGGAGTGAGTATTTGGAATGTTGCAGAGCCGGGCTTGAGCTGTTACTTGGTGGTGAACGCAGGAAGCAATTAGCAGGTAATCAAACCAGCATAGATGGTAAGTGGAGCAAAGGAACAAAACTGCAGAAAGGAAAAGCTACGTCATGTTAGTACAGGTCCACACTAAAGCAGATTCGAGTCTTTTGAGAGGGGGAAAAACTTGGAAACTGCCCTGAAGAATGTGACTTGTTTTTGTGACGCATTCTGCTCGGTTACAGAAGGCCATCGAAATCTACTATTGTTTTTGAAACAGCCTTTTCACAGTTTAGTTGACAAGATAACACGGCTGAAATCACCAAGGCTACGATGAATCGTGCATGCATACACTTGAGCAAAATGTTAAGACATCAGAGCCTAAGCGTTCACTCCGACCGCTGAGAGCAAGAACATTCAAATGACCAATGCGAAACTAAAAGGAAAATAAGAAGGCTATTTTATTGATCATTAGTTCATTACAACTTACAAGATGCGTAGTACTAGTACTACTACTCTAGTTGATTTACTGGGTACTATTCATCTATAGAGTAGTTACAATCCGACAATAGCATGACTCCCTACTCTGACTAGTTCATCTCACCATGACCTAACACTATGCATCATCAACATCGCAGTAACAACCACGAGAGCAACAAAAATATTTCCACTACCATTTACGTTTCCATCTAAAGTCTAAACGCCACCAGCCTAATTCGTTTCCACAGCATGGCATACACAAAAAAGGAGGAGACTTGACCAACATTGATATCTCTGAAAGATCAGACTC
The DNA here is from genome assembly GCA_036346265.1 of Melocanna baccifera. Classification (NCBI taxonomy): domain Eukaryota; kingdom Viridiplantae; phylum Streptophyta; class Magnoliopsida; order Poales; family Poaceae; genus Melocanna; species Melocanna baccifera. Next base: position 27,197,533 of record CM070688.1, read on the forward strand.
TGAGGAGGTAGACACTGAGCTCGGGGCCGCCATTGCTGCTGCTGCTGTCCGGGTTCATCATGTAGAACGCCTCCGAGTCGCGGGAGCCCACCACCCGCTCGAACTGGGCGCGCATGTACATGACGTCGCCCTCGCCGCCGCCGCAGCTCGCGGCGGGGATGACCCCGGCGCCCATGGACACCGGCTCCAGCGCGCGCAGCACGCGCCAGTCCGCGGCGCCGCACTCGCGCCGCACCGCGTACCCGCAGCTCTTGCCGTTGCAGTACGCGCGCCACACCGTCTCCTCGAGCAGCCTCTTGCCGCCGGCGCTGGGCGCAGCGGTGGTCGGAGTGGGGAGGGCGGGGCCGCCCTTGGCACGCTCGCACTCGAGGGCGATGCGCACCAGGCCTGAGGCCATCTCGCGCACCAGCGCGGCCGTGGGCGCGGCCAGCTCCAGCAGCAGCGCCGGGCACGCGCGCGGGTCGACCTGGAACGCCAGGTGCACGTGGCCGCGCCGGTGGCCGTAGAGCGTGCCGGTGAGCCGAGTGCCGAGACCAACCTGACGGTGCCGGCCGGCCACGGCCGCGGCCAACGCCGAGCGCAGCCGCGACACGGCCGTCCGGACCTTCCTCCTCTGCTGCTGCTGCTGCGGGGGCGGGGGCGGCGGCTTCTTCGGAGGAGAAACGAAGTCCTCGGAGTGGAAGGACGGACAGGTAGAGAATGCCATGGTTGCCTCGTCCTCCTCCTCAGCCTCCGAGTTCTTCATGTAGTCCTCGTCCCCACTCGTGGCGCCATGGCTGCTGCTCTTGCCAAGAACCGGCCACTTGAAGTGCCTCCTGGAGAACGAGAGGGAATCATGGGGGTTTTTTGCTGTGATGGTTCTCATGGTGCGGTGCCCTCTAGCTTGAGCTAGCTTAGCTTCCTGGAGCAAGCAAAGCAATGGAGACTATGCTCGACTAGCTTAGAAGGGAAGAGGAGAGATTATTATATTCAGAGGATGTGTGTGCTGTGCTGTGCTGTGCAGTGCAGCTGAACTGTGTGTGTATCTGCGTATGCGAAGGAGTGGGCTACTACTATACTTGTTTCTAGCGTTCTCTGTCTCTGCAGCACTGGGGTTTTGAACTGGTGGGGAGGCTGGTGAGCAGAACCCACCACTGAGCAAACAAAAAGTAGAGAGGCCAAGAGCTTCTTGGCCTTGTGCTGCGGTTGGGTTCTGATCTTGCTCTTGTTTTCTTGTGAGGAAATGGTAGACAGGAATGCAGATTGTGGCAGTAGGGGGCAGGCTGGAGAAATTTATGGCTGATAAGATAACTGAGAAGAGAGTGACATGAGAGAGGGCGTGCCTGGTTTGATGGTTAGCTTTATTAGTTGTGGGGATTGTTTAGTACTACTGGTGATCTGAGTGGATGATGATGTGTTGATGAGGCTGAAATGAAGTGTAAGGATCAAAGATTTCAATTTTCAGATTAAGAGGTTGCAAAAGCTAAAAATTAAGATGCTTTAGTATATACTGTACTTAGCGGTAGCCTACGCATGTACAAGTACTTGTTTGGTATGGGTTACTTGCGTCAGGCATTCCTAAGTTCAATCAACCATAGACATGGCCACCTGATTGCATTGCCTGTACTACTGGTATTGGGGTCATATAAGAGTATAAGCATGACTGAAATTGTCAGTATAAGCAAATTCTACGAGTGGCGTCTGAAAGTGCATCGAAGTACAAGTGAAATGGCTGACAACTAATTTAAGTGTCTAAGCATCATCCTCAGTACAAGTGAAATGATGCAACCCATACTGAAGAATCTTCCTTAAAATATGCAAACGCATGGACATGCAGCTTTACCTAAATGTATCGGCCTCAAGGTCTAATAAGTTGCTTCCTGTGAAAGGATACAAGCATGCATAAAAAAGGTACACAATCTCAATATGTCAAGCAAGGAGGATCAAATGCCGAACGCACATTCCATGGTAGGTAGCTATGCTCGCAACAATTTCAGGGTTAATCTTCACGAAGCAGAGAGTTGGGTAAATACTCGACGCATCTTTCACACTAAGCTACGTAGTTCTTTTCGATGATGTAATACCTTTCTTTCTTGTGAATGCTGGCCGAGATCCAAACTAAAGGCGAAGGCAGATGCAATTGCAGAACAGAAAGACGAAAGGAGGCAAAGAAAAGAGGCGAGGATCAAAGGAGGCCGTTGTTTCCCCCCCCCCCCCCTATCGGGCCTCGGGATTGGTGGCATGCAAAGTGAGGGGGGGGGGGGGTAAATACAAAGAGAAAGAGAAAGCTGCAGCTTTGACCAGAGAGGGGGTCCGAGCGAAGGCGACGCTGCATGGCAGGGGAAGGGAAGCAGCAGCTGCAGCCTGCAGGTCGGGTCCAGGTGAGGACGCAACACGCCGTACCAGCAAACCTCATCATCCTAGTAACACTGTACCTGCAGTGCTATATGAGTGTAGTGATGGATGCTACTATCACCGGCGAGGGGGAGACGCAGCCACAGCTACCTCGTCTCCTCCCCCTTCTCTCGTCCCTAGTCTCTGGCTGCTAAACTCATCTGATGGCCTGCATGCATCGGCTGGGCCTTCAGTTCCCTCTTGATTTGCCTCTTTTCCTCCTAGCTGTAACATGTTGCTGTCTCTGCGCCCACTGGTGGCTATCAGCTATCAGAGCAGAAGGCAACATGGAAGTTACTCCACTGTAAAAAAAAAAGCAGCAAGAAGAGCGACAGGTTGATGAGATAATGTACATTGCGCAAGCATGCTCCACATTGCAGCAACATGGAAGTTACTCCACTGTAAAAAAAAAAAAACAAGCAGCAAGAAGAGCGACATGTTGATGAGATAATGAACATTGTGCAAGCATGCTCCACAGTTCGGCTCCATAAGTCACGGCAATTTGCTAAGGACCTGTGTTCTTTACAATTTGTAGTTCAGGGCCTTCAGGCCAGTTATGTGCTGGCTGGATTAGTTGATTTTCACCCGAGCAAAGCGAAACATTTTCAGCCAAATGCCAAACAGATTAGATAAATCTACCAGGATGGATCCACAATGTAGAGTCAGACTACAGATCCGGTCAGAATGGTAACTACATATTTTATCACGAGCAAATTTGATTCTCTGATGAGTATGCTTACAATCAATTCAGTGAAGTAAAGCTAAGCAGAGATGTGATGTGATGCAGCCATACCGGCGGCAGAATCTTGGGTGACATGGCGGAGAAGATTGTTGGATTCGTCTCCATTGAATCGTAAAGTTACCTCTGCTCTAGATGAAGAGTAATTTTTACAAGACTTGGATAATTTTACATGACCCTAATAGCCATGCATTGGATCCGGCCCTGGGGCGACATACGTACGTACTGATATGGTTGCCAGCACGGCAGACGGGCATAGAGATGTACGGCGGATGAAATTCGGACCAGCAGCACGGCGGTCGCATCCATGGTGGTCACCAAACATGGAAGCATGGATGGTGAGATTCTGGAAGGACGGTGACAGGTACGAGACCATGTTACATGCGCTGTTCCCTCCACAAGAGGCTGCGGCACAAGGGGAGCGCCGGGCGGCCGGCCGGCACCGACCTCCACGGCACGACGGTTGCCGACAGCGTGCTCCAGTCGACCAAACCGCGGAAACTGACACGCCACGTACACATGTTTCGCGCATTTGGGAATTGACGAGTGTGTCCTCCGTGTTAAACAGGAGGTCCTCTTTTAGTCGTCTTTTGTCAACGTAACACTTCTGCTTTTTCGAGAAAAGAAAGTGTTCCACACTGAAACAGGTGAAAAACAGCCAGCCAACAACGGCTGCAAACTGATGATGGCAACAAGAGATTTGAGCTCACTGGATACGAGTATCTGTGAATCTCGTGTTTTCCTATAATTCCTATTTGATGAAATAATGCTCATACCTGTAATGTCAGTACAGGTATTAAAAAAAAGACAATCATGTTTAGAACCCTCATGTTATGAGTACAAAGATAGTAGTGTTATGCTCGTGCCATGCAACCATCAATTCGGGGCTCAAAGTTAATTTTCAAATTAAAAAATGTATGACATTGCCGTCGGTTAGTATTACAATACATTTCCACAGCCACTAACATTTTCACATGAACTGGCAAAATATTGTTTTGAAATACCCCCCCCCCCCCCCCAATTAGTTATTTACACATTTAAGAAGTCTAGTTTTCCCCTCTACTCTTTGAAGAAATTTGTTAAAAGAAAAAAAGAATTTAATACATTGTTGGTACAACATACTCACTCTAATCACAAAAGAAAGCCATTTCGGACATCGACATTGTCTCTAAAATGCAACTTTGATAATTCATTTCTGTTGTAATATATTCATAAAACCTAATAAAATCATAATATTATGAAAGTGCTTTTCGAGATAAATCTACACATATCATTTTCATGTATCCAATCTAAATATTTAAGAGATATTGATAACCAAAATTTATAATGTTTAACTGTATGTAACCAAAAACGTACTTCCTTTTGTAATCGAAGGGAGTACTTATTACCTACAACCTAGAGTTTCCAAGGTGCCAATATGCTCCCAAAAGAAGTTCGAAGCTCCGTTTGCTTGGTATAATCAAACCCTTATAAATCTCCAGGGCCCCGTGTATGCTTGCTTTCTTGTGTAGGCATGTTAAATATTAACAAGCATATGGCTTGGAAAATAACCTATCTGTATGCAAACCTACAACAACGTAAGTACAAATTTCAGTAGTATACAATAAATCTGATGAGCTAAGGCATCTGCTGAAGTTCATGCAGTAATGTAAGTACAATAAGAAGAGTTCAGCAATCCTTTTCATTTGAATTATACAACCAATATATGGTCTTTCATAAGAGCCAAACATAAGCCACGCCCAAAGTCACAGCAGTGCTGGAAGCCTCCTGTACAAGACAATCTCAAGATTAATATTGATGATGCTTACCTACAGGAATCGGGATCAGGTGGATGAGGCTTTGTAATACGAAACTGTATGGGAGAAGTGGCACTAGCAGGGGCTGGACACTGTCCACTTTTGTTTAATGCTCTTCATGTTGAAACTGTAGCGTGTCTCAAGGGACTTAAAGTCGCCATGGATCTTGGAATGAGAGACTGATTCTCTTATGCTGAAGATGGCATTACAAGGAGAAGCCTTTCTGTCATTGGTTTCTTGTTTTTAGAGATTAAGCAGTTTCTAGCCCTGAACATTATTAGTTATCGGGTTGATTTCTGTCCTAGAGATTGTAATAAGGTGGTACATGCGTTAGCGATGCATGGTAGAATTCTTGTTCAGGGTACGTGATCCCCCGTTGCTTACCTTCGGGACCCCTAACTTTGTATTGGACTTAGTGGCCAGCGATTTAGCTGCGCCTTTGGTTTAATGGGATCGCCGTATTACGTCAAAACAAATAAGAGCCAAACATTAGCAAGCACAAAGCATAGATCAAACTATATGTCAAGAATTACAGCAAGATCTCTTCACTTTGGGGAAGAGCGAAAACTACTCACGCATGCCTCGATGAGACAGAGAAGAAAGTCTCCAGAACTTTGGCGTTAGTTGGCTACTAGAAGGGAATTAGAAAATCTAATCCCAACCGGAGCATTAATTACCAGGCTAAACCTAGACTAATCCTCGCCTAATCAACTGGAAGGTGGAAGATTTAGAGGGTCGAAATCTCGCAGAAAGAAATCGAGAGGGAAGTGCGGAACTTGGATCCTTGTGCTGAGGGGGGACCTCGATATTTATCTGAACTTGGATCCTTATATCCAAATTCCGTCTTCTTCCTTTCCTTGAAATTTCCGTTTTCTGAACTTGCACGGCTGGTTTTGGCCTTCTGGAAGCATGTAAAAGCCGTCGGGACCGAGCTAAGGGCGGTGCCTGTGCTGGCCGGCGCCCGGGGTGGTGCAGCCCTGACCCGATGGGGCCCACCTCAGGTGTCTCGTGTGGAGTCTCCAGATATTTCCCAAAAATTGATCTTCGGCTTTGTGACGTGATTTGGCTTATTTTTGGCACTTTCTATAAAACAGGGCTTTGGCACAAAAGCATATCTTGTCGCTAGAGTTGGTGCAAATAAATCATATATTTGGCATTATCATAGCATGATATATAGAGAATTTGGAGTCAGATCTGTGAAATATTGAGTGCCAACAATAGGGCAAGTAGGAAGTGAATTTGCCAAATTTTGGTACCAAGTCCCCTTTCGGGCCTTGGTTTCGTCTCACACAAGCATCTGGTATCCATCGTAGACCAAAATTCGGCCCACTTAGTTCGAATGGTTTCAAATGCCTCCTCTAGGGTCATAAGGCACGCAACAAGTGCACTCACCAAATTTTGGCACCTAGTTCCCTTTCGAGCCCTGGTTTTACTTGCACAAGCTTCTGGTACACATTGTAGACAAAATTTTGGCTCACTGATGAGGAACGGTTCCAAATGCCTCCCATGGTGTTGCATAGCTCGCAAGAAATGCACTCGCCAAATGTTGGTGCCCAGTTCCATACCGCGCCCTAGTTTCGCGCGCATGAGCTTCTTGTACCAACTGTAGACCAAAATTCGGTTCACTGATTAGGAATAGTTCCAAATGCCCCCCCATAGGGTCATAGGAAACACAGGAAGTGTACTTGCCAAATTTCGATACCCAATTACCTTTCGCACCTCAGTTTCGCTTGAACATGCTCTGGTACCTATCGTAGACCAAAATTCGGCTCAATGACTAGTAATGGTTACAAATGTCTTCCATGGTGTCATAGGGAATGTGGGAAGTGCACTCGCCAAATTTTGGCACCCAGTTCCCTTTTGCGCCCCTGTTTCGCCCGTACGAGCTCCTGGTATTCGTCATAGACAAAAAATCGTCTCATTGACTAGGAATAGTTCCAAATGTCTCCAATGGTGTCATAGCGCATGTAGGAAGAGCACTCTCCAAATTTCAATAGCCAATTCCCTTCCACAACTCATTTTCACCCGCATGAGGTTGTGGTACCCGTCACAGACCAAAATTGGGCTCACATGCTAGGAAATAGTTCCAAATGTCTCCCATGAGTCATAGGGAACACATGAAGTGAACTCACCAAATTTTGGTACCAAGTTCCCTTTTGCACCCCATTTTCACCCCGCGCAAGCATTTGGCACCCGTTGTAGACCAACATTCAGCTCACTTGGTTGGAATGGTTCCAAATGCCTCCTCCAGAGTCATAGGGCATGCAAGAAGTGCACTCACCAAATTTTGGTACCCAATTCCCTTTCACCTCAATTTCGCTCATTTGAGCTTCTGGTACACATCGTAAGCTAAAATTCAGCTTACTGACTAGGAATGGTTCCAAATACCTCTCATAGTGTCATAGAGCATGCATGAAGTGCACTTGCTAAATTTCGGTATCCAGTTTCCTTCCACGCTCTGGTTTTGCCCACACAAGCTTATTGTACCATTGTGACCCGTCGTAAACCAAAATTCAGTTCACTGACTAGAAATGGTTCCAAATACCTTCCATGAGGTTATTGGAAACTAGGAAGTGCACTCGCCAAATTTTACGTTAACATGTATAGTTATTCAGAATTTAGAAAGCCTCAGCAATGTGTAAGAACTAAGATGTACGCCTTTGCGATCCCCAAAAGTGTAAGCAGTCACACGGTCGATCAGAGACACCGTAATTCCAACATTGAAGCCTAATAACCGCAACTTTCCGAAGCAAATCATCAAATCATCCAATTCGATCACTACCACGAAATAGCAGCCTCCAAAATTACCGCGTCGAGATGGGTGAGAGCTACGGGGAAGAGGGAGGGGGTTGCCAATTGCTATAGGTGGAAATTACCCGAGGTATCGGAGAAGGATGAAGGCGAGAGGCGCGTGACGAGGTACGTCTCGGCGGCGGCGTGGCCGACGTCCTCCCGGAACGTGGACCGCCTCCGCCGTCCCGCGGCCGCCGCAGGCCCCGGGAGCCGCCGCGGGGGAGGAACGCCTCCTCCTCGGCGTCCGCGTTGCCGGAGAGCGGGGCGATGAGCTGCATTGCCGGGCTGTCTGGACGGTCCAGAACCTTCCGGTGGTGGTGGGGAGTGTGGTCTGGGCGCGGGCGTCGTGTTGGTGGGTGGAGACGGAGGCATGGAGGAGAGAGAGGCGGAGCACGGTGAGACGGCAAGGCAATGGCATGCGACGCCGAGGGCTCGATCTTTCAGGAACGCGCGCGATGTCCGTTTGCGTGCAAAAAGTGGACGGCTCTGATGTGGACAGCTCATCGATGGCATGGGCTGTCAGGTCATTATGCGGGTCGGTGCTCGCACGCGCAGGGACGGACTTGCTCAGCACAAAACGCGGATCGCAGCAACATTTCTCGAAGATAATCAGACCGACGTCTGTTTCGGTTTCACAAATGGTAGAACGAACCAAGCAATGAACAAATCAATCATGCGCTACAGAATCTGTTCAACGCTGTTAATCCCGGCCTTAAACCAATCCTTGCTAGCTACAACATTGATCCTAAAAGTGTCTAACTCAGGCGATGCCCAGGAAGTCAAGCGCCGACTTGGCCATGACGGCGGCGAACTCCTCGAAGCTGATGACCCCGTCGCCGTCCGTGTCGGCGTCGCGCATCATCCGCGTGAGCTCCTCGAAGGTGAGGGGCTGCCCCAGCCGCGCCATGGACCGTGCGAGCTCGGCGGCGGAGATGTACCCGTTGCCGTCACGGTCGAACGCCCGGAAGACCTCGAGCAGCTGCGCCTGATCCACGAGGTGCGTCTGCGTGGTGAGCAACGGCGCGATGGCCGCCGCCAGCTCCTCAAACTCCACCGAGCCGTTGCCGTCTGCGTCCATGCCGGCCAGCAGCGCGTGCACCTCGTCGCCCGTGGGCCGCAGCCCCAGCGACCGCAGCAGCGCCGCCAGTTCCAGCTGCGTCAGGCTGCCGTCGCCGTCCATGTCGAACCGCCGGAAGAGCTCGCGGAGCTGCTTCAGCTGGCTGCCGGGCAGCACCTGCGGCCGCGCCGCACCCGCACGCGCCGGGGTGGAGGCTGCCGGTGCTGACCTTGTCATTGTGCCTCGTCTCGATATAGCTAGTGGTAAACTGGTGATCTTTCCGGTCGTGGAGATGGATCAACTGCAGATGAGATGAGGAGATGATGGGTGAGGGGTGGAGACTTTTTATTTACGGGGGGGAGGGGAGGGGCTAGTACCGGCAAGACGCGTCGGGTGCTTGGAAAGTTGGGACTGACCGGGTCGGTACGTGCATGGATGGAGGGAAAGGTCGGGGTGGATGCGCACGAAAAATGGAGGATTTGGTTTTTTGGTTGCACCTGAGGTTAGCTGCAACCTGTAACCTCTCTGATGGTTTTTGTGCTGCAGGTGAGGTTTATTTGGTTATGGAGGCAGTGTCGTCGGATTTGTGTGGCACACGATTTTCAATATCCACGATTAATTTGTTTGTGTATTTAGTTCTGAGGACAGTTCTATTGTAATTAATAATTATGGTCGTACTACTATATGATATCAGAAATTTGATATCATTTATGTATGTATCGAAGTTCTTCGCACCGAATATATTAACATATTTTTATTTACATATATGAGTGTCGAAGGTTTTCGCACTAAATATATTAACATGTTTTATGTACATTGAATTGGTTGTGCCTTTGTCTATATTTTTGCGAAGCTATTTTGTTCAATAAGTAGTCTATACCATGAGAAAATAACCACCTAAAAATAGTACATGCTCCGTAATTTCGTTCCTTCATGATATTTTCGGGCCTATTCACGACGGTAACGTATGGTGCAAATTTGCTCACCTTATACATACCGTGTGCCAGGCTGACAGCCTTGAAGTGTCCAAACGCGATTCATCCTTTTGACTTCCTACTGGGACAAGAAGATGGACCACAGGGAGCCAAGGATTTTTTTTATCAGTTGCAACACTGCCTGCACCAGCTAGACTAGGAAGATGCACGGAATTCGTCTATCCATACCTAAAGGTTTGCTTGTATCCAAAAAGAAAAAAGAGGTATGGTTGTCATTAGCAGCTCAAGATTAGCAACATAGAATCTTGCAGCTGCCCTCTAACATAAACAATTTTGTCTCATCATCACCCATCAGGATGGGTTGATCACGTATATATAACCTTGCAAATAAAATTTGTTAGTGCTGCAATATTTCAGAATTATCTAGTCTTGACGTTTCATTAATCGAATAGCGCCTATTTTTGCATTTTTTTTTCTCCTCAGTTGGCTGCACTGAGGGGGCCTGCTTGTCATCGGTATTTGTTTCGATCAAATCATCAAGTAATTGCCATTAATATGCACTCCGGCCAAAGATGTTGGATTTGGTCCTGTCAGTGAGCACCGGAACCACACAACTATCATGGAGGGTGGGGTGTACGTGGTCAACGGCAAGACATTTTCATGTACAGAACTGTTTTTTGAGTTCTCTTCATTCTTCTACCTGTAAGAACTACTTTTGCATGTCTATAACTATCATGGAGAACACATCACATGATATTGAATTAATTTTTCATGTGGTTTTCTTAATTTTGTAATTGCTCTAACCTCAAAAATAGATTCTTTTGAAAGGTGTCAAAAGACCAAACAGAAGCATAGAACATTGAACTTTGAAAGGAAAAGAGAGAGAGAGATAAGCAAGCCAACCGGTCAGTCCTTTGTTTGGGGGTTTCTTCCTAGCTACTACTCGTAGATTCTGACCAAATAGTTTGCATCAGAAAACATAGATGAACGGGCCTGTTCTTTCATTGACAAACAGAAGGGATGAACAAGGAATTTACATCAGAGGGCTTCTCAAACCAAAGATCATAAGCACACTAGCTCCATTAACCAGTTTGCTTACCTTAAAAACAAATTTAATCAAATTACACGAGATTTAGCAGTCAATCTGCAGATACTGCTCCAACGAACTGCATCCATCAGGGACCTCTGTACTGCCTGAAGCATGAAAGGCATCCTTGTGGCTGATCTACAGGGATCATGCCTCCACCCTTTGATGTATCGATTGCCTCCAACATAGACACTACCTCAGCCATTTCAGGTCGCTTGTCAGGGTTCGCATCCCAGCAGCGTTTCATCACGTTTGCCAAAGAACTTGGACAGCAGCGCGGTATCTCTGGCCTCAAGTTCTATAGATCATCGATTGTGTTATCCACTTGTTCAGAAATCAGCGGATAGACAGCAAACAGAAAAAACAAGTAAGCTACAAGCAGGTTTTTACCTGTCGAACAACAGCAGATGTGACCTCTGAGAAGCTCAAATCTGGATATGGCATATCGCAGCAGTATATCTCCCATAAACAAATCCCAAAGCTATAAACATCACATTTCCTGTTGTAAGGATTGCCATTGAGAACCTGCACATGAGATGCTAATATTAGGCATATAACATGCAAGGTGGCTTAGCATACACAAGGAGCATGCTTCCAAGGTCCGAGGTACACACAACTGTTTATTGCAAAAATGTCTTTTTTTATTAGATTATTATGCGCTAGAAGAGACAAGTATCGATAAAGGATTGAAGAGCAACTCTTGAGGGGCAAAATGATCAGTCAGCATCCAAGAAACGATACCTCAGGTGCCATGTAACCAAGGGTTCCTGTTTCGCCTGTCATATCACTGGGATTTGAAGCCTCAAGGCGAGCAACACCAAAATCAGCAATTTTTACAGTTCTTGTTTTGTCAAGAAGCATATTCTCAGTCTTCACATCACGGTGCACAATCTTCTTTGAGTGAAGATAACTTAATCTATTCGAGATTTAAAGGTCAATACTTCTAAAAGCAATGGGATTTTTGAAAGCTACAGAGTAAAAAAAATATTCAAAAGAAATATTGATGAGAACACAGTAAACTACTTACCCCCTAGCAAGGTCGAGAGCTATTTGGACCACCACTTTAAAAGCTAACTTCTTTCTCCTGTTCTTAATCAGAAATGTTTTTAATGCACCACCAGGAAGGTACTCCACAACAACACAACAGACATTACTTGGCATGCCAAGGTGTCCATTTTCCGTCTGAATATTAAGATCCCTTGCACCCATTATAGCCCCTATAAACTGTACAAGGAAATTCAAGCTCTTGTTAGGGCAGCCAACCAATAAACAGGAGCAATTACTAATCGAGATTTTTCGTGTTTAATATAGCAAGAAAACAATACTTGCCATGGATCTTAATAATACAGAAATAAAAATAGACGTAAAATGAGATAACTGGCAGGAATCTACTAGATTGACATGCTAAGCTACGGTTCAAGCATAGGATGGGTTATTTGATTTTGGATACAGCAATTACATAAGCAAAAAGTGCATGGCAGCATGGCAATTGACAAGTGAGAACATCAATACATCAAAACTTCATTTTTATTTGAAAATTAATAATTGTTCTGCTTTGATGATATATTGCAAGTACTAGAGTAGATAAGACAATAAGACTGCTACTATAATTGCTAATACTAAACTTACAACTTTTTTACTTTATTAGAGATCTAATTGAGGAAGCTAATGTTACATTACAGAGACAGTTAGAAAATTTATCACTGCAATGCGCCTCGTACAGCATTTAGACAAATAGGTATCAATAATTATAATGAGTTTCAACATGAGAGATCCATTTCAGTTTATCACCTTTCTTCAAGAATTGCTGAACATGCATTAAATTGATGCATGCAACAACAGAGAAAAGTAACCAAATAAATTTGAAAGAAACACATAATAACTTGTTGACCAAATAGTACCTTAGTTACATTTGGATGGTCAAGCTTATGCCAGACAGAGACCTCTTGTGAAAAAGCTGCTCTTACTGCTGTTATTTCTTGTTCTGACCTATGCCCATCCTCCCCCCAATCAAGTAATTTCACTGGAACATAATAGGCGTCAACAATTCATGTTGGAAAATCAGAATTGTAATAAGAACTTTCAATTTTCGTAGCGAACTGTGATCCTAAAATGAGAATTAAGAATTGATGTGAACGGAGGTGCAAGGGTTGACGGAGGAGTGACAGTGAGAAAGAAAGGGGGTGGGCTATTGACTGCAGAATATTTTGTATTCCGTATCCAAGGATATCGATTATCGATAGACAACAGACTACTTCCTATCCCCCTGTCTAGGCTAATGGGACAACATTATCTAGTATTGAATTAACCTCTTCTTTCAATTTAAGTGCTTGCAGGATAAGGGACGCGATTTTTTTCAAACTTACGACATCCTTTCTGAGGAGTGATTCTATGCTTTCCACTTCTATAGACATGCACAAATCTTAAAGCACAACCAAAGGGTAAGTAGCATCAATCCACCCTTAAAGATGCTTTAATATTTGTGCAATTCACTATTTGAAAGATTATGGAATCACCTCCCAGCCTTTTTTTTGTGTGTGAGGTGTTAAATTGATGGCTCTTGCTGAGCAATGCATATAAACGCAGAACAACAAATCTTTTTTTTTTTGAGACGAGAACAACAATTCCTTAATAAAGTGCTTATCAAGTATAACTATATGCTTAGGTCACGTAGATGAATCAGCAAAAGAGAGATTCCTTTTTATGCTGTTGCCGTGTCATGTAATTGCATCCGTGGATAAACTCAATCTGGTAAGAAGATACAAAAACTTCTAGATTGCATCCCTTCATAATAAAAAGTCGTCATCTTTGGCTCTCTCTAGAACCCCCAAAGCAACTTTGCATCCCAAAACTGCCGCCTTTCCCTTTTTCTTTATCCCCTAACCTCGAAGGATCACAGGAATAAAGCCTACGAGAACTAAGGTTCGGATTCACATGAGTGACGGCACACCAAAAGCCGCCCTATCCAACTGATGTCACGGGGAACACCATGGAAAGCCAAAAAAGGCAGCGGCATCGACTCCCGCAATTTGCTAAAAGGGGGGAAAGGAACACCCAGAATAGGTAGGCAGACACCTCTCGAGAGCAAAATCAAAGCCTCACTGGCACGGCCATTTCGTCGAACAGCGTACGGGCGCACGCGAAGGCATGGTTGGTTACCTAGTCTACTGGTTTGTGGGCTGGTAGTAAATGGTAAGAATGGTACCTGCGACGTCGTGGCCGTCGTAGACACCGCGGTGAACGGTGCCGAAGGTGCCGCGGGCGATGACGCCCCTGATGACGAGCTTGGCAGGGTCGATCTCCCAGTCCTCCCTCCGCTGGCGCCGGTGCTGCAGCGGCTGCGGGTGCGCGGGGGCCAGCGCGAGCTTGCCCCGGTCGGCTGCAGCGGCGGCGGCCTCCTCCTTGCGCTTCTCCATGGTCCAGGCGCGGCTGAGGTGGCGCTCCAACTGCTCGTCCAGGCTCTTGAGGTCGATCTGGTCCGCCCGCACGAACCCCCCGTCCCCGCCGCCGCCTCCCTCTTTCATGCCGCCGTCCCGCGCTCGCTCCAGTCAGAATTTTGGGTTTTCGCCTTTCGCGGGGTGGGGTGTGTGTGGCTGCCGCTGCCGCGGCTAGGAGGAGGAGGAGGAGGAGGCTAGTAGGAGGAGGAAGGGTGGCGAGGCGGAGTAGGATCGGCAAGCATGTGAGCACATGGGCTGCCTGCCGAGCGCCGTGGCAGGGGAGGGAGGGAGGGAGAGGAGTGGGCTCGTGTCGTGTCGCGCCCGGGGCCCAGCGGCGCGTGGTTTTTCACTCGGATCGCGTCGCGTTTGATGGGCGAGGCGGGGGCAGTTCGCCTGGTCTTGGCGGGTGGTGTGGCGCGGCGTACATTTATACCCGACGCTGGCGCGGGCACGGAGACCGGAGAGGAATGAACGGGACTTTGGGGGGGTGCGGCCGCCGGCGTACGGGGTGGTAGTAAATGGCACGAAGAATCGTCGAGAATATGGAATGTGTAGACGGAATACTGCAATCAGATGGATGAATGATTGCTTTCGTTCTCTATAACCTGAAAATAAATCTTAAATCAGAATAAAAACAAAATAAACAATAGATTATCGGGGCGTTCGAAATAGCGATGGTTTCTGATTTCTGACTGAAATTTTACTGTAACTGACCGATTTTTTTTTGTAGCTAAGTTCGCTTATTGGACATAATTAAATTTAAAAACATGTAAAAATAAAAACGACATGCTAACCTATTACGGATAATACAAAAGAATACGGAAAAAAATAAAACATAAAAATATGAAAAAACAAAAAAAACACTACAGCACAAAAAAAAAGCTACAATATTTTCGAAGCCCAAGCGTAGCCAAAAGCCATCGCTCACCTCTGTCGTGAGCGTAGCCATATATATCTATTAAAACCAAAGAAACAAGCTCTAAATAAAATAGCAACAAAATTTGGAAAAAATCTTCTGGCCGGTCAAACCGCCCTGGTGAGGTCAAAATTTGGAAAAAATCTTCTGGCCGGTCAAACCGCCCTGGTGAACCTCACCAGGGCGGTTTGACCGGTATGGGACGGTTTGACCTTTATTTATATAGCGGTCTGATCTCTAGCACTATTTACCAACTGAAAACAGTATGATAGACACGAACGAAAATCAATCTAACTTCTACAAATCAACTCCAATTGATTTCAAATTTGACATACATGATGCTAAGGCCACAAAATTATGTTCTATTCCAACAGCAAAGGGATCCAAAACCCTTTCTAATGTGGGTTTTCCAATTTCTCTTCATTTTCCAACTCGTCATGTGTCAAAACCTACAGGACCGAATCTCCCGTAGCTTCTCCACGCATCTCCACCTTCGATCTCTACGTGCACAAGTATGAATCCGACCATCTCGTGACATCTTCGACCACCTGAACCTCGGATTTTCCCATCCTAGTCCCGGTCCATCTCGTCATCGATCACGATCGCCTTCATGCTCAACCTGCATATGTAAAGACCAAAGAACGTTTTTTTGACACAAGTTCTCTCCAACTTGACCAACATCAATCCACACACGTGTAACACACCCTTATCCATCAATAAAACATGAACCAAACCGTCCAAAATCTCAATTTCCACGTTTTCCAAAAAAACAATTCGAGACAACCCTGAAAAACCTGTCAGAGCATCATGCCTGGGCCGGTCAGATCACCAATTCTAAACTTTTTTAGTAACTCCTAGATTTACAATAGTGCATTATCTGAAACTTTCACAAACACAATTTTCAATTTAACCCAAATGCCAATTATTCATCATCAACATATTCATGACCTATCCACACGGTCTAATAGAATGTTTATGGATTTCCGATGCGGTTTTAGGTGGTGCTCCACCAGGCCTACAAGTCTAGACTTTTAACTTTTTTTATTGTAATATTTGAAAATGCACTGTAACAGCTGTTAGTTTTTTTAGGTAATTAAATTTAAAAAAAATAAAAATATTATATCATCACAGACAATACAAAAGAATAAGAAAAAAACAAAAAAAATGAATTTAAGAAGCTAGAAGCTGAAGTTTGTTGGAGCAGGACCTTAAGCTGGGGATAGAAATTTACATTCTAATGGAGTATAATATTACCATCCTCGCGCACTAAATCACAAAAAGAAAAACAAGATATAATATTCTTCTCCCGGTCCAATTCTTGGTTTTGCCTCATGGTCAGGGAGCTTGATTGGTTTCACGGGTTGGCTACTGTCGTGGATAACATTTCTTGTGAGCCTAGGCTCGCTTTGTCGTTTGACACGCACATCGCTTTATTAATGTCACATACGTAGTTTTCTCGCGTTCGTAATCGATGTAGCAAGGCGCCTCTCTTTTCAGTCCAGCATGCTGCGTGCGTATTTGTCGCCATTGAGAAATCGCGGCGTTTAGGCTTGCGCGTTCGTGATGTCTATGCATCGAGAAATCAGTGGTGTTGAAGAAACTGGCCAGTGCGGCTCCGTGTCCCATGCTATACTGCTTGACTTGTGCTCCTTGTCACTCAGCTGACACGTGTCTGCGGTGTGCTTCACTTGTCAAGTTCTCGTCGTCCTGGCTACTGGCTCGGTGCTTCTCCCGAGAAATAAACAATTAGGAAGATAAAGATTAGGTTTCGCTCGAAGATGTGCCAGTGATTGTTTTGCGAGTTTCGACATGCTCAACTACTAAACCGCCTGTTCCTCGGTGGAATGATTGTGATCTGATCACCTATTTTATATCCCTATCTTGTTGCAGATGGAGTTCCTAGGAGCCATGTTATTATAGATCTATGGTTATCTAGCACTTCTCTTTTAGCCTCTACTGACAGCTGCATAAGATTTTTCTAATGGGAATGAAAGTGACATGGACAAAAAAAAATCATCAACTGGATGGACGTAATTATCAGTCCTTACCAAGTACCAATTGGCAATCAATGATACGGAAATTTTGGGCTGGTTTTTTTGCTATAATTTATAGTTTTTAATTTTAATTTTTAAATTTTGACTATATACAATTTAAACCGGTATAGCTGAAGTCGATATAGTGTTTATTACAATTAATTTATAAAATATTTTTAAAAATATTTTATTTAAAAATGAATTACCGTAACATAAATGCAAAAGTCGAACTGAACTAGCCTTTGACTTAACGGGCTGCTTGTTGAAGATGTCATTGTCCGACAAATGAAATGAAAATGCATCACGTACCAATGGACTGTTCTGCTCCGCGTTGTTAAAGTCCTGAAGCTATCATGAGCCAACCATCTGATCAATTAGTTCAACACGCTCAATAATCACTTCAAGTTGATTGCCAACAATTGGACGTATACGTTTCCTGGTGAGCTCTCACTCTGTTCCAGTGTAGACATTTACACAACCAAAATTTATACATCAAATGGAGCAGCTGCAAATCTTGCGAATCTGAAAGAGGCCTCAACTTTACAAGGCTTTTCAGAGGTATTGCTGATTGCTTCTCAAAACCGCTTCTTTAAATGATTTTTTAAATCTATCATTATTTCGAAAAAGTACTGTCAAAAACTATCGACCACAGTTAAAAGCTTTCAGCCGTAGCTGTTTTGCCCAGAGCCTAAGGCAAAGTTGCAATTGACACACAAAATTAGCATTGTATTATTTAAACAGAATGCTCAAATCAACTTATTTGTTCAACCATACATAGCTTGAAGTACAACAAAGCTGAAATTTTGGCTATTCTTCTTACAAACACATGACACACATGAGTAGGAATGCTAGTAATGAGTTGACGCTACATTGTTCCACACAGAACCAACACAAGATTAAAAGTCAAAAAATAAATCAAAACTTCTTGACCATGAGTGCAAACACTGGACATTTGTGGCGAACTGGCGACAACCGCAGTCACTCCGGCTAACTTGACGGCAAGCTACATCGGCGACCTCGGCAATGGGTGGACAGTGAATTGAGTTAGTCTCTTGCTGTTTACACATGATTTTCGCCCATGGCTCTTGGCCCTCTTCACCGCTTAAACCAAATTGCATGCTCGAGTCAAGACCAAATCCACGAAAGACGGGTGGATCTACATGTATTCACCGGGTTCAAGCGATACTGACCCCCTTCAACTCAGTCCATATAACTCTTTGGCATTATAAGCATATGATCCCTTATTACAAGTTACAAGAGCGTTCGTTTTAGTGATGGCTTCTGATTTTTGACTGAAATTTCACTGTAACTGGTTTTTTTTGTTGAAATTAGGCCCAAGGCCTATTTTCTATAATTCCAAAGCACGCAAGGTTTAGTACCATATTGCTTAGGCAAAGTGGGGGAGACCAATTTATAAGGTGGAGTCCATCCCACTCCTTGAATTATGGAAGTGGATGGTGGCTTTGGCTAAACACACACGCAGCGCGCACGCGCGCGCTGCGCCAGATTCGCGTATTTTCGCGTGAAAATCGCGTGACTTGTGACTTGCGACGCGACCGCGCCGTGGCGTGGTGCGCCACTTGGCGCACCATGTCCACCTTGTTTTGCTAAACCTTGTACCGTCTCTCTTTTTCTGGTCATGAGACTGTTTATTTTTGGTTTGAATACGGCGATTACGATGAATAATGGAGTCGATTACGAGGAATAATGGAGTCGCCATCGGTGAATAATAGCGCCGATTCGGTGAATAATAGCGTCGATTACTAGAGAGTAATTGAGACGTCTATAAAGGCACGAGACGTCCGTGTTTGAACCGATCTCCTTCACTCCTTTCTCCCATTGTCTTCTTCCACTCTTGTACGAAGTGTTGAGCTATCGAACCTCGTCGACCTTTCTTCTCGGCGTGCGGAAGAGAGGAGAGCGGGATCTCGAACCATTGTCGCAGAGAGAACTCGCACGGGCGGCAATAAGGTTTCGGCGGCGCATCTGCGCGACCGCTCCTACTACATCCACGCGCTGCGTCAAGTCTTCATCGCATCACGCTGCGCGCTTGCTTCTGTTCTTCATCAAGCCCAACGATGAAGTCGTTCGTGTGATCGCATGCGACTTTGATACTATATTTTTCTTGTGTTTATTCCAAGTATGATGAGTAGCCTCACGTTAGTAGTTAGTTGTGCATCACTAGTATATTGTTTTTGTCTCCTACTAAAACTTGGAATTAAAATATTGCCTACATTTTCAACAATCCGAAACCTTATTGTGGAATTTGTTGCAATACGTAAATGGTTAGCGCTTCGATGCGATGAAACACGAGAGGTTTTGTGGTCGAACTTTCGTAGATGGCGACTAGAGTCAAGTTTTGGCTCATGTCTTTGGGACTGTGGTGGGTTGTCCATCCGCAGATCCATTTACGATTGAGCAAGACATGCAATTTGATAGTGCAAACAATATCGCTCTTGGTTGCATCTTGACTGCTCGCAGATCGGCTCTACGATGTGTACATGGACTATAAGTCCGCCACGAGTTGTGGAATGCACTAGAGCACAAATATGCAGAGGCAAAGGTGGTCGCTGGCTCTACATGTGTGAGCAATTTTTCGACTTTAGCATGGATGAGACTAAGTCTATAGTTGGACAAGCTCATGACCTCCGGCTACTAGTCGGTGAGATTGCGCACTGGCCGTGTGTTACCTCCTAAGTTTGTGGTGCGGGCATTGTTGCTAAACTCCCACCTTCTTGGCGGGATTTTGCCACTAGCTGAAACACAAGAGGAAGAGATTTTGTTGAAGATCTCATTGCTGCCTCGATGTGGAAGAAAAAGCTAGAGCAAAGGATGCACCAAGCACATCCGCCGAATAATGCAAACTTCATTGAGAAAAGACTATAGCAAAGAAGTACAAATCCAACAAACCGAACAAGACAACTAGCTTTAAGAAGAAGAAAATCGAGAAAAAGGATTTCAAGGACATCACCGCTTTGTGTGCGGAAAAGATGGTCATATGGCGAAGGATATCGATTCCGCAAAATCGAGATGGTGAACGACCAAAGAAGAAGGTCATCAACGTGATAATAGGCGAGGCCTCAACTTCGTGGAGGGTATGGTAATCCACCGTTGTTTTTTCAGCATGTCAATCCACCGATTGGTGGGTGGATCTGGTGCTAATGTTCACGTATGTTCGATATTTCCTTGTTTTCTTCTTACCAGCAGCAGGGCTTCCTCCGTCCTAATGGGAAACGGCTCGCATGCATTCTTGGTGTTGGCACGGTGGATCTGAAGTCGACTTGGGAAGATTGTCCACTTAAAGAACGTAGAACATGCTCCTACAATAAATAAGAACCTCATTAGTGGTTCTCTTCTATGTAGGAATGGTTATAAGCTAGTTTTTGAGTCGAATAAAATTGTATTGTCTAAGTTTGGAAATTTTGTTGGTAAAGGCTATGAGAGCGGAGGCTTGTTCCGCCTAAGTACTTTAGAGTATTGTTATAATCTGAATGTTGCAACAAATTTAAATAAATGTGAGGCAAATATTTGGCATTCCCGTTTCTGTCATGTTAGTTTTGATAGTATTGTGAGAATGTCCAAATTAGATTTAATTCCAAAATGTGAAATTATCAAAGGATCAAAATGCAGTCATGTGTGCAAGCAAAACAGCCTCAAAACCTTTTAAGGGATTAGAGGATGAAAAGAATCTGCACCATTAGATCTTATTCATTCAGATTTGTGTGAAATGAATGGACTATTGACAAAAGGAGGCAAAAGATATTTTCTAACTTTTATTGATGATGCAACACGCCATCGCTATGTGTATTTGCTAAAAACTAAGGATGAAGCTTTAAACTACTTTAAAACTTATAAGGTGAGGTTGAGAACCAACTAGAAAAGAAAATAAAAGATTGAGATCCGATCGTGGAGGAGAATATGTCTCTCATGAGTTCTCCCATTACATTACGAGCATGGAATAATCCATGAGTTCACACCACCATACTCACCCCAATCAAATGGGATAGTGAGAGGAAAACCGGACACTAACGGACTTGGTCAATGCCATGTTAGAGAGTTCCAGGTATGCCTAAGGCATGGTGGGGAAGCTATATTGACAAAGAACTTTCGTCCTAAATAGAGTAATCACTAAAAGGAGTGAAATTACTCCATATGAGGGATGGAAGGGAGAAAACCTAATGTTAATTTTCTGCGAACTTGGGGTGTTTGGCAAAAGTCAATATACCATTGCGTAAAAGAGAAAACTTGGACCAAAAGCAATCGATTGTATTTTTCTAGGATATGCTCAAAATAGCACGGCCTATAGATTGTTAGTAGTTAAATCGAAACTCCCGAGATTATTGTTAATACAATAATGGAGTCTAGAGATGCTTCATTTTTGAGAATATCTTTCCTATGAGAACGAGAGCGCGACTTCAACACGGATCGAGAATGTTCACATCGATAATATCGAAAATGAGAACAATCAAACTTCGAACTTTCCACCATTTTCGAACCATTTTATGATATCCCCGAGGAGGACAACAATTTAGTCACGAAGCTCCTCGAAGAAGCAAGAGACAAAGGGTTGAGAAAACCTTTGGTGATGACTTTATTGTATACCTCGTGGATGATGTGCCAAAACTCTTTCTAAGCTTATGTATCTTCGATCTTGAGTATTGGAAAGAGGCGATCCAGAGCGAGATGGATTCAATCATGGCTAATGAGACTTGGGAGATCACCAATCTTCCTATTGGGTGCAAACTGTTGGATGTAAGTGGATTTTTAAAAAGCGAGGCCCGATGGTACTATTGAGAAGTACAAAGCAAGACTTGTAGCTAAGGGTTACACCCAGAAAGAGGGAGAAGATTTCTTCGATGCCTATTCTCCTGTCGCTAGATTAACCACCATCAGAGGCAGTCCGTAGCGAGATGGATTCAATCATGGCTAATGAGACTTGGGAGATCACCAATCTTCCTATTGGGTGCAAACCTGTTGGATGTAAGTGGATTTTTAAAAAGAAACTGAGGCCCGATGGTACTATTGAGAAGTACAAAGCAAGACTTGTAGCTAAGGGTTACACCCAGAAAGAGGGAGAAGATTTCTTCGATGCCTATTCTCCTGTCGCTAGATTAACCACCATCAGAGTACTCCTTGCATTAGCATCTTCCTATGGTCTGTATGTTCATCAAATGGACGTAAAGACAGCTTTCCTTAATGGAGAGTTGGAGGAAGAAATTTATATGGATCAACCCGATGGTTTTGTGATTTTGGACAGAAAATAAGGTATGAACTATTAAAATCCTTGTATGGTTTAAAGCAAGCACCTAAACAATGGCACGAAAAATTTGATAAGACTTTGACAACCTGGCTTTATTGTGAATGAAGTGATAAATGTGTATATTACCGCTATGGTGGGGTCAAGGAGTAATTTTGTGTTTGTATGTAGATGACATACTTATATTTGGAACAAACACTACCGTAATTGTGAGGTCAAATCTTTCCTATCCCGATGTTTTGATATGAAAGATTTAGGAGAGGCAGATGTTATTTTGAATATTAAATTGATCAAGAATGAGAATGGGATTACTTTGAGCCAATCTCATTATCTTTGAGAAAATATTGAGCCGCTTCGGCTTTGAAAATTGTAAAGTTTCTCCAACACCCTATGATGCGAGTATTAAGCTTGAAAGAATCAAGGGTTAGGAAAAGATCAATTGAAATATTCACAAATTATTGGGTCACTTATGTATTTAGTGGTGCCACAAGACTGACATTTCATTTCTTTGTGAGCAAATTAAGTCGGTTTACTTCTAACCCGGAGATGATCACTGGAGGCACTTGAAAGAGTGTTGCGCTACTTGAGAGGCACAACATCTTTTGGAATTTATTATCTTGGATATCCTTACGTATTAGAAGGGCAGTGACTCAATTGGATCTCGATGCTTGATGAGATCAAAGCTACAAGTGGTTATGTGTTTACTTTAGCCGGTGTCTGCAGTTTCATGGAGGTCTTGTAAACAGACTATATTGACGAGGTCAACCATGGAAGCGGAACTTGTAGCACTTGACACAGCCACTGTTGAGGCTGAATGGCTAAGAGAGCTTCTAATGGACTTACCGTTGGTTGAGAAACCAATACCGGCAATCCTGATGTACTGTGATAATCAAACTGTGTTGGCCAAAGTCACAAGTACAAAGGATAATATGAAGTCCTCTAGACATGTGAAGCGTAGGCTTAAATCTGTCAGAAAATTGAGAAACTCCGGAGTAATAGCTGTGAATTATATTAACACTGAGAAAAATCTGGCAGACCCTTTTACCAAGGGATTAGCACGGAGAGCGATTTCTGTTGCTTCTATGGATATGGGAATGAGGCCCATTTAGTTACATCACAATGGTAACCCATGCCTTCATGAACGGAGATCCCGTCACTTAGGTAATGGGAAAAACAAGTTGATATTGTAACAAGAGAGTACATATTACTTGTACCCATATCCAAAATAAATAAAGTACTCTCAACTGTATGGAAGGTTGGTATAAAACCTTAATGTATTCATGAGGAAAGGTATTAGCTGCAGGATACCTAGAAAGAATACACCTACTTGAGCTTAACTGTTTGGTCGCAGTTCACGAGAACAGGGCATTCTCTAGAAAGCTCATGAGCAGATAAGGGAGCATGACCATATAACGCTCCGTTTAGACGTGGTTCATTGATAACCTAGTATCAGTTGAGGTTTCAAGTGAAGTCTGATTACGAAAAGCTGTGAATTCAAGGCATAGTCCATTCATTAGCTGTGAGAAGATGAATCTTGCTAATCTAGGTATAAGTTCAACCCATACGGGACTTACATTATAAGATTGGTATATTAAACAACACTTCAGTACAATTTTTTCGACATATCTGTGCTTCCTGCTTTGGAATTGGTGGGGGACTGTTGAAATTAGGCCCAAGGCCTATTTTCTATAATTCCAAAGCACGCAAGGTTTAGTACCATATTGCTTAGGCAAAGTGGGGGAGACCAATTTATAAGGTGGAGTCCATCCCACTCCTTGAATTATGGAAGTGGATGGTGGCTTTGGCTAAACACACACACCGCGCACGCACGCGCTGCAGCAGATTCAGCGTATTTTCGCGTGAAAATCGCGTGACTTGTGACTTGCGACGCGCAACCGCGCCGTGACGTGGTGCGCCACTTGGCAGACCATGTCCACCTTGTTTTTGCTAAACCTTGTACCGTCTCTCTTTTTTTTACTGGTCATGAGACTGTTTATTTTTCGTTTGAATACGGCGATTACGGTGAATAATGGAGTCGATTACGAGGAATAATGGAGTCGATTCATCGGTGAATAATAGCGCCGATTCACGGTGAATAATAGCGTCGATTACTAGAGAGTAATTGAGACGTCTATAAAGGCCCGAGACGCCCGTGTTTGAACTGATCTCCTTCACTCCTTTCTCCCATTGTCTTCTTCCACTCTTGTACGAAGTGTTGAGCTATCGAACCTCGTCGACCTTTCTTCTCGGCGTGCACCGGGAAGAGAGGAGAGCGGGATCTCGAACCATTGTCGCAGAGAGAGAACGCACGGGCGGCAATAAGGTTTCGGGCGCATCTGCGCGACCGCTCCTACTACATCCCGCTGCTGCGTCAAGTCTTCATCGCATCACGCTGCGCGCTTGCTTCTGTTCTTCATCAAGCCCAACGATGAAGTCGTTCGTGTGATCGCATGCGACTTTGATACTATATTTTTCTTGTGTTTATTCCGAAGTATGATGAGTAGCCTACTGTTAGTAGTTAGTTGTGCATCACTAGTATATTGTTTTTGTCTCCTACTAAAACTTGGAATTAAAATATTGCCTACATTTTCAACATTTTTTACTGTAGCTAATTTGGTTTTTTGGGCATAATTAATTTAAAAAAATGTAAAAATAGAAAAAACATGTTAACCCATTAGGGACAATACAAAGGAACACGAGAAAAAAAGAAAATACAAAAAAGCCTAAAATATCTAAAAAATTAAAAAAAGACGAAATACTAAATAGTGAAAAAAAAAGTAGAAGTTAGAAGCAAAAGCTGAAAAAAAAAGCTGAAACGAACGAAGTTAGTGTTATGAGTTTATAATGACCCAATGGCCCCGATGACCTCCCCTGACGAAAGAATGTAGGTGGAACAAATACGTACGGAAAGGATTGAGTAAACATGAGACACAAGCTCATGTCCAAACCAATTTTGTTGCTCGGTACTTACATGGATCTGGACAGCCGCGTTGGGTGGACAGTGATGGAGCGGCTACGCTGGGTGAGAGATGGCCGAATCGAACGAACGACGGCCCTCGACATCGTCTCAAATCTGTGTGGCGGCAAATCATGAAGCCAACGATGATGGGGGGTGAAATTGAAATGCCCCAAAATTTCAAAACAATGAATTTCCTTATGAATTTTGGCTGAATTTGAATTCTTGCCCAATTCAAAAAATCTTCAAGCCAACCCACTTTCCCATTGTGAATTTCCATCTTCCCCTGGCCTTGGCGCCTTTTCCCTTCCCGCCTCCTCCCCTGTACATCGTTGCCACCCGGCCGCTCGTCCTTCGCCGCTACCGCTAGCGCTCCACACCACCTTGCAGTTGCCACGGACGTCAATGCTAGCATAGCGCTGCCACCTCTCCAGCCATGCCTTCAATGCCCGCCACCTCACCTCCCGGCCACGTGCCGTGCCCCGCTGCTGCCGACTTCACCACCACCCATCTTGATCGTCGCTCGGCCAATGCATGCTCGAGGCCATGCCGTGCCCTGCCAGCACGCTCCCTTGCGCCAGTGAGACGCGGCACGCCCGAGATGCCAGCGCCATTGCCAGCAATGCCGTCGAAGCTCCCTGTCCGCCAGCGTTGCCTCACACATGTCGACTCTGCCATGACCACTCCACTGCTCTCACCGCCTCTCATATTTTATAAAGCTAATCTAAGCCTTCAGCTAGCACACCTTAGCAACTTATCACACTCCCGAGCATCACCATAAATCACCTTAGCATGAGGTGATTTATGTGTTGGTTGGCTATGGTGATTTGTTAGTTGAACACTAGTACATGATTGCATCACTGCGAAATCGCGATGGAGTGAGCACTGAGCACCATCAGTGACCAGTGGACGCAAGATGGATTAATCAATGACTTGCATGGTTCAAGTGCCTGACTGCGAGACGTGTGTAGTAGTGGTGTGCTATTGAAGTCTAAGGCATTGCTCCAACCAACTGCAACTTATGGCTTCAAGCTTCGTTAAGCCAGTAGCTGGTTGGAGCGCTTCGACTTCTCGTGCGGGTGAGCAAAAGCCATAAGCTAGCATTCGTCCATACACCTCACCCTCCAGCTTCTTCCCCATTGAGCGTCCCTTGTAGCTTATTTCCCTAGTATTTCGACCTCGCCTCCCCCACGCAACCAGCCGCGCCCACCGTGGCGAATAGCACGATGGCCACATCTGTGCAGGGTTGTTGGCCCCATGGACATCAGCGCTGGTAGCAAGCATCCCTCCCCAATCCGCACTGCATTCGCTATGGTGTTCTCTCAGATCTGGTGGCCTCCCCGTGCATCCATTGTGCGGCTCATTTAGATCCAGCGCCCACCACCTCTAGCGGTTCCTTGTAGCACCCATCCGTGGTCGAGAATGAAGCCATGCAACAAGGGCACCGGCAACAATGAGTTATGGTCAATTCGCCTATTCACCTTCTCCTTCTTTGTGCAATACTTTACGTGATGGGTAGTACAATTGGTAAATGATAATACTTTGGGTTAATTTTGGCTCCCCTGTGCTGTTTCGTTATTCAGATTTGGTGAGCCTCCCGGTTGTGTGCACTCATGCAAAGTCGATTATTTTCGTTTTTTCATTGGATTCACGGTCATGCCCATTGTGTGCGGTTGTGTTCGTCGTGTTTACCTCTCCTGCGTGGGCCATTGCAGCACATCAATTCTGGATGCGTGTCATGGAGCAATGAGGTGACGCGTGCGTTCTTGAAGATTTGCGCTGACGAGATCATAGCCAAGAAACTGCCTGTATGGTTGTTTGAACTAGGCGGGGGTATGTCAACCTCGGCCTGAAATTCATAAAACGCATTGGCCAGTCTTACACATGCAAGCAGCTCAATAACAAATGGGAGAGTCTCAAATGTAATTTTGCAGCATGGAAGAGCTTGCTCCAGCGTGCCTTTGGGATTGGCATCGACCCAAAAACGGGCACGATTTTGGCAGACTATGCGTGGTGGGCAGATGCTATGCAGGTTAGTGCCAATGAATTTCCTACAATCATTTTCATATCCATTCAATTCAATCATGTTTCATTTCAATGCCAGAGGTTAACTGATGAATGCTTGCTTGTTTCATGCGAAGGCCAGAGTGCCAACTAGGTTCAGAATGGGGCCCTTGCAACACCACGAGCTAATGGAGCTGTGCTTCGATAACGACATATGCACCAGTGAGTACACTTTCATGCCCGTGTTGGACACGCTTGGCTTAGACAACGACGGTGATGACGCCAACCCCGTGTTACCCTCGGAGACAGTGGGTAGTGGTGGCACCTCTGGCAATTCCCTTGGGAAGAGGCATCGGCCATCACCCACCTCGTCACAAGGCTCCCCCATCAAAGTAGAGAGACCGGGACATGTAGTTGAAGCACCTCGTTGATATCTACGAGAAGACCCGCACAACCAGAACATCTGCTACTTCCCCCATGAAGGACACAACTAGGGACGAGTCCATGTGGCTGATCCGTATGGTTGAGGACACGGGGGCTAGTGTAGGGAGTGACGAGTACTACTGTACGATTCAATTGCTCATCAAGCTAGAGTACTGCACAAGCTTTCTTGCCATGCAATCAGATGAGGATTGGCTTCATTGGCTTCAATTGACCTGGGATAGGATGAGGAACCATCCATGATCACTGCTTTCGTTGGCTTTCAGTCATACAATTTGCATGCATTCATGTTACATTGTGTATTGTTGTTTTTCTACTTCCCGTCGCTTCTCAGAGAGTTGTTTTGTTTCAAGAACTGATGTTGTTAGTTGTTTATCGGTTAGACAATTTGCATGCTTTTGTTATGTGTTGCAGTTAGCTATTGTTGTATCTCTGTTCCGTTTCATGCCATCTGTTATCTGATACTGCTATGTGACCCAGATGACATTCAATGAACATATGTGATATTTGTCACTGTTCTTGCATTGTTGGTTCAGGTTGTGTCTGTTATCTGATGGTTGTGCTTGTGGGTATGCAGAACTCTGTTTTTAGTTATCAGAGGTTGTGTGCATACTTCATAGCTTGTTTTTCACTTGGTTCTGCATGGTCTAGCTCTCTGTATGCAGAGGCTCCTTGTGGTGTGCTTGCTTGGACTTGGTTCTGCATTTCACTCTACTATTACTTGGTTACCATTCAGAAGTTGTGCTATCACTTGGTTCTACATTTCACACTACTACCACTTTGCATGGTCTAGCTCTCTGTTGTGCTTGTGTGTGTGCATCATACAAAAGTGCAGAGCAGTTTTGAATGTGGTATTGTGTTGTGCAGAGATATGTGGAAGGGGACACAGAGTGGAAATGGGGACGAACCATCCTCTGGCTCCGTCGCCCTCTTGGCCATTGCAGCATGTGAGTCTAGTGATGACTGATGACGAAGGTAGTTCGGGGACTAGTCCACCCCCAAGAGTTCCAATAATGACCGGGTTATAGTGGGTCGAGATGCAACTTACAAATGACCAACAGTACTACAACATATTCATGATGTACGTGCCTGTGTTCGATAGGCTGCATGACACTAATGCAGAGCTACGGCCTATAGTCGACCATTGAAGTCACCTCGAAAGAATCACTCACAATCTTTTTGTATACATGTAGAGCACCTCAATCGCAGCCATAAGAGATGAACAGATTTAAGCATTTAGCTGGTACAATAACCAGGAAGTTCGATCATGTGCTGAAGCACATCTACAAGTTTATAGGCGTTGTCATTAAGTCAGCAGATCATACGTATCGGATTGTTCATCCAAGGCTGCTAAACAAAAGGTTATATCCCCACTTTGTGAACTGCATAGGGGCAATTGATGGCACACATGTAAAAGTCACAGACACAGGTATACAAGTCAGAACGTGCTTGCGGTATGTGACTTTGACTGCAAATTCACTTTTGTGTGCGCGAGATGGCCAGGATCGGTGCATGAGATGCGTATCTTGCGTGAGACAATGGCAAAAATGTGATAATTGGTTCATGCGTCCACTAGAAGGTAAAGATTTCTCGCATTTGTCATTGTAGACGACAAATCTATACTTAACTGCGAACCATATTAACGATGTCGGCAAGTACTACCTTGTAGACTCGGGGCATCCCAATAGGCTTGGATATCTTGCTCTATATCATCAGCATAAATATCACCTTTCTGAGTTCCAGAACGGCTCGCAGTCTTCGGAGATGCATGAGATTTTCAACTTTTGGCACTCATCCCTAAGGAACGCTTTCGAATGTTCATTTGGCTTGTGCAGGATGAAATGATGCATTCTCGACAACATTCCTAGTTAAGAGGCATGCAAGCAGAAGGCCATAATTGTCAATATGATGACACCGCACAACTTCATTATTGATAGCGTTTTGCCTGCGAGAGATATTGTAGAGCAACAAGGGTGCACGTAGGCCCTTCAGGCGTGGGTGGGGCCATGTTACCGCCCCTACCACAGGGAACTTCTTCGATACTCATAGACCTAACACTAGATTGCATAATGGCTTCGTTGGTGACGAGCACATAGGTACAACATTGCGAAAGGAAAATACCCGTGTATGTATAGTATATGCATACTTGTGTCATACGTGACATTGTAATGAAATCATACTAACATATGAATATGCAGGATCGAACGAATGTATTAGGGCCTATTCTTTTCGGCTGCAACTTATAGTTTTTGGCTGAAATTTTTGAATTTTAGTTGTTTGCGACAGAGATTACGGAGAGAGAAAATCGCTTATGATTTTGGATTATACAGATGTTGGGCTCTTAATGTGTACTACAATTAACTTGTAGATCCTATCTTTAAAAAATACTTCGTTTAAAAGTTAGCTACTGTAGCAAAAGCCAAAAGCTGCTTTTAGAAACCGAAAAAAACAAGCCCTTTTAACACGAATGTTTCAGAAACAGTGTTCCAAAAATCAGCTTAGCACAATCCAATAAACCATAAGCCATTTGGAGCACATTAAAATAAGTCTCGACTTCTTTCAGTTGCTACAGTGTAATCTAATCCAAAAGCCATAAGCTGAAGTCAAAAGCCTGTTGGAGTGGGACAAAAGGACTCCCTTGACTCTGGTCTCCCTTTGTGTTGGAAACAAGCACAGATCATGTATTATTATTATTATTATTATTATTATTATTATTATTATATTTTTGGTTTTGGTTTCTTCGAAAGTAGAAATAAACGAGATGCCTTTTTGATTGGTTTCTCGTAACCGTTTCTCCAAACAGTTTGCTGAGTCCAAATCATTTGTGTCGTCTAGTACTGTCTTAGAAAGTAGTGACAAAATCTGTCAGGCACGTTACAAAATAATAGGGCCATTATGTTGGTTCGTTAATGGAAAATGCTTCGCAAAGTATCGTACCACTGTAGTTTAAATTACTAGGAATGACTGGATGTCGATGAGATCTTCTAGTCGCCATCTTGTGTGGATCGCCTGCCCTCATCAACCGAAAAGCTGGTGATTTGTATATACCATACCGTACGTGCTGCGTAAAGAGGATTATTTGGGCTGCGTGAGATAGGCCTGGTCACACGCACCGGGCCGTAACTATGCCCCATTTCCGCGTCACGATTATTTCTAGACTGAAACTCCGCAAGGAACTACAGGCCCAGCTCGTACTACTGAAACTAGAGATGAGTCTGAAGAATTCCCCCGTCTTTCTGAGAAAAAGTCTGAAGAATTCCCGCGTCCCATTTCAGAAGAAAAAAGATGTTTCCTCGAGTTTGTGTTATGTGTTCACCGTCCCTTGATTTCAGTGGAGGCCACTGATGGTCGTCATCAGACCTTAGCGTACGCTTTCTGTTGTCAATCGTAAAAACCTGTGCGCGGCGGCGTGCCACTGTGCCTGCATGCCTTTTCTCCGGTTCCCTTTTCTTGTATGAAAATTTTAGCATTCCTTACAGCTTTCTTTATCTTACTAATGGCGAGTCTATCAGTCAAGCCCTTTTCAGGTGACGAAGCATATAAGATTTTCTCCTAACCTAAAAAACCAAGCAACACTACTCCCACGGTTTGGTCCCGAGTTAGTGGGCAAGCCCTTTTCAGGTGACGTAGCACATAAGATTTTTCTCCAGATATATATCCCTTTCTCCTAACCTGAAACCAAGCAACACTACTCCCACGGTTTGGTCCCCGAGTTAGGGGGTGTTTCTATCGGGTTCGCCTGATGAGTTTTTAGCTAAAAATAAATAGTAATATTTAAAAATAATAATTTTTAGAAGGAGAGGATGAACGGTGTAAAAATTAAGAAAGAGATACATACGCATGACCAGAGCAAGAGAAGTGAGGTAGATGATGTGCAGATGACCTCTATCTTATCTCTAGAATGAGATGATAGCGAGAGGAGTGGAAAAGATATTTCGAAAAACTAAATATTCATATTACTTTTTAATTTTTTAAAAAAGTTATAAATAAAGAGGGTGTTTAGAATAACGTTGGTTTATGACTTTTTTTACTATAACTAAATTGACTTATTTAGTATAATTAAATAAAAATTAAAAATTAAAAAAATATGTAGCCCATTATGAATAATACAAAGGAATGCGAAAAAAAGAAAAATTAAAAATTAAAGAAAAAAAAAGGAAAAAACGAAATTAATAAATAGTGAAAAAATAGAAACAAAAAAAGAAGCTACATTGAGATGCCTTTCCAATACGATGCGGATCTTTGTACACTGATTTGGCCTATTCTAGTCCTTCCCGATAAAGTGGGCGCCACCAATTCCCGCGGAAAATTCAGAATACCGGGCCACCAGCGCATATATTGCGGGCCGCTGCGGCCGCCGGTGCGCAAGCAGAAATGGGTGGGAGCTGATCGAGCCGAACACCACGGCTGAAAAGCAAGCCGAGCCGGAGAATTGGCAGGCGTCCAACCAAGCCGACAAGTCTTGCGAGCTGCGACAGCAACGCGCAAAGCCCGCCACCGAGTCCCAACCGCCGAGTGACACCGTTAGTCGTGCCGCCGCGCGAATGAAGAAACAATTATAAATACTGTTGGTCGTCAAAGTCTATGCCTATGCAAATACATGGAGAAACACTACTTCCGTATTGCACGTTTGGAAACAGGGTGTGCCCTGCTGAT
The DNA here is from genome assembly GCA_036346265.1 of Melocanna baccifera. NCBI lineage: Eukaryota > Viridiplantae > Streptophyta > Magnoliopsida > Poales > Poaceae > Melocanna > Melocanna baccifera. The sequence continues at coordinate 27,230,013 of CM070688.1, forward strand.
GGTATATTTAAATACTAACTCTAAAATATTTGAATACGATTTGTTTGATAATTTCACATCAGAGTATTTTTTGCTATATACTTTTTTTCTTATATAAATGGAGTATATACATACATACATATATACACATACACAGTGGCGAATGCACCGTGGGTGCTCGAGCACCCCCTCAGCCCCTCCTCCCGTCATGACACCCCCTCCTCGACTCCTCCCGTCATGACAGTGGTTGAAGAAGATACTACCGTGCCGGCCGGCCCAGAACAGAGGTTGAAGAACAGAAGAAGAGCGCAGTAAACAGCCCCAGCGCCCCAGCGGTGTCTTTTAAGGCCCAGCGCCCCAGCGGCCCAACCGGCCCAGTAAACAGTAGAGCGGATAAGGTCAGATCGAGGAATAGAGGAAGAACAACAATAGATCGGATTATCGGAACAGTAGAGGGAGGGACTGACTCACCAGTTGGCGACTCGGCGGCGTCGGCGCGGAGGCGGAGGGGGAGGGGAAGCCGGCACCCACGGAGGCTGGCGGGGGGAGCCGGGAGGCACCGAGGCGGTCGGCACGGTTCGCGCGGAGGCGGAGGGGGAGGGCCCGAGGGGGAGCCGGCGACGGCGGCGAGCCACGGAGGCGGAGGCCAGAGGGTGGAGGGGGAGGCCGGAGGCGGGAGGCGGAGGGGCCGAGGGGGAGACCGGAGGCGGGAGGCGGAGGGGCCGAGGCGGGAGGTGGAGGGGCCGAGGCGGGAGGCGGAGGGGCCGAGGCAGGAGGCCGGAGGCGGAGGGGCCGAGGGGGAGGCCGGAGGCGGAGGGGGAGGCGTCGGGCGCGGACGTCGGAGTGGGGAGTGCTGGAGCCTGGAGTGTGGAGTCTAAATCGGAGGCTCGGAGGAGTGATTACTGGTCCCTGCCCGGCATGGGGAGTTTGGCGTGGAGACTTAAATCGGCGGACGGGAGAGTCTTTGTCACTGCAATGGGACCGGGAGTCGTCCGGTACTTCAATTCGATACACGCCCACCGCGCGAGTTGTTTTAGTTGGTGGTATTTCTTTACTCCCCAGTACAGCACTACAGCATGTGAGTTTAGTTTGTTTAATAGTACATTAGCCATTAGTTGAGTAGTTGAGTAGATAATTCTTAGTTGAGTAGATAACAGGCTTTTGAATTTGAGACTGCTAGCAATTGTTTGATGCTTTGTCCGGATATACAGAAAGAACTCGCGAAATGTTGTGCACAGGAAGTCACACAGGTGATTAAGGATGAGATTGGAGATAGGAACTTCGCAGTGCTTATTGATGAATCCCGTGATTCATCAATAAAGGAGCAGATGTCCGTGATTGTGAGATTAGTTGTACTTAGTGGTATGTTTTTATTCCATTTTTAATGTTTATGAGCATTCACAATTTAATATTGTATCACTAAATTTGATATTTCTTATCTACAGATCGGACAGCCGACCTCCACCATCATCTGGTGCCTGGGAGTTGGCGCCGCTGCCGGATGGCCAGCTGTCGACACCGTCATCTACTTCCTGGGAGTTGCCATCGCCGTGATCTGGTGCTTGGGAGCTGCCGTTGCTATGTGTACCCGATGAGATAAGAATATGGATGATGGCTGGAAATGCTACTGTTTGTTTCGGTGGAATCCCGTCTAATGAGGATATGATTTGGATTGGGAGGAGGAAGTAGAACCCGTGACTGTTTTGATCTAATCTAGATCTGATCGAACGATGGCTAGGGAAGGAAGTACGTACTTCTAGTAATTCAATATCATTTATATATATAGGAAGATTATTCTATATAGCGTAAGTTATGTATGTACTCCTTTTATATATGGAAAAGTGTATATAGCAAAAACAAATGACTCTAATGGAATTTTTTCAACCAAGTCGCATTGGAGTATCGTAGAATTAGTATTTAAGTATATTGAAATTGATAAAAAGATATAAAATAGTTGTTTAAATTATATATTGAAAGTGAAAGTATATACTCTTAAAAGTAAGAAAAAGCTATATATATATATATATATATATATATATATATATATATATATATATATATATTATATAGCTTCCAAGCTGGGGTCGTACAACGTTATGGTCTGAAGAATACTATTTTGGCTCAAAGGTTCAAAACTTGGGTTCGTTTTTCCTAACCATTACATGTTAAAGATTTGTGCTAGCTGCTCATGCGTGTTAAACGCTCCTATCACACGCTCAAAGAAAAGGGCATGCTTCTTTTTCCTAACCATTCCTTTTAGCATCTCTAAACACTAGAGTAAGGGTAAAGTCAACCTTTAGGAAACATCAGGGATGGGTACTAGAACCATAGTTATTCAGGCCGGCTCTCCTGTACGTTTTCCTTCTGGAAGCGGAAGCTAGCATCCGCCATGCATCTCTCTCCTACCATTCACGCGAAACCTGGTATATTGGCTGGCTCGATCATGTGAAATTTTCGCAGGATCCTCTGCTTTTCTTCCTCCTTTTAACCGGAGGCTCAGTCGAAACGGCCCAATTGTCACTCGTACGAGCCGAGCCGAGCCGAGCCGATGGACTTTAGGTCAGCGGCGATAGCAGATCAGGACACTCGTCTGGTGACTCTCCTTTATAAATCCCCTCACCCACCGATCACACAAACCACCACCACTCCACGCGACGCGATCCGGCAAAGCAGAGACGCCAAGGCAAGGCAGTACTGTGAGACATTAGCGGCAAGCGCGCATCGATCGAGGCGGCGGCGGGGATGGGGGTGCTGCGGAGCACGCAGAGCATGGAGGCCGAGGTGGAGGAGATGCGTGCCGCGCTGCTCCACGGCGCGGCGGGGGCGGGGGCGGGGGCGGACGCGTGGAGGTCGGCCGGCGCGGTGAAGACGGCTGCCGTGGCCGAGGAGGGCGCGGCGGAGGCGCGCACCGTGTGCGTCACCGGGGGGATATCGTTCGTGGGATTCGCCGTCGTCGACCGGCTACTCCGTCACGGATACACCGTCCGCCTCGCCCTCGAGACGCAAGGTTAGTCCTCTTGACTCTTGAGCAATTGAGTTTTGAGTCTTTAACAAATGGGGAATTGGATGTTTTTCTTCACACTTCACATTGGATCGGCCACCGACAGTTGGTCACCGTCCCTGTTTTTGAAAATTGTTTCGACACAGTGGCAAATTTGAATGGCTGACTGGCCGCTTTCCTTCCTGCAATACAGTTAATTCACACGTATTGCTCTCTGGATTTAAGTTAGACAAGAGTATATTTGAGTACGGGTCCCTTCTCGTTCAAGATGTTCAGTAATTCAGTTCAATATTGTAAATCTAGAACTGAGAAGTTTTAATTTTGCGCGGGAAGTACCTAATTGCAGTTAAAAATCTGTAGAATCAATGGTTAGTTTGTTATTTGACATGCTCTCCTTTTTTAAAAAAAATATTCGGCAAAACCATGTTTTATTGTGAAGAAATCATTTCAGGACATTTATTAGCGCACGCCCATTTTCTTTTCAATTAGGTCACTAGTACGTAGTGAGGTGTCCAAATGTTGACTCGAACGTATGTGTTTTTCTACTAGAAAGATGGAACAATTGGTTGAATGTTGCATCACAGTTGGTCCACTGTATGACCACATCAACTTCAGTAGTTGATATTTCACCAATGCAGCATTCTTTTGGACCATTATGAGTTTTGCATAGCCTTACAATCAGTTCGACCAGTTCACTCTCTTCGGAAGCAAGAGGCTACTAAGTCATGCGTAAGGGATGTCCCCTTTTTCTCTCCTACCGCTACATACCCTTTCCCTGATTGATTGCTGGGAAAGCATAGGCTGCTAAACCGCTCATTCCATTTGTGTGGCGTAGGGTAAATTAGTCGGCAAATGGAGCACAAAGAAACTGCAATTTCCATGGCAGCATGATGTTTTTAAGGTAGCACTAGAGTATGTTTGGACGGTGGTATATACCAGTCAACTTTACTAGGGGTGGAAATGGATCGATGCCCTTATGACATTCCTATTTGTATTTTTTTAAAATGAATAAAAATTCGAATATTCTAGAATATGAATATGAATCGAATGTTGTAATGAATATGAATTCGGATTAAATATCTATTCAATTCGGTCGGATCCATATATCCTTGTAATTTATGTAATATGAAGATATTAATAATATATTATTCTCTTAGTCACACATAATCATTCTCATTTCACCTAAAGCAACATGAATTCACATTAAAATAAAAAAAACTTGTCCAACAAATTAGTCGTGTTGCAAATTTGCAATAAATACATATATTTCTTCGTTGAATACGAATACGAATAGTCTGAATAAAATAATATTTCGGATGGTAAAAGTCTATACCATATTCGCATCCATATTTTTTATACGAATTCGAATCCAAGTATGAAAAGGAGAGGAACTGTTAATTGGATGAAAAATATATATTGTATTTGTACCTTATCGAATACGGTAGTTAAATAATACGGATAATTCGTACCCATTTCCCACCCTAACTTTACCATGCTTACTGCTTAGTTAAACCAAGGTTGTATCAAGAAAATGAGTTAACAAAGTATTGGCCAATACAAGAAAGTTAACTACAATCCCCTTCTAACAAATATGAACCTTTATTGGGGACAATTAGGGAATAGGAATTGCATTACTGATAAGGTTGTCTTTTTCTTTAGCAGATAGCTTCACCTCATCTTATCACATTCTAGAATGGACCATTTGGACAATTAATTTGATACCGAAAGATTACTGATGCATCATGTCTTGTCCGTTGGCAGCTTGTCAGTTCTAAAGGAGTGTAGTGTGCCAATTAGGGAGGATGAGAAACCGTGGGCACAGGTTACTTACAGAGCCATTAATCAAAGAAAGATGTTTCGAAGAAATTGTTACAGAGCCATTAACCGTGTAGCATTACTTACTGAACTTAAGTAACAGCTGAATTTATCAATGTCTGGTTCACGGTTACTGGCAAATAGAAGTTATTTCTTCTGAAACTTGATGTCTCTGTTACTTTCTGTTGCTATGGCAGAGGATCTGGACAAGCTGCGGGAGATGGAAATGTTCGGTGAGAATGGCAGGGACGGGATCTGGACTGTGATGGCAAATGTGATGGACCCCGAGAGCTTGCACCGTGCTTTTGACGGCTGTGTTGGTGTATTCCACACCTCATCACTCGTGGATCCAGGGGGCATCTCCGGCTACACGGTGAGCTGCTCGACCAGTATTAACGTTCCTACAGTAGGTACTTATTTATCCCTGACCACAAAATCCATCATAAAAGAATCATCCGTGCAGAGGTAGGCCAGATAAGTTCGTCTGCTTATTTTACTTGTCTGCAGAAGAAAGATGCGGTTTTGATAGTGTCCTCACTCCTACGTCTCAACATGTGTGACACTCAAGCATTTGTCTGTCTTTTCAAGGAAGACAAGATGCACACATTATGGAATAGGTAGATGTCAACTTGATAAGCACTAATTAATTTATTAGGTACAATAGAAGGCGCTGATGTTCCAAAAATGTAAATTACTGAGAGAGAAAGGCACAAGTCACCTCATGAGTCACGGCTAAAAGACAACAGCCCAATCATAGTAAAACAGTTGGGTGTCATTAAAGAGATTAAAAATTCATGCCTAATAGTTAAAGTACACCTTGCGCTGGGTTATGTAAGTTAATAGCAGCCCATATCTTCTACTATATCACTGTTGCAAGCGACGGCGGAAGAAACGATGAAGTAAACAAGATCAATCGCAGAGAGACACAAGATTTAACGTGGAAAACCCTCCCAATGCGAGAGGGGAAAAACCACGGGCGTCAGCCAGCAACAATCTTCACTATATCGGGGTGAGGTTACAATCTTCACTATATCCGGCCCTAAGCCTCCGGCGACGGGTCTCCGCTACGCTCCGTCCAGAAGCTGGCCTATTTGATATATATAATTTGGATCACAAATCAACAATCACTATGTAAATTGTTATTGGTGATTGACATGGAACGGTCTTGCTGAAAACATTGAAGACACACAAAAAAAAGTTTTTCAGTTTGCTTTAAATGATCATCACACCCACTATGTCCGGCGAGGCCAGCGCAATACGCAAGCACAACAACTTTTTAGTTTCCATGGTCATTTGCGGTATGAACTATGAACTATATATGGAGGCACTCACCCCTCAATGATCCTATGAAATGGCTAGAGCCACACCATCCGTATTCCGTGCAGTATATTACTACTAGCTAGCTTATATAGTTTTTGTCCTTTCAGAGAGAGAGAGAGATTCAGTTCTTGTTTGAGTTTGCTATGTACAGGAATACTGACCAAGTAATCTATTATAGAACCATTGGTTGGCAGGGTGTTCACCTCTGATGTGAATCCTAGAATCAACCACTGATTTAAGAAGAGTTCTTCCTGATACCACCACAATTTTGATTTGATATTACAGAAGGCTTTGTGTAGCTGGAGTGCTTGACCTTTCAGATGTCATTTTCTGGAAAAAAATTCCACTTCATGTGACCAAAGCACATCGAATGGTCTGTAGTAACCATTGCAATAAGAGGTAACAATCCAGCCAGGTATTGTTCTTTTAGTCTGACAATACCTACTGCAGAAACAGTGGTGGTAGGTGTAAGCCTAGCAACTCCAAATATTCTTTTTTTAAAAAAACCGGCAACTCCAAATATTCACCTTAATTCTGGAGATAAGTTCAATACTGTAGTCCAAATGTAACCCCAAAATGATTTCAAGTGTTTTTTTATATTTTTATGCAAGTGTTCAATTGCAACCACCAAATTCACTCAGATTGGTATCGTGGAGCCTTCAATAGATCATGTCTGATGTTGCCACCCCTTACTTTAGTAGGCTCAACATAGATATGGATGTTGCTCTTGCTTTGTGCATGCCGCTCTTTATCTGTATCATTTATCTTGGCTTACACTTAAGAAAACATACGTGAGGAAACATCTTTTAGGTGTACCATACCAAACAATGTGATTCCAACCGGCAGTTTAGATTACTCATCATGCAAAGCATCTACCCTGAATATGTAGTTCACATGCTCTTTACCTGTATATATAACCTATGCTCCAGATGCTGCTGATTTGAACGAAGATATGAAAGGCATCCTATTGCTCTTTCGGTTTCAATTGTAAGCTCACCCAGTTGACAAACAGTATGAACATTTGAGCACTGCCTCTCCTTTTTCTATTGTAGTAGCTAACAGTGCCCTTGGCAGCTTTTTAAGCCGAGAATGAGTTGATCGAACTCATTGGTTAGGTAGTCTCTTGTCTTGTCTTTTTTGACATTCTCTGCCAAATCCATATTACTTTTGTATCTGAAAGTATCAATATAGATCTTCCAAAGTTAAGCATGCTGGATTTGCAGCATGCGCCGAAAAAACTTCCTTTGTATAAAATGTCAGATAAAATCTATCTTTACTTTGCAGTAGGCCAGTAGCCCATTGGTGTTGATGTGGTTTCCTTCCCTTTCATGTCTTCACAAACTTGACATTAGAGCAATAAAAACTTTATGATCAGGAGCCCGTAGTTCTAGAACAAATGTGTTGCTGATTTTTTTTGAACAAATCTTGCTGAATTTTCAATTTTATGATTCCTTTCAAAGAAGCAATTATGGAAGATAATATGTTTTGTGCCATGACTGCTAGTTGGGCAGTCACAATCAAATTATGTGAACATGGACCATGGCACTGAAATAAGCCAACCAAAGACATCATTTTGCAACTGGCTGATTAGAGAACCTGTAGTGCTGTAAATGGCATGAGGTTTGGGTCTGTTCTTTTCAGCTTCTCAAAACGACTTTTGGTTTTTGCTACAATACCTAACTTTCAAACAGAGTATTTTTTTAAGATGGAGTCTATAAGTTAATTATAGTACACGTTAAAAGCCCAATATCTGTACCATCCAAAATCGCAAGCGAGTATTTCTCTCTTCGTAATCTTTGTCACAAACAACTAAAATTCAAAAATTTCAGCCAAAAACCATAAACCGCAGCAAAAAAGAACAGACCCATATCTAGTAGTTGAACTGCACTTACTAGAGATAGTGGTTGACACGATTACTTTATACTCCACTAAGTCAAGTATTGTATTGTAATTATATTTCCTTAAAGGCAGTTTAATGATGTCTTCCAGTGCACCTTTTTTTTTTTGCTAAATTGAATAGATACCATAGCCCATTTTGTAAATAAAGTTCTCGACCAGTTTCTCCTGCCGGAACCTGGAATACCTCAATTTTTGTTCTGCACACAAATGCTTAAAATTGTGAAGATTTTTGTGTGTGAGAGAGGGGTTTCAAATTGTAAACTGATTTTATCCATTGAGTTAGCAACTTAAGGGCGTTCGTTTTAGCGATGGTTTTTGGCTGAAATTTCACTGTAGCTGATTTGGCTTTTTAGGCATAATTAAATTTAAAAAAATGTAAAAATAGAAAAACTATATTAGCCCATCACGAACAATGCAAAGGAACACGGAAAAAAAAAGAAAAATAGAAAAAAAAACTCAAAAAATCTAAACAAATTCAGAAAAAGATGAATTACTGAATAGTGAAAAAAAAATTGAAACTGAAAAAAAAGCTGAAACGAGTGGGGTAAGCCTTGTACCACGCTTACTACTATGTGTACAAATTTTTGTGTGTAAAGTACGTTCTAACTTTGAATGAATGGTGTAGATCAGGTGTAGCCTTGTAAGTGCTGCAGACAGAGTAGGGTTCCCCCCGAATCATATCCCAGATTTCGATTTGTACCTAGTAAGGCAGGCTAGGCAGCTCACCACTTGATCTGTGCACTGAATTGTGGTCTTGTAAGTTGTAAATACCTCTTGTTTTTACATCACACATTATCTGGGATTAGGTTGAAATGCCTGGCTTGCCTAAGTTTTTCAACGTCAATCTCAACAGAAACACATGGCAAGTTTGGAAGCCAAGGCAGCAGAGCAGATGGTTGAGGCGTGCGTAAGGACAGAGTCCGTGAGGAAGTGTGTATTCACCTCATCTCTACTGGCATGCGTGTGGAGGCAAAACTGTCCTCATCACCGCCGGTTTCCTACCACCATCGATGAGAACTGTTGGAGTGATGAGAGCTTCTGCCGTGATAACAAGGTGAGTAACAAGGAGAAAGCAAAGTTGCATGGCTATATCGAACAGCAATATTCCCCTTCGATGCAAGACTATGGCGCTTTATGGAAATGAGCTGTATTCTAATGATGGGACCCGAACGTTTTCAGCTGTGGTTTGCGCTTGGCAAGACTATGGCGGAAAAGGCGGCCTGGAGGGCTGCACGGGGCAGAGACCTGAAGCTTGTGACGATATGCCCCGCGCTGGTAACAGGGCCAGGATTCCGGCGACGAAACTCCACTCCATCCATCGCCTACCTCAAAGGTCTGTCTGGGCCACGCACTGTCTGCCCAGTACTGCTTGCCTGTCGGAGCTGTTCACCGTACCAGACTGATGGATTATTTCGTCTGCAGGAGCGCATGCCATGCTCGCGGGAGGCCTGCTCGCGACGGCGGACGTGGAGATGGTAGCGGAGGCGCACGTCCGCGTGTACGAGGCGATGAGCGGCACGGCCGGCGGGAGGTACATCTGCTACGACCACGTCGTCCGGCGCGCCGAGGAGTTCGCGGAGCTGGAGCGGCAGCTGGGGCTCCCGCGCAGGGCGCTCGTGCAGCGCGGCCCCGACGACCGGGCGGCGCCGTTCGAGCTCTGCAACCGGAAGCTGGCGAGGCTGGTGTCCCCGCGGAGGAGGTGCACCTACGACGCCTACTACCCCGTCGCGTACGACTAGAGGTCCGGCGAGTTAAGGGCTCGTGGGAGGGTCGGGAGGGAGGGAGCGAGAGGGTCTTGTACAGAGTAATAAAGCTAGCTAGAGAGAATTTTGTACAGTCTAACAATCGAAATCCCCGGCCGAAGACGCGGCACACGGGAAGATAGCGGGAGAAGCACACAAAGTGCGAAACCACGTAATACATACCGAGTGTTTTAATGGGTGGAACTGGTTGTTAACTGAAGTTTTTGGTTTCTAGCTGGAATAAAATAATAATCGAAAGAAATGGCTACTGTAACAAAATTTAATGAGGGAGACAATGAAGGCTGACCGACCGATGGCTTTTGAAAGCGATTTAGAAAAGTCATTTTTAAAAATAGTTTGAAAAAACAGTATTTTAAAAGCAGCTCAAAGAAATCGCTTTTAAAAGTCGATAAGTCGAAATCAACTCCTGGCTTGTCGAACAGAAGAGCCAAAGCCGGTTGAACCGACGGCGCAAGTCGCGGCTCGTCCGGGGCCACGAGCCCACGGGTGGAAACACGCACGGCCCGGCCGTCACGAAAGCTGACCCCCACCGTGCACGTGTTTGGGCTGTTTCAGCAGGCGCGGCAAACGAGGGGATGCACCACTGCTCCCCTGCCTGCGCGCGCGCGTAGCCAATTCGTCGAGCGGATTGCGGGCGCGGCCGTAGCGATGGGGATTGGGGGGGCGCTCGGCGTTCGGCCGTCGTGTATCGGCGGACGATGAGATGATGCAGCGACGCGCGCAGCGGGGCCTGGAGTTGGGCAGTGGGTGGGATCGATCCCGCGTTCCCCGCCTCCGCCCCTTTGCGCACCCTACCCTGGCCCTCTCCCATCGTCCACCGGCGCGCACCGCGGCTCCTCCTCCGCGGACGAATTCGCAACCAGTTAGCGGTTGGCCTCCTCTCCCGCTCCAATCATTCTACACTGTTTGGCTGGCTAGTCTTCCCTTAAACACAGGTCGATGATAGCTGGGGATTCGATCTATCCCCATTCCCCCAGCAGTGGCAGCATCTCAACAAGTTTGTACTATGCTGCTACTATTAATTTGCCCACGTATCATGATGATGCAGAATTATGGTTCTATGTCTCTCCCCTTTTAAGTATCTCATACGACGCATGCATCATACATCACTGGAAAGTGGAAACACTGCACGGACACCATCCCATATCATCAAGTTCCTATATTTCCTTCCAAAAAGGAAGCTTGGCACATGCCCATGGCAACCATATCCTCACAACAGCTGCATATACCCACACCACACGGCGATTGTGCGAAAGGGGTCGGAAGAATCACGGCGACCGCCTTAACTGATGAGCACCAAGAGTATGGAGTTCCCCGGATCACGGTACTTGCACTCGTTCAGAGAGTTTCAACATAGATCATGATCTGACTGTACGCTGTTCCCGGCTGGTTTGCCAATCTGCAAACAAGATATGGCAGGGATGGTGGGGGTGTAAAGCTCCCCGAAAGCTTGCCAGCAGAAGGGGCTGTACAGGTGGTACTGCGGCACTATCAGGGGTTTGAGCTGTATTCCAGTAAGAGTGATCTCTGAACAAGGCGAGCTGTCGCTGCACGCCAAGTGGGCAGACTTAATCGTGAAAGTGCCCCTGATGTTCTCATACTGGACACCTGAAACCGCCACCGCTGATGTTTGGTTTCTGCAGGTTGCTCTGTCACAATAAAACTGGTCTATCATGATAGGTGTTTGAACTTCTGACACTTGTATGTTTGAGAATCTTATGCCTTTAACCAGCCCTGAACCACCCTGCATTGACAACTCGGTGTGTTTAGCCCTGTAAATACGATGGTCCTTGCTGGATGAATAGCGTTGGGTAGTCAGATTATGCTTACCTGCCAAGTCTTGATTCTGACACCAGTCATTGTTTTGAACATGTTGACATCTCTGACAGTGACGTTAGAGACACATGCTTTTGTGTTGTACCTCCCGAGGCCACCAATGCTGATCCCATGGCCTGGTCCACAGTTCACATTATGAATGTTTATGTCGCTGCAGCCTGTCTGGATGGAAACACAGTCATCACCTGCATTGCACAAGGGAAAGATTTCATGTTAAAATTTTATTTCTCTCTTTTTTCTTTATAGAGAAATGATTATACTGTTCTGGAGTAGATTCCAAAAGTCAATACTTCGGGTGCTTCTACTAGTGTTTTTCAGCTTACTCCCTTAGTCCCGAATCTTGTCCTTTTTACTAGTAAATGTACCGAACAGAGGAATTGGCTTTTGTTTATTCTATGCAATTAGCTAAAGTGACTGATTAGCAGACTAGGTCTTTATATCTACCTAGTACATGAGGTGGCTTCTGGACTAAATTTTTTGTTAATGTATTCCATGAGTGCAAAGGTTGTGTGTATTGGCTAAGTACTTTTAATCGAGTTTTATGAGGATCATTACCGCAAGCCAGGTTAGTGTGGTGAATGTTGACATCTTTGGAGTTTTGCAGGTGTATTCCATCAGTGTTGGGACTATTCTCAGGGGAAGAGATGGTTATGTCATGAACCATGACTCCTTGACAGCTGTCGAACTTGAGATGACACTGTGAGCTGTTGACGATGCTGATACCAGTTACTGTGACATTGGAACTACCATAAAACCTCAACGCCTGCATCAGAGTACGCAACCATACCTGTTTAGTTTGTTTTGGTATGCAATACCAATATGTTCAAGTGCTGCAATAATAATCTGCTTACCGTAGGTTTAATCTGTGGCATCTTCTCCAGCTCCACATTATACTGTTGGAAAGCATCCAAGGTAAGCAATTAAATTTGTCTACTTTTGACTTGTCTATAAGTAGGATGTTGTTAGATGATCAGGCCTTACTGCATCAACATCATCATCATCTGGATCTGAATAGGTCCACCATTCTTGCCCCCTACCATTTATGACACCACTGCCTTGAATTGCTATTCCATTTAGTTTCGTGAACTCAAGCCATTGAAGCAAACCAGAACCCCATGCTCTTGCACTCGTTTGAGCTAAGATAGTTCCATCCAGCTACAAAATGAAAACACAACATTGAATACCAGCATTTCTTCTTTAGTTTGTTCTCCTGTTTGACTATCTTTTTTTTGGCATAATTACCACACTGAACGGAATGTGGGCGGGGGATCTGGATTGGATAGACTATATAGCTTTTATTTTGATTTCCCATCTTTCGACAAACAAATATAATCCATTTCCTGAAGCTTTTTAGATGTTTTATTGAACACCGAAAACAGTACAAGTGTATTGCAGTATAACACTATTGGACCATAATAGAAAATATTCAGCAAGTTTTAGTCACAACCTCCAAGTAAATTTCTTGGTTGAGTTGAAACTGGTCTACGTCTAGAAGTTGGTAGGTGTGCAAAGGGTGTAAAACTACAGCTATGTCCTTTTATGACTAAAACTGTGGTGCATAGTATATATTAGTTTCTTTCAGGTAATGGATATATAGTTTCCTTCAAGTAATGGAATACTTATTTATAGTGATGATCATGTTTATTTAGGATTAGGAGTAGAATTACCTGGAATAGAATGTTTGGTTTACAGTAAGGCCCAGAAAATGAGATTGGGCCAACAACGAACTCGAGTTCAGATGGTACGAGAACCGTAGATGCCTCCACCTTGCACGCTGCTGCCCATGCTGCTTCAAAAGCCTGTATATATAGACAATAATTAAGTTCAACCTTATTGGGAAAGGACACTGCACTGGGTCATCATAGCATGAATGGTGAGCCCAACTGTACAGCTCAGATCCCAATGCAGTCCGAAGTTTCTTTTACTGTGCACTATGTGGTTATCGTCAGCATTAGTGAGAGAGATAAAGAAAACATATTTTTACTTTATAGAAGTCCATGATTATGTTGCTAGTGGAATTAAAGGATAATTTCTCAGGTGAGAGCAATGAATATAATTAAATTTAAATATCCTTGGTTCTCTTTAAAAAAAAGGACACCGCAAGAACTGACAATGAGAATCAATAGCTCTATACTGAATTCGAGGTTTGTCATATTCTTTGGGAATCACAAGAGTACAGTTGTTAGGTTATCTTATTTCTGGCACATGAAAGAAGTCTTACAAGAACCATGTAAAGTTTGCAATCTTGTGAACCACTCATCTACATGATGAGTAAGGACATATGTACTCCTAGACCTCAAAGAAATACTCTATCCAGCGTGATGTGTAAGGACATATGCCTTTACGGAAATGCAGCCAATCATGTGAGAAAAGAACAATCTAAACACAAAGACGTAATCAAGTTTGTGGCATCATATGCACTTGTCCTGTCATGTGAAATTCCAACTCTCAAGAACATATGACGTGTAACAGTTTTCAAAGGCCAATACACGGGGAAAATCATGTGGACTTTTTTCAAATAAAAAACAGTAATTTTGGCAAGCACGTCCTTGCAGAATGCTAACTTTAAAATGTATGATAGTAGTGAAGAAAATCATCTGTGTATGCTTTAAGGACGCCTTCTGCACAACATGCAGTCAATCTGAAAGAATGGAATTAGATGACATCCATTTGAAATTAAATTCCAAGACACGTGGCATGCTAATACCAGATATTACAATGGTAATGACATGTTCTGCAGATGAGCCTAAAGACGAGGTAGACACTGAACAGAAACTAATTCAGAATGTATGATTCAGGTGACAATGCTTTTTAGTTGGAAGCAGACATTTTGAGAAGCAGTGCTGGCTACCTGAGTATCATCTGTAACTCCATCACCCTGGCCTCCAAAATCAACCACGTTGAAGACTGTCTCCTGTGATGGTGGTGGTGGTGGTGGTGGTGGTGGCAGCAGAGGCGGGGGCGGAGATGGCGGCGCATAACCATTTCCAACACTTGGTGTTGGCATTGTTGGACTCTGATGCCCTTTGCCCTGGACAGGGCTTTCGCTCGGGCTGACAGGCACGTTCGGGCTTGGCTGGTATGGATTCTGATATCCTTTCCTATATTGCCTGTGGGAATCGCCATTCTTCCCTTTTCCTTTTCTTCTCATCATAGAGGTGGAGGGTACCTTGTTTTGCCTCCAATGCCTGCCACTTCTTGCATCACAGACGCCAGCGCTGCAGCACAGAACAAGCAAGACAAGGAGAGGCAGAAGGGTGAGCCCTTTTAGCCGAAGCTTCATCTTTGTGTTTGTTACTTTGTATCTATCTCCTGTTTGGAGAGAGTGGTGTCTGTATGTGTTTGGAAGAAAGGCAGGGGATAGAGTAGTGGCTTTGAGGGAAAGAGAAGGGGGTTTAAATAACGAGCTTCATGGTCATATTTGCTTCCTTAATGTTGGAACGAAGAAATGGAAGGGTGGGGCATTGCAGCTTTGGGACCCCAACTCACTGGCATGTTTGGGAAGCATGAACTGCACTCTTGCAACTACACATAGCTTAAGGTGTCGTCTGATCGTTTTTTACTTTTGTGCATCACCATCACAATTTTATCCTTCGTTGTTTCCTTTTCTTTTTGTGAGAATTGGTTGCGGAGGAATTACCCTCCTCGAGGCTTGGCCCTCCCCACTTGCCATAATTAAGAAAAACTAGACAATGTAGCTTATCTGTACTTCTGTACTAATGGTTCACGGGGAAGCGGCATGTCTTTGTACCTATTCGAGTCATGTGCCACTGGTTTAGTGCAAGACACGACGAGCCAGGTGATTAAACGGGCTCCTTGCTTCGTAGTTTCCAGTTAGTTTTCTATTGGCAAACTACTCTTGGAGCAGAATATCATGCAGGTTCAGAAAATATTTATCTATCTGTGGGGGGACAGGGCTTTTTTTCAGTCTGGGAAATAACCCGTGAATCTCTTTATTGTTACTCCTGGTGGCTTCTGATATCCCTCGTACCCTCGGATGCAGGTAATTCCAGGCTAGGCTGCATATAAAATTTATAGAACAATTTTGCTGTTCTACTGACTGTACATTTTACTTGTGAGCTCACTTTATGATTGCAAAAACCAAACGCAGATATGTGAGTGGCTAGCGAGAGAAGGGCCCCAACGCAAAAGCCTAATCAACCACCTACCTTCTGTTGGACTCTTAGGGCAAATTGGTAATTTTTTAATTTGATAAAAGGAGAAATGATGGATCTTACTTGTCAGTGGGATAAAAGAAAGATAGAGTCAAAGCCCTCACAAACGTGCGCAGTGTGGAAGCAGTGCGGGAGAGTTTGGACCGTCGATGGAAAGTTTGAACCATCCGAACTCGCACCAAAGAGTTCAAACCGTTTGATGGAAAGTTTGGACTGTTTGAACTCGCACCGAAAGGTCGGATTGTCCGAACTTGCACCTGAGAGTTCGGATCGTCCGATGGAAAGTTCGGACCATCTGAACTCGCATCCGAAGGGATAAGAGGGAGGAGACTACCTAGTCTCCTCACCGTCCGAACTCGCATCCGAAAGGATAAGAGGGAGGAGACTAGAGCGGCGCCTCACTTGGATCTGGACTTTGTCTCGGCGGGCGATTTGTGCAGCGAATGGGGAGGCGGCGACTGGAGAGGCGGCAGCCCCCTGCCTCCTATATTTGGCACCATCTCCTCCTCCGTGGGTATCTGATCTTCGGATCTCGCATTTCCTTCTCTTTAGCTTTCTTCCTTGTTGTTCTTGAGTGCACTTAGCCGGGTGTTCTCTGGTAGTCCTGTACGGCATCTCTGACCCTCGACTTCACCTTCGGTTTGCTGTAGTGTGAAGGCCGATATTATATCTCCGTCAACCTTCGGCTTCTTGCTCGACAAAGCGAGTTGTTTAGTTTTCTGGGATAGTACCTTGAGGCGTGCCTTGCTCTGATTTCTTCTCGGTGGTTTTGAGTACCACTGGTGTTGTGAGTATTGCAACATTCTTTTTTACTTTGCTACTGTTCTTTACGGATATCTGTTTTTGAAGAAAGTGTAAAGTGATTTTGTGGGCTAATAATAAATGCTCTGTTATGAAATGACATATTTATGAGATTATGTATGAATGAGAGGGTATATTGATCTTGTGGCTAGCTTTGCTATTGAGTTTGTTCTGATCATTGAATCGGTTGTACTTGATATTATATCAGTTCAAGAATTAGCTTTCAATTGATTCAGCTGTAGTCGATTTTTGTTGCTTTGTTATAATCAATATTTTTCAGTCTATTAGAAGGTTAGATTGATTATAACATTCAATTGGAATGTTCAGCAATATTTGTTCATGGTCCAATGATCTCTTTTAATAGAAAGTTTGACTTAGAGCTTAAGATCTAATTTACAACTGTCATATATAATCAAGATTAATATTTATTATGGTGGATATGGCCAAGAATAAATCTTGTACAACTAGCCTTCTTAGAGCATGTTATAACATTCAAAATATTAACATGTTAACTTTGGTCATACATGTTATATTCATTTTGTTATCAGCATTTAGTTGGTACGATTTAATTTGTCCACATGTATGTATACTGATTTTAGACTTTTACATGATATATTTGTTAGGCATATGTTTTAATTTGGATGGCTTAGAATATTCATATGCTTATATGATAGTCAAGTCATTTATATGCATTTTACATTATGATTATGTTTTTAGTGAATATACTAAAATTATATATAAATAAATATTTATACCACAGTATTTACGACTCAGTCGCCACCCTCCAGAATCTCCGATCGCCATCCATCACCCACCGGACCCACCCGTGCCCTCTTCCACGGGCCTGCTTCTGATGATCCTCCTCCTCTTCCCTTGGCTAGAACAGCTGGTCAGCAGCGGTAGTAGAGTTCAACCTGCTGCCCGCTTGGAATCCGTCTGCCACATTTTCCTTTCCCGGCCCCCAAAACCGTTGAGAACGAACTCGCGAGTACTTCCTCCGAGTCGACCTGACAAGAGTCAAGGTTCCAACCAAGCAGCTCTGTTCCATGTGCCACAACCTCGTCAATTATACGCGTAGTGGCAACAAGCAACACCCATATGGCAAGGGATTTGCGCTCAACAACCACCTATTCTCCTGTACCCGAATCGTTTGGACACACATGCATTGTCTGCAGTGAATTGGTGACTTGACGTCGCTCGCGTTCACGGGCTGCTGCTTCCTGCCAGATCGGCCCGATTCGCCTTGCGCTACAGTGGCTGTCCCTTCTCCCTCCTCAGCATTACAGCCCGCTCAGGTAGGATGAATTTTAGCAGCTTATAATTGATTTTATACTGTAACTGATTTATTTTACACTGTAACTAATAATAATTTATTTAATATAACTAATTTAAAAAATTTTAAAATAGAAAAAACAGATTGACCTATCACAGATAATGTAAACGAATAAAAAAAGAGAAAAATAAAAAAAATTAAGACAATCCCTCCGGCCGAATTATTATTCTTCATTAGATTAAACTGTCCATTTGCAAGGGCTGCTCGATCGAGACAACACGAATTCTTGTCAGTGCAGTCGCAATCTGACAAGCACGTGAGAACCGGTGTTAGCCGCCGAGCGCGGCGGCAGTGCAGGCGGTGTCTCCCTCCGGGCAAGTTGCACCGGCGAAGCAACGAATTTGGCGGCACAGATGGGATGGACGGCACGGGACCTTGTTCCCAAGCCACTGGGAAATTATTTGTACACCTCTGGTGGCCGGTGCCCGATGGCGCCTCGCGCCCGTGATGGCAACGGCCGAGCAGTTCGCCACATGTGGCCGTGCCCTGCGATACGATGCGACGCGAGGGCATATTGGGCTGGATTTGTAACTAGGCTTCAGCCTTCCACAAGTAGAGTCGGGTAGGATTGGACCTCAAGGTATGTTCCAGTGCGCCAATGTCACACGCACTGGGCCCAACTCTTTCAAGATTTCTTTCGTGTTTTTTCTGCATGCCGACGTCCGATTCCGAGATTCTGAACTGCTCCTGCGTTGCTTCGGATTAAATTTTTGAATTTTATCACGTCATAAGGTAGAACCGATGCCGCTGAGTTGTTGAACCGTCTCGGCCATTGTTGCATTTGCTTTGTGTTTTATGCAAGCATTGTGTTCGCTATGTTGCTCGAGCTATGACCCTGTTACCTTATGGCTTTGTGTTTTATGCAACCATTGTTGCACTCGCTATGGTGCTCGACTAAAGTTCAAACGAAAGACATCGCACACGATTCAACTTAAGAAGAAAAATACTCTCCTCATTTGTTGAGACTAGTTTGATCAGCTAAATTTGACGATCAGACAAAATACCTGAGGCTACAGTTCTACTGTGCTACACATGCGTAGTCCCGCCGCGTGCAACCGTACAAAACACCCCAAAAACGTTGCAGCGCCACCGGTACAGTGCCCCCACCTATCTAGTTGTACTGGAACAGGCTAGTCGGCTCCGGCCAGACCGAGAACGCCGTCGCCGGTGCCGGCGCCGGCGTAACGACGTTGAGCCCCCACGCGAGGAACGGCGCTTCGGCGTCGGCGTCGCCGCACGGCTGCGCCTCCTCCCCGTACGACACGGCGCGGGGCGCTTTCGGCGCTAGCCCGTGCGCACGCTGCGCGCTGTAGCCGCACCCGGCGCCGCCGCTCTCCGCCGTTGCCGCCGCGCGCCGCTCCTCCTTCTTGAACCTGATGCCACAGGCGTTGCACAGAGACTGCACCAACACACATGTACAGGCAAAAGTCACGAAACGACAAAGACTCCAAGAGCAGACATGGACTGTGCGGTGGTGTTAAACGCAACAATGCCAGTGATCGACACGACGCGCTTGTTGGCTCAGGCTGTTATCACATGACAGGTGACATTGTGATGGCAGGATGTCACGGTCACATATTGGCTTGTTCTCCCCTAATTAATCTTTGGTAATGCTCGTCTCAAAAAAAAACTTTGGTAATGCAATTAACACGCATTCTATTGTGCTATTGTTAAGAAATTAAATCTGTAACTAATGGCTGAGCAAATCTAAAATTTAGCAAAAATTAATGCATGCAGTGCTGTTGCAGCAAGAACACGAAGAGCAAGTGAGCATGCGTGTATACCTTGGGTCCGCGAGGGCCGTTCCTCCAGAGCGGCGTCGACGTGGTGCCGCAGTTGGCGCAGCGGCGATCCAGCTTGCCAGCTTGCCCGACGCTCCCAACGCCGGCCGCAACCAGCTTGCCCTGCTGGCAATAGTAGGATTCGGCGGCGGTGTCCGACGAAACGGTGGTTGACACCGACGGATACGCGAGCGCCCCGTGCTTGGTCTCCGGCTCGGCCCGGCGCGACGACGGCGTCCCGAGCGAGAGCGTGCAGTCCACAGAGCCCGTGGACGACGACGAGGCGGGGGAAGGAGACGTTGTGATAGTGCTGTGGTCGTCGCAGGCTTCCTCCACCGGCGGCCGGCCTTTGGGGAAGAAGAGAGAGAAGTTGGACATCATGGCGGGGCTAGTGACGTTTCCGCTGTAATGGCGAAGCATGGTGCGTCGCAAAGCCACAAGTGCTAGCTCCTATTAAAAGCGAAGCGTCGAGGCAGAAAGAGCTGGCATGGTAGTGGTGGGACAGTGGGAGTAGGAGTGCAGGCTGTGCAGCTAAGCTAGGTAGGCAGCTAGGATATATAGGATCTGGCTCACCGTACAAAGGTTGATTTGCGTGAGAGATGGAGTAGATTGCTACTTGGGATTAAAATGACTGCTGGTGCTGGCTAACAAGACGCTCGTTTGCTTTTGGCCCGTGTGTCATTGTTTTTTATTTAAAAATTTTAAAATTCTATTGGAGAGTTATTTATGTGTGATTTTAGTTAATATAAATAAAATTAAAATAATATATACTATAGTTCATTTATAGATTCTATTTTAATAATTATATATTTTAAAAAAAATCTAATATAGAAATCAAACTTTGCCCAAAAACGAGCCATTAGATAATCCTCCGATACGGCGGCTGCATGGACTAGCTAGAGCCAGCTAGGTGTAGGATAATTTTTTTTCTTATTCTTTATATTATCTATAATGATATAATTTTTTAAATATAATTATGTAAAAAATTTACAATAACTATAATAAATTTTTAATCATTGCAGTAAAAAAAATAAAAACTCAAGTTTAAGTTCTTTAGCACTGTCAAAAGATTGTGCGAAACATAGGTTTATAAGTCCTTTATAGCACTGTCAAAAAGATTGTGCAGGTGTAGTGTAGGCGCGTGACATATATAGGATAGCAACGACGAGTGGCTGTTCCGGCCTTGTACATCATGGTAACAAGACCGGAGATTGGAGTGCAAGGGGGAGAGCTTGGTCTGCAGTCCGTCCAACCAACGTCACGTCGTTCGGCCACCACCACCCCCACCCCCGCCCCCCCCAGCTCACTGACAGACGGCCCGAGACGACGCGAGTAGGTACGCATCATCGACAGGGCGCAGGAAAGCTACTCATCACCGACTCGAGTAGTAGTAGTCTGCGGCTGGCGTCGCAACTGCGAGCGGTCAAAAGCTGGCGCATGTGACCCGTGGAACAGTCTCCCATGCATGCACGCATATCCTTGCTCGCATTGGCGCGCGGATCACGAGGCGTTGGGCTGGATAGCGCCGCGCGTTGTTGCCATGCCACCGGAACACCTACCCCGCGTTGAGGAGCGTGCAACGTGATACTCCTCCATCCATGTCCTGCGTGCCTAGCTAGCCCACTGGCCTGCTCCATCCACCTCTGCAGATCGATCGACACCGTCTCAGACCTAAGCTGCTGATCAGGTAACGTCACACTATTGGTACATAATGATACATGTTGGTGCGTGTCACGCGACCAAACCTGCCCTGCCCTCCCGCGCCCGCACGTAGCTGGGTTCGTTGCGACCGATCGATCAATGCAAACTGTGCGAGCGATCACGGATTAATCACGTGTGATTTTGTCTTTATTTTCTCTTCTTCGACGCAATAATTAACTACTCCCTGGGTGCAGTAGCCGTACTTTTTTTTATTGTTTTTGGAGAAGGCTGCTGTCGTCGTATGATTAGAAACCAAAGAAAGCATCAAAACGTTGAAAAGATCGAAGGAGGAAACGAGATAGTAAAATGCAGCAGGGGTGAAAGCAAAAGGGATTGGAAACGGAAGGCTAGAGCAGCAGGATTACAGATTTGCAGCTATGCTTGACCCCGTTAGCTTCAAAAGAGGCGAACCAAACATTGCGAATGTCCAGTCCAAAGCGCAGTACACCAGTCGGTCTCTCTCTCTCTCTCTCTACGGCTTTTCATGTACACCGATTGGCGCTCTGGTAGTAGTACATCATGGACACACTCCGCTACTACGGGCCCTACTAGAACGATCGATTTCTTCGGACATTAGATTGTGTCCGTGAAAATGGGTTACTATTACAACTTAATCACTTGGTTCAGTTAAACCACACAATTAGGTCACCACCCTGAAGCAGGAGTACATACTGCCTATACCACTACTCTAGTAAATGGCAAAGATTAGTGGACCCCACAAGGTCGGCCACAATTAACAACTAGCTAGCTAGTTTAGTGATCTCAAACTTGAAACTCACGTGGACTTGCACGTGTGATGGCAAAACATTCAGCTATTCTATCGATTAAGGGTATTTCTAGTAATTCTACTTTACCTTCACTTCAGTAAATTTCTATATAAAAAAAAGGAAGGTGAGAAAAGAGATTATCACTTTATGCAAGAGATAACCTATGCACATAAACCAATGAAAATGGTAATGAAGTTTGAAGGGGAAATATGATAAAAATAATATAAAATAGTTAGAAAAATTAACTTTAAAGATGAACTATTGGAGATGTTATTTTTAGATAAGATAAAACCTTCTAGAGATGATCTTAAGAGATAAACTATTATATATAATATAAATTGATTACTGATTAAATAGTACAACTTGGTGCGCATTGTTCCCATCTGGAGAAGTACAAATGTACAATGCATCAGAGAAAACAATAAACAATTGGTTCGCATAAGGAGATTTGTTCAAAAGGTTTTCGACTAAGGTCATATACAATATTATGATATTAGCTGTCCATAAATTTTACCATATAAAACATGAGCTGATATGAAGGAGAGAAAGAAAGAGCATAGATAATTAGGCTATTTATTATACGGTAATCGACTGTAATACGATATACAAGACATATGTGTCATGGAAAAGCTATCTAAAAAGGCATATAGAAATATAACAAAATATATAAGTCGTCTTTAGTATTATTTATAAATAATATAAAAAATATTATAGATAATAATTTTCTATATATTGTACGTACCTAAAAGGCCTCGAGATTGCTTTAAGAATGCTTTTACGCGCTAAGCACGAGGGATGTATAAGAGAGCAGCATCTTTTGAGATGGTTAGCGGCATGCAGTTGCAGTTACCTCTTTGTACCCTAGCTCTGCACGCAACGCAACATCTGAACTTATAAGTACTATCAACGAACGTATGGTACGAGCCAGTGACCTCACAACAATGCATAAAGAAAACATTTACAGCAGACATGATATAACATAATAGGCAGCTGCTCTTCCTGTTGAATTCCAGAGAAAAAGAAAGAAGGATATTAGTGTCTGATCTAATGCATGCGAATATGCATCATGCTCTCCACATATATTTGTCGGCGCTAGCTGCTGTCATGAATCCTTTTTTTCCCCTGGAGGGAGCATCAATGCTCAATTAGGAGTAGCTTAACTAGCTCCCGGTGATCCGAGCATAATCAACCACAGAAGATCCGGGCAGGCCCTGGTAGAGTGCTAGTCACCTTGAGAACTGAGACCTGCTGATTCCTCCTTTCCTTGACCATGGTGTGTGTCGGCACCAACCACCGATGCTCATGCTCGCTGCATGCATGCTATCCAACGCCACGCTATCCAGCCGGCTGGTCCTCGCCACGTCACCATCACTCGACCAACCATCCGACGTGGATAAACTCGAGTGGCCCACGTCAGCGTCTTCCACTAGTCCACTCAGGTAGTAGTAGGCCACGTACGTAGCGCGCGTGGGAGCTCGGCGTTCGAGGCAGCTGTCGTGGCTTTGCATACAACGATCGAGCTCGGTGTTCGGCGACCACCGCCTGCGTCTGCACATCGAGCCAGGGATGGGCCTGCACTGCAGGCTATCTGCCAGGATCTTTGACCGGCTTCTCGGCCTTCACGTACTTGATTTGGACCGCGTCATCGGGAGCCGTCCAAATGGACCGAGCCGAGGCCCAAGCGCCGAGGGGAATTCACGAGTCTTGACCCACGGTTCGGCCCAGCCCATGGACATCATGATCTCCGACGAAATTGGAGACGAGCCGTCTCCACACTGTAGCGTGGATCGGGTGGGGTGGGCGATGCAAGCTGGTAGGATGGTGAACTGGGTACAAGTGCAAAGGCAATCGCTGGACATCGACGAGGACGGAACGGTCATGAGTTTCTGGGTGCCCAAAGACAAAGTACCACCCATGAAGAGGACCGGTCCACGGGGTTCCAGGCGGGGTGCATCGCGACGTACGGTGCCGCGGAAGCTCGGAGTGGAGCGGTGCACGGTGGTGGGGTTCAGCTACGGCGGGTTCGTCGCGTTCAAGATGGCCGAGGCGCACCTGCGCCTGGTCCCCGTCGCCGCCAGGACCGACGCCGTCGTGGAGGCCATGCTGGGGAGGCTCGGCGCCAGGACGCTCGTCGAGCTGCTGCTGCCGGAGTCGGTCGAACGGCTCTAGTCGCTCTTCTCCGAGGGCATCTACGGGTCTGTTTTTTTTTTACTGCGGTTTATGACTTTTGGTTGAAATTTTTGAATTTTAGCTGTTTACGACAGATTACGAAGAGAGATACCCGCTTGCGATTTTAGATGGTATAGATATTGGACTTTTAACGTATACTATAATTAACTTATAGACTGTATCTTAAAAAAAATACTCCGTTTAAAAGTTATATACTGTAATAAAAATCAAAAATTGTTTTGAGAAACTGAAAAGAACATGTCCTATGTGACGATGTGGCTTCCCGGCCGGACGCCACATATATACTGCTCATTTAAACCATATCTTTATTGTACGTTGTGCATGAGATGAATAGTCGTATACAGATGCATGCTTGCGTGCTGGTGATGTTTACCGACCGAAAGGAGAGAGCTGAGCTACTGGAAAACCTGGTGATCAGGTCCCTGTTTTTCCGCAGGTTTTGTTGCGTTACTACTCACTCCACTTGATCCCAATTGTGTCAACGGTATCATGGTCTGGAAGTGTGACATCTTATCTCTCTGATTTATGACCCCAAAATTCAATTCCTATCAACTATAAATTGAATTAATTATTCATGTATATTGTCCTCTATGATATTATAAGGATTTGAATATACAACATATAAGTTGTGAACCAATTTATCGTGGTTACGAGATTAAACAGTAGAAAGAGAGATGGGCTTCGAGGGTCCAAAGAAGTTTCACCTAAACTTAAGTTTTGGGGAACAAGTGAGAATGGTAGCTCCATGTATTGATGTTTGGATATAAGTGTTCTAACCTCTAAATAGGGCTCAAGGGGTCTATTTATAGCTTCCATGGGATTGCCAGATTACATATACATCCTTACAAAGGTCTTACAACACAAGGGCATATAGGTCCTTTCCCCAGTGACGCTTGCAAGCCCGATCCACTCGACCGAGGTTAATCTTGCGGCCGTGGGTGCCAATGGGACTAGATCCAACAGCCCGTGGACAGGGTCCTCTATAGCTCCTGTCTACGAGGCTGATTGCGAAGCACAGTGAAGGTCACTCCTACATTAGTCTCTCATGGATGAGGACTCGCAACACCAGGCTGAACCCATGCTTCCTGTCAAAAACTAGTATTCGTGGTATTTTCCGGAGTGGGCTTTCCACAGCCTACCCTCCTAGGATAAAGTCAGATCCCTCGCATCAGTTATGCCCAAACCACCTTAATCCTTTCATCAAACAAACATGCCCCAATTGAGCTTGCTAAATGGTATTTAAAATCATAATTATTTCACAAATGAGTTTAATCAGAACAAGTCTATCACCATAGGACATTGAATCTACATCTCTGACTGGCTTGATCACCACAAGCGTGGCACCCTGTATCCTCGTCCCATTGGAGAGCCCCAACATCGCGTGTGTACCAAAGCTTCATGTTGTAGGTGGGCTGAAGGACCATGTGAGAAGGTCTAGTATAATGTTGTGATGAACCATTGTAAATTTTATAGAGTGTTCACTTGATTTTGCAAAGATATTATCTTATCTGGACTGTTTTCTATTTTCTACAGAAATTGAGAATTTTGGGATATGAGTCATGGATGGAGTTTGGGTGACTTGGATCATTGCATTAATATTGCATGATACATGTTTTGGCTGACATGGGTCAAGTTATAAAGAACTTATATCCGAAAATGATTTCTTTATCTTTGGATATGCAGTAACGCTTGGAGTTACCATGGTTGACAGCAAGAATCGGGACTAGCTTAGAGAGGAGCCGAAGCCCAGAATAATTAAGGATGCTAGGTGAGATAGTGAGCTTGAACATGGCACAAGAAAGATAGAAAATATTGAAGGTGAGTTTGAACGGTAGATTTGTATCATGTAGTTTAGTCGGTCCAAGTGATGTGTGGTTCGGTGGAACCAGAGCGAGAGAGACTTACTGACGCGTGGAAAGTCAATGATGAATCTATACGTGATAAGCATAACAATTGCTTGCAATAGAACATGATGACTGGGTCAACAAGAGGTATTTTGATAGTTTGGCTAAAATATCAGAAACCATCTTAGATCAAAACTGTAATGCCTACCCTCCCTGGATAAAGTCAGATCCCTTGCATTAGTTATGCCCAAACTACCTTAATCTTTTTGACAAACATGCCCCAATCGAGCTTGCTAAATAGTATTTAAAATCATAATGATTTCACAAATGAGTTTAATCAGAACAAGTCTATCACCATAGGACATTAAATCTACCTCTCCAATCGGCTTGATCACCACAAGCGTGGCACCCTGGATCCTCGTCCCATCGAAGAGCCCTAGCATCGTGCGTGTACCAAAGCTTCATGTTGCAGGTGGGCTGAAGGACCATGTGAGAAGGTCTAGTATAATATTGTGATGAACCATTGCAAGTTTTATGGAGTGTTCATTCGATTTTACAAAGATATTATCTTATATGGACTATTTTCTGTTTTGGACAGAAATTGAGAATTTTGGGATTTCAATCATGGATGGAGTTTAGGTGACCTGAGTCATTGCATTAAGGTTGCATGATGCATATTTTGGCTAACATGGGTCAAGTTATGAAGAATTTATATCCGAAAATGATTTCTTTGTCTTTGGTGTGCAAGGATGCTTGGAGTTACCATGGTCGACAGCGAGGATCGAGGCTACGCTTAGGGAGGAGCCGAGGCCCAGAACAATCAAGAATGCCAGGTGAGATGGTGAGCTCGAACATGACACGAGAAAGGTAGAAAATGTTGAAGGTGAGTTTGAACGGCGAATTTGCACCATGTAGTTTAGTCGGTCCAAGTGAGGCGTAGTTCGGTGGAACCAGAGCTGGGAGAGACTTGCTGGCGTGTGGCAAACGAATGGTGAACTTACACGTGGCAAGTATAACAATTGCTTACAACAGAAGATGATGATTGGGTCAACGAGAGATATTTTGGTAGTTTAACTAAAATATCAGAAACCACCTTGGATTAAAATCGAAACCCGTGGGCGGCGGCGTGTTGGAGAGCAGTTTAGGTCAAGGTCTGGCTGGTTTGATCGAGACGGATCAAGACAAAGGACATAGTGGATTTGAGATTATACACTTTAAAAAGCGTGCATAAGTGACATGTGAGAGTTCAAACCCGTGTGTATATGGGGTTAATGGATTTTTCCTTATTGTGCTAAATAGATAGTATCCATTATAGGTTATAGATGACTGGTTATCCATCTATAAAAGGGGATTAGGATGGAGATATGTGATTATCCATCCAAACCATCTCCCTTGTGCTCTCATGTCTAGGGTTAGGGTTTGAGAGTTGAGTGTGTTGTGTGCTCTCTGTTCTCTAAGGTGGAGTGACTGTAAAACAATCCATCTCAAGTAAATAATACATTAATCTTTGATCAACTCTATGGATCCATTTTGTGTTGATTGATTTGCTCTTGATTTGGTTAGTTTTGTTATCTCCTCTTCCCCTTTCTTAATCTTGCTATGCTAAGGATGTGTAAGAGATGGATATAACCTCTGGTAATCTATTTTCACCTATCTAGACACTTTGATAACAAGTTTATCAAGAAAATTCGATTTTTCTTAATTTGGCTTCAAAGTGTGATTTCTTGATCCAAGATATTTTTACATGATTTATTTTGTGTTCTTATTTGCTAGGACATGTAAAAATACATCTAAACTCATCTTAATCATCATCTATCCACGAGTAAATTGTATTTACCGATTTTGGTTTTAGCTCAGTTTTGAAGCAACTTTCCTTCAAACTAAAAAAGATCTTAACTTTGGCCATAATTTTCATGATCATTTCTTGGCATAGGTTCTTGATAGCTTAGAAAAGATTTCTTCAAAATTTTATGTGATTTAGATCTTTGAATTAAAAGTTTCATCAATTTTTGGATTTGAAATAGTGTTAAAAATATTATTTATTTGCCTGATTTTATTGTTGCAGCTATTAGACCACCCTTCAAGTACCGATTAGACTGTTGTTTCTATGCTGGTTAGATCGTCGAGAAGTACCGATTAGACTGTTGTTTCTATGCTGGTTAGATCGTCGAGAAGTGGTTGCTTTGAGGTTTAGTATTTTTGAGCTATTTGGTTTGAGTTTTGGATAAAAATTCTATTTTCTACAACTTTATAGTTGTGTGAGAATAGAATCTTGAATACTTAAGGTAAATTTTCAACAAGACACTATTTACCCTCTCTGTTACCATCCGGTTCTACATGGGCACTTGCATGTGGTTGTCGGCGACAGACACGACCAATGGCTTGTCCCTAAACTCCCTAAGTTGGTCCCACCCCATGCACAGCGTGCCCTGCCCGTGTGTGTCCATGAGCACCACATGCTCTAGGGTTGGGTGACCCTAGACGATGTCGCGGAGTAGGTAGTTCCTGATGGGCGCGGCGATGAGCAAGTTGATGGTCCACACCACGCACAGCTTGAGCCTGTCTTTGGTGTAGAAAGACTCAGGTATGCTCCCATTGTTATCCCCTGGCAAGGCCTCATGCTCTCCGGCTGTCGAGGCCGCGTGCACATGGGATGCAGCCGAGTCTACCCTAGTGCGCATGCGGCCTAGGGTACAGAGAGACGGCGGGATGTGGGGAATGAAGATGTAACTGTGGTTTACATATAGATATTTATATAAAATAATCTAAAATACTCTCTTAAAAATTTGGTTTGAAAAACAAAAGTGTATAGTGGCCTGTCACTTTTCTACCGCCACTTTTCTTGCAAGCCATGAGGAAGAGCGCGCGAGGAGCAATCAGGACTCACCGGACAGTGAAATTGAGCAGTGCCCGCCGCCGCCACCCTTGCTGCGCACGAAGGCTGGGAGGGGGGGAGATGGCGGTAGATGAACTCCCATGCGCTGCCGCTGGATCAAATTATTGCCGGTGCTAGGGAGTGAAGTATTAGTATTAAACTAGAAATTCACAACGATTGATTTGCCATTGCTAGCTCCTAGCTCTAAATTATTACATATTAGCAGTAGCACTTGCTTTAGAATTTAGACTAGGCTGAAATACATTACTCTCATCGCCTAAAATGAACTCGGACGTCGCCAGCGGTGCTGACGACAACGTACGGCTGGGTGCATGGCGAGGCCATGTTGGAGTCCGGCCGGCGCCTCGACATCTAAAATGGAGGATGCAGCAGAGGTGCTTTGGGTGGTACAGCGAAAATGCGAGCGATGGGATGCCTGCCTGAGAGGGAGGCCGGGGAGGATGGGATCGAAGAGCTTGAGCTCGACGAAGAGGGCAATGGGCGGTGGCGTCGTACTCGTACCGCACATGGAGACACGGACTCTTGGCTGGTTGAGGGTACACGGGGCCCGGCAGGCAGCGAGGGTGGGAGGAGTCAAGAGGAGAGGTGGCAGCCACACAAGTGAGTTGACTACTCAACCTTGTTTGTCCATATGCTGGCCGTTCATAGGTATCATGTCCCTAATCCTCAGCTGCCATTTTTGCTCTGTTTTGAGGCCGGCTTTTGTTTTAGCTTAAATTATTTTGGTATGCGTGTTATATATCGTTTGAAAGCTTATAGACCCTATTCTCTAAAACATAAGATGTTACTACATTTAGGTTCTTGTCTACAAAGTTATGTGTGTTTTAATTGACACTTGTAGTCAGATTGTCTGGGATATATGCATGTTAAAACTGAACGGTGGCTCATTGTGACCTCAACACTGGAGCCTACATATAACAGAAGTGACAACCTCAGCAATATATTTGCTCAAAATTTATTATTCTGCATTACATCCTCGTTATTCCATCGGACATAGCTGCTGAATGAAATCAACAAATTGCTCTCGTGCACACTCACATGCAAAGGTTCAGTGTCTCTTGCTACTACATTCTCTCATACGCACACGAAAGCATAATACAAATCCAAGCAAAACATGGTTGCATGATTACAGAGCTCGAACCTCAAGGGCAACTCGAACGCTCATGGAACCAAATCTGTTGCCAATTGGCGCATGTCGAGCTCAACCAAAGACTAAGTCGTTCTGAAACATCGATCGTAATCCGTGCCGTTTGACCTGCACTTGTGGGCTTCAGCGGAAAGAAAATGCAATTTCCTCGAGTGTTCTTCCCTTGGTCTCCGGCACGCACAAGCACACAAAAATGAGGGTACCGGTACACACCGCAGCATAGATAGCGAAGGTTCCTGATCAAAAGAAGACGATTCATGGTGAGATCTAATCTCACAAGAAAAAGGGCATTCTTTGCGAGAGCGAGCGAGAGACTAACCTCCATTGCTCCAGCTTAGCATCAAGCTCGCAGTCATCGTAATGACCCACGCTGTCAACCAGTTCGCAAGGGTTGCAACACTTCCAGCAAGGCTCTTAATATTAACCGGAAGAATCTGATGGTACACAAGGTAAATACATTAATTTTCCCAACTAAATTTAGAAATAAATGTTCTCCATGCCTTTCATTACACATGTACATTGGGACAGCTAGATAGGCTTTGCACTGTCATTTGCTAATTACAAATCTAGCGAAGAACCACTAAATGAGGTAATTGCAGTCATTAGTGACAGGTACAGTTATGGATAAATAATCTGGCAAGAAAAAACAATGCAGTTTCCTGTGTATTTTAAAGCAGCAACTAGTTAACCAATCACAAGAGTGACTGCACTATTTCACTCATTTCAGAAAGGTGTTCAGACTTGGGAGGAGGCTGTGGACTTTGGGTTGCAGTGTCGCTAGATAAACAGAAACCATGGAAGAAATTCAGAACTAGGAACAACTGTGGCAAGTGACAGTCATAACAATTACACATAAAGACAATATAGATGTAACAACTGAACTTAAACTCTGTTTAATGTTAGCAATGAGGAAGAGCAAACTATACCTCAGACATTATGATCCATGGAATGGCTCCCAAGCCAAGAGAAAATGAAATCACGAATGCCTGGAGTAGCAAAAGAAAAGGCATTAAACCAGCTTCTCTCAACAAGAAAACCAGAAGTATATAGAGCTGCAACTAACCACAAGTCCAGCCAGTGAAAGCATACTCATTACGGAGTATAAATGAGAACCATCAGTTATGTTGTCCTGTTTCAAAATTGACACTAAAATATTTCACAAAAGGGTGATAATTTCATGAAACTCAAGTAATATTGATTAATCTAAACTAGACAATTAGAGTACTACAAACCATTACATAGAGTACAAAATAACTTTATTAAGTGACAGTACCTTCACAAAAAATGACAAAGAAACAATGACAAGAGTAATGGTCATCCCTGTCGTAGAGACCTGAAAAAACAACTGAATGAACATAACAGATATTTTCTTCAAAATATGCGGGTGAAATAGACACTTGTGTTGCAACTAACAATCAGAAGTAGCCGTCGACCAGCTTTGTCAGTCAACCAGGTTGTTATTCCAGTAGCAATCACCTAACAATGATTAGATTTTGTTAGGTATGCAATACCAAGCCCACATTTGTACAAAGTTGATACGTGCAACATGGATAGAAAAATATACCTGAACAGCCCCCAAACCACATGTTGCTAGATTACTGTTTGTAAGACCTGTCCACAAAGAGAATTTTGTAAGACATCAGACTTGACAGAGTTCTAAGCTATCATCGTTTGTTGGGGTATTAAAGTACAGTATTGTGATAGGAGCTTCATGCAAGCATAAATCTAAATCACATACAAATAGGGTAGCTTTGCAGTTGCCACAAGAGTTCCAAATACAAAAAATCCAAATCAAACTGGCATAGATAAGCAGCATGCTTAGTAATAATTGATTTTAGCATTTGGATCAATCAGATATTCACATTTATACTGCAGAGTTCTGAAATATTCAAATGCATGCTTAGTAAACAAAGCCTCATCATCTCCTGCAGAACATACCAGCAGCTTTGAAGATACTTGCAGCATAAAATAGAATGCCATTGACACCACTTAGCTGCTGCAGTACAAGGAGACCAATTCCTATCTAAAGAAATAAGACCAATAAGCAAAAAAGGGGAACATTAATGTGTCAAAGCAAAGAATTTAATAGCAAGCTACCAACCATGAGAGGAACACTATATCTCTTATGCCTAATATCTGCAAATCGTATGGTTGTCCTCCTCCTCGATGATGCAACTGATCTCTGCGTAGACAAAGTGTAAAAATATATAATTCACATTTCCTCATGATTTTGCTGCACAAATAAGATAAAATCACCACCAGTCCATATCACTTGAGAGCAATACATTGACAGGTGTAACATAAAGCATAAATTGTCAACAATGCATGCATATCACTTGATAGTAACAAAATTGAGGCCTATTACTACTGGTTACCTTTATTTCATTCACTTCTGCTGTGATGTCGGTATCAAATCCTCGCAGGACTTGCAGCGAAGATTCAAAATCCTCCGTCTTTCCCATTTTTGCCTGATACAACAATTGTTCGATTTATATCCTGCTGTTAACATTAACACAAGATAAAGCAACATATCAGAACACTTACCAGCCACCTTGGTGATTCGGGGATAAAGAACAATCCAGGTATCAGGATTGAGCAAGGTAAAATGCCTAAGAAATGTGAAAGTAACAGAAAAGAGTTAGGACAATGTCTTGTATCAACGAACCTAGCAGGCTAGCAGATTAGCCAAACTGATTTGGACCAGTGGCACATTTTCTATCATAGTAAACCAGCAGATGAACATAATTGTACACACTAATATGTCCATCTTACCAAGAACGGCAAGAATTCTCCAGGGAACAAACATGCCTAACAAGTAGGCGAGCAATATACCAATTGTAACAGAGAGCTGCAAAACAAATTATGAACAGGGCTAAAACTTATAAACAAATGCACAGAGCAGAAGACAGATTATGCATAAATCAAGTGTTATTGTTTATTATAAAAATATGACCTGATTGACTGAACCAAGAGCTCCTCTCATGTTCTGTGGAGCAATTTCTGCTATATAAACTGGCACCTGAGACCATGAAACAAAAGTTTCAATCAGAAAACTAACATTCGGCATGAAAATATCAAAGCGTAAGCAACTAACATGCCCCTTCCAAATTTTTTTTGATATTATTGAACAGTGGACGCCCAATCTGGAAAGCTTAAAACAAGAAGAGCTATGCACGAGTTGAAATGATACCTAGCTATGTTATATCATGCAAGGTAAAAACACTAAAGTTCAATATCATTCATGATAACATAAAATTCCCAACTTCAACATCCGGTATGTGAGAAAGTTCCAAATCACAACTCAGCTGCACAACCATAAGGTGGCATGGTATCAAATATTTGCATTTCACTTCCTCTTATAGGTTAATTAACTTTAATCCCTTTTGACATAGAAAAAAACATGTGGTTTTTGTTCTTTTCTGTATGGGGACTAAACAGAGGAGCTAGTTTGCTTTTATGGGTTTTCTTGTATAATCATGAATATTGTTAAAATTATGTTTAGGCTAAGGGAAATTCTCATATATCATATTAATATCACACGTGTATTTCCTTAATGTCACAGAAGAGGAAATACCTATTTTCACTTGTCATTTGGTTGACTTTTGTGATATCAGGCTATGTGGCTTACTATGCTTCCAGTACAGTCTACTGCTTTATTTCCCATGTGTTGGGACTGTTGTTCTGTATGAACGTTTAAAGATACATTCTTTATGGAAAGTGGGATTTTTGTAATGTTGGAAAAAAATATCACAACATCATAATTTGTTATCGTCATTTGATCTCAAGGTACCAATTTTACATTATGTGGATGATAAATTCGTTTACTGAGGGAGGAGAAAAGGGCTGCAGACCGTGTAGGATATTACACCGACTCCAAATCCTTCCAGTAACCGACCCATAAACAAAAAGGAGGAATCCTGGACAAACCAATTCAGAAGTAAATTAAACAGACACAGGACATGTTGCATTGAACAAAGCAAACCAAATGCACGAGCATGGAAATAACAACGGCAAACAAGCCTTACTTTTGCAAATGAAATTGCGAGCCACCCAATGATGTTTGGGATTGCGGCTATCATCAGAGACTGCAAGACCAACAAAGAAGACAGCATCAATGGGTGTACTAGTGAATCTCGTTTCATCTGAAAACGTACCACGAGCAGATCCTCTAGGCTGTCACCACCAAAGATCATTTCACGCTCTCCTACTAACGTGGACACGCAAAACATGATCCGGTATTCCGGTTTCTCCTCTCAGTCTCTCACATTACGCAGGCAGAACAGAAACCGCACAATTGTCGTGATCTAAGACAAGACGAAGGGCCAGCAAAGTCTCACCCCCTTGCGGCCGATGTACTCGGCGATCTGCCCGCTGGCGATGGCGCCCAGCATCGCCCCGACGTTCGACAGCGACCCGAACACCGAGAACTGCAGCGCGACCAAAGCAAAGCAAATCCAAACAACGTTAAGCTAAGCACGACAGGCGATGCACCATTCAGAAATGGTGAGACACTTAAGGAAGCGGCCGGAACACCTCACCTCAGAGAGGGAGAGCCCGAGGTCGGAGATGATGGCGTCCTGGGTGGGCGAGGAGTAGCCGCAGGTGAAGCCGAATTGGATGGGGCCGAGCGCGACGATGAGCGTGCAGAGCACGGCGGAGACGGAGCCGTCGCGGAGGGAGTAGGCGGAGGAGCCGAGGCGCTCCATGAGGCTGGACTGCCTCGAGCCCATCCCCCCCGCCGCTGACATCTTGTACCAGCTCCCCGTGTGCAGGAGCGGCTTCCGCAGGTCCGACGCCGACGAGGACGACCGCCCGCCATCCTCGCCGCCGCTCTCCTCCCGGAAGCTCATCGCGCCGCCGTGCTGCCTTCCGGCGTGGATCGGATTTGCTTCCTCGCTCTGCCGCGTGGATGCGATTTCGTGTGTCTCTCACCAAGTTTGATTGGGGAGGGAAAGAGAGGAGAGCGATGGTACTCGAATTTTCCGGTCAGTTTCTTTTTTGGGCTTTTCTCTTTCTTTGTAAGGAAATCTGATGAGCTGGACATAGAGGAGAGCCTGACACTCCCCTTTTTGCGCTTCTATATTTTGGTTCTCCTCCTTATCCAACCACTGCAACTTACGGGTCTGACTATTCAAACAGATCTACATGGTGTCGAAGAAATGGATTAATTCCTACTAAATACTATCATATGGCATTTAATGCCTGTTTCCTCCGGGAATGTGACGAGATTATTCAGTGTTTGATTGGAGGAAAGAAAGTGATATCTACTTATTACTAAAAGTTAACGATAAGTATTGTAGAGTCACCTAGAAAAAAGGGAAATAACTAGAGATTAGCTTTTAAAAGAACAAAACACCCGGTCTTTAATCCTACAAAACTTATTATAGTAAACAAACTAGAACCACTGGATCCTACGCAGTTGTACCCTTGGATTCCTACGCGTACAAAACACGTCTCGCAATCAAACTCGCACGTATTAATTATGCCAAGAGCGTGGGGCATGTCCAACTCCGTTTAGATCTCCGTTGATGTCGTACAATAGCCGTACCAACACCGACCGAACTCTACACAGGAAAGGACGAGCGAGCCATCTCTCTCTCTTCGATGTTAACCCAATACACCCATACAAACTTATCTTTCCCTTCCCCTCATGTCATGTGCGCCCGCCTCCGCCTCCTCGCCGCGTCGACAGGTCGCCGACGCTACTGAAGAAGCAGCACAAGGAAACAACGAGGAAGAGGAAATGGATGCGTACTGTGAGTGCGTGCAACACCAGCGAGATGTTGCGCCTCCTCACACCGCCGCCCCCATACACAGCCACTAAAACGGGAGCGGGAGGAGGAATAGGCTGCGGCCAGGGAGGAGGCGCCGGCTGGGCCTAGGCGAGAGGGAGGAGGCGCTAGCACTCCAGTCTCCAGGAGAAGAAGCGTCGGGAGGAAGCGCTGAGAATAGAGAACGGCATTCAAGCGAGTGGTGTTTGGAAGGGTTAGTGCGGTCGTGTACAGAAGACGGAGGAAACAGCACAAAAACAAAAGACAGAGACAGCGAAGTGAAGCAATGTGTCACGGTTGGTGGACGCAGTTCATAGGATAAGAACACAGGTGACACATGCTGTACAAAAACAAAAGACTTACACAATCCTCAAACAGACACTTGCAGTGTGCACACAACATTAAGGCATATATACATGCGTATTATTTACAAATTAGGTTATATATATTATAATACTCCGGAATACAATAAAAAATATTCAAAACCCGTACGTACCTAAATTTGAAATCAAAATGAGATGAAAAAAATAGCAATTTAAATTGTACATAATTTGTGGGTTATTTTCGGTTTATTAATTATGTCTTATATCTTCACTCAACAAACAAACGTGACGGTTTTTCCAACACCTTTTACGAACAGTTTATACAGACAACCTTTTCAAAGCAACTTATCGCCATACTAGCATAAATAAATAAGAATAAAAAATCAATGTGAAGCGAACCGACATGATTCTAAAACTCGGGAAAAATAATTATATGAAAATTAGCAATTACAAAAGTGGGATTCATGGGCAAGATTGATAGGACCATTATGGGAAATTATGATTTATGACTCACAATGACAAAGGCCAAATGGAGTTTTGAAACCATTTATTTTTCAAAATACTAAATCACATATATTATATGTATTATGCAAATCCATTAAATATACTTTAAGAATGATGTTCGCAAAAGTATTAGTATTTTGCTATGCATGTATTTTGGGAATAAAATTTTAGTTATATGTGACAAGTATTACAAAATAAAATTAGTATTTTCTCTCTTATAATAAATAATATTAAAATACCACATATGGAGTTCCACAACGAACTATTTAAAAAAAACAAATTCATTACAGAAGATGCCTGCGTAAGTGCACGGGCTACCTTGCTAGTTCTTTTAATTCTGGGATGTTAATATGCAAGCATATGCAACCTTGGACAATGGTGGACATGTGGACTCAATTTATTATATGTTTCAAGAAAGCCATTCAAAAAAAGTTTGTGAAAACAAGCTTAAGACAATATCTCCAACTTTTAGGTACATATAACATATGTTCCGATATTTGTTGCATCCATGTTTGATGCTCTTTTTTTAACATGCAATTTATATATAAAAGAGAAAATCACATTCAATGTATTATACACCCCGTGACATCATGATGCAGACCATAGATGTCTGATATTGTCATATCTAACCATGCTATGACATCCACTGAAACAAATATCAAAGAATCCCTTTGGATGCAATGATTTCACAAGAACTATAAAAAATCGGGGTGAGGAAGGGCGTGCAGCTGCTGTATGGACTAGAGGACGTGCCCCGGCCGTGGCAGATGGAGAAGCTGTGTGAGCGGTGGCGCCCGTACCGCTCAGTCGGGGCGTGGCACATGTGGCGGCTCAGTGAGTCCAAGGCGCCGCAGCCGGCACCGGCCATCCCTGTTGGACCACCTGCGCTGCCTGGGCCTGCCGAGGAGCTCATGCTCCAGCAGCGGCAGCAGCCGAGTGTCATCCAAATGATCGATCGGCTTCAGATGCTTCCAGGGATGGGGCGAATTCGGTATCAATTCTGCATTTCTGCTCATTAGTTCTTGATATTAGATGGATGGTTACTCCGTGAATCCGTTGCTTGCTTTGTAGTTCTTGGCGGAGAAGGCGGGATGGTAGCATTGGAAATGGGGATCTGGGGGAAACCATTTAATCAATCAATTGGCTTTGTGTTAGGAGTTCGTGGAGATCGGGCTGGCCGTTCTTTAGATCATGCAAAAATCATTGGTAGTATTTAAGAATCTCCCCTTCGGAGTTGTGCCATGCTTGTAGTTTGTCTAAAATAAATTCATTTAAAGCATGGCAAACATAAGAAGCTCTCTTCTGAGGGTATTTTCTGGCACTGCAATGTTGATTACCTAGTGAGAAAATGTTATCATCATTTGCATCTGAAAACCCATCATCCAAGCTGGTTGTGCAATTGGCATCAGGAATTCATTATATCCATCGCTGTTCAGATGCCCAAGAGTTAGAGATATTGAGGTTTCCTTCAATGCTCTCAAATCACCAACGGTTCACATATCCACACACTAATGGCATACATTATGTCTTTATGGTGTGTATCAGGTAGATAAGACTCAATGGTCAATGGGGCATAGGGATGGCAAGATGAGCTCACAATTAGAACGCCACTAATTTCTCATCCTATTGCTTAAAACTACCATACTGCACTTAGCTGTGGAGAAAGTGGTCTTTTATATGGTGGTCAGCTTGTCATATTATAAAACCAAGAGAAGCGTTGTGTTGATGGAAGATTTAGTTCGTGAGGGAACGGCGATTGCCTTTTATTTTGTGCAGCTTTGATTGAAACTAGTGGATCTAGCGAATGCTCTATACTTCATACAGCTAATGCAAAATGGTGTGAAGCTGGTATGTAGGAAGTTTGGGAAGATCAGCCAGAAGAATGTTAAATAATCCGTATTCTAAAAGAGGAAGAATTATGGGAATTGAAATATTTCTTTTGGGGGTTCTGTTCTTGACTATTTCTTTGTCGAATGCTTCAATTCCCATAATTCTTGATGCAGTTTCGACTACCGCATTTTATTCAGTGTACCCTTGTCGTGGTCAAGATTAATGCTGTTTGATCTCTCAATGTATCGATGCTGTGATTTTTGTGAGGGTAAGCTAACATAGATTGTGTGATCAAGTTAAAAATATGATGTTTGGTGTTTAATGAGAAAGAATAAGTTGCTTTAGATATCATCAATGGTCAGTTTGCCATAAAAAAAGACGTTTCAATGTACTGTGTGATGCACCCTGACAGTTAACAAGGGTGGAGATAAGATCAGAAAAAGGTTCAAGTTCTTTTGTCTACCTGAGAACAGCTGACCTTATGTCTGCATCTGTTCCAAAATCATATGATGCAAGGAAAGCATCTATTATGGTGCTGGCACGCTAGGAATGAGTGTCTTTTTCTCCCCGGTTGTTCTGTTTTTTCCATATATAGAACAGGCGATTCAGGCATACTGCAAAAGCAGCTGTTAACTTGGTGTATGATGTAAAGAGAGGTCGATGTGTTCAACGCTCTCATTTCTCAGCTAGTACATTTTGAGAAAACCTCAGCCAGTACATTTTCTGCTACCTCTCTCGTGCCGTTTGATGTAAGCAGCTGCAGACTTATTTTTTTGGCTTTTGGTTTCTCCAAAAGTCAAAACAAATGGAACGTTTTTTTGAAACGGATTCTTCAAATGGCTTTTTAAGTTTTAAAATTTACGCACTGTCTGTATTGAATTTTAAAAAATACAAATAAAAATAACCAATCGTAGTCTAAAAGAACAGGGTCATACTGGCTGTCCCCGCTGGCCGCCGCCCCGAGAGCGACTCCTTATCCACCGTTGCTGTCGTCGTATGTTCCTGCAGACCAAACACCAAATAGCATTGTGCCGTCGTCGTCAGGTGACCCTGCACGGCCGGAGCCTTCCGGCTGTGCCAGCTAGAGATACGTCTACAGGCCAGGATATGCCGTATCATTACTTCTTCCCCCCCACAAAATACTCGGAACAGATACCGAATTCCACGGCCCATGTTTGTCTTACAGTTTGATCCATCCCTCCATTATTCTCCGGTTACCTCGGCATCAACGGATTCATACGGCACCTAATGGCGATGTGGCAAAAATAAGTAGCAAGGGATATGCTCTCAGATATTCACCATCCCTCGGGTAGACCCAAGGAGAAAAAAACAAGCACATTTTGCCTCGTTATCGGCAGCGTCAATCGGTACTTTGCTTTCATCCACGTCGACAACATATTGTTTGCAGGAGACTGCGCCTCAACTTGCTCAATATTGCAAACTAGTGATCGAAGAAGTGCGCTTTTGCAGAGTCCGACATTCTGTAGTAGAGAACGGGATTCAGACGGACTCAGGGGTCGACGACCAGCTCTACAAATAGCACTGCATTACTGAGTAACTACAGAAAGATTCAATTGCTAGCTAGCTACTTTGATAAGCTGAAGCAAGCATCACGGCCATGTCCACCGAGAACTACGACCCGTGCTACCCCGACCAGCCGGTGGTGGACAAGTACCTCCCCGTATGGGCCAAACTGCCGGCTTTCGGCTCCAAACCGGCCTTCGTCTGGGCCAACGACGACACGGCCGCCGCCGCCATGTCGTACACTTCACTGACATACTCCCAGCTCGACTCCGCGGTCGAATGCATGGCGTCCAACCTCCTCGGAACGCTCCGCCGAGCCGACACCGTCCTCGTGCTCGCCTCGCCGGGCCTCCGCCTCGTCAAGCTCCTCTTCGCGTGCCAGCGCGCGGGCCTCACAGCGGTGCCCGTCATACCACCCGACCCGTCCAGGTCCGGCCCGGCGCAAGCTCACCTTCTGCGCGCCGTGTCGCAGACAAGGCCGAGGGCGGCCGTGGCCGACGCGTGCTACATCGGCGCCGTGATGAGATCGTCTGCTGTCGTCGGAGCATCCCACCGTCTCGCTGCCATGCTGAGGAGCCTGCACTGGCTGTCCGTCGACGAGCTGGTGCAAGGAGGCGCTATTGGGCCGAGCGTGGCGGGATACAAGGGCTGTAGGCCAGACGAGGCGTACCTTATCCAGTACACCTCCGGTGCGACGGGAGTGCCGAAGCCCGTGGTGGTCACCGCGGGCTCGGCGGCCCACAACGTGCGGGCCGCGAGGAAGGCCTACGATCTGCACCCCGGCAGCGTCGTCGTGTCGTGGCTGCCGCAGTACCACGACTGCGGCCTCATGTTCCTCCTCCTCACCGTCGTCGCCGGGGCCACGTGCGTGCTGGCCTCCCCCGACGCCTTCGTCCGACGCCCGCGCCTCTGGCTCGAGCTCATCGCCGAGTTCAAGGCGACATGCACGCCTGTGCCGTCGTTCGCCCTGCCGCTAGTGCTTAGACGCGGCCGCTCGGCGCACGGACGGCGGCAGCCGCTTGAGCTCGGGAGCCTGCGGAACCTGATCCTGATAAACGAGCCAATCTACAAGTCGTGCATCGACGAGTTCGTCGAGGAGTTCCGCCGCGACGGGCTGCATGCCACGTCCATCTCGCCGTCCTACGGCCTCGCCGAGAACTGCACGTTCGTGTCCACTGCGTGGCGGAGCCGGTGCTTGGACCTCCCGTCGTACAAGAAACTCCTACCGTCGGCCAGGCTGTCGTCCGTGGCCGACGAGGGACCGGAGATCGAGATCGTCGTGGTGGACGAGCAGACCGGCGAGCCGGTGGGGGACGGCATGGAGGGGGAGATATGGGTGTCCTCGCCGAGCAACGCGTCGGGATACCTCGGCCACCCGACGGCGAGTCGCGAGGTGTTCTGCGCGAGGGTGCCGGGGAGGATCGGCTCGTGCTTCGTGCGCACTGGCGACCGTGGCGTGGTCAAGGGAGCAGAGCGGTATCTTTACGTCGTTGGCCGGAGCACCGACGTCATCGCGCTCGACGACGGCCAGCGCCGCGTGCACGCGCACTACATTGAAACGGCGGCTTTCGGCAGCGCGCCGGATCGCCTGAGAGGCGGCTGCATTGCCGCTTTCACCGCGCTGGCGTCGTCATCTTCGCACGTGGTCGTCGTTGCGGAGCTGCAGAAGGGAAGCGGCGGTGATCACAGGGGTCTCTGCGAGGGCATAAGGGGAGCAGTGTGGGAAGAGGAAGGTGTCAATGTTGGTTGGGTTGTGTTGGTCGAGAGCGGCGTGGTGCCGAAGACGACGTCAGGGAAGCTGCGTCGTGGGGTAGCGAGGGAGAAGCTGCTCGCCGGAAAGGTTCAAGTGGTCTTCGAAGCACGGTACGACGGTGCTGAGGGCTCGGTGCGGTGGGTAGGAGATGAAGAGAAGGAGACGGTGGAGAAGTCTGCAGCGAGTTGGATGGCAGGAGAGGGCGGGGAGTCTGCCATGGCCACGGCCTTTGGGAGCCTGGGTCGCCGTCTTCGCTTGAAGTCATTTCTTTGAGGGAAATTTCGCTGTATGACAACATAAAGCGCCGCATTAACCAAACCCACCGATTTTCGTTATCCTCCGCAAAGCGCAAATGTCACATTTTCGCAATGTCATATATAAGCTATTGGGATTGTGTATTGTATAAATATTGGTTTTTACCTTTATTCTTAATCACTTTTTCATCTATTAAATGAGTATCATCCAACGATCTCTTTTTTAAGAGAAAAACGTGCAAATTCCAAAAAATATAAGAGCAAATGTGCGATCCACCCAAACAATTTCGGTATCGAAAGAATGTCGTAGCTGTTATTAACGAGACGAAGACAATCTCAATGTAGATTAAAATGTACGCATGTTCTTCAATTCTATTTCAAGCCAAGCCAGCGTGTCCACAAAATTCATGCAAGGCTTGGTTTGGTACGTGAAAATTTTGTAGGAATGCCATAAGAAATGCATTTTTTCCGATGTTGCTATGTTGCCTTTAGTTTGTATTTTAGAAGTCCAATAATCCCCTCTAATATATACTTCCAGTCCTTACTTGTTTTAGCATCACCTTGCTAACCGTTTTTTTTAAAAAAAAAAAATTACACTGCAGTTCTCCAAACTTGTTTCGCTAGTTCCATAGTTTTGCGCTTGTGTGGCTGTGGCGCCGGGTGCATGTTATGGCACATGGCGACAAGCATGGCCACTATAATCATTAATTTGCACTCAACTCCAGGAGTTTTGGGCTCCCACAATTTTCTCCCCTGTTCGAAACCCTATGAACTGTGTGGTTGTGAAGATGGCCATGATGAAAAGAATATTCTTCATATTATTAGACAGGACTAAAGCAGATGTATCAGTATTAGTGAAGGTGTAAAGTTACTGCAATTAGTGAATAAGATATAACTTTGAGGTGGTCAATGTCGAAGAAAAGAGCAATCGACACAAGAGAAGAGTGATATTAAATATGTATAACATCATGCATGCATCTGTATAAATAGAAGCAGATATGGCGCAGCCATAGGAAATAGGTTTAAGGCCACCCGAAAGAGCGTGATAGGTGTTCTTGGTAGAGATCAACGATAGTTATACGTTTATGCATGTTTGATATTGCAACGGTCAGTATTAAGGAACAATTTAAGAAAAACGAAGATAACTATGTAGTGGCGTGTTGTGTTGAAATGAGTAGCATTGAAGAGATCGTATTGAAATGGATTACTGCTAAGTGGGATCAAATAAGAATTGGGTGTACTGTTGGAGGTTGAAATAGAAAAACTGTAGTGGTGAGAAGTGATAGAAGACACACGGTTTAGTAAGGTAGCTAGCGTGTAAGAGATTATAAATTCAAGGTAGATCGCCTATGGTGCATCAGTATATGTGTGAGGCATACTTTAATAACATGTAAACCAATAAGATAATTTGCCACACGTATAATGAACATATTGCCTTGACTAAAGATACATGTGCATGCATACATTTTTGAAAAGGTGCAACTAATGTATGAAGAATAGAGGCATGTAGCTACATGATCCATGAATAATGGAAAGTA
This sequence comes from Melocanna baccifera, assembly GCA_036346265.1. Taxonomy (NCBI): domain Eukaryota; kingdom Viridiplantae; phylum Streptophyta; class Magnoliopsida; order Poales; family Poaceae; genus Melocanna; species Melocanna baccifera. The sequence continues at coordinate 27,273,758 of CM070688.1, forward strand.
TTTACGTTTTTAAAAACCTCAAACAACTTAGCATACTCAATGATTTTCTTCAATCAAGCTCATACTTCAACCACAATTATCAAGTTATATTTTTTTTCAAGTTTTTACTATCATTTACAATATTTATGATATTTTAAAATTCTAAATAACTTACGAAATACATAAATATATTTTAAATATATAAATTATATCATATGATACTAAAAACTTTAAAATAAATTTAACCACGTAAATAAATATGTAGACCACTCAACTAGTCCCAATAGAATTTAACAAACATAACATCTAATTCGTATTTTTTTTCCCTATTGCCGTGTTTCTCCGGCCGTTCCGAAGAGGCCTTAAAGATGAGTACTAGCCAGCTAGGAGCTGTCTCCTGCTCACCATCTCGATGCGACGGGCACAGTCAACCGTGCAGGCCAGGGCAGGCAGCGTTCAGTTCGCATAGCTACAGCAGTAGAGGTGCAGAGCTGCGGCGGGCTGCAGATAAGAAAAAACACTCGCCGGCGGACAGTTGAAGCTGGGACGGGGCGGCTACAGGGCGTGGGAGTGAGGCCTGCCGCTGTCGGTTGCTCCACCACAGTCCCCTCCCCCTCCCTCCTCCGTCCCGCCGGTAGGAAACAAAAGTGTCATTTCCGAACCAAACTAGACCGAAAGCCCACTGCTCCTCGTCAGTCATCCATCCATCCCCCACCACCACCACGCGGCGACAACCATCACTCACTGCTTCACTCTCCTCACTCCCCACAGAAGCCAACCACACCAACACACCAGTAGCTGTTCCTGCAGCGAGGATGTTGGTTTTGGACCTCAACTTAGGTCTTATTAGATTTAGGTAACATTTGGGATAGCAATAGTTTATAATTTTTAGTTGATATTTTACTGTAGTTAGCTGATTTTTTTACTATAGCTAAGTTGATTTATTGAACATAATTAAATTTAAAAATAGAAGCGACATATTAGTATATCACGGCCAATACAAAAGAATACGAAAAAAAATAAAACACAAAAATATCAAAAAAACCAAAAAAAGGAAAATGATAAAAAAAAGTGCACAGTGCAAAAAAAGCAATCGTTAGAAGCTAGACGCTGACTTCATAGAAGTTGAGCAGGGCCTAATTTTCGGTTCCTAAGTTTTAAATGAATTGGGCTTTCTGCATATTTTAGCCTATAGGCTGCAAGCAAGCCTCTTAAGTAACAATCTTATAACTAGTATTGAGTCTTCTCTCTCCAAAAGACTAATCTAATGGATATGGACTTCCTCACACTTATAAATTATGCTTTTTTTCTCTCCCATAATCTATGTGAGATTATTTTTCCTCACACATAGATTATGCACACTACACTACTAGAAGATGTTGGGTACCTGGTCTCTGATACCACTGTTAGTTTTGGACCCCCCATCTTAGGTTCCATTGGGTTTATTCTCGGTTCTCAGGTCTTAAATAGATTGCGCTCTCTACGCATCTTAATCTATGGGTTGTTTGTAAGTAAACTCCTCAAACAATAATCTTATAAATGATATTAAATCTACTTTTCCAAAAAAAACTAGTCTAATAGATAAAGATTTCTTGGTACCTATAAATTACATCTTTTTCTTTTAACTACTATTTTTCCTACAGAGAGGTTGATACAGTTGGGTAGTCGGGATCCCTGGGCTAGTGACACACTACACCAGCAAGCTAAAGCGCCCCTGCGGGGTGTGTGTCTGTGTGTGAGAGAGAGAGAGCCGGTGAGGTCGCTCTCGAGGGCTCGCCCCCGCGCGCGCGTGGCGTTGCGTCCCCTCTCGGCCCGGCCAGGCATGTCCTGATGGAATTCAGGGGCCAGGAACCCGTCGACGAGATGGGCATCGGCTCCACGCCGCCGCTGGCGTGCGCCGCCGCCCTCCCCAGGACGCCCACGCCCTCCTCCTCCTCGGGGAACGGGGCGGGCGTGGCGCCGCCCGAGGTGAGGTACCACGAGTGCCTGCGCAACCACGCGGCGGCGCTGGGCGGGCACGTCGTGGACGGCTGCGGGGAGTTCATGCCCGGGACCGGCCCCGGGGACGACGGCGCCCTCAAGTGCGCAGCCTGCGGCTGCCACCGCAGCTTCCACCGCAAGGACGACGGGCAGCGCTGCCTCCTCCTCGCGGCCCCGGCGCCGCCTCCGCCGAAGACGACGCCCGGCGCGGCACCGCGCGTCCCGCTGCTCCTGCCGCCGCCCCACCCCTACGCCACCGGTCACCCGCACGCGCCGCCGTTCCCGTACCACTACCACACCCCCAGCGGCAGCGGCGGCACGACGACCGAGTCGTCCAGCGAGGAGCGGGGCCCGCCCTCGGCGCACGCGACAGCTCAGGGTGGGCAGGCGCGGCGGCGTAAGCGGTTCCGGACCAAGTTCACGCCGGAGCAGAAGGAGCAGATGCTGGCGTTCGCGGAGCGAGTGGGGTGGCGGATGCAGAAGCAGGATGAGGCGCTGGTCGAGCAGTTCTGTGCTCAGGTCGGCGTGCGGCGCCAGGTGCTCAAGGTCTGGATGCACAACAACAAGCACAGCAGCAGCAGCAGTAGGGGGCAGCCTCAGGAGCAACAGCCCCAGCAGCAGCAGTAGCCATGGGAGGAGACAAGGCTCCACACCACAAGCATTTGCTTAATCCCCACCTCATTATTTTTATACGTCCGAGAGAGCAGGGATTAAACAAGGGAAGGGAAGTGAGGGCTCTCTCCGATCTTTATCCTATCTCTTCTGTTTTGGCCTTATCCTTTATTTTTTGTAGTCACTTCATCATCATCTTCTTTGGTTCATCATCATCTTCTTTGGTTCATGATTCTTGCTCGGTTCTATTTGATTCCTTCGGTTTCTAGTTGAGGCCTTGAGGGTTCAATTGGGATGATGATGAGGGTACTTGGTGTGCGTGCTCACATTTGCTCTCAATGTTTGACCTCTCACCATTGCAAATTTTTGTCAACTTGCTGGAGATTAAATTTTTTATCTTCGCTTGATCATTAATGTTCTTATCTGCCTCTTCTTCCTTTTAATGCAGCATTCTCGTGTAGTTGGAGCTTAAAAACGAACATAAACTAATGATCATAATGACACTTGTGAAGTTCTTGAGCTTCCTTATCGATGACTAGAGAACAGCAACCAATATGAATGTTGCTAGAATATTCTGGAGGAGGAAGCCTGGATTGACTTGTTGGCTAGAATATACTGGAAAGTATGCTTGGGTGTGAGTTCTTATCTGCGATCTACCATGAAAGAAACTTGGGAGTTGCATCAAGCATTCGAGTGCTCATTCTTGTGCGTTTATTCACCATTCAATTAGGGGTGTACTTGCCTGTTGTGGTGCCTAAGCTTAAATTGTACTTTGCTCTAGACACGGCGCATTACTGCCATTAAGAGTCCTTTTCCAAACCTGATTCCTGTATAATGGAGGACTGCAGAAGTGCAGATTGGCATACTGGTCACATGGCCTGTGCCCCATCTAGCTTCCAGAAGTATAAGAGAGCACAAGGATTTCGCTTCATGAAATTGTGAGGCCCATGCTGCAACGGAGGAGAGGCAGATAAGGATGTAATGAATGCCCTCCAAAAAATTTGCAGAACAGAAAAGGGGGATAGAGATGAGAAAGTAAGCATCACAAGGTATTGTGATCTTGTTAGTCACTGCACTTTTAGATGAACCCAACAGAACTGGTTTTGTTTCTTTTGGTACACTTCTATTCAAGGGTCAATTTCTAAATTTCCAGAGTTTTGTCGAACCAGTCGAAACGAAAGAGCAGAAGAAATAGCTGGTCTCATTTCTAATAATTACCGTATCAAGATTTTCTAGTTTCTAAGGTCTTGAGGTACCTACTAACTTCGAGAGTACTATTGACTAAGCAAGACAGTACCGATATAACACTTTTGTTGGCCTCTAGTCCGTGTACAATTTTTGTTCAAGCATTATCGCGTACAACCAAATAGCGACGACAGAGCAGTTACTACTCTAGCCAAGGGAGTACGTTGCTGTGATTGTACAGTAGCTAGAAAAAGGCAAGAGTTTTATTTAACGTAGTTGCAGTTAAGAGCAGCATAGCAACAAGGAGGCGATGTTTCATATGTTCAATTCATTGCCCCTGAATTCTACCACAAGATAATTCGATGCAGCCAAATCAAAATCATCTATTGCCCTCTGCAACATGTGGCAGACATAAGCTTGATTTGCGACTAATGTGCATGCGTTGCATACTTTGACGTGGACGGGTTTGGCCAAGTTCAGAGCCTGCCTGCCTCCTGTCGATGTGTCAAAGCCAGCTCGTTGAAGACGTTTTTACTGAAAAAAAAAATCTCTGGGCATACTAAACTTCGCAAGCGTTAGGTTATGGTATGCTGACTTCTCCTTACCGGAGAGATCAGCAACTCTTGCGAACAAGTTGTTTTGCTAGCTTCGCCCTCCGCCTTGACATTTCCCCTCTTTCATCCAACACTTTGGCACGATAATTTACCGAGTAATTGACACAAGTCACAGTCCACATGATGGTGCAACGTCCAAAATCATTATGGCGATAAAAAATTGATGCTTACTATGTTTGAAACTACTAAATCTGAAACTTGACATATTTTATCATAGTTCGGCTCGACTTTTCATCTATAATTTTTATTAGGAAATTAGACTAAAATATCGTCCATCTTTTCTATATAAATTCAGAAGTTAATGTTGTGCTCCAACTGACTTTAAATTTCGGTTTTCAGTTGTGACTGTTGACAGATGCACTATAGCAACTAATAGTTTTTTATAAGTCATTTAATTAAAAAATAAAAATAAAAAACATTGTTATATCTTTATGTGAAGAAATATGAGAAAAGAGACAAAGCAGAAAAACCAAAAAATAAAAGAAAAACTAAAGAAATCAAAATTAAGAAACGGCGACTTCTAAAAGGCATAAGGCCAAACCGCGGCCCCTAAATAATTTCCTTCATCACGGAATCAGGTTCAGCAAAGATATGTTCCCCAGAGAAAATTTGTCTAGGTACATGATAAGATGATTCTGGATTACTGCGACAAGTGTTGAACTTTAGCCCATCACCGTGCTACTGAGCGATCAGTCTTATCAGCTCTGACAGTCTTGTCTTTCATATGCATTTCTGACAGGTATTATTAATAACTCAAGAGACTGAACTATCCAAGAATCAACAACTGCCGTGGTGATGTGTAATCTAACAAATAATACAGGAATAAAAACTCCACTATTACTGTGATTTTCCGGAGCTGTTTGCTGCCCTCCCTGCCAGGTGGTTGCATCAGTTTAAGACAAACTTGCTGTTTAGGGGACAGGTCTCACCTAAAAAAATGACAATGATAATACAAACCTAATCACTATTCGTCCAGATGAAGCCAAATAAGTCGAAGTGTGAATCATGCAAATAGATTTTCTGGATGCACACTCACTTGTTAATGCCACTAAGAAAAGCCGCATGAGCCTGCCGGGGTATTGAACTATGAGAAGCGAATCACTTCCACTAATTCAACGACAGGTTAATTTTCACATAAGAACGCAAACAATACAGGGATTTTTTACTGGCATACTTTTCGGGAAAAGCACTGCTATGATCACACCTAGAAAAAAAAATACTTGTAGATCATTGTTTAGATAAGATCTGAAGAATTTATCAGAACAAGAAGATAAGATATCAGACAATATTCCCGATGTAACTAAAGAGCAAAGGCCAAAGATCGGCTATCAGCTCATGTCATGTTCGTTGACATTTCTTGCCTAATAAAACCCTAACCACCAATCCTGTGGCTCTAAGTCCCTAAGCAATATGCAGGCTAAGCAAATCCAAACCGGCTCGAACTTTCAAGCTCCAAATATTTTAGCAGCTGGCGATCCAATCCTTCCCTAACTTAAACTAATCCCTGAATAGTTCCCAGTTGATAACCCTAGCCCAAACATCTTTGCTTAATTGATCCCAGTCTTTACGAGTAAAAAGGTCCTACTGCAATTGGATTTTAGCGGTTTTTGGAAGCAGAGTAGGATCAAACAATTGCTTAAACAATACGCACCCGTGCGTCCGAATCATGCACGGTGAGCTGCGTAAGCAACGAACCGCTCCACAAACCAAGTTTAATTCACTGCTACTAATCAATAGACTAATGCAAAGTAGTATTCAGGTACTAGGACTCTTGATGAGAGTTCTTGATTAATCTTTGAGCCAACCGTGGGCCATTTGCTTCTCTAAGCTCCCACAATTAGGAGCCTGTCCGAAATGAAAAGGCTCTCGTACTACAGTGGCAGACCATGTGGTTGAACCCTAGCCAGAAACAGCAGCTTTGTTTAATTGCCACCAGTGGTGTACCTCCGTACGTACAGTAACATTTAAGATCCGATTTGCTGCAGCTGGTCAGTTTATATCCCTATGATTCAATTTTCTTGAACAGGACTTCCTGCAAGACCCATGTCAGAATGGAACATGGCTGGTTTCGGGAGATGTTTGCGTTGATATTTGTGCAGCTTCGACAGGCCATGTCATGGAAACAGTGTTACTGAAGCCGGGGCCAGAAGAGGTTGAGGCCCATGCCATTGCCAAATTGTACAGGTTTCGTTTTAAATGGATGTTACTCTTTGGTTAGTACCTTGAAAGCTGCCATAAGGTTACCTCTGTGTTCTCAAAGTCTCAAGTACTACTATACTACGATGACGTCCAGGGCAGAGCTCTCAAAAGTATCAAACACTCCTGTTATGATGGTGCCATTTGATGGTAGCTTAGAATTAGTGAATGCATAATCGTGCACTGTGCCGAATTACCTGGAAATTCATCGTGACCTCAGGCTCCAAAAGGGCGAAAAAACAAAAGAAAAGAGGCGTGTGACAGGGACGTGACAAAAGAAGACAGCCATCAACCAAAGGAAAAGGCTGTAACATGACATCTTCGTAATCATATTAACTGGAAAAGAAGTAGAGAGAAATGAGCCCCTGGTACACTTCAATGCAACTGTTAATTGTTAGTCACTGTGAAAAAGCATTGCAGTTTGAAAATCTCTGGAGAAACAGGTAACAATGGTGGGCTCAAGCATTTCGTCTTAGATCTAGAAGTCATTATATTTTCCACTTCAAGTTCATCATATCTCTCTAAGCAATTTTTAATCAATAAAATGCCTAAGCAACTGAGGGCATTTCATTAAATCATAATAGGCGACAGGTACCTGCACATTATGGAGAAAGATGGTCATCTTCGAAGTTGAGAAACAGGTTTATGATTCTCAGCACTCTTGCCCCAATTTTAGGATACCTACATCGTTAAAACAGGAAATTTGAGAACTTCAATACATAATTCTTTCAATGAAAAGCAAATTTCAATGCACGACATATTCTAATGCAGAAAAATAACTCGATTATATGTAGGTCTCGACTCATGCCATAGAACTTCACTTTCTGGTGAGTTTTCCATACCATAAACTCATGCCATAGAAGAGCATTATATATGCACTAAAAAATTTAACATTTATCATCACAACGTTATCGTACCTCATATCACAGATTACTGTGACTTGAGTGAACCAGATCAAAAACTAACGTAAGTATATGCATTGTGTGAGCCAGAGCAAAAACCAAAAGAAGATTGCAAGCATGTTATCAACCCATTACTACTGACATACATACTGACACGTACCACTTGTTCCTGAATTACATGAATTGGCATGCAAATTAATATGTGGTGCACATTACCCCCAATGACTTCGAGAAGTTGAATAAGAATAGATATTCAAATGACAATCTTTTTTCCTTTTTCACATAGTGTTCAGATATAGGCATGTGGGCCGTGCAACAGATATGCTTCACTTAATTACAGCAACATAAGGCCTTCATCAACAAGAAGATATTACTCCCAAAAAGCACAAACGATATGTAACTGTCAGAAGAGGTTATAGTGTTATACAGAAGCTATCTCCTAAATCTAGTAGATACCAGACATTTGATGACAAAATGGAAAATAAAGAGTTGCTTTAGACAAAATGGACTAGTCATATATACAGAATGCAACAAACAAGCAAGCTGAAGAATGGCGGGTTGACATTGCCATATTTGTGCTGAGTCAAAACACTTGCGGAGCAAGTGTACACTTGGTTGTACTACAGAACGTAAGAGGATATCCTGGGAAGATGAAAAATACTAAGACATGATTTATACAAATTCAATCTTGTCGTACATCAACTTTCTTAGCTGTTTCAAGATCAAACAAGGAGCAGAAGAAGAGTTCCTGAAAGTGGTGATACCGCATGATTCTGATGCAAATTATATAAAGCAGACACTGCATGGTCGTTCCCTAGGCCGTAGGTCCGCTGCAACACATCATAAGAAAGGCAGCGTTGGGCACAACCATACTACAGCATACCACCTAATTCAACAAGAATCGGCACCGTGTTTTCCTTCAGGCTAAATTGCCTCTCGCCTCGAACTCTTTATCTGAGACATCCAAGCTGCAGGCCTCCAGGCAGCAACGAACGTGTATTGGCCTGCTTACCACACCCTCCTGATAAACCAAGTGCTGTCATGCTTCCACACTGAACACGACACCTGCACCAAACAGGTCAATCCATACTCTAGTTACGTTAAGAAGCCAAATACACCAACTCACAACCCCGTAACTGACCTAATTCGAACAAAACAGTAGCATTAATTCAAAAAGGGAACGAACTCCGCACAGTAAGCTACTTCCTAAACTAGACACAAGGGAAATTGAGGCGGAACTCTGGATGACCATACTCTGCACACTAAGCAGTCGCCACCATGACCACGAAGTGCAAGACCCCAAGCATCAGATCTAAAACTACAATAAGAGGCTGACCAAACCAACCGCAGCTCGCACATCGGTGCGATGACTTAAGTCTAACCAGCCTAAACAAAACGCAGAGAAAGGCGTCATGGATGCCGAAATCACCTGGTTGGCCGATGGTGAGTAGGCGGCATGTCTGTGCTTTGTCGTGATTTTGTCAAACTGGTCAATACATCAGTTTGTGGATTGATGGTGCCTACTGCGTAGGCTTGTGGTGGAACTATATATTGCGTAACTAACGTCAGGACCACGTGGAAATTAGGCCAATTTGGTCATCCACCTAGTCACCTCGCTGCTATCCCAGTCCTAATGGCAGTTGTTCTGGAAAGAGGTGAAGTCATCCATACATTCTTGGGAGGATTCAACAGTAATGGAGCAGTGGATCGTAGTCGAGTGCCAATACCACATCGCCACCCCGGCCGGTAAGCCCGGGGGCATCGTCCACCGGGGAAGGTGGCGGCGCTGTTCCATGGATACGCATCGTGCACAACGTTACCCGCCCGCCACTTGGTGGTCTCCTCCCGGCGCTCCAGCACGAGGTTTAGCTGTGCCTTCTCGTCCGCGCCGCTGCCGTCCATCTGCTGGTCCCCATCCCCGGCGCCGCGCCCTGCTGCGGGCTACTTCTGCTCCTCCTCTACGCTGGATCCGCCAGTCTTCGCCTTCGCCTGGACGCTGGCGGTTGCGTTCGACACGGGAAGAGCGGTGGAGGACAGGAGGACTTGCTGAGGGAGCCCGTGACGGCGACGGGGTTGGAGCCACGAAGGAGGCAGAGGGGGGGTGGGAGGAGGGAGCGGGGCGAGGCGGGAGAGGCTGCGGAATAGCGGTGGTTGGCCGACGAGTCGGATCGGAGGGCGGAGGGAGGGCAGGCAGGGAGACGGGGAAGTCTGCGGTTTTGCCGCGCGAGACGGGCTAGTGGCGCTGGGCTCGACCTACGGGCCGGATCTGTGGGCTTCTTTGGGATAAGCTTCATGGGCTTCACATCCTCGCGCACGCTACCTACGGCCCACGGTGGCACGGCATGCAGCCACCGTAGCTGTGGCGAAATTCACTTGCCGCCGTATGAATTGTAACGGGACCCGCCATTCTTTTCCTACTAGTCATGTACCCGTGCGTTGCAACGGAATTCATTACATATATGGAGAATCATGTTATGGAAGAAGGTTGCTCTGAACAAGAAATTAAAAAGATATGTGACACCATAGCAACACAAGTGGCAAGCTTTATATAGAACTTCCTAGAGATATGTCATCTTTGCATGGATCAGGTGAAAGATAAATAATTAACTGACAGACAAAAAAGAAGATGTATGCCATTGTATGAACCTCTAGAAGGTTCAAGTGGCACCTCAAGTGTATCCAGAACTAACCATAGTATCAGTGTTACATCTAAGCAGATAAGCATGATTTGATATAGTATAGCTCAAAAGGTCATATAAAATTAGTGCCGCACTATACGTTCTGGCAGAGAATTGGACAGATCTTGTGCTCACACATCAACAGTGCAAATAAAACTCCTGAATCAGCAATGTCCTGCAAAATAACGCTTGCCACCTGCCTTGTCGATTGGGCAAGGGGAAGGCATGTGTATGCATGAAGATATGTAGCAGATTCTCAGAAACGATTCAATTGACATTTCAATTTAGCATTAAAAGTAAAAAAATGTATATGGCATAAGATGAATCACAAGCAAAGAAAAAAACACAACTAACCAGCTGAATGCATGCATAAGAGATTGAAAAATTGCATCCGTGCCACCAAGCAGCGGTGCCATATCAAATTTTGGATTCTTCTCAAAGCACCTGTTGACCGACTTTGTCAGAATAAGCAACATCTGCAAATCCATGTTTTCAAAGAGATAAATCAGGATACGAATGGAGGAATAAGTTTGTAGAAAACCTATCAAATTTAATTGTGTTAAGATTAATGCAAAGATGGGTGCACTGCCCATACATGAGCTCTAGTTGTCCCTCAATCCTTCATTACAACTCTTGATGCAGCTTATACAAACTAAATATATTGGACCCTTGACGAGGAAAACTATGTGAAAGACAGTGTTAAATCAACTTAGTAGACTATATTTCATAGTTAGAAAGGTTTGCACATAAGATTTCCAGTTAGTTGTACCAAGTTATTCAAGCCTCAATGGAAGAAAGCATGCATCTTTCCTTCGAAATGAGATAAAGAACAGAGTAAATTTTTGGCAAGGAAGGCCACCTCACCGATGTTTTCCTTCCTCACAAATTTGATATGGTCGCTCTTGGATGAAAGCAATAAAAGGTCACTAAAAGAAAAAATTAGACGACCCACAAAAAAGAAAGTCGAGCCACAAAATCTAATCATTGTTATCACCATGAGTGGAATCAGTATCGTTGCACACTGTTCTCATTGAAGGAAATGATGACTTGCAATGTAGCAGAAAACCCAGCTAGCTTGTGCTCATCACCATACCGAAAGTTTGTGGGATGAAAAAATGCACAATCTTATATCTTTGCTTGAGAAAATGCACCATTATTGGTCAACTCTTATCATGAATTCGTCTTGCATAAGTGATATCACCTAGAATATATTGGCCTGCCGGAATTACTCAAAATGAAGAAATGCTTTTTCCTTTTCCTCCAGAAAGCTGAAGTATCATCCTGAAACACCAAGGAGCGCATTCAGGGTGACACAAAACCATACCGCCTACACCCCTCCAACAATAGCAGGTATGGTGCAAACCTTGAAAAATACGCAGAATACCAACAAGCTAGTACATGTAATTAAATACGCAGGATAAGAATGAACATAAATAGGCATCAGTACCAATGCTAGACGTGGAGCGCCGTCTCAAAAGTTAGTACTATATGTTAGTTGTGGTAACTATGGGTATCACACATTGAGCCAAATTACCGATGAGGAGTGGAATTGGCCAATTGGGGGGTGAAGAATTCATAGTATATGATGGGATTAGCTTAATCCACACCGCGCATAGTCATGTAAAATATGCAAAGCAATAAGCATAATCGTATCAAACGTGGTAAATTGATGGCATATGTGACCTCGTCGAGATGCCTCTTGTCACGCGCCCAGTCCTCGGCACCGGCGGCGTGGCCTTCGGGTTCGGGCTTGTCGATGCCGCCGCTAGAGGCGAGGCTACTGCCCCGCTCGACGGCGTAGCCGCTGCTGCTGGGGTTGGGTGGGCCCGCGTCAGCGTCCTTGTCCTCGTCGAGCCCCTCCATCTCGTCCTTCCAGGCAGCGACCGCGCAGCTGCTGCTCCCGCCTCTGGACGCGGCCGTGAGGTAGCCCTCCTCGTCATCGTCGTCGTCCTCCGCATCGGCGTCTGCCTCCATGTTGTCATCGGGTTGGGAGGTCGAGCTACGGAGGGAGAGGCGGTGAGCCTCTTCTCGAGGGCTTCGGTTCGGGTTCGGCTTGGGCGTCGGTCGGGTTTGGGTTAGGGTTTGGATCCATGGCAGCGAGATCGGAGGTGAAGGAGATGATGTTGTGCTACCACTGGAGAAATGGGACAACTAAAGTAGGAGAGGGGGAGGGAGAGGGAGAGGGCGGCGGAGGAGGAGGGAGAGGGATGGGGGGTAGGAGGCGGCGGTGCGGGGGACGGAGAGGGGAGGCGGCGCGTGGGGTTGGGAGGAGGCGCCGGGGCTGGAGGTGGAGGCGGTGGCGCTTGGGAGGAGGAGGAGGAGGTGGCGCGCGGGTGGGAGGAGGGGAGGAGGAGGCGGCGCGCGGGTGGGGGGAGGAGGCGGGGCGGCGGAGGAGAGCGAGGTGGCGGCGCGGGTGGGGGAGGAAGGAGGCGGGGCGGCGGAGGAGAGCGAGGCGGCGGGGAGAGCGGGGAGGCGGGCGGCGGCGCGCGCGGGGGGGGGAGGAGGCCGCGGGCGCGGGGAGAGCGAGGGGGAGGCGTGGGGGCGGCGGGAGGAAGAGCGAGGAGGAGGCGTGGGGGCGGCGGGGGGAAGAGCGAGGGGTAGGCGTGGGGGCGGAGGGGTGATGTTGGGATTTTAGGGTTTAATCAGATCGTGTGGCTGAGAAGAAAGGAGAAAGATCGAATGGTTAAGAAGTGAGGGAGGATGGACGTGACGGCAACCACCAACTCCTTCTTTTTAAATAGTAAAGATATATCATCGTGTGTGCGCTGCCGCATATATACGAGACGAAGAGAACACGCGAGTTGCATGTGTACTGATTAACATACAGCTCCTTCATCTTCTTGATTGATATGGTACAGGTGCAGACAATACCAATAGTATGTAGTACACGAATACGATAAGACACACGGGAGGAGATCGGCCCATCCTGATCTCTCGCGTGGCAGATCGGCCCATGCTTCTTCGATCTGTCCACCTAGATCTTCAAGTGCTTCAACCTGCAACACGAAATCCACATGTATAGCCTAACCAATCCAAGCACAATTCGTGATACTACCAGTAAAATATCGTTCTTCTCAGTTGTCACGTACCTCTCGGCCTCGTAGCCGAGGGAGCTAGCCGCACCACCGGCGCGCCCGGCGCCGGTGGGGCACCTGTAGGCGGGGAAGGGCACCTTGCCGGACTCGATGTGCTTGATGTCCTCCACCAGCAGCTCGTAGTAGCGCTTCACCTCCTCCGCCGACTTGCCGCCGACGGCGCGGGCGATGTTGTGCCACCGGTCCGGCGTGTCCTTGTCGTACACCGCCAGCGCCTGCTCGAACAGCTTGTTCTGCTTCGGCGTCCACTGCGCACGCGTCGAGCTCATCGACAGCGACGCCATTCAGGCTCTCGAGACCCGACAAGAAGCTACTAACTGAAGACCTACACCAGGTAGCTGATGAGGCTGCGAGAGCTAGCTGCTAGCTGATGAGAAGGAGGGTGTGAGAAGGGGTGCTATTTAATAGGAGTCGAGGAGGATTCCGTGTGGGGGCGGGAGGATGCTGCGTAATTACGAGTGGGGTCAGAACGCAGGGAGGGAAAACAAAGAGGATTAATGCATAATTAACTGGGCCGGGAGAGAGAGGCAGCCACTAGGATCGATCCCGGAGTGAGAGCAAGGAACAAACATTTCTGTCCCCGGGAAGTGGGGATCTAGCTTTCTATCTCTTCGGCCGTCGCGTCGCGACTCCAACTCCGCATCTGTTCTCGATCTCCTCCTGATCGAAGATTCAAAGCCTCCCCCGGCCGGCCCCATGCACGCAACAGTTTTGTAAATATTGCATATATACACTCTCATGCATGTAAGCCCCTCACAGTATGGATCCTAGTCGAATTAGGATTTCCTTGTTATATATCCTGTAAGCCGTCGTTTGGGATAGAGCATTAGAGTTATAAATCCCTGACGTTGTAACCTCACCCGATATAGCGAAGATTGTTGCTGGCTGGCGCCCGTGGTTTTTCCCCTCTCGTATTGGGAGGGTTTTCTACGTTAAATCTTGTGTCTCTCTGCGATTGATCTTGTTTACTTCGTCGTTTCTTCCGCCGTCACGTGCAACAGCCGGCCCATGAAGCTGCTGGTTATGCAAAAGCTAAAGCTCTACTGGCTTGTATTGTACCGTCCCAGGTTCTAGCTTACACTGCAGATATACTGATCAATATTTTGGTTCACCCGTCAATTCTTGATGCAATGATTTTGATTCAGTTGATGGCAGTTTTTCTATTTCAGTTGCTGTTCAATTGCTTTCGCTCGGTGTTTTCTCCTTATTTGCGCGCTAAATATTCAGAGAGAAGGTTGCTGCATCTGAAGGGAAAAAAAATACTGATAAGATGTTCAGTGTGAGGTAATGAGTGATCATACGGGTAGTACACACTAATTGTTGCGTGTGAAGGAGCTAGCTATACAATTATTTCGTTCAGAACATTCAATCGCTTTCTCCAAATAGCTACTTGCAAATATTGGATTCCGTCACCAGAAAGAGGGTGTGGTCATAAGATCGAGGAGCATATATATCTTGCTTTTTGGAAGAGAATAATACCAAGCAATCTAGCTCCAACCTTTTAGTGCATGACTCTGTCCATGGTATTAATTTCCACAAATTTATTTTCTTTTCAAACCAATGGAAAGAACGAACGCTTTTGTGTGATCCAGTGAAAGGCATTCCCCTCTGTGTGTTCTGCGGCTGATTCTGATCTGTTCCTCCTTTTGGGCGATCCAGGAACGTTTAAAGGCAACCCCTCCTTTCCCCTGTACTCTGGATTCTAAATTGAATAAACAGAATAGGAAAAAAGGAAACGTCTTCGCAAAAGAAGCACAAGAAGAACAAAGGAAATATGGAGGGGGGTTGAAGAACTAGCTCTATCTGTAACTAGCATAGTTTCTCGCGCATATGCGCAGGCATTATTCTTAAAGCAGATTTAATAAGTTTAGCAGTACATATATCATGATAATAAAGAAACTACATGCGTAAAATGAAGGGTTACAAATCACGTTAAAGAATTCAAATATTAGAATTTTAGAACGTTATCAATTCTACTTAATTTTCATGTTTGTAGAATTAATTTTATTTATGAAGGACTATATGAAAAGATTCAGGATAATATTGTAATGAACCATCGCCAAGTTTGTGGAGTAAAAGTTTAAATTTTTCTAAGTTTGATTTTTTGTTGGTTTTATTGCCAGACAGAACTGTCTGCCCACTAGTTAACCGTCGGTCTGACCGCTAGCCTGTTTTGTACTGCTAGTCAGACCGTCGGCCAATAATACCGTTGTTTTGTTGTCGGTTGGAATTTTCCTGAGCTGGTTGTTTTGAGTTGAGTATGACTGGTCTAACCATCCTCTAGTTGGCAGTCAGACCAGCCCCAGAAAATTGATTTTGTTATTTTGGAAATTTGGTTTTGAGATGATTTGAATTATGTTTGGTCAATACATTAATATTGTATGATGCATGTTTTAGTTAACAATGAGTCAAGTTGTGAAGATTTTATGTTCGAAAATAATTTTTTTTGTTTTTGGATGTGCATGAAGCTTTAGAGTCAACTATGGTTAACGGTAAGGATGAGGGGTGTGTTTATGGGGGAGCCAATGTCTAGAACAGTCAAGACTGTCAGGTGAGATGGTTAAACTCAAATATGGCATGAGAAAGCTGAGAAATATTAAAGGGAAGGTTCGAGTGATAGGTCGCACCAAGTGGCTTGATCGGTCTAAGTGAGGTATGGTTCGATGGACCCAAAAAGGGAGAGACTTGCTAATACGTGGCAACCTATTGGTGCACCTATACATGGCGAGCATAGTAATTGCTCGCAATAGAAAATGAACATCAAGTCAAGGTGATGATATGCTGGTAATTTACCCAATAATGGAAAATGTGTTGGATCAAAACTACGGCGCTTGGAAAAATGGTTTAAGTTAAGGAAATACTGAGAAGATCAAGTAGATCAGAAGGATAAGGACTTAGCGGATTCAGACTCATGTGCTTTGAAAAACATACATAAGTTAAGTAGGTGAGTAAAAACCATGTTGAGTGGGGTTAACAGGTTTTTGCCAAATGTACTAGTGGATAGTATTCATTAAGATTAGATGTGAGTTATTTGCCTTATTTATTTAACAGGTTATGATAAAGACTTGCAAGTTAACCATCCAATCATCTCTTATTCTAACTTTGTTTTCTAGAGTTATGGTTAGAAGAGTGAGTGTTGCGATATGCTTTCTTATTCTCTATGCGGAGTATCTATAAAATTTTTATCCTCAAGTAGTAATACATCAACTTTATTCATCTCTCATGGTGTCTCCTTAATTTGCTCTTGTTCTTGTTGATTTTGATCGCTTCTTCCCTTCTTGTTCTTGCTATATGCCAAGGACATATAAGTGATATAGATGACTTATGGATATCATATCCCATCCAGCTTAACGTAGCAGCCTGGATTTGGAATTCAAGACAGAGCGTACGTCGTCCACGGTTCTGCGCGTAATTAATATAGTGGAATTATCACAGACGATTTTTAATATAAACTATCTGTGATGACTTAATTATCACAGATGGTTTGTATTATAAACAGTCCGTGATAATTCACTGACGGTTCAAACTAAAAATTGTCTGTGATATTTGGTAATATCACAGATGGTTTATGGTAAAAACCGTCTATGACACAGACGATCTCTAGACTAAAATCGTCTGTAATAGTATACATTACAGACGATTTTGTAAAACTGTCTACGATATTATGTCTAGTATTAGATTTTTTTATAGTAGTGTATGAAATTAATATCTGAACTGAAAACGAAAATTTAGCATAGCGAAATTCTTATTCCCACTTGTGAAAAGCCCCGATCGTTGGAGCAATGGAGCCATGTGATGATGTGATCACTGATCAGAATCCACTGATCAGTCCGCTTCGATTCTCTCTCTCTCTCTCTCTTTTCTTCTTTAAGAAGAGATTCTTTCGCAAGATTCTTTTTGCGACGGAGATTCTTTGGCAAGTTGACGTGAATCTTTACACTAGGACATGCACGAGAAAGGGTAAACGGTCGATGTGTTACGTGTATATGAGTATCAATCGATCAAAGCGTACTGCGTGTGCACTGGGAGCAAATATGCATCCTGGTCGTTATTACGCATGCGTGCGTGCAGATAGATGTAGCTATATTTTAGCTGCTAAACATCATCAGGAGACATGATATCAGTGACATTAAACATGGAGTACGTAGTATATTACATGAAACATTAATTCTAGCAGTACTGATCATATCGATCGACCGATCGACTGAAGTATAATTAATTTACTTCGTAAGGTGAAAGATGCTTATTATTCTTCACCACCCCTCTTTTCTTGATCAACCTTGTTTTCTTGCACAACATACTAGATCTGCAGTCTTCTACATATTTACTCGCGTGCATACATATCATCA
The DNA here is from genome assembly GCA_036346265.1 of Melocanna baccifera. NCBI lineage: Eukaryota > Viridiplantae > Streptophyta > Magnoliopsida > Poales > Poaceae > Melocanna > Melocanna baccifera. Next base: position 27,291,348 of record CM070688.1, read on the forward strand.
TGAGAGGGTCAGAGCGCCCTGGCCTCGGCAGTCATCAGTAGCTATCACTGAAACTTTAGGTACCTAGATCTGCAGGCAACAGAGGTAAGATATAGATATGTTGTTAATTTACGCCCCGTTTATTTGTGATTAAACTTCTGACTTTTTTTACTATTTATATATATTTTTTTATTTTTTTTAATTTTTCCCTATATTCGTTTGCATTAAACATGATAGGCTAATTTATTTTTTATTTTTAGATTTTTTTTAAAATTAATTACGTCAAATAAATCATCGTCAACTATAGTATAATTTTAACTAACTATAATATAATTTTAACTATAAATCACTAAATTTTAACCAAACCAAACGGCCTCTTAGTTGTTAATGCACGAAGGTATAAAGCTAGGGCAAGTTGTGGATGAGTCGGTGATCCGAACGCGTAGGTAGCATGAAGCATGTCTTACATAACATACGCAGTACTTAACCCTCGATCGGAGGATTCGGAGCCACAGATTTGAACGGCTATTATCATGGCCAATAAGCAAGCTTATTATTATTATTATTACGGCTGCGTCGCAGCGCGGCAAGCATATGAGGCATGCACCGCTTCATCCTTTTTTACTTACGTTTTTTAATTTTTTTAATTTTAAAAAAAATGATAGTATAATTTTAGAAAGTTAAATAAAAAAGAACGGAGATAGTATAACAGGATTAGATCTCATGTGGCAGTATCAGAACACCAAGCCGCTATTATCAGAACTTTTTACTATTTATAATTTTATCTTTTTTCATCTTTTTGATATATTTAAAGTTTTTTTATCGGTTCTTTTTTATCGTATTTGTTTGTATTATATGTGATAGGCTAAAGTATTTTTTATTTTTATATTTTTAAAATTAATTACATCAAATTAGCCACAATCACTAAAATATACGCCAAATAACCTATTTTTAAAATGCGATTTTAACCAATTATTTTTATACCTTTACACTAAAATATATTAATAAAGTTTTAATATTATAAAAGTATTTTAACAATAATCTAATAATATAATTTTTATATAATCAATCTAGATAATTTTAAATAGATTAGTGATTAAATTTTAAAATATTTGATAGTATAATTTGAGAAAGTTAAATAAAAAAGAACGGAGATAATATAACAGGATTAGATCTCATGTGGCAGTATCAGAACACCAAGCCACCGACACACCTCCACGAGTTAAAATATTACCACATGCATGCACGCACATCGATCAACGACGCGCGCGACGCATGCATGCACAGTCGCACACGGCGCGCGTAATACGATAGTCGAGCGACGAGAGGCCATTACGTACGTACGTACCTTCCGTCGTCGAGGCCGGCAGCTCCACGCGCGCCGGCGGCGGACGGGCTGTAGCGGGGGAAGGGGACGCGGCCGGACTCGATCTGCGCGACGTCCTCGACGAGCTGCTCGAAGTGGAGGCGCACCTCCTCGGCCGACTTGCTGCCGCCCATGTAGCGGGCCACGTTGTGCCACCGGTCAGGCGTCTCCTTGTCGTACACCGCCAGCGCGCACTCGAACTGCTTGTTCTGCCGCTGCGTCCACGGCGACGACCCGCCGCGAGACGAGCCCTTGGAGCCGGCCGACGCCATGAGATGATTATATATATATAGCTAGTACTGGTAAGCTAGGTGTGCCGAGTGTTACAAGCTAGGCAGGTCTAAGCTAGCTAATTCTGAAACGGCTCGAGGACCTGGACCCGGCATATATAGTGCGTGTGTGTGCACGAGGCTGCAGCTAGAGCATGCATGCACTGCACGTACGGTCGGTCGGTCGGTCGGAACCGTGTCAACTAGATGACATGCGTGCGAGCTCTCCATGCGATCGACATCTGACATCTTTGATCTTGTCACTAAATTAGTGGCTGCAGCTTTACCTGCTGTACCGTACATGTATATATGCACATTGCTGTCTGAACTGAACTGGTGAATGTACGTCTGCTGCATTCTGAATGTCCATGCTTGGATTGAACATTCGGTCTGTATGTGCTTTTGGTTTCCCCTAAAATTATCAATTACTACTAGCATGCCGGATGCTGGTATATATGCCGCGGTCATCGCTAACAAATCGATGGATAAACAAAGAAACCGGGATACTTTGTCTCTCTTGTGTCAGACGTAATTGGGCAACCTCCATCTCATGAAACAGACAGAAATTTCGCAAATTTCAACTTTTCTTGAATTTTCGCCAAGTTTAACATTCCCTTCCCAATTTGACAATTCCTCAACCTTTTTCGCTTTCCTTTCTTGAACATGCTGCCGCCTCTGGCCAATAGCGCATCCCACCAGGCCGCCTTACCACTGTTCATCATCCAACAATAGGCAATGCCCTATTCGCCGCCGCCAATTCCTCACCGCCGTTCACAACAGCTGCAAGCCCCCAATCAATCTGTCATACCTTGTCTACTGTGTTGTGCCCTAACACTGCCATCAAAGCGCTTTGACACGCGCTGGACAAGACAAACTGGAGTTCGCCGCCAGCACTCCCCTCTCTCATGACCGACAAACTGTGCGTCGTTATCTTGGACCACCGCAATTCATCGCTCGAGGAAACGCCGAGCCCAAGATGCCACCTCACCGGCCAACCTCCCCCCACCTCTCCCTGAACTCTCCCATGCCATCCCCGTCGGCCACGCGCCGCCTCCTGAGCGGAGCCCTACCTGTGGTGAACCGCCTCAGAGCCTCTATAAAAGTCTTTGACCCCCTCTACTACCTTCTACATTAACAACCAATAGGTTCCCCGAACCTCTCTTCTTCCTCACCAGCCACAACTTGTTGTGGGAAGCATGCCACAGACCTCCACAGCCCGAACCAACCATACCACTAGATTCCCCTTGCCTTGAGGATGCTCAAATTGCCATGCTCTCATTGTTTTAGCCGTCGATTAGCTTTTGTGCCATGATCATGCTCCAAGAAGTTCCTGACCGCACAGTGATGGCCCATCACCCCAAAACCATCTTGGGCCAGCCCAATAACTGTAGCAACCCGATACAGTTATAAACCCGACCCAAAGTAAATAGTAAACCTGAATCCGTCATGAACAGTACCCGAATCCAAACACTGTTGCATCCAACCTACAACAAATAGTGCACAACCTGTTACTGTTCACCTAAAAATTTGAAAAACATATTTATACCCATTTTGACTATTTTGACCCCACGAAACCCATTTTCAACTCTATTTCGCAAAATTAGGCACCAATAAAACCCTAAACCACCTAAACACCATTCCAAACTAAACCTAATACTGTTCAAGCCATTAATGTTCACCAAAACCCATTTAACACAAATATAGCCATTTCGACTGTTCACGGTTTGAACCCTATTCGCCCCAAACACATTTCCTTATATCTTTTTTTGGTTATATTATTGTATTTTGTTCCTAACTTGCATTCTAATGTTCACCAAAACCCATTTAACACAAATATAGCCAATTCGACTGTTCACGGTTTGAACTCTATTCGCCCCAAACCCATTTCCTTATATCTTTTTTGGTTATATTATTGTATTTTATTTCCAGCTTGCATTCTGCAAAGTATGAATTTATTTGCATTCGTTTTCCCACGTTAGTAATCGAACCCAACGAGTTGGTCAACGGAAGAACTACGTGAGCAATTGAAATAATCAAGAACAAGCCTAAAACCTACAGAGAAGACTAAAGACATCAGGAAAGGAGGCAAGTCCTTATATTGATCATGTTGAATCTAGTTTTCAAATGCATTATTTTGTTTTCAAATACAAATGCATGCTTGCCATTATTATGTACATAGATTGCCTAACTACACCATACAATTGATACCCTTTTATATCCCTTTCTTGAGAATACTTCATCCTTGTCACCATAGGATACTTGTAATGGTAATAATATTATATCATAGTTGTGCTTAGCTATGCTTTAGAGGTAATAGTAAATGCGACACAAATATTGCCAACTGAAACTTAAAACATGATAATGGTAGTGGTAATGTGGGTTACCACTGAAAACAGGAAATGTTTTATAAAATGGTGAAGACTCAGACGAGTGGTTGGTTTGAGACCGGTGTAGGTATTGCCCGAGGTCTAGATTGTTAGTTTATCTCACTTGAGTTGATTAAGGGCTGAATCCATATGCGCTCATTTCTACACCCGATCATGCAACCTTAAGTTTTGTATGGGACGGACTTAGCCAACTAATTTGCTTTGCTTCGATACGGATTCCTTCGCCAGTTGGGGATGACCCGCGAGGTCATTGCGCGGGAAAAATATATTGGGGGTGAAGATATAGAGGTCACTGCTCGGAAGGGACCCGAAGGTCCTTGCCCTGAGAGAGTGCACTCGACTGATGAGCTAACAACGGAGGCCCTTAGCGTCGAGGGTTTATACCTCTAGAGCAGGGGAAAGTTTCGAAATAAGCATCGTAAAGGTCTTGTTATAATTTCTTAGTCGTATGCCTACGAAAACGTGTAATGGTCGATATTATGAGATAACCATACCTTGTAGGTAAAGTTATACATATCTGTAAGGTATTATAATCTATTCGAATAGCCGTGTCCCCAGTCCTGAGCAAAGTGTGAAAATACTATAGTATGTAGTTTTCGTAAAATGGCTACTGGTATGAAGGTACGGTGAAAGACATGGACTGAGGTCCATGGACTGGATATGGTAAGTAATTGTGAGGGGAGTTGCCCCCATAAAGTCAATTGATAATGCATATTTTGAATTCAGTTAGAAATGACTAAATCATAGGTTTGAAAACTAGTTATGATATGGTATTAAGAATTTGACTTCACGCAAAATAAACATAAAACCATCCTTTGATTAAATCTTACATGTAGATATTAGCCCTATAATTACATTATGCTATAGGGCTTTGCTGAGTACCTAGTGTACTCAATCTTGCTTATTTTCATCAGACAAATGGTAGAAAAACAAAGAATGCTTCAAGTTTACGTGTTAGGAATACGACCGTACTCAAGTGTTTCTGTGGGGATTTTCTTCGATTCTTCTAAATAGAAGTTAAGTTTTGGACTTGGATGTCTGTAAAGTTGCTAAAATTAACCGCTAAGTTTATTCAAGTTGGTGTACCTTGTACCAGACATTCGTAATGAAAATGAAACTACTAAACATCTTGTTATATCAAATAAGTATCTCCTCAGTGCAAGATGTCGACATTGTTCGACTGAAAACAGCTTAAAGATAATCTCGGAATCTCGGTCACTTCATGCTCTCCTGAAAGGAAATGGTACTGATTAATGGACAGGTGATATGTACTACAATTAATTTTCTCGCGTATATATTGGAGAGCACTGTACAGGATACTGAAAGCACTTGAGTAGAACAAGACCACAGTCAAATCAAATTATCAAGCAACTTGGGCCAGATTCTGGCAGCCACAGTCAAGAATATATACCATATATGCAAGCCCACAGGATTGAAGCCAGATGCTAACCGCAGATAAACAGATTCCGATCGAATTGGCTGCAAATGGAATCGTTATCGTTTCTTTAACGGCAACTGGGTCAACATATTGAAGCCAGGTCAGGACAGGATCGGTGCCTCCGCGGTGAATTCGCGATCAACATATATAGCCTTGTTCTCCTAGCTAGCTCTGTCGGCCAAGAACTATTTCGTGAAAAGTCGCAGGAATCCATTCACTAGCTTGCATAAATGCGACTCGGTCGTATCGAACTTCAAACTGCGAAGCTGGTCAAAGACTCCATGGGATTCTGCCCGAGCTACTGCTAACCTTGGCCCTTGCATTACTCATAACCATACACTGACTTCTGAAGAATCCAGGAACGAAAAGTAGCACAGCTTTTTCTTGGCAGCTAACGAATTCGACCTCCACGAACCAAGGGCATTTAGCTCAGTTAGTGCTCTGCTTTCTCCCTCGGAGAATCATGCGTGTTTGCATGTAGTCATGTAGGTACTGTGTTTTTGTGGAGAAATTTCTTTGGAGAACGAAAGAATCTTGAAATGGACAAGTGTTGCTGTCCACACGCCGCGCAGGCCGCTGGCTTTGCGGAGGGGATGTTGCCGCTGTGCTGGACGATAAGCATCTACCCAGTCATGCCGGCTACAGAGATGTCTCCGGCCGGAGATAAGATATAGCGGCTTTTGGAGATACCAGATGATGAAAACAACGCGGGATATCATGGTATCAGGGCACATTATCTGCAGAAAAAAGCTATTCCATGTCCTCTGTCTGGTGCTTGTCTTTCCCTTGTTCTTGTTAATATATGTATATTTCGTCTTCGCTGTCGCTTGCGAACTTTTTTAAAGATAGTTTTTCTTAATAATATTATGGAAATATACCATCACGTAAAAATTATAGAAATAATCATCTATCGTCATTTAAATTGGCGACAGAGGCCAGTCGCCATTTCAAATAGCGACTGACGACTGTACTACGTGGAGTTAGACATGGCAGCGTGTAGTTATCTATCGCCAATTCGACCGACGACAGAGTCTCTATAACTGCCAACAAGGTCCTTCCTATTGTAAATGTGGACTCACTTAGACTCGCATGTCGTAATACATGTTGTTAGCATTACCCCTTCATCGCACTGCTGAGGAGGGGGTTATCTCGTGATAGTAGGAGAAATAATGTAGTACGATAACTTTACAAACAAACTAGAAAAAGAGTAGTGTAACAATGCCAATATGGTAACATGTGGCTAACACATAGCAGCATAAATACCCACTAACTCGAACAGACCTGCCTGAGGTTCCTCCTAGGCGCTATCCCACAAGTGGCCCTAGCCTTCCACCGGCACTGTACATGACCTGAAGAGTAGGTCCATTGGTCAAGTGCATATGAAGCATCTAGGTCTCTAAAAATAGTTTTAATAATTAATGACAACTATGCTTAAGAGACTAACTTATTTGTTGAGATGATTGATAGTTTTAGTCCTGAATTTAAAGGATATCATGGAAAGGAACATAGAAAAGCATGCAAAGACAACCATCAATTAACATAGCTCAAGGCAAAGGTATAAAATAAACTAAGGATCTCTTTGTAGTTTTTACCTGTCTTGTCGTATATTGCTTTAAGACTAGATTGATAGGCTAGATGTCGTACTATTAAAAGGAGTGTATGGCTAGTAGCTTGATGGTGATTTTGTGTCACATCTCTCAATCTTAGTGCATGTATGCATTTGAAATTGCTTTGTTGCCCTCTTTGCTGTGATTTTATGAAACCAGTATGACCGTCATTGACACCGCGGTACACCACTGCATCGACACTACTGAGTCTTACATGCTAGTGAGTATTTTCCAAAGAGGTATTTTTACAATATTCTCAAGCACGGTACACCACTCTTGTTCTCCGGTACTACCGCTACGGTATGACCGTAATTCCTGTCTGGTACTCAGGGGCGACGCCACATTGGTTAACCTGAGTGCACTGGCAACAGGGTAAAATCAAAAGTTAAGGTATTAACAACTCATTTTCACCTCTTGTGCACCACTCTACCTCAAATACGTGCACCATCCTAACCCAAATATGTATGTGTTAGATCATAATTATATGTGTATATTGAAGTGTGCACTCGGGTCCTTCGTGCTCTAGCTTCGCCCTTGCTGGTACTACCGCACATGGGTATGACCACTCTTATGTTGGCGGTAGCTATTTTTTAGAGAGATATTTTTGGGAGATTTTATCCCCTTTAGAAAATAGTACTACCGCAGCATAAGTGTGCTACTACCATTTGGGCAGTATAACTGGGGCATGTGAATGCGGTACTATGGATTTTTTATTAACGGCTAGTTTTAGTATATTTAATAAGCAGCAAGTAGCCGTTAAATAGTAAGTACGATAATACCAGCCATTGCATGGTGATGCCATCGCTTGTCTTAATTTTTGGAGATTTCATCTTGAACTATCACTCGAGTTAGTGGAGGCTATAAATACATTCTCACCTGCAATAAGGGTACTATCTTGGACCTCTATTAAATAAACTTAAGCCCTTGCATCTCTCTATTCAATTCTAAAGCATTTAGTCCACCATTTGAGGTTGTTGAGAGTATTAACGTACATTGCATCATTTGTTTGTTCTTTGTGGCACTTGAATATATTTAAGCAAGCATCATTAACTGTTCACTCTTGGTGGTCGCCGTCACCTATACGGCTTGGAGGAGTTGTGTCCGATGATCTCTTCAAAAAGCTTGTGAGGATGCCCGACATGGTTGTAAAGGTTAGAGCTCACCTCCCAGAGTGGGAAAAACCACCTCTAGTGAATTGAGGAAAGGCTCAACTTGCACATGGAGCCGACTTGATTTATTCAAGATCCGTCAACGTAGATTAGGAAAGACCATAGAAAAAAGTCTCTTGTGTTCTTCGTATGGTTTACTCTCTTACTCTTTACTTAGTGTATTTACATTTCTAGTTATAAATTGCTTACTTGTTCATCTAGAATTGTATCTTGCTTAGACCTAACTTGTTATACCACATAGTGAGAATTAAACATTTAGACCTTCAATTGTGTAAAAATGAATTTTAGTTCTCTCCCATTTATTGACCTGCTCTTCTCCTTTCATTGTAAGTAATCATCATGCTTATCACGCGTAGATACACCACTGGCTTGCCATGTGTCAGTAAGTCTCTCCCATTTTAGTTCCACCAAACCATGCTTTACTTGGACTGACCAAGCTATATTGTGCAATCCAGTCGTCTGAACTTCTCTTCAATATTACCCATCTTTATCATACTATGCTTGAGCTCACCACCTCATCCAGCATCATCGATCATTCTAGGTCTTGGTTCCTTTATGAGCATAGCCCCGATCCTCATTGTTGATCGTAATTGACTTCAAATGATTATGCACATATAAAAATAAAAAAATTATTTACAAACATAAGTTCTTCGTAACTTGATCTACGTTAGCAGTAGTATGCCTCATAAAACCTAAAACCACTTAACTAAGTCACAAAAATCTCTGCGAGACTCCGAAAACCCCAAACCACAAAAACTGGCTTAGAGCAACAGACCAGCCGGTCTGACCGGATTTGATTCTGAGTATAGTGCCTGTGCAAGCTGCTGCTTGCATTTCATGGTTTATTAGTGTCGTACTAGTGTAGTTTTTGCTATCATCTGAATACTTCCTTTGTCCGTGAGAAACTTAGATATTCTGTCAAGTTTATCTGACACTGCAGTTAATTCATTTTAGCCTACTAATATTCCATTTGCTTTTTTTTTGACATATAATTTTCTCACGAGTACTCTAGAAATGATTATGACATTGATCTAATGAAATACATGAGGAGTTCAGCCTTTTCATCTCTTAGGAGTCGAACTATTTCAAAAGTGGCCACATTTAAACCTTACTACTTAGTTTTACTGCCCTGATGCAGACAGACGCACAATTATCTTTCTTGGCATATTTGTGCAGAGAAACACTCATTCATACATACATTTGTGCTCCAAATTGCAGCGTTGTCCAATCACCTGAATAGGAGGGGTACTCACATCCGACAGATATACACGGACCAAAACCGTAAGTTGGATACTGTACAAGCAGCCACCCACGCATCTATTAGTACATTTATTTAGTAATCCGAGAATATATTGAGAACTTCTAATATTTGCCGGGAAAAAGGGTAAACCCAAGCATCGTCCAACTAAAGAACACAGAAGAAAAATCACAGACAGGAACAAAGCAGCGTTGGTATGTCATGATCCGTTGCTTACTACAGAGCCAGAGTTCATATAGAACTAGATGCTTGCGCCCAGATCACGTACAGTATATGTTGATGATCCCGATTGAATAGCGAGTAGAATAGGGCCTGCAGTACAGACTTAACTACAGTTTACGTTTTTTGTATGTATTTTCATTGTCCTTAGCCCGGCAGGATTATTCGTCGGAATGCCTGGCTCTTGCGTTTGAGCAGGGCCGTGGCGATCGTAACAGATCGAGCCCACGCACGCGGCTGGATTTCGGCGATGCTGTGGGGAGCGAGCGGTAGAGGCAACCTCGGGAATCAGACGAAGCGACGGCTAGCTTCGGCCCATGCTCGTCCGGACGTTCCTCGTGGCTACGTCCGCGGTGTTCTCGCCCTTTTTCACGGATGCGAAAAATTCGGAGAGAAATCGTGGAGATGCGGAGCAGAGTGGCGCAACATCGTGCCAAATTTCGTTCTCAGAAGAGGTCAGCGTAGGGAGAAACTAAAAGGAGAAAATTTAGAAGAATTCGTATAGGAGCTAGCATACGCGCGCAATGCAGATTTCGTCTTCCTAATGCCTTGCTCTGTGACTCGGACTGATTGTGGTCGTTGCCCGCCGAGAGGCGCCGCTGCTCGTCGCCGGCGATGGACGTACGTCATCTACCGGCACCGAAGACGATGGACAAGGAGCTGTCTAGGTGAGCTTGCAGTCCAGCTCCTGCAGAGCAGGCATGCACCTTCTTCCTCTGCATCCTCATATGCCAACTGCCTATACATTAAGGTCAAGAAAACGCCATTTCGTGCTCTCTACAACCGTACCTCTTGCCGCTCGAGCGACTCCATGAGTGACATGTTACAGCCGGTAGAAATTTCTGCTCCAATTAGCACACGCTAAATTAATTGCGAGCAAGGCCACGTTTCTCTCTGACTCTGGTGTCTCCTTCGCGCGTTGCCATCGCGTGGTACACAACAGCTGGGCGCTGATAATGGCATCTGCGGTGGAGGACCTGGAGCATGCGAGATCGGAAAATGGTCCTGACGCGAGTCGAATTATCTGCTGTGTGTCCAGCTGCTCGGCATGAATGGGCACGGCTGCCTTGCCGGCAAGTGTCTGTTTGTTGCTTCTGCTGTCCTTCAAATTCCTCTGCATTGCTCAACACAAACTGCAGGTGGTCAGGTCAATTCTTGATGCTTCCCCCTCTCTCTCAAAAAAAAAAAAAAATGGGTCAATTCTTGATGGCGCTTTTCTCATGTTGTTTTCTCGTTGAACTTTACCCTGCTGAAGTATGTAATGCACACCATACTTCTAGGAAAAGCTCGAAGGACCTTCAGATATGATCCAGTGGCAATCACAGGCCTTCTTCTGTGAACAGGACACAACTTGTACAGATACTGCATTCCATCATGTCATTGATATTTAGGACCGATACGGCTTATGGCTGTTCGCGACAGAAAGTACAGAGAGATAGAGACCCGTGTTTGATTTTAACCGATATAAACGAAGTCGCTGCAGTGTATACTATTATCGACTTATAAACCTCACCTTCAAAAATCACTTATTTAAAAACTAGTTACTATAGAGAAATACTTTACTGTAGAGAAGCAGCTTTTAGAAACCGAAAAGAAAAGTGCCATATGCAAGTCAAAACCTATCCGTAAACTATATACACGACATGCGAAGCATTACGCATTTTACTAATGGAATCCATTAAAAACGAAAAAGGGATTGTCAACTGCCGAGTCCGTGCATGCAACCAAGCTATCATCTGAGCCATGTTCTTATCAATTAATTGATCGACCCAACCCAAATGCTTCAATATAATGCAAGCAGGACACACGCAATGTAGGCCATACATAAACAAGATTAAGACGTTTTACTTTCTTTACACATCATCATCATATTTTATCCAGCGAGTCATAAACAAATGTGCCAGGGTAAGTAGAATTATATAGGTCAGCAGGCGACCAGAGGTAGGAATATTGCAAGCATGTAGGTCCTCCAATGATCAGGGGTGGTGGGCTGGCTCCACAAACCTGACCTGCAATTTGTTTTACTACTGGCTACTGGGAACCAGCTCCAAAGATCGGTACGAATAAGATAGCAGGAGAATTCATTTGTAATCCAGGATGAGTGGATCATTCTTCTAATATTCTAAAGCATGTAGTACAATACTAGCATGTTACTTAAATCTGTGAGGTCATCTCATGATTGTGATAGGTAATTAAATTTTAGTTCAGAGAGTATGTTTAGTTTAAGTTTGATTTTGTAGGGTTTACAATTTTTCAGTTGCATTCTGTGTGTATTGTACCATTGCTTGGGTGCATTCACAGTGCATAAAATATGTTTATTTCAATTTATTCTAGCTTCCGCTAGTTTTATACAAACTTTAAAAGTCCTTTATTAGAAAACTAGCGAAAGCTGAAATAAATATTTGAAACATAGAACTGGTCCACTTCTAACCAAATGATGAATAAGTTATTAAGATCATCATATAACATTAGTTCAAGTTTCAAGCCATTTGAAGTTGTGAATCAAAAGTTACACTATTTCTTGGATTTGAAATAGTGCTAGACATGGTTCGATCTATGATGAGTCAATCTGTTTTGTCATTGTCCTTTTGGGGGTATGTTCTAGAAACAGCTACGTTCACATTAAATAGGGTTCCATCAAAAGCAGTAGAGAAGACACCATATGAAATATGGACTAGGAAACGTCTCAGGTTGTCTTTTATCAAAATATGAGGATGTGAAGTATATATAAAACGTTTGACGTCTGATAAACTCACACCTAAATCTGATAAATACTTCTTCGTTGGGTATCCTAAAGAAACTAAAGGATATTACGTTTATAAAAGGGATGAGAACAAAGTGTTTGTTGTCCGAAATGGTGTATTTTTGGAGAAAGAGTTTCTCTCAAGAAGAGTTAGTGGGAGCACGGTGAGACTCGAAGAAATTCGAGAGACATCAGAAAATATTTTATAATAGCTATTAGAACGAAGTGTTTTCCTTTCTCTTTTGATTAACAAATTTGTAAATATTTTTAATTATGTTGGCTCCTATTCACACCATCTAGTGGCAATTCACAGTCCTACAAAATTTGCTTATCTTTATTGAGCAAAAATAATTTATAATAATGGAGTACTATTCACCGTCCGGCTCAGTTTAATTGAACCTACGTGCTATGAAAAGTGAAAGCCCAAAACTGAGGTCTTCTCCTTCATAAAGAAGGTAGCAGATGAACGCAAAGGGAGCGGCACAGAAGCGACGGAAACAGTACAGCATTTTAAACTTCAGAATCGCAGCAAAAGCATGGTGCATATTCCAAAGAGCAAATTAAAGGAGGGATCGATGTGTGTGTCCATCTCATCCAGATCCGTGATCCAGATGAGCTAGCCCTTTATCCCCTACTTGTCGTCTCTTTCCGCATTCTTTGTATCTAAGGCATAGATTACTTCAAAGCAACGAGATTTATCAAGCGTTTAATGCGTAAACTAAATCAGTGTAGGTACGTAGGACAGGCATGAGCGTGTTTAATTATATATTATACAAGGACTGGCAGGAGATCAGTCCGGGGCTGAAGATTTCCAGCACCATCTTTCTTGCATACATACTACTTTGTCGGTTGTATTAATTGATCTTGCCAGCATAACGAAACAAAATACTCAATGTTTAATTATGCAAACCCGAAAGTGAGAATTTATCAATGTTTTTTTTTAAAGACAAGGCAAACATAGACACTCAACACACCGTCCATATACACACGCGCATGCGTCCCCTACATATGTTTGAAACTTATTGAAGGCATATAATGCCTCACGGGGCATGAGTATACGCTTTTCCATCAAACACGTAAGTACGTGTACTTTTAAAATTAGTGGATATCAATGCTAAATCTAAAGGGGCGTTCGGAATAGCGATGACTTTTGGTTTTTGCTGAAATTTTACTGTACCTGAGTTGGCTTATTAGGCATAATTAAATTTAAATAAAATGTAAAAATTTCAGCCGAACGCGGCTTCTTGAAGCCGATATGAGCGGCACCTAAGACTTCCTCGAACCTGTTTATGCTAAACATAGAGCGGAACGTATAGTATCTGGATACGCTATGTACGTATGTCTTTATCATGTCCTTTTTTTGGGGTCGGTTGATTGATGGACGAACCTAAACTGGCATGTAGGAGCACAGATATGCGCGATTTCACTCACATATGCTGACAAATTTGACGCTAGCTAGATCTTCATCACACAGTGGCTCTCACTCCATCGTCCATAGTAGAGACAATGCTTTGCAACCCCACAAACATAAATATGACAAAGCCAGGAGATCTGGCTCCATTTGATCTATTACGTGGAGAGAAGATGGTTTGTCCAGTAGACCCATCATGCAAATAATTAGACTACCCCCACGTAGGCACGTCGTCCAAACTAACCCAAAAGAACCTCAAACAATTAGGTGCCAACCAACCCCAACTGAAGCAAAATAAATCAACCACACTGCTAATACATGACAACATTATTGCGTTATAGCTTGCAGCTCATCGCCAGATAGATATATTCTAGAGAATTACTATATAATATTCACATATTTTTTTAAAAAACAAAATCAGTCAGATTTTAGAGTATTTGTTCTCTGTCGAACGGATTCAACCATACACTCCTTTCCAAACAAGAATAAGTGCTCCGAATCTGAGCGTTGATCTCCATTCAATGGATCCACCCATACCCACCTCAAAAAAACAAGTGGTCTGAATCTTACAACGCTCTAAAATCTGATTAATTTTATTCTAAAAAATATATAAATATTTTATAGACACTTCCTGTATTCTAATCCTAGATGACCCAAACTGGCAACCGCATCACACACAATGGCACACATGACCACGCGAATGCTAAAATAATAGAGGTGTTAACGTCACGGGGGCATTGCCATTGCTTGGACAGTGATTGTTTGGGGCCATTACAAAGGGTTTGGATTGGACGGGCACCAACTGTTAACTAACACATATAGCAAGTAGTATCTAGCACAGCACAAGACATCCTTTGGTTTGCGTTGAGCATGAGTTGGTCAGTTCTGTTTATCCTGGAGGGACAGGAATGATGGGGAAGGGACACCGGAAAGAAAGGGCAATGATTCGTGCCGAGGGAACACCCAATGAGATCGCCCACTGGGGCGTAACCCTTGCCATGCAAAAGGGCTTAACTACTGCTGCTCCTCTCCTCCTCCATCGATGATTATTCAGATTCATTTCAGGCATAGTACAAAGTAATTAAGGCCCATGCTTTTCTGCAGACACGATCGAGCAGGTGTGTGCACACTGCGTACACGTATAGACGCGTGCAACCTTTCCTGGTTCTCACACCTTCTGCCAGGCTCTTTCGATCTCTCGCTGTCAGTCTGTGTCACTGGCATAAGGTTTAGCGTGCAAGTGATCTCGGCCGTGCGGTTTCGCGACACAGCACGGCACGACGCGGGTACGGACTAGTTTGGCCTTCTGAAAATCTGATCGGACCTCGCAGCATGAATTGATCCAAAACCGAACCGATTTTGCAGTACATCCCAACGTCAGTGCATCTGCCTTTTTGTTGGCACCAACAGATGGTACGGATATATGTTAAGTGTGTGTCACTTAACCATGACAACAGACATCGATCCCTGATCATCTTGGGTCGGCCGTCGGAGGAGACGACACGCCGGCCGGTTGTTTTCAGCACGGGAAATGCAAAAAAAAAAGGTGGATCAATAAGTGCGATCATCTCTTGATTCATGACCGATCCTCCTCACCAAACCAAAGCCTCCATGTTTCCCTGTTCCCTCTACCTGAGCCATCATTTTCACCAGATTTTACACGTCAGTGCCTGTGATCTGGACCGGTTTCGCCACGCGTATATTCGAACGGTCGTGCTCGATCGATCGACCGGAACACGGTGCCATCCGTTGTTGTTGGAGTTGCACGGCAGAGGAAATATAAGTGTGTTAATTGTGTCTCTCTAGCAGCATGACATGCCAGCGTCATGCAAGCACTAGTAGATGATCGGCCTGTGGCATTTGCAACCGTCCCTGTACTGAGTGTCTCTGACAACAACGCCGTACCGGCAACGTGTTGAAGCTTTGATTCGGTTGGTAGCTGCAATCTTAGGCGTAACGTTCGGCAAATGGGAAGACTATGCGATGTGAAATCTGGATTACGATGCGCTAAAATTGATCGAAACTAAAAATCAGCTGAAAAGCTAAAAAAAACTAAGCCTATGCTTAATGTTATGCAACGGCTATAGTTGACCAACAGGACGCCCCTCTCAAGCGCTAATTTTTCAGTCTTGCGAGAATGATAGCCAATAAACAACATTATTTCCGATGAAATACATAGCCATTACTCCCTTGGTTCTACAGTAGAGGGCTGTTTGAAATGTATGAATTTCAGAGGAACCAACTCATTTTTTTTCAGGAACACCCTGTGTTCCAAAGGGGGCCAAGTCCAAACCCGCCGTAGCATAGACCATCGAGGAAATAATACTGTAGTTATTGCAGTATTCTAATCGTCTACCTATGCTATTAGGGCATCTCCAATGGTCCTAGCTAGCAACTAACTAGGAGACTTCCACATCATCAACCAAATAGCTAGCATACAAAGGACTGTCTATAAGGATAGCTATTTGATGCTTACATGCACACACAGTCATTTATAGAGACTGTCTCGTTTTCTGTTATAGCCTAGTGCTTAAGGAAGAGCCGGCTCGATTTTTTTTGCATACTCTCTTTCCTCCACATAGGATTTATGCTGATGTGTACATACAAATAACCAGCTGACTCAGACCATTGGAGATGCCCTTAGATGATGTGAATGGTATGAAATTGTTCAGATATATCATTTATTAGGGGTAAACATAGTCCAATTTCATTAACTCTTAAATCTTGGGCCTCCTTGGTTTGTCCCCTATTTTGAAAGCATGGGAGTATTTAACGAGATTTTACCATGCCACAGTCGATTAAATGGCATACCACAATTATTCATGCTCTTGTATATATTATTAATAAAGTAGGGACGTGGATCGAAAACATCGCAATTAAACACGCTCTTGATTTTCTCAATATATTTTTAATTTTTTAAATTTAATTATGCCAAATAATCCAACTCAACTACAGTGAAAAAATAAACCAGCCACAGTAAAAAAAGTCATAAGTCATATCTATTCCGAACACCGCCTAAAAACTAATTAATTTAGGTTTTAATTGTGAAATAGTGATTTATTTTACGCTTCCACATATTCATTCTTTTTTACTTGATGTTTTTAATTTTTTTACGATCTTCGATGTACGACTTTGATCTCTACTTTTATAATTTTACACTAAGATGTACTAATAAAATTATAATATTATAAAAAATATTTTTAACGATACACCTAATGATATAATTTTCGTATACAGTTTGAAATCTGTTGGTGAAAGTTTGACAGCATGAATTTTAGGAAGTTTAGTAAAAAAAGAACGAAGAGAATATGTTTTTCACGTTACACATTTTAATTTCCGTGGGATCTAAAAAATGTATCACATCGTAACCGGGGCTCAAACTTATCACGCATGAGAATAAACGTATCTGCATTATTGCCTAGAAGCACAAAGCTACAACGTAGAAGCTGCGAGCCTGCCACGTTCATTGATCCCACCACGGCAAAACCACCTCAGCCGCGCGGAAGGCCCGTTGCTGCGAAAGAAGCCGCGGAAGAAACGCGGCCGTGGCAACGCCAAGCGATCCGCAGCTGGCAGGCAGGAAGCGACAAGCGGCGACGCGTTTCCGGCCTCCCCCCTGAACCGGAAGACAGCCCCCTCGCTCCCTTTTTAACTCTCCCAACAACAGCTTTTATTACGTGTTTCAACAGCAGCGGATAATAAAAACACCGATGTAAACGATATTAAGAGTGGCAACTAAGACGAGATGTCCTGGGGGAGGCCCCGCCCCCGTCCGATCCCCCTTAGCCTAGTCTTGCCCTAGCCTCGTTAGGCTTACCGAGAAGATCATTGCATCCTCGGTCCCTGCAGAGGATTAAAAATAGACTTAATTATTTATAAAAATAATAATATAAATTTATTTATTAATTTATAATTATTTAAATATATTTTTAAAAATATAGCTTCAAAATATATATTTTAACATATATATTTAAATTTTAATTTAAATATATAAAAAAGAAAACAATATCTTTTATTAAAGATCATTGCGGGGGAAGGGCGATCTCGTCCCAGCCCCGTTAGCGTAGTGGGGTCCGTCATTGAAAAATTCTGCGTGGAACTTGCTTCTACAGTAAAATTGTTATATTTAGATTGTATATAATTTTAGACGTAGGAAGCCAGACAAGCTGAAAAACGAGGAAAAAAAGGGGCCATGACCTTTTGTTTCGTCGCTCACCTTTGCTTTTAGCCCGGCGCACGGCCCACGCACCACTCATTCCGCGACCCCACCGCGTCCATGCCCCCACAAAAGCAGCGCCCCATCACTGTATTTTTTAGTGCCAAAAACCATCCGAAAAACTATCGAGCAAAGCCTGCCCCTTCGCTGCCTCCCACTCCCCCACCTCGTCTCGTCGCCTCCACTCCCTCCCCGCCCCAAACCCAAACCCATAGTACGCTTCTCTCCGGACCGTGAGGGGAGGGTGAGAGGTGGTGAAAGTGAAACCCAGCGCTTGGCGTTTGCGGCCGCGGCAATGGACGCGCCGCGGAGGCACCACCGGAAGACGACGGCGGCGGCGGCTGCTGCGGGTGTGGCTGGGAGCGGCGGCAGGGGAGCAGCGGCGTACGGGGACGTGTTCGGCGGGCCGCCGCTTTTCGCCGCGCCGTTCGGAGGGGCGCCCGCGGACTACGCGGACGTGTTCGGCGGCGTGGCCACGACGTGCTCCATCCCGTTCCTCGACCTGCCGCCGGTGGCCTCCGTCGAGGGCGATGACGGCTTCTTCGGCTGCGGCCCGGGGGACTACGTGGAGATCTTTGGGCGGTTCGACTTCGGGGACTTCGCGGTGCCGTACGAGGAGCTGTTCGGTGAGGCGGAGGCCGAGGGGGAGACGGGGAGGGAGGAGACCGCCTCGTCGAGCGGGAGCTCGAGGTTTGTGCCTTTTCCCTTCTCTTGCTTGCTAATCTGCGGTTGTTTTCCTGGGGTGTTTCTGCGATGCGTAAGGCTGGTCCATTTTACATTTGGGTGAGCTGCGGCTTTCGCCTCCGTTTCAAAGGATTTCTTTTTGGACATAGGATTTGAAAGATAGAGAGAATAGTGGGATTTCCGATTCCCTTTCTCTATTTGGAAATGTAACTGTGACATGGTTTAGTCTGATAGTGGGAGGATTTCTCGACTTTTTTCTTTTTTGCCTTGCATCCTTTCTACTCGTAAAGTTGGCTCTTTTTAGGTTATACTGTTAACTTTGCTCATCATTCCGAGCTTTAGGGGATGGAGAAGCTACCTATGGAGCATTAAGAATTTCTCGAATTATTCTGGAGTTCTTGATCCGTAAAGGCGGCTTCGTTGTGGAGAAAGTAGCGCCTTTTCTACGTGGTTTCAGGGTTGGCGTGAAATGGTGGCATTAGACCAAAGGATTCACCCAGCTTTATTTAGAACTGGTGGCGTTAGAGATCGGTACATTTGGGCTTGTTCTTTTGGCTGCGGTTGATGGCTTTTGGCTGTGACCGAAGGCTTTTTGGCTGTTTGCGACAGAGAGATTGCGGAAAGAGATATACTCGCTTGTGATTTTTGATGGTACAGATATTAGATTTTTAACGTGTACTACAATGTACACAATTAACTTGTAGATCCTGTCTTAAAAAAATACTCCGTTTGAAAGTTAGATACTGTAGCAGAAGCCAAAAGCCAAAACCTTAAAAGAACAGGGCCAAATCTTTTGTGCTTCTAGGGTATTCAGGGTCTCTTTGCTAAGAATTTGTTGTTCACAGGCTTTTGATGTTTTCGTGTACATACATTATATTGGAATTAAGACATGTGTGTCAGTGGTGATGTTAGGTAATAATCTCCTAGCGGCGATTCTCATATGGTCTGGGAAATTTACTACCATTATTTGTTTACATGTATAAAAAGGCTGGATTGTGAAGAAGAGTTTGATGAGTTGGAAGAGAAATGTTGTGTGGTTGCCCCAGTTGACATTGATAGGATTGGAAGGGTTCTCAAGGAGCAAACTTGTACCGATAATCTGAATTGCTTCTTAGTGCAAGTGTATGCTTCAGATTGGTGACAGCCAACCGCTTAGTCGTGGAATTTCACAGCCACGTAGGCTCAAGATGGTGCAAGCCTGCAAGGCATCAGCTGATGAGGAATGTTGGAATTTCACAGCTGTGGGAAGAAAGTGTGGTGGGGCCACCTCTAAAATCTCAATCAGCAGAATTGTCACATGATAGGAAGCACCGGGGGTGATCAATTAGAGAGGAACAAGGAAGCTGTGTCCTTAGCTAACTGAGGTGGCACTATGGTGTAAGACTAGAGTAGTTTGTGACGTATGGGTATCTTGTCGTATGTGCAATTATTGCATAAATCGAATATATTGTCTTAACATGGAACCAATCTACTAGCACTGGAGCTCTACGGATTGAAGTAGGTGGACTAAGTGATGTATAATTAATCTTGATAGGATGCTGAGAAGCTAGCGAGTGACATTGGTATGCTATAGTTGTCGTATTCAAGATATCTACTGGCTGCAAATGCAATCAACCTATGCATGTATTTGCTTGTGAGGTGCATCTCAAGGAAAATAATATGCAGTTTCCTGTGATTCCAACAGAAATTCAAATAAGGATCATACCATCTGTATATTGAATCCGCAAGATTTTGAAATAAATTAGAACAATTGTCTTAATATGTACAGGTCATATTCCTGTGATGCACATCTTTATCATGCTTGCAAATGCAGATCTTTTATCAAATTTAGCGTACACATAACAGTATATGTTTCTATGAATCCACATAATAAAAACACTGTATATTACCCTCCTCACATATATGTTTCTATGAACAAGCATATATTTTACAATGTTGCGGACACCTTCTGAATCTGTCGTGTATTGATTGTCCATTGATGGCGGCTTCTCACATAGTCTGATATTTAGAAATGTTCAAACATTTTCCCAAAGACTGCCAAGTGGTGCCAAATTTATATAAAAATAGGTAGTTTCTTGATGTACAAACCAATTGTTTTATTCTACTTGTGTCAAAAGTTTCAATTATTTATTTTTTACATACCTTCTTTCTTTCATAGCATGCCATAAAAGGGATATGCAGCACAAGTTCCACTTATTCCCATACATTCATGATTCATCACATGCACCTGTAGTCCCTCCCTTGACTAGGATGCAGCTTTCTGCTTCTTTAGCAATCTCTTTTGTTACAACTTAGTATTTTTGGTATACCTGATTGTGTTTTAGCTTTATTCATGTTTGTTCCTCTGGAGCCTTCTTTGACAATTAAAGTGAGTGCATAATTAATACTCATCACTGTTTTCATATTTAACAGATCGTCGATAAAAAAAGAATCCAGCCAACTGGATGCCGAGCCATCTATACTTCCTCAACACTTCAAAGAACACGAGTCTTCTTCAATCTCCTTCCCTCCAGACAGTCAGCAGTGCGTCATGTCATATAACAAGACTACCCAGGGGAGACCTGATGATCTAGTTGAGATGACTACTTGCACAGTTGACTCTTCGATGGATTATGTGGTTGGTTCTTGCAATGTTTCTCATGTACCAGCAACTAATCATGTTTCACGAATTGATAATGGTACAATGGCTAATGGAGACAAAGGGAAGAAGCCCCCCCAAATCTCTGCTAGTGCCAGTGTGAGGAGTCCTAAGGGTGACTTCATTGTTGATCAGAAGCAGCACATTCCAGCAAGTCCACCTCTTTCTGAAAATGTTTCTGCAAATGAGAATAATCAGAACTCTGATAGTCATTCAACACCCAGTAATGGAACACCTTCTACTGATTATCTATTTGTGAGGTTATCTGAGGTTAATGTGCAAACACAGCCGAAAGTACCACCACCACCTTTGAGGCAGCAACCTAAACTGCATAACAAGAGAGAAAGTGCAGCAAAAGGAGATGTCCATCTTGTAAATCACAGTTGCACTCCAACTTCTGTTCATGCTACTTTAAGTACCAACATTCCTCAGGCTGAAAGGAGATCTGATGCTGCTTTGTTTAGTACTGAGGCCAGCCCCAGTTCTGCTGCAGCTGCTATGAAGGTGGCAATGGAATACGCTGAGGCTAGGCTAAGAGCTGCAAAAGAATTGATGGAGGGAAAAGGTGAAAGTTTTAAACTTCGGAAGAAGCCAAGTCATCATAGAAGCACAAGATCTACAGAAATCAAGGCTCCTGTAGAGGTAGATGCATCCGAAGAAAAGCTGTCAGTTAAAAAGCCAGCAAAAGAAGAAAAGGACTCTGAGGATTCTTTGTTGGACAAGCACCAAAAAGTTAGTGCAGTCAGATTAGATCATTGTGATGACCGTGGAAAAAGGATACTGCCATTGGAGAATCCTCAGCACATGATGCAATGCTGCCCTGAGCCCTGTGATACTTCCAGCAAACTAGATAAATTAGGCAAGTGGAGATCAGGTGATGAATTTTATGAGCAGACCGGAGATGATCAGAAATGCAAAACAGATACAGCCACAGGGAAGGAAGTTGACTGTGAGATAACAAATCTTGTCACCAAGCTCCCCGATGATCAAAAAGGCGGAATTGAAGTTACCGCAGCAGACTCTGACTTGGAAAGGTATGAAAAACTATGGGAGGTTAATGACGGCAGGGATGTGCGAGTGAAACATGTAAATCTAAGAGAAGAGAATACAGCTTCCATGGAGAAAGATAGGGTGTCTATAATTCTGGAAGCTTCTACAGAAGATGTGGCTCACAAAGAAATCCATAACTCTCATTTTGAGGGACTTGTGACTGTGGGAAATTCTAAAGAAAGCCATGATGATGATGGGAGTGCTGAACTTCTTTATATGAATGAGATCTCTTTAAAACCGGACTTCATCAAGGATATGTCCGGTTCATTCTCGGAGGCTTGCTCATCTAGAAACCATGCCAATGATCTTAGAGATCTTGTTAGTAGTAGTTCGAGGGGAAGTTCAGTAGCAGGAACATCACAAGAGCCCAAAAACAGGAAAGGAGGACTTGAGGCAGCATGTTATGATGAGGCACAGTGCGCTTCAGGGAGTAGTAAACAATTACAAGAACATCCAGAAGTTGCTAATGTTGATAATTCCCAAACAAGTCAAATTAAATCATTGATTCCAGAAGAACTTGAAGGATCTTATGTAAGCCAAGCTTTTCCAAGGGGACTGAATACAGCTGAGCCGGAAGCTGAAACTTATGGAAGGGAAAAGTTCAGTTTTATCGATGAATCATTCCTGCATAATGAAACTGATAATGTAATTGAAGTACCCTCCGAAGCACTAATATTTGAAGTAGGGAAAGTTGGAACTGAAGAGGAAGTTGGTCCATGTGCGCATTCTGAAGAGGAAGTTCCGGATCAGGATGCTGTGTGTCCTGAAGGGGAGAGTGGTATTACTTCGCAAAACAATAATTTGGCAGACCGTGAAGAATCAAACATGCTGAACGTATTTGAGGTAGCCAGCAAATTGATTAAAAGAGACCTAGATCAAGAAATTCAATGTTCATTAAGGCCTGGTGAGGTGGAAAATAGAACAGAAGAAGGAACTGATGGACTTGTCTCTGATTGTAAATGCAAAGAAGCAGAAGAAACCCCTTCAGAAAATAGTGAAAAGGCAGGTACTGAAGGATTATCTCATGACAACCAGGAGGACCAAATGGCATATGAAACCAATACCAAGAAAGGACAATGTGATGTAGATGCACAGGGTAATATAACCATTGATGAAATGGGCAGTGTAATACGTTCTGGAGATGAAGTTACCATCAAAGCTGCTGATGATTGCCCCACCAGAATAATTGAAGATGAGCCAGCTTCCTGTTCAGAAATGTGTACTGGCATGCAACACTTACCTCAAAATGCTGAATCTGCTGCTTCTCAGACATCTAACAAAAGTGTTCCTGGTGTTGAGAAGGCCGAAGAGGTTTGCAAAGAATCAGAAAGAGAATTACCAACAGAAAGATCTACAGCATTTGAAGAGAAAAGCAGGGTAAACAAAATGGAAGGAAAAGACACTAGAGAAAGGATATCAAAGGCAGAACTAAAGCATCAACAATCTCATTTCGAGGAGATTGTCAGTCTACCTAAATCTGCAGAAGGTCCCATCCCAGTTTCTGCTGAGGTATCAAGAAAAGAGGCACCTGGGGTTCAGAGGACCAAAGAGAGGGGGAATATAACAAAAGCAGAAAGGGACAGAGAGAAGGACAAAGAGGCTTCTCAAAGACTGGAAGAAGCAAAAGAAAGGGAGAAGAGATTTGAGAAAGAAAGAGAGAAAGCTGAAGAGAGGGAAAGAAAAAAAATAGAAGAGCAGGAGAGAGCAAGGGAACGGGAAAAGGATAGACTTGCTGTTGAAAGAGCTACAAGAGAAGCACACGAAAGGGCATTTGCTGAGGCTCGTGAAAGGGCGGAAAAAATAGCGTTGGAAAGGATTACTGCATCACGGCAACGAGCTTCTGCAGAGGCCCGAGAAAAAGAAGAGAGAGCAAGTGCTGAAGCAACCGCTGAGAGGGCTGCTAGAGAAGTTAGGATAAAAGCAGAACGGGCAGCAGTTGAGCGAGCAACTGCAGAGGCTCGGGAGAGGGCAATTGAAAAGGCAAAGGCTGAGAAGGCAGCAGATGTAAGAGAACGGAAGGAACGATACAGATCCTCTCAGAGATTTAAGTCCACCACACTGGTAGGTGACGTTTGTCGGTATGGTACATTATGTGATACAGTTTAAGAACTTCGAATATTACTATCTATTTTTTTTAAGAAAGTGCTGAGTAGATTCAAATCCTGGTTCTGGATGCAGGTTATTCGACCGGACACTGAGTTTCAAAGGGCAACTTCTAGTAGCTTCGTAATCGTAACAAACCCAGATTCCAGTAGCAAAGGTACTTATTATTTCCACAAATATCCGGTAGCAAAGGTACTTATTATTTCCACAAATATTTTATTCTAACAAATGTAAGGTTGTTTTTTCCATGAGAAAAGTTGTAGTTCCCTATTCTTTTAAGGAATGATTTAAGTAGTTTTGCATGTATGTTTCTCAAAAAAAAGTTGTTTTGCGTGTATGAATCGGTGAGTCTAACAACAGCTGCCCTTCTCGTTTTATGCTCTTTGGTATTTGTTGACAGCAGTGGTTGGGGTTGAGTCGGCTTTAAGGCATAAAGCAAGATTAGAGAGGCATCAACGCACAGCTGAGCGTGTGGTATACCTGATTTTTTTTCTCATTTTACTTTTTAGTTTTATATATTTCATAATTTTCGTGATGATATGCATTACCAATTTTCAGACAAAAGCGCTTGCCGAGAAGAACATGCGCGACCTGCTGGCTCAAAGAGAGCAAGCAGAGAAACATGTAAGACGTTTAGACACAAACAGAACCTTCTTTTCACTGTATCTACAATTTCTTTATTGTATCTGGCGTTTTTTTCATGTTTCAGAGGTTGGCTGAGTTCCTGGATCCTGAGGTCAAGAGGTGGTCAAATGGAAAGGAAGGAAATTTGCGAGCCTTGTTGTCCACATTGCAATATGTAAGCCATATTGTCGTGCATTTGTAAATCTTTTCAGCAAAACAGGTAAAAGAATGAAAAATAAAAATATCATTTTGCTTTTTTTTTCCCTGGCAGATTCTTGGAGCAGACAGTGGTTGGCAGCCAGTGCCACTTACAGATCTCATTACAGCTGCTGCTGTGAAAAAAGCCTACAGGAAGGCAACCCTTTGTGTCCATCCAGATAAATTACAACAAAGGGGTGCTACAATCAGACAGAAATACATTTGTGAGAAGGTTTTTGATCTTCTTAAGGTTTGTGCTCTGTCCACATTTATTATGATCATTTGAAACTCCAGTCCATTAGCGTCTTCCCTTCTCCATTTCTAGTTGCATTTTGTGCAAAGCATTCTTGCAAGGAGTACCCTGTTCATAGAATTTCGATTCTTTGTTTTGTCAATTCTCTGGGAACCTCCTACTTACATGGTACAGAATTATGTCGTTGATTTACAAAATTCGAGCTATGGTCTTGCATTGTATTCATGTGGTTATGTCATGCATCGTGGTACTCTCTTAGGCATCGATCCCTTTGCACCTCTAGTTTTTAGGCATGTGTGTCATTGTGCCTGCCCTCCTGATCACACCAACATGAACTAATTGTTCTGGGTTCCGGAAACAAGCCACGAGTTCACCAGGCGCAACTATAAGTCAACTTAGACAAAGCAGCTTGATGCTGCACCTTATTGCGTTATTGGAGCTGTGGTTGTTCTGAGTTCTTTTTGCATGGTTTCAAGTGAACTTCTAGAACTCTGCTGCAGCTTGGTGATTCATGAATTTGGTTGGAAGTCTGGACGTGCAGCTGTTACATCTTGCATACTTCATTGTTTGTGATAATTTAGTCTTTGGTAAATTAAGCAAAATGTGCTTACCAGCTGAACCCATGTTGCAGGATGCTTGGTACAAATTCACTTCAGAGGAGCGCTAGGATGGAGGCTAAGCAGGCGAATTATTTTGAGGCAGGAAATTCGTCAGCAATTATATGGCCATATTGTTATTTTTTATTCAATATTGGTGTAAATATGCAGTTCTAGATATTATGCCGATTGAGATGTGGGTAGGATGAGGTCCTGCCGACGATGTGTTCCTCCTCCAAATTAGTAGTTTGCCGGCCACTTGGGTACAGTGACTCGTAACTTGGGTTGGGGCAGACAGCTTGGGCTAGCCGCTAGCGCACGGTGTTTTGAGATGAGCTGACCCCGTGCCGGCCGGCCTTGCGTTTTTAACTCTCGGCTCGCTTTGCCGCCCGCGGACGGGAACGCTGCGTGTGGCACATGCAACGCAGTCCGCTCCGCCTCCACGGGCGATGATGGCCTCGCCTCGGTGCACGTGCGGCGCGGCGCGGCCGATGTCTTGGCCGGTAGCCGTCCGGAGGCGGCGTACACAGATGAGAATTACTTCCTTTTGTGGCTGAAGCTAACGCGGTGATGGATCACGCCTCTATAGCTGACAACAGAGACGGAGGTGCTGGAAAAACACTTTTTTTTCAGGCTGGAGTTTATTTACATGATGCGCCAACGGTCCCCAACAGTTGCTGCCACTTCACTCGGGCAGCTTATTACATGCATTTAGCAAGGGAAGAACGACTGGTGTACCCCACTACTAGGCCATCTCTCTCGATCATCCAGCGCAACCGTCTTCTTCCCGGGCTCCTCTCTCTCAAGAAATTAAGGTCGCGCGTCCCAGCCTCACGAGAAGACGGACTGCGGTGCAGGTGCAAAACTCGTAGCCACGGCACGCTCTATATGACGGCACCGTCCTTGATGGTTGCATTCTTCAGTATCACTACGATTCCCGACCTTATGTAGTATCCTTCCTCCGGCTGATCGGCTTCTTGGACACCCTATCAGAAACAGTCCAGATAGCATTGTTACAGAGCAGGGCAGCGTTGAGAATTTGTGATTATAAAAGAGTTTTTAACTTTGGAAGATTTGTGCATCTTCCGCTAGCTTACCTCGCTGTTTGTGATAACCACGTTCCTTCCTACCCTTGCATTCATGTCGATGATGCAGTTGCTACAATGTATCGACAAAGGGCTTAGATCATGTGTGAAACAGGATACAGGCTATGTCGAAGTCGCAACAGTGCATATTGTTTCAAGCTTTCAGGTTAGTCCCTCACCTTATCTTTGTGTTCTCCCCTACACCAATGGGGACCTTGCCCTCTGACAGTAGCCTCGAAATTTCATCTTCAGTTTCGTACAAATCCGCACCCATCATCATAGTATTCTGCAAACATCATTTGAAAGAATGCCAGTTGTTCAAACCAGATTTGACATTCATTATGCGCATGATTTCAGTCATTGGTGATAGAGCGTACCTTTAGCTCACATCCAGAGTTTAGGCGCGAACGAACACCGACAATAGAATGCTCAATGGTACATTCACGCAAGAAGCAGCCATGCGAAATGATTGCATCTTTAATCTGCACACATGAATCCAGAGGTCAAATAGCCATAGCTTGTGTCATAGTTTCAGATAGCAAGTTCATTTCATGCGACTCGTACCCTGCACTTATCCGACTTTGTTGGTGGTAAGTATCGAGGCGAAGTGAAGAAGGGAGTTTTTGGATCATAAAACTCAAACTTTGGAGGCTGCAATGGAGAAACATGTGAGAAAAGATTGAGAATTATATTAATTGAAGTCTGAATGGAACTTTATTATTTGTCGGATATTTTTTGGTCCAATTACTTGTACAGTTAGAGCACATTAAATGGAAACAACAACAACAAAAATGCCACCTGCTCGCAAAGGGCCATGTTTGCATCAAAGAACGATCTGATTGTTCCAATGTCCTCCCAGTAGTCAGTGAAGACACATGCCTGACAAAAATAGAACAAAATGAATGGCCATTTCATGCCACATGGAGGGCATAGTTCAATTGTACAGACTGCATTTGATGCACATGGAGGACATAATTCAATTGTACAGACTGCATGTGATGCAATACTGCCTCTCCAATAGAAATTGAACTAATGCAAAATTGGAAAATGGGGCATGATTTTCCAAACAATGAAAGGAAATCACATAGGGCACAAGGTTAAAAATTTTACCTGTACATTGTGCTCATGTAAAGCTCTCGGGAGGATTTCAGACCCAAAGTCATGTAGTTCTGCATATCTTGACCTACGAACACTACTATTAGAATACAGAGCTACAGGAGAACCATAGCGTCACAAGAGAAGGTTCTTACTTTAGAAGGTTCAAAAGAACATCTCTTTTGAAGACATAAACTCCCATTGAAGCAATGTAGGGATATTTAGTTGGGTCGTCTATGGCAAAATTGAGAAAGCTGGTATCCACTTTCTGCAATGATCAATGGCTTACATTTCAGATACTGCAATTTATTTAAGATAATTATATCTGGAAGTTCAAACATATATCTTAGTCTGTTAGCTAAGGTGAGTGCTAACCATTGCTTCCAAGTCGGGACCCTTCGGTTTCTCAGAAAATTGAATTACACGGCCTGAACTGTCGAACTTCACCAGTCCATATTCAGATGCTCGGCTTCCAAAACAAAGAAAAGCAAATCAGGTTGCACTGCAACTTCTGAGAAGGAAGAGACGCTGATAACATTAGGAATTTGGGATGTAAAACAATGGGTATACCTCTCTCCAACAGGGGCACATGATAAAGTAATGTCAGCATTGTCATCAACATGTTTCTGCAAATGATGTATGTCATAGGGTCAGCCAGTTAGAAATAAAACATACTGTAGAGCGGGAGAAATAGACCATCACAAACCTGCACAAGCTCCATGTAATCCATACGATAAAGCTGATCTCCCGACAAGATTAAAATGTGCTCTATAGCTTTATGCTTGTAATAGTCCTGAACAGGTACATACAACGTAAGAAGAACTGCTTTAGCAATCCAAATAAAAAATAAGTATGAGCATGCAAGAAGGGACATGTGCTTCTAAATAGTTCTTACCTCAAGTACCCAGATAAATTTTCTGACGGCATCTGCTGTACCCTGGAACCACCCAGCAGCCTCCCCGGGCATTTGCGTTGCAGCCAATACCTATTTGTTGGCAAAAAAAAAATCTCACTTAATGTATGCTGTAGTCGGTTAAAATATTTTGACCAAGCCATCAAGATGAAAAGCACAATGAAAATAAAGTATCTATCAATAAGTTGAAGCGAATTACCTCAACAGATCCATCGGTAAAGTTGATTCCCCCGCCAAGGTATGTGCGGTGAATGTGACGATTAAGAGAAGCTGAGTTGAATTGAGTCATCACGAATATCTTGTTTATGCCACTGTTGAAGCAATTGCTCATGGGGATATCGATAAGCCTGTAACATCCTCCAATAGGAACCTAAGCAATGCAACAGAAGGAAACAAACAAGGTTTAGGCTAGTAATTTAAAGATGGCCGAACGACCTATATGCTATATGGATAGTCATTGATAGCCTTGAGCGTGACATCATGTCGGTTAAAGTGGAGGGCATCATGGGGACTGGTTACAGAAACCACTGGGCCACTGCCCACTGCCACTAATAATTTAAACACAACGCATAAACCTTGCTATTGAATGAGCTATACTCTTAACTAGCCCTATCCAAATCAATTGCCATGTGCAGACAACAATTGAAAATAAATAGAGATTTATGATTCCTATCTACTTAACAAACTTAAAGCTCGAAAATCAACCTGAACATTCTGCAAACGACAGATTTTTTTTATTCCTTTCTGCAACTGAAATGTATCAACTTGAAACTAGATAAACCTAGAAAGTTAAAACTATACAACTGTATGCTGAATGTATATTTAAAACTATGGAACTGGATGTTGAATGTATATTCTTACAGCAGGTGTGGCCCTTGTGCTTGTGAGGGGGAAAAGCTGAGTCCCGGTGCCACCACCCAATATGACAGCTGCAACCTCATTTGGATCGGCATAATTCCTCCGAAAGGAGGTCCGGACAACCTGCAAGTTTTTGCATCCAAAGTTATGCTAACAACTAGTAGCATCCAAGCACAAAAGGGCAGTTAGAAATCACCAATTTTATAATTTGATGGGACGAAACTTACAAGAGTGTCCGGGTCAGTATCTGAGGTGAGGACGCACTGCGCGCTGCTTGCGGCGCCCCTAGCACCGAAACACATCCTCCTCAATGCTCTCTCCCGCTTGATGCTGCTGCTGTCCCCAATCCTCACCCTATCACTCCCAGAGCCCTCACCACCTCTCCTCATTGGGCTCACACATGCTTTACCCTCCAGGGGAAGCACACTGCTGAACTGCATAGCTGAAATACACCTGCAAGACCACAACCATCTACAACTAAGCAATCTTGAAAAATTCTTCACTGTTTACTAAGGCAAACAGAGAAAAACTAGATTGGAGCAAGGAAAGCAACTGGCTTTTTTCTGGCGAAATTCCTGATAACTCCCGCATCAAGCCAAAAAGGAAAACTTTTTTCACAGCCCTCGGTGAAGTAATTAGAAGGGATCAGCACAAATGATCACGGAATGAAGGACAGGATAGGGGGCCCTTGACGCAACACCGTGAAGATTTGGAAAGCGAAGGAACGAAGTACACATCAACCGAGAAAGCTATATAAAGGATTTCTGCCTTCTTTTCAGGACATAGTCATGTGAATCACAAGATCTACGGCCCAGGTAGGGATCTAGTACTCTTCTTCTTCTGAACTCAAAACGAAGCAAAGTAGAACACGAAAGCCTTGCAAATGAAAATGATAAACATGCTCTTAAAGAACCAAAAGAACTCCACGAGCAAGTGATGAAGATGAACTGGAAACAATCACAACGTTGAACAGTCATAGCCCCCAAGTAAGACCATCAAATCCCACCCCAAAAAAGCACACATGGGAGCAATCCAGTGAGGAATAACACTCCAAACGTGTAGCTCACCTGAACACTTGCAGGAGGATTGCACTATTATTTTTTTAAAGATTATTTTAAGGACAACAATGATGAAACGGAGCTGTTCCAGAAGCCATATATGTGAAGAAAGCACCGTGCACGGGATCCAAGGACGACCCATATTGTTGGAAAAGGAAAACAAATAAGCGAAAGAACACGTAGAACCCCATCCACCGCAAAGATCAAGAAACAGGCTCGATACAGCCTTACAAGGAGCGAAAACCCAGAACATATTCGCGTAGAGACTAGACATCAATTGTTGCAATCAATTCAATTGAGGCGAATTTATCTACATAATGTGAGAAATTGAGAACCACGATCCTAGCCGCCACCTCCCTATTCCTCCCAAAAAATCGTAACAGATCCTTCTTCCACGCTGACGGCTGATCCTTTCTCGCGGCCATAATCCCGTACCCCCGCCCCAACCACATCGCCGGTGTCCTGGAAGATGCCGTCAGAAATCCACCGCCCCTCCCGTCTACGGCATCAAACTTGTGTACAGCTAACAACATCTCACTCACAGGGCAAAACTTGTGCACAAAAAGAGAAATCTGCCACCCATTTCAAGAACAAAGAACACCACCAAACTCGCGGAGTCGATAACGCTCCACCACCTTTCCATCACACACGCCAACAGACAACCACAATGCACACACACACACAGAGTCGCACGTACGGCAATCCGCATTATCTCAAGTGAACAAAGAAAAAAAGGAAAGGATGTTACCTAGAATTGAATGGATCGCTGAACGAACGAAAGATCGATCAAAGAAAGAAGGTGGGGGCCTTGAGGGGAAGGTAGGGAGGGGATGGAGGCCGATGTGGTGGCTGCGGCGATGTCCCGTGAAAATGGTGGTGATGTGGAGCGTTTATAACGCGGGAGGACGTTGGAGTGAAGAGAGGAGATGAACGAACGGTGTGGAGGGAGGGCAGGGAGCAGGAGGTGGAGGTGGCCGATCTCGTCTGGCGTAACGCCCATGTGGAGGCGGGTACGGTTCACGGTACACCCCCACCGTTCCCTTCGCTTTCACGGTTCTCTCTCCGTCTTCCGCCGTCTGCCACTGCCCGCTTCCCCTCCGGTGCAAGAGTAAGCCGTGCTACAATTGATTGTCTGACGTTTTCTTGTCCATTTCTGTATCTCCAACCCTAAATATCTATAATAATTATGTCACTTTTGTTGCATATTTAAGTAGTATAAGCCTAATTTTCTGTGACTGATTTGTTTTCCCAAATACTCCGTATTATTATCCGCTACTGCTTTTTACTGAATACGGACGTGCATGAGTGAAGTATACAGATAAATGTGTCATGCAATCTAGCCAAAAGCTGATTGTTTTTTTTTTTGCTGTGATAGATGAATTTGTTTTTTTTTTTGAGACAGTTGATGGACGATGAAGATGTTGATATGAACAGTACATACGTCGATGGGTTCAGGAAGCCGTCTAGAGAAACAGTTTCAAAAACTAGCCTAGAGAAATCATCCATTTATTTCGATTTTTAAATAAGGTAAAACCAAAAGCATCCTAAAAAAGCAAAAGAATAGGGCCACTAACAACTGGCTTAGCTTGTCTTCTTTTCCTGCGTTCCATGCTCTGCATTCTTGCTCGTTAGAACATGCAGCGTATGATGCTCAGAACGCGTACAAAGCGTTTTCTAATTACTGATGGCTGGCAATAACACTTTGTACACATGTTTTAATAAATTACGAAGTAGAGCAGCCGAGATCAGGCCGTGGCCGTGCGTTCTTCCTCTCACCGAGGGGCTCCGCTCCACGGCGCTATGCGTAGCGCGACACATCACCGAGAACCGACGGTGGAAATCGCGCGCAGCGCGGCGTGCGTACAGGGAGGGGCCCACGGGCTGGCCCATGGGCCTGGCTGTCGTGCGCTGAGGGATCCACGCGCGGGCCCACGTGGCGCCCGGCCAGTAGCGGCGCTCGGCGCTCCATGCAGCGGACCTACCTTTACCGAGAAGAGAGCATGGAATTGACGGTAGCGTTCCTGCCAAAGTTTTACTGGTAGCCGTTGTTGGGTTTTTCAGTGGTCAAAGAAGCTTCAATCAGTGAGTGCCATCCCTGTTGCAAGCTGACCATGCACACCTCGTATCGGTACAAGCGGCGACGGCGACGGCGACGGATGGCTAAGCGCGGATCCTCCATGGCCCATCCGTCCATCAACACAGGGCCTGCTCACTCACCGATCCATCTTGCCTCGTCTACCGTCTCGGTCGACCAGGCGTAACGTTTGCTAGGCCGCCGGCCGCGAGACATCACACATGGAGAGCGCAGAGGGCAGCGTGCGCTGTACGCGTGTTGCGCCGTACATGTGTAGCCAATGTTTGATTCCTTTTACCGTGCGTGGGTCAGTCTGCTGAGATCATCCATGGAATATCTCTTGTTTGTTTTGGTCTCAATCATCGTGTTCTGTAATCGACGTATACGTATAAAAGAATACGCATCTCCTCCTGTTGTTCCGCCGCCTAATCTTGACGGCTCCAGAGGAACGGTGACCCAGCAAGACCATGAGAAGGCAAAACGTCGCACGTAAGCCACCCAGCAAGCTAACACTGGCCCTGAACCTGGCCAGCATCCGTCAAGCGATACAAAATCGGATGTATGTAGAAGACACGAACTCATGGTAAATTGCAGAAAACAACAACTCGAGTGATGACTAGCGAGGTGGGAGGCGTAGAGCTTAAATCCTGGAGTGACAGATCGACTAGAATGAGGACGGCAATTCGCTTCTCACACTCCAACGTGCTGTTGCCTGACATCAAAGTCCGCCCGAATGCCCCAGTTCCACGCGTGCAAAAGTGTACCAGCACAATGTTAGAATTGCTGAGAGACGAACAAGCTTAGCCACCTGAATCAACGCTCACGTTCTCAAGAAGTTAAGTGGGCCGGAGCCCGTCCATTTTGGGAGCCTGGCAGATGGGCTGGCTGGCCGGAAATTAATGCTGGGTTCAACGGCGGTAGCTATTGGGTTCAACGGCTGATCTGCAGCTTGGCTCAACGGCTGCTCGACGACGAGCCCGATTAGCCATGCAGGGTGGCCGGCCCTTGCTCCGCCACTGTGCTGAAGAGTGATAGGCAGACGCGTATTTCTGTATTGTACTGGGCTCAAGCGACGCACGAAGATGCTCTTTTTCTACGAGGCTCCGCTCGATGACTTTTGGCTTTTATTTTTTTACTATTTTTTAATTTCGTTCTTTTTAATTTTTTTGTTTCTTTTGGGGTTTTTTGTTGTATCTTTTTTTCTCTCCGTATTTTTTTACATTGTCCGTGATAGGTTAGCCTGTTTTTCTATTTTAAAATTTTTTAAATTTAATTACGTCAAATAAGCTACCTCAAATAAAATAAGCTAGCTACAATGAAAAAACTATAAGCCATCGTCATTCTGAACACCCCATAAAACCCCTCGATCCAAATGCCCCAATCCCAAATGTTCACCCTCAACCTCATTTGATGCTAGCTTCCTACCGCACGCTGCGCCCCACCATGCAATGATCAGGAGCGCACATGTTGACAATTATGGGAAGAGTGGTAGCATGTCAGATGCTGATGTTGTATTTTCCAATCGCACGAAAGATGATGTGGTTACATGGACTACGATGATCGTTGGGTATGCCGAGCATGGCCACAGCTGCCGCATCGGGCTAAAAGCCTGACCACGTTGTGTTCATTGGTGTGCTCAGTGCTTGCTGTCATGCTGGGGAAGTCGAGCTTGGATTGATATACCTCAACGCAATGAGCAAAATCTATGGACTGGAGCCTGCAAAGGAGCACTATGGCTGTGCGGTGGATTTGTTGGGCAGAGCTGGCTGCGTTGATTGGAAAGACATCTTTGCTCAGGGCATGCGCAGCTCGAGGGAAAGTGGAGATCGGAAAGAAAGCTGCAGAGAGGGCAACGGAGGCTGAGCCATGGGGCGCAGGCTCACATGTGTCAATGGCAAATCTCTATGCTAGCAAGGGACAATGGCGCGAGGCAGCGCAAGAACGGCATATTATGAAGCAGAAAAGGGGTTGCGAAAGGGGCAGGGTGGTCATCAATCGCAGTTGGAGGGGAGGACAGGGGAATAGGGGTGTTTGTTGCAGGTGACCGGAGACATCCCAGGACAATACGATATACGGGATGCTTGAGTTGGTGTATTATGGAGCTTAGGAAGGTCTGGTCATTTCACATCGCTTCTGCTGCTGTGTTGACTTCCTGCTGTAAATTGTTCTTCGGTACACTGCTGCTCCCCTGATCTCGTTACAGCTCTTAATAAGATGGCTGCAGCACTTTCTGGTCGAGGCTTCAGCATTCAGGCATGTACTAGTAGATATGCCTTCACCAGAGCAATGAATTCCAATCCAATCACCCGCTGCAGGTTTCATATCCTAAAGGCTAAATTTTTTCAAGTTGATTTCTGCGTCAGACTTGCATCGAAGAAGCTCATTCCTTAATCAACTAAGTTAGCATTGCGCAATGGCTTGGAGTTGGAGCAGACATGAATGTGACAGCCTGCCTCATGCTCTTCTTGAAGAAAGGCCTGCCTGATGCTATAGAATATGATCTTATCCATTCGTTCATTTGAAGAGAGCCGGACCACATTAGAGAAATTGGTGATCTTCACAGCAATATTGCCATATTGGTGGCATCGAAAGTTGCATCGATCTGCATAGCGAATTCCAGTTTTGCTATTATCTGGAATCTTGACC
This sequence comes from Melocanna baccifera, assembly GCA_036346265.1. Lineage (NCBI taxonomy): Eukaryota > Viridiplantae > Streptophyta > Magnoliopsida > Poales > Poaceae > Melocanna > Melocanna baccifera. Next base: position 27,327,285 of record CM070688.1, read on the forward strand.
AAGATATTGATTACTTGGTGTTGGTGATGACGATATTGATTACTTGGTGATGATTCTTGTAAAGGTTGGTACTGCCAATCCTCATGCTACAATACTTTGTATATTAGAGCTGGGGGAACTCTGGTTTCCCCCCATGCCACATTAGTATTTTATAAAAAGGCCTTCTGAATGTTTGAAATAGAGTAATGGTTCTTAGTTTTTACAAAAAAAATCTTTACCACTTCAGCAATTTCGTGAAAAAGCTATCTGTTTTTCAGAAATTACGTATGGACCCTTAAAATTTTTCAGGGAATCCCTCCTTTTGCTTGATAAAGCACCGCTATTTTTCTGAAATCACATATGGGTCCTTGATTTTATTTACAGAAAAGACCTTCTACTTTTTCAAAATTACGTACGGGTCCTTGATTTTCTTAGAAAACCCTCCCTACGAATTATCGGCGCTTTTACTTTGGTCCACATGATAGGTAGCATGGCGTGGCGTCGCGCTTCCACTGCTAGTAGTTATTATTACATTAGTCTTCTGCCAACTGCTCATAGGATGTTCTTATTGTTGACAATAGACATGATGTAACGGTGAATCATGTCTTATTGTACAGACTTGACCTTTTGTCTTTGTGCTGAATACCTACCGCTTTCTGGAACAATTTGCAGTTACCTAATGATAATTTTATATGCTTGTTTAAGTGTGCCTAAATGATTGCTGAAGAATCGAATGGAATTGGATGTAATCTGGATGTTCAAAGTGCATAAGTAGTTTCCTTATGGAATAGGCAGAACATCACAGCCAATTTTAGGGATGATCAACGGCTCTTTTCTCTTGCAGGGAGAAGGTTAGGTCCATGACTAAAACAAGCTAACACGTCTCTTCTTTTCAGCTTCTAAAAGATGTTTTTAGGTTTTTTTTACTAAAACTAGTTTTTAAATAAAGTGTCTTTTCAAGACGAGATTTACAAGTTAATTGTAGTACATACTATAGCGACTTGATTTATATCGGCCGAAATTACACGTGAGTTTCTGTTACTCTGTACCCTTTCTTATGAACAGTCCAAAAAACCATAAGCCAAAACAAAAAAAAAAGCCCAACATTAGTCATTAGTCGTGTACTAGAAGAGACCTTAACAATGTACGAAGTAGGAGCACCATGCTACTGGAAAGAAACAAAAATCACCAGTGATAGTGAGGGAGTTGTAGCAATGATGGAGCTTGGGGTTTGGGACGCTTTAACTAACTCATCCTACTCATTTCTCCATAGCCATTTGCTCTCGCCATAGCCTTTTCCGGTTGTGACTTGGAGGCACCAAACCAACAGGGCCCTACTTAGAATCATGTGTCATAACCATGTCTACAAAGAGCCACAAGTATTATTACTCTAGTCTCCGCAATGATGGGGGTTAGGGGTGATTGATCAACTCCTCCAAAATGCACTACTACTAGTACTAGTAAGAAAATCAGTAATCAATGATCAAGACTAAAGCAAAGCTATAGGAGCTCTCCTCTCCTAAACTTCTAGAGAAAAAGAGCACCTTTGAATTTGTTTTAGTCCTTTCTAATTAAGCTCCAATGCTAGTGAAAGGGCCCTAGTACAAACGTGTTGAGCCCAGGACGAACACCTCGAAAGGCAAAGACAGCTCGAATAAACAAGGTATAAAGCGTCTCTCTCTGAAATTTCTACGAATCCTCTATCGCACCGTTCAATCCCACGCGATGGCTGAAGCCGACAGAAGCTAATTAGCTTCCTCTCGCTCATCCATAATTGCATGCGATGGAGGTCAAGAACATGCAGCAGGCAGCACCTGCGAATCCGAAACGGAGCATTTCCGTCGAGGCAATGACAAGGCTAGGGGATGCGATGCATGAACGGAGGGGATTCGGGAACTAGGAGGACAAGATCGGCTCTCGGGGGGCATTTGGAAAGGTGCTTTCGAGGCAATTGGCGAAGCTTTTGCCTGCGGCATCGGATTCCATTTCATCACACGGTTTCAGCTGGTTGAATTGGGCAGCTGCTGGTTTGGTGTGAGTAGCAGGTTACTGGAGTACCACGTAGCTTGTAGGGGGAACAAATCCATGTACTTGGAGGGAAACGGAACAATCTAGAGTTGCTGGTATGTTTCACCGTTTGTATCTCTCCCAAGTGGATAAAACTGAAAAGACCTTCCCATGTTAGTGCGTTTTGTCAAATTAGCACCACAAAGTGCCTGTAGCTCATCGCATAGAGCGTCTTGCTTCGTCGGCTGAAAGTTGTAGGTTCGACCCCTACCAGCCGCGCTCTGTCTATTTTTCTAACATTTAATGTTTGTTTTACCGTGTTTCATCCTCAAACGCAGCAAATTCGGACTCTATTCAGAGCGTAAAACCGGATATCCGGGATTTATCGTAACATCATCATCCTAAATTTAGCTATTCCTTGCGTGGATAATTGTTTTCTCTAATGCAAATTGCAATGTTCTTTCTGTATTTAGAATTAACTTAAACCATTATTTTTGGTATTTACTTTGTGAGACCATGTGAAGATCACCATATGGTTGTGATGAATAATTGACTTTTAGTTAAAAGAGTTTGTGGAGCTTGAGTCTGGTTTTTAAGAGTTTGCAATTTTTTTCTGTTGCTTTGTATTACCAGCGGTCTGACTGATTTGGGGCTGGAGGTCAAACTAATTATGAGAGGTGGCGGTCAGACCAACCTTTGGTTGGCGATCTGATCAACCGAGGAGCTATTTGAATGTGCGTTTGTTTGAATTGAGTTGCTTGAGTGTGGGCACGATATAGGTACTGTTGTTTGTGTGTACATGGGTTTATTGTTTGGTCCTAGGTTCAAGATCAATATTTTAGTTGCATACAATTTGTATGGTGCATTGTATAGATTAATTGTGTCAATTGATGACTTTGTGTATTGTACGATGCTACACAATGGTTTGCTTGTTATTGTTGTACACAATCAGCTCTATGAATCCATCAAGTTTTGATTGATTTGCTCTTGATTTGATTGGTTTTGATATCTCTTCTCTTTTCTTGATCTTACTGTACCAAGGACATGTAAAAGATGGAGACAACCTCTATGAATTTGTCTTCATCAATCTAGGCACTTTGATAGCAAATTTATCAAGAAAACTCGGTTTTGCTTGATTAGACCTCAAAGTGTGATTTCTTGATCCGAGGTTTAGTGGAGTCTGAGTAGCTCACAAGTCTCGAGTTTTTTTTTTTACAGTCTTACTGGAGAGTATGAAGTCAGAAGAGACGAAGACTTTCTTTGATGGTCTAAAATCTTGGGCAAAACTAACACCATCTCCAACATTCTCTGGCCCAAAGAGTCTACCTCAAACACAAGTAGTTTCAAGCCGAAGTTGTGTTTAAGCTCTAGCTATATCACCTCGTTGCCCGACATGATTAGTGTAATCCAACACAATCAGATTAGTCAATCATTGCAGTCACTGTTCTAAGCTACGTGCACTATACTAGAGCAGCAAAACCAGGAGCTTTTGCAGCCTGGAGTCAATGGCACAAAACTGTGCCTTGACGAAAGGTCGCGTGGCAGCCAATCACTGCGACTCCTAGGAGCGTCTACTTTATTTGTTGATACCACACTTACTCGGCTGCGATAAACGGCGAATTGTGCCACCATGTCCCCCCACCAAATCTTCCCTTTTTGTTAGTATATGCCGCTTAATATGGTTTACTGGTGTGTGCGTGTGTGAGGCGCCAAAAGTTACTTTGCATCGATCTGCCCTCACAAACCGGCACCTCACATGCACATGAAGACAACCCGGTGCATAATTAACAGCCTCCTATGTGAACTAGCTAGGCACCAGCTTTGCTCTAGCATTTAGGCAAATCAAATTGTTCGATCCGTGTGCCTTTTGGTGTTGTATTGGAAGGAAAGGAGGAAAAGGATGCCCTTCTAATTCCTTTCTGTAAAATCATGCGAGTTTTTTTTTTATGCGCATGCGATGCGAAATCAAATGTTTGGTTTTTTCTGTGTTTTTCCCAATGTAGCGATCGAAATTCACAGTGGTTTAGTGGAGTAGCATTACTGTCTAGCTAGGCGAAGATCGAATCCATTAATTTCTTAGAGAAGCTTGCGTCGCTTGCTTACACGTTACCAGTACCTAGCCGGGCGGCGACGGCGACGGCGACGGCTGCTGTGGTTCTGACGTGTCTCGTCGGCCGGGCCGCTTGCTGCCGCTGCCGCTGCCGAGAGCGAGAAAAGCAAAAGGCAGCACACGTGTGCACAGCGCCCCGGCCCCGTCGTCTCACGTTCTTCTTCTTGTCCTGTACGTCCCGTCCTTTCCTCGTCGGCACGGAAAAGGATTGGCTTGAGCGCGCGGTGCAAAGGCTCGAGAAACGCGGGGAAAAGAAGGGACGGCCCGCCTCGCATACGTAACGTAACGCACTCGCCTGCGGCTCTTCTCGCCTTCACAACCCACAAGATGTAAAACGATGTAAACAAACTGTGCACCTGACCTATCACAGAGGCACGAAGGCCATCCTGTTATGCCTTCTGGGGCGTCTGGAAATCCTTGCACTTAGGGCAGTCCCAATGCTGGAAACTACGCACAATTTTCATAGCAGCCACATTAGCAAGAAACCATACATAGAAACTACCTCACACAATGCTGGTGTCTTCACGTAATAAATGTTGCCCTTTTTTCTTTCTCTCTCCCAACTCCATCTTCATCCTGACTCCCAACTTTTCCCAACTCCATCTTCATCCTGGGCGACGCAAGGGGACGGCGAGCGGCCTGGGCGACGCCGGCGAGGCAAGGGGACGGCGAGCGGCCTGGGCGACGGTGGCGCGGCCTGGGCGGACGGCGAGCGGCCTGGGCGACGGCGGCGAGGCAAGGGGACGGCGAGCGGTTCGGGCGGCGGCGGCGTGGCTCGGGCGGACGGCGAGCGGCCTAGGTGTGGCGCGCGGCGCGGCGGGCGGCGGCGAGCGGCGGGCGGCAGCGGCGCGGCGGCGACGGCGAGCGGCCGGCGGCAGCGGCGCGGCACAGGCGGATGGCGGCGCCACAGGCATGCGGCGGCGAGCACGCGACCAGCGAACAAGCGCGCAGCAGCGGCGGCGGCGAGCGCACGCGATAAAGCGGCCGGTTTCCTCCCAACGCCAAAATCGTGCGTTTCTTCGTGCCTCGGTTCAAGCGGAGACGTCGTTTCCTTCAGAAGAAACGGTTTCCTCTATTCTTCCTCTCTTTCCTCGTTAATTAGATTGCCATATCAGCATTTTGCTTAGTTGGCAAGTCATTTAATAGAGATAGAAACCACAATTAATTCCCCATTGGGACTGCCCTTACAGGGCATGTCTAGTAGTTGCCGATTTTTTTCCGACCTATGACTTATGGCTTCTTTGGAATGAGATGGTTTCTCCATTGCCGTTTCACAGTGATTTATCGGGACAATCTTTTTGCATTCGGTCCATTTAGACAAACATTTGTGTTAGAGTCAAAAATCATAAGCCGCAGTCGAAAAGAACTCACTCTTTTTCTCTTGATATTGTCTTTAGATAATCTACTTCACCTAAAGACAACATTTCTAACAATCAATTTATCTCTATCATTGTTCCCTAACTATCTTTTTTATCATTTTTGCGATAATATCCCTCTCCACACTGCCTCACTATTACGATGTTTTGTGTGATTAGGCTGTCTCTTGAATAAGAATGACACATTCTCTTCATTCACCTCCTCTCTCCTCCATTTAGAATTTTAAGTAACATAACAGGAAGAGACCGCTAATGTGGCCACTATTGGAGATGCTCTAAGCATATGTACAATAGTGTTGTCTCTAATTTTTTTCATATCAACTTCACATCAGTGAGAGACAATATACGAGACAATATCTATAACAAGCTACCTCTAGCACGCTTCATGGTATCAATATTTTACAATTTTCTTTCCAAAGGCCCCTTGTCAGTTTTTCAATATTCCTACCCTTTTCTCTCTCCTTCACCCATCACCACCCTTCCCTTCTTCCTCCTCCCGCCGGCCTCCCTCCATCGCCCTCCCAGCCAAGCCAGTCTCCTTTCCCTCATTTGTCCTTCCTCCCCCTCTCAACCGCACTGACTTCCACCTCCCTTACCGTTGGCCTCCCCTTCCGTCTCCACTACATCAGCCTCCCCCTTCCCTTGCTCTCTATACTTTGGTGGATCTGGACCATATCGCCTCCGACCACTCCCCATCGTCTTTGCCGCGTCATCACAGAGTCGGTCATTGTTGTCTTGACCACATCCGCTGCCGATGTCGAGGTGCCTCCCTGTAGGACCGAAGATGGTAACAGATGGGGGTGAATGTTGCTTTAAAATTTTCCCCAAGTATTCAACACTCCTTCACTTCAATAGCTATAAAGCTATAAAGGTTGGAATGGGAAACCACCTCAAAACAAGCAAGACAAGTTGCTAAAATTTTAGAGACAAATCAGTAAAATTGGTAGTTCAACTACGGTACTACCAATTTTTGAAAGTACCGTTTTTATAACTGCAGTACTATCGATTTTCAAAAGAACCTCTATTTGCATTGCGGAACTACCTTTCCTTAAAGAACAGTAATTTTAGCCTAAGTTAAAAAACAACAATCAATGCAACTTTTAATTTGTAGGCATTTTGGTGACACGACGAGCTACCCAAAACCCAAAAGTTGAGGTGTGATCACTATAGATGCACTAAAGGAGCGCTCAATACAATAAAATTTTAGCGAAAATTAAAAATCATTGCTATTCCGAACGGGCAGGGCAGGTACATGCCGTACGGAAAATGGTCTGGGCTGTGAGCTCTGGAGTCTTGAGCTGCAGAATAGTGCATTTGGCAGGGCTGCCACGATCCACGTGAGGGACATTTGTGGCAAGCACCGGCCTTGGCGCGAGCGAGGGCCACACCGGACTCTCCCTTCCCTGCTCCCTGAGACCTCTGCGCTGCGGCCAGGGACAAAAGGACGCCTCGCAGTAACTGCACATAGGCAGGCATGAGCGTGTAGAGGGACAGTGGCTTCAGCCGGGCCTCGTGCCGCACTGCCCTGCCTGGTCCGTCAGAAGGGAGCTGCGTTTGCGTTGGGGTTTACCTACTTAATTGGAAAGGAGTTATTTCGCCGTGCGATACGAAACGAGCTTCTTATATTTATATATATATATATATATATATATATATATATATATATATATATATATATATATATATATATATATATATATATATATAAAGAAGACGTAAAAGTTTTACGTGTCTTTGCATTAAAGGTATGAAGGAAACAAACAACGTTTAGATACAGGGAGATCCACAGCAAAATCGCGGGAGAAACACACAACAAAGAGGAAACGATTGGTGTGGACTGAAGGGACTCCCTAGTCCCCCACTCGCCGCTTGAAACCGCCTACGCAGCATCTCTCTCACGAGAAGAAAGCTGCAACGACACCGACGCCCCCTGCTTGCTGCCAAGAGCTTAGCTTCATTCCATCGCTCAAGATTCAAGGCGCTGGATGTCCACAGTCTTCCAATATCGCGTAGTACATTAAGCGGAGAGGGTCGCCCCAGGTAGGCACCACCGGTAACCCCCGCGGGCAAGCATTGATGGTTTATACTTTTAGTTTTATTGCATTTTTTATGTTCTATTATCAAATTATGATGTTATCGATCTATCTTTCATAATTAATAGGTTACTTCTACAGACTACAGCTCATATACAACTAGGGATTAACCTTCATTACTGAGATCTTTTTCAATTTTCTATAGTTATCTATATATATTTACATGTGAATTATAGTTATTGTTCCTATTTTATATTATATACTCTTATTAGTGTGATCGCAATATTGTTTCATCGTACCTTCTCCGTCTTAGCTTGATTTTATTTTTAGATCCGTCACAACTTAGGAGGTGATCGTTTCGGCTTTTTTCGGCTTCAGTTTCTAGTTTCAGCTTTTTTTCACTATTCACTACACTATCCACTAACTCACCACTGATGTTTTTCACCACTCATGTGTTTTTCACCAAAAGCCATCGCTATTCCGATCACCCCCTTAGTTCTTTTGGGTCTCGTGGATCTGCCGCAGGAGGACAAGGGAATAAAGTGTGTATGACGTCATGTCCTTAGAAACCAGGGAAAAGGAAGATGCCTGATGATACTAAAATCAACTGGTAATTAATTCATCAATGCGTGTTCAAACCATGGAGAGTTCCTACTAGCTTGCGGCGCATATGGTTGCGATCAGAACGGAGATATTTTCACTGTTTAGCGATCGGAACACTGTAGCAGCGACGGAATCACTGTAGCACTTTGTCACATAGTAATTTTTTTTTGTTTTTTGGTTTTTTTGCGTTCCGTTTTTTTCTCATATTCCTTTGCATTGTCCGCACTTGACTAGCGAGTCGTTTTTATTTTTACATTTTTTAAAATTTAATTATGCCTAACATGCAACTCAGCTACAGTGTTTTTTCAGCCAACTATAGTGTTTTTTCAGCAAAAACCAAAAGCCATCGCTATTCCGATCACCCTCTAAGACTGCGTGCTAGCCTGTGATCGACACATACCATTCTGCCAAACACTGCTATGAAAATGCGGCTTGAAACAACAGAACCGGAAAGAAAAAGGGTCAAAAAAAGAGAGGGAACGATGGGAATCGAAGTGCTTGAGGCCGGTGGAGGCATAGAAAACCAGAAAAAGCCATGAGAAATGATGCATGTCTTGGTTTTCTCCGGGGCAAATTTATTTTAACTTCTGATTTTTATCTTTTTTTATAATAACTAAATTTTAAATAAGTATTTTTAAGATGAGATCTATAAATCAATTATAATAGACGTTATAATAATTTTATCTGAATCGGTCAAAATCGTACGCGACTCTCTCTCCAGGGGCGGAGGGAGGGGTGCTGACAGGGGCTAGGCTCCCCTCATAGTTAGATAAATTTGCATTGTAGCCCTCTATATTTTAAGAAATTTAGTTATTTGGGGCGCTATTTGGCCCTCTTATCAAATGTAACTAGTAGGGTGTACGTGCGTTGCAACGGTATCCCAAAAAATTTAATTGATATAATCAAACGTGAAGTTGTAGATTTATCTCATACTATGTGAAAGTTCTTCTCAAGATGGTGTTTTACGAAACTGAAGATAATTTACCTTGTAGTAAGTGATTTAATAAAAAAAATTAAAACTAAGATTTCTTTTGAATTTTTCTAATTTATGCAAAAAAAATTAAGCTATTTCTTTACAGTACCCCTATGTTTGATGTAGACTTTAAAATTTTTTATTGAAAAAAAGAGATGATATGTCTGATCTATATTATCCGTGATGAGGCCGAAGGGAAGAGGATGATGACCGGACAAACTCCTCACGAATAGTTACGACGACCTCGTGATACGTGCATATATCCCCGTGGCGTCCCCAGCTCCTGCACCTGCCACTGGTGATGCTTGTTACTATGTGATGAAAGTAAATTAGGAGATATGCATCAATCATTATCGTCCTATAATCGCTGCACCAATTCTCCTAGCATAACAAAACCGATATGGCCATACAAAAAAATATTGTAGAAACCCACAAACAAGAAGACTAGGAGACAAGTGCATGTATGGAACGCAAAAGGCCACAAATAGAGCCTCCAAAAATAGCCTATATAAGCAAGCCCACATGCAGCTCACCGAGGAGAGAATTTCGAGTGCTGTCTTCTCTTCTTCACTCTCCCGAGGAAAGGAAACCCCTCCACTCTGCTCTGCTGCCTCCCTTCCAAAACCCAAACCACCACCACGCACTAGTATACTGCCATGGCGGCGGCCGGAGCAGCGCTGCGGCTACGCCTCCTGTACCGGATGCTGCGCGTGGGCGAGCTCCTCGCCCTCGTGGTCCTCCTCTCCTGGTCGTCCTCCCGCGTGCCGTCCGCCGCAGCCGCCGTGCTGCGATTCGCCGGGTCGCTCCTCCTTGACCCCCGCTTCGTCTTCGTCCTCGGCAACGCCATCGTGCTCCTCCTCCTCGCGCTCTCCAGGAACGACCTCTCCCTCTCCAACCATCCCACCGCCGCCAACGCCGCCCCGACCCCCACAGCACCGGCCGCAGCCAGCTTCCCTTCATTCACCACCCCGACGCCGCCGACGCTACCTCCCGCAGCCGAAGCGGCAGCTCCGGCGCCCGAGGTCGCCGTCGCCGCGGCGGCGGTGCTCGAGGACAAGCCGGCGGTGCGCGTCAGCAAGGCGCGCGCGCCGAGGCGGAGCAGGTCGGAGAAGATGGGGCCGAGCGCGGTGCTCCGGCGGGCGGCGTCGCCGGAGCTGCGGCGGTCGGAGTCGGAGAACGGGCGGAGGCGGCGGTCCTCCGTGACGACGCGGGACGCGGAGGGGTACTGGGGGCTGGACGACGCGGAGGAGTTCCGGCGGACGGTGGAGGCGTTCATCGCCAAGCAGACAAGGTTCCACCGTGAGGAGTCCATGACCATGGCGGTCGTGGCCGGCGCCGGCCACGGCGAGGTGGCTCCGGCCATCACCGGAGCTCTTGCTGTCGTGGAATAAGTAGATCCGATGACATCAATATGTGCAAAGTACATAAACAAGAAGCTCCTGCTGCCTAACTGGCCTTGTGCGCACGTTCTGCCTCCACTCGCCTTCTTCGGATCCCTACATTTTTTTGACGCACGATCGAGTAGACGGGTTGTTACGAATTTTGGACGTTTTTAGCACCATCGTGCGAAGGAATTCCATAACTAGCACCGAGCAGCAAAAAATTCCATCTCTAACCCCCCGTTCCGGCGCACGATCGAACATCCGAGCGCACGACCGCTCCGGCGCCGACACCTGTCCGGTCGTGCGGTACCGGACCGCGCGATCGATGCTCTGATGTAGTCGTGCGGTCCGTACCGCGACGACCGCATCGTAGCACCGATCGTGTGCTCTGATGTAGTCGTGCGGTCCGGCATCGCACGCGACCGACCGTAGCACCGGTCGTGCGTCCGGCACCGCACGGCCGGACAGGTGTCGGCGTCTGCTGGATCGTGCGCTCGGATGATCGATCGTGCGCCGGAACGGGGGGCCAGATGAGGAATTTTTTGGCGCTCGGTGCTAGTTGTGGAATTTGTCCGCGCAAAGATGCCACAAACGTCCAAATTTCCCTGCAACAGCCGTTTGACCATCGATCCGACGGTCCGGATCACGTTCACGTTGCTTAATAATTCACTATAGCGAACGATCAATCCGGATGATCTACCGTCTGTTCCGGGCCTCCAAATCGCCGGACCAAAAAAGAAAAACGACGTTTCGTGCGGACGGAAATGGAAGAATTTTGCGTTTTTCATGTTCTTAGTGGACATCGTCGATTTTGATGTCCTCAGTTTTTGATCGGACTGTCTCGGGACAGGATAAACTTGTTGCTCGTTACACAGTGCTGGTCCATATGGGTCACATACATAGTAGGTACAGTTAAAATACAGGATGGTATTACTCACTAGATTACATAATTAACAGTGATCAATACGCGTACTCCTCCTAAATTGACAGTAGCACTGCAGAAATGCAAATACGAGTAGCTGCTTCCCTGCAAAGGTCAGTTGGGTCCCGCTCGATTTTTTTAAAAAATAAACCACTTTTAGTTTATTTGCACAAATAAAATAACAATAATTTTTTTTACCGGCAATCGTAGGCACGTCACTTGACCGAGGCCCGGTCACGCTCTAGCCACGCGATGGGGGCTCAGTTGCTTAACGGCTGTGCGACTAAGGCCCAATCACGCTTTGGACCAGCGACTGAGGCCCAATCGCACGTTAGGTCGACGACTGAGTCTAGTCGCACAGTGGGTGAGCGATTGAGGCCTTAGGCCTGCATATGCCACCGGAAATGTGCCTGTCACTGAAAAGTGGGAAAAGCTAGGCTAAGTCTACACTGCTGGTTCAGCTTTGTGAGGGCGAAGTGACTTATACCATATCACCTTTTTAGATTGAATGGACAACTTGTTGATCTATTTTGCAGCCAAACAAATCATCTCGCGGACATGTGTAGGATAAAGGAGGCCGACGAGAGGGGGGTGAATAGACGGTTTTGAAATTCCTTAGCTAAACCAAGTTTATAATGCGTAAGAGTAAATCAATTCGGTTTATCACAAATAAGGCTGAAATCAATTAGATTCATCTAAGTGCACCAACAACCTAAGTCTATGTCAAAGGTTTACAATCTTAGGATGACAAGCAATTGATTTAATTCTACGAATACAAATTGCTTAAATGTAAATAGAGCATAAGAAAACAAACAACAATGACACGGTTCTTTTTTTACCGTAGTGTTCGGAAACTTGACAGTCCCCCTTAATTTACGTTGTGGTAAGCCCAGATAAATTGGACCGGCTCCACAAATCAAGCGAATGTATACCTCTATAATTTCATCTTTTCATCCAAATAAGACTTAAAAGATCATAATCAATCAAACACGTTAGTTTTGCAATAGCATTTATCATTCATTACATTCAAATGAGACTAGATGATATCATAACTAATAAACATATTAGTTTTATAATTGTATTTGTTATTATCACCAAAACCAACTTAATGGAACTTGAACTTACAATGTGAGTGTAGTTGCATTCACCAAACTTTACTCCATCAATAGTAAACCCAAACTGCCTATAAAAATAGGGAAATAGGGTACACTCTACCCCTACAGGCAATACTCCACTCTTCTACCTTCGAGTCAACACCCAAATCATATGAATGGCGGAGGTTGGATCCTTATCTAAGAAGGAAAAAGGGAAAGTAGAAGAACCGACAAACCCTCGATAACTGAAGTGTCGTTGCAATATTCTAGCTACCTACACCAAAACCCACAACCCTGGTGCCTTTACTCAATTTGCCTTCCATTGTGGGAACAATAAGGTTAGTCTTCTATCCAAATATTCAGTATACCTCTTCAAAATATCACTAACTTGTTGTTCTATGGTAGGGAAAACGAAGGGGCAAAAGGTTCAACCTTGCAAATTTGAAAGATATCAATTGCAATAATTGATACCATTTGTGAATTTTATTTAATTCAAATTTGCTAATTAAGCTAACATGGCAAAGATATAATCATACATACAAAAACATGACAAAGCTAATTAAGTAGGCATAACATTGCAATGAGCAATATCAAATTAAAATTACATCATTACTGAGTAATTGGACACCGGTTAAAGAAAACCATTATCTTATCTTTTTTGGGCCCAAAAAAGTTGTTGCTGTGAACAAAAACGAAGAGGAGTACCATGAGAGGAAACGAAAAGAGGAGGGAGAAGCTTCACAAGTTTTAGGAGGAGGCGTGCAAGACTAAGGAGATTAACAGGCGACCAAGGGACCTTACAGACGAGTCTTGGGTGAGATTGCGATGAGGAAGGTTGAACTTGGCTATCTTTGTCCTCAACTGCATCTCCACCACCATCCTTTGTCCTACCATCCTCAACTTCTACCTACAAATCTGAACCACTCTTCCCCACTTCACAGTCATCGCCAACTGTACTTGAACTCTACTTTACATAGGCATGCACCAATAGGACGCATTTGTAGCCATAATGCCTGCACACTTTCAAGTAGGACCTCTATGACTTTATTCTCTCGATGGGCCTCAACTCCCAACAGACGACTTTTGCAGAACGTCTCCTTAGGAATTTTGTAGTAATACCATACAACATTGGGTGCAACGAGAAGCTACAATTTATCCACAACAACACCTTCCTGATTTAAAGATTGTCTAGGCATGGGTGAAATAGTGTGGTCTACGGAAAACTGCTCAAATCAACCCCATACAACCCTCCCGAACTTTGCCATGCCCATAATATACTCCGAAAGCATGTTGACTTGGCATACCTGCCACATGACCCAAAATATTCAAAACATGGTGAAATCACAGAAATTACACCTCCTATGTTAAGCCTCATGAAAACTAATTTAAAGTACACCCCGCACTAATAAACCATACCATGCATGTCGAAATGATGTATGTTTCATATACGTCTCCTTCGACATAACTAGAAATGTTCAAATATATTTTGACTACAACATTCAAACGATTTAAATTCAAATCCCTAACACATGTGGGTCTAAACCTAACCACCCTGATTATTGTACTAATCGATCTATAAGTGGAGCTAAACGACCGTTTGTATGCTACAACACCCAAAAAAACATGAATGCTAATACACTACACGTGACATTACCACTAAAACATGGGGATCTACAACTAGGAACCTTAGTTCTAGCACTAATCCATATTTGTTATTGTTAACCTACCGTGTTTTCATCAAAATGATCAAGAAATTATAAGAGCAATGAGAACTAACCGCAAAAGAAACATCTATGCGGAAGCAGACAAGTGGAGCCTCCTCCTCCCCCTCCCATTCTCCCTTCCTCTCCCTTCTCCTCTCCCCCCATCTCCTCCCTCTTTCTCTTTTTCCGAATTAAAATGACATATTTAGCTGAATTTCGGTCTTATATAGGCACCAATCGCATAACCATCATGCGACGGCCCCTCAATCACGCAACGGCCGTGTGACTAGTAGCCTTAGTCACGCAACAGTCGCGTGACTAGCCGTGTGGCCTCACGTCGTCCTTTTGTTCTGCGACTGGGTGTCGGTGGATTCAGGCGCCCAACACGAGCATGACTGGGCCTTAATCGCACAGCGAGCATGATACTAGGTCTCAGTCGTGTGACCAAAGCACGATTAGGCCCGTGTTGCCCGTGTGATTGAGGGCTATTTCCTGTAAAAAAAATGATCATGGTTTATTTGTGCAAATCGATAAAAAAATAGTTTACTTTTTAAAAAAAAATGGGTCTCGCTCTAGCATTCAGGAGGTTACAATTGAATCCGACATGACATGGGGTGGTACAAATCGGTAAAGCGTTCCTTGCTCGACATGCCCTGCTCCTTGGATTCCTAGTAAAAGATGGGTCGACAAGGCGGCGACCTCACTTGCGTGGAGTGTGAGAGTTCGCGAGGACCAGTCGCCCACCCACGGGGCCCGGAGAAACGAAAAGGATCGAACGGAACAAATTCGATGTTCCCTGCGGTTTTCAGCTCGTTATTCGCCTCTCCATTACCAAATCGCCATGGCCCGTCGACTCTGGTCGCCGTTGCCGGTGCGACACTTTCGGGTGAAGCCAGCCATTGGAATATTTGGCAAAACGAGATGAGCATGAGCTCCGGCTATGGCCTTTGTTGATCTCCCAAGACCAAGCATGCTTGTCCCTTTTGTGGTGCATCACACCAGCGCTTTTTGTGGTCGTTTTCGGCGGGTTTTGGTTCGATGCGCATCCAACGGAAGCTGCCGCCGTGTGATTTACCAGTACTGACGATGCAACAGATGATCTGGCGAACGGAAGGTCAAGTAGACGCTTAGACCATAGGAATGCAGCAGAAATTTTGAAGGAAATGGAACACCCACTGTCACTGAATGTGTGGTTTCCTATGTGAATTCTCCCTTCCAAACGGGCCGGCCTCACAGTACATAATTTTTGTGGAGTGTGGTAGCTATACACTTTGCTATTGTTTGCATTGTTGCTTACTTACCTTCCGAGATGTTTGCTCATGTTTCATTCGCGTACTCAATCAGGTGAACTTATATAGGGGATGGGCAAACTATTTCATTGATTCAGGGGGCAGTATTTTTTTGGTCTCATAATCTAATATGCGCCTTATTAGATATCAGTCATCGCAGAAGCAAATTAGCTATAATTAATCATCTGGTTGCATGCTTATCATGATGGCTTGGCCCTTTTTCCAAAGCAATTGTTAGTGGTATGCTCTAGAGATAATCATAGAGATGATTGTATCACTTCTATGTTTATAACCTTTTGAATAATATGTTATTTTGTCCCTTGAATAGATGTCTTTTATATTGATCAACAAGTATGTGATTTATTCGTGAAACTCTTTATTTATATTTTAATGTTATTCTAAATTATTCCTAATCTTATATCATTATATGGGACAATTATAATTTACAGATCAGCACATATATTGATTGATGATCATATTTCACGGATCATAGATATAAGATATCAAATAAAAAATATGGATATATGTTAAAAAAACATGATGTTGGATTAACCCACCACGAGATACTGCGGAAATTGTTATATTCTTAAGTGTCATTAGTTAGTCCCATACTTTTGTATGTAGAATTCTTAGACATGAGATCGTCATTGTTTACTACATGTATAATAGTTTACTTAGAGGTTACCCCGTAATTGGATGGTCATAAATGTAGCTTTCAGGTTTATTATAAAATATACGGATGAATATGAGCGATCAAGATGAAATTTACCCCTCCTATATAACATGAGAGATATCTCTAGATCCCTCGAAATAGTTGGATTAAAGAAGTGCATGGCCATGCCGAATGTGGTTGAGAAGTCAATCACAGTTGAGTAATCCACTACAGGTTTGAGTGAAGTATCGAGCTATCATAGTATGACACGCTTCTCGTCTTGTGTTCGATCTGGTATCATGAGGCAAAGTGATCGATACAAAAGCACTATATAGGTTCATCTGATATGATCTTTATGTATGTTTAGGAGTTGTTATGTCCTACTAGGAACCGCTATCGATTTATGAATCGAAAAGTAGTTTTTGGTCTATAGCCAAATATACATGAATCTACAGTGTCTCATCCCTAAACATGTGGATCTCGATATAGGCACTGCTGCGACTGCAGCGCTGATCGGGACAATCGCGAGGAGGAGACGGTTGGCCAGAGGACGATCGACTACTTCCACTACATTGACGCGTTTTTCGTTGAATCGATTGGTTCAACTCTACTTCTGCTGTCATGCGCGTCTAGTGGTAACGATTTATGATCTCTTACTCGTATGGCTTACTGATTTACGCGATGAAAAATCTTAATTTATACTAGTGTAGTTTATCCATTACACATCACCAATTTCAGTGACTAAGTACTTCACGACTCAACCACCAGTTCTTGAGAAGGAAAAAAGATAGCTTTATCCTCGCTGGCTAACTTAAAATGTTTCTCGACAAGTTTCTTTACACTTTGCCCCTTCCTTTTAGTTGCTTTGTTCCTCACACAATTTGTTCTTTTATCTCCACTACTGAGAATATTATCCACTAATATTTTGGCCCCTTTGATTGCATTACTGGTTCTCTCCAAATCCATTATCCACGAAATGATTCCTCTGGCGTGGCAGAGACAAAGGCAGGGTCAACATCCTTACTTGTCCATATTCCAATTAACACATAATATAGATCTTTGCTGCCTTGTTTATCATAAATGGACCCCCTGGTTGAGAGCTAATGCAGAAGCTATTTATGCATCAATGTCTTTGGTTTCAGTGGGGAGTGGATACTACCAACAGAAAATAGCTTTGTGGAATCTGTCACTTTGTATGGTCGTAGCGCTGCTTGGCTGTTAAGTATGCACCAAACTGGCCCTACTGGTCCTCTTATGAACAATAGAAATACATACAGGTAGTTGATGTGTAATGTGTTCTTTCTAACCAGAACAAACACATTTGGTATTCTTGTATGAAAGGTGTTGGTAGTTAGTTAGATCAAGCCATTAGCCATGGTATGATTGAACCAAAAAAACCCTTCAGAAACGGGTCTCCGTCCAGGACAACCAAAACCAAAGCCTCAAGTCCTGCATCCTTTTGTTTTGATCCAGTCTTGTCCATAGGTATTTGCATTGCATTGATGTGTGATCTTTCCTCTTATAACTGGTTGCAGTGAAAGTTATATATGAAACTGAGCTCTGCATGACGCAAGGGCGAAAGGCGATAAACTGTAATAACATGAACTGTTCTTAACTTTAGTCTTCCTGAGAGATGCTTCTGCTGAGCAGTGCATGCAACATCTTTGCCGTAGTCAAAAGCTCTAGCTATTTCATTGAAATCAGATGCCAGATCTTATCAAACAAATGTAAAATGATTAATCACGACTGCACCGAAAGCAGTTCCAAGAAAAACTTCAAGTTCAGACTAGGCATCATTCAACTTGACCAAAAAAAAAAAGGGGAAAACACTTTTGGGTATCTCGGATCAGCCCATTCTACATTTCCGGGGAAAAATTCCTACTAGGAAGGTGAAAGGAAGCTTCGGCCGGATTGTGAAGCCTATATGTATGGTCTAGTCCACCCCAACAACATGCAAAAAATATGGGCTGAAAGTGCTCACCACTACTCTGCATGGCCCAGTCTGGCCCAAACACTGCCATGCCCATGCGGATACCAAACGTCCGTGCGCGTCAGTATAGCGTACTGAGCCCTGGATAGCTTTGCACTTGCACGTAGTGTTGGAGAAAGGGAGAAGACGGAGAAAACTTAGCACAGAAGCAAGTTTTTTGTTTGTGACTTTGTCTTATAAATAATAATAATTTATAAAAAAAATTATAGAGAGATACTTATATATGATTTTAGTTGATATAAATAAAATTACTATAATATATACTACAATCAACTAGTAGATCATATCTTAAAAAGATACTCCGTTTGAAAATTAAATATTATATAAAAAATATTTAATATAGAACATCATTTTTAGAAATCAATACAAATAAGGCATACGTCCTAACATACAAATTACGGTTTGAACGTTTTAGTTGTACAGAGACAAAGCTACATACGTCAAATCTATACCAACATTTTATGATTAAACATATATTTGCATGTGATCAGACGCACATACGTTGATTAGCATTTTCACCTCAAAAAAATGGGACAAAAAATGAGCTAAAAGGGACCGATCCATCAGTGACACGAGACGCGTAGCGAGAAGGGCTCGGGTGCACCCAGCGTTAACACCTCTAGAGAGATTTGGAAGCTGCAAAGCAAACCCTAGTCCGATACAGGCACGCATGTTAGATGCCCGGTTAATATGTTAGACGCATGATAGCTAGTATCTATAATTTTTTTGTCACTCCGTACCTTATCACGAATTTTGTTTTCGTTCGTTAATTCACTATTGACAACAACTATTCTATTGAGTTTTACCCTATTGGCTTTTCTACAAAAGGATCTTCGTTCCCGTGATCACAAGGTGCAATAGCTCTGGACTTCTCTACCCCTTGCATTTGCCGGTGTCAGCCTCCCCTTCATGCGCACTCGTTGCCAACGCCTCCACCTCCCAGTGGCGTTGTTGTCTCGAGCACCTCGGTCATGAATCCCTGTCTCGTCTTGCTAGTACGTCTGTCATTGCTTGCAATAATGAACCCACTGATACTAGCTGTCATGCGTGTCAGTTTGGTCGTCATGTGCATCTACCTTTTGCTACTTCACAGTCTCGTGTTCTCAAGACTTTTGATTTAGTTCATTGTGACATTTGGACCTCGCCTATCGTCAGTGTATTTGGTTACAAATACTACCTGGTTTATTCTTCATGATTGCTTATATTATCTTTGGATGTTTTTCTCTACGACTAAATTATGATACTTTTGCCACTATCTCGCACTTTTTCTCTTATTTTGCTACTCAGTTCGATGCTAAGGTTAAGAGAATTTAGTGCGATAATGGTCGTGAGTTTAACAACTCTACCACTCGCACCTTTTTCCTCACATATGGCGTTGCACTCCGCATGTCATATCCATACACTTCTCAGCGGAACGGTAAGACCGAACATATTATTCGTTCCACTAATAACATTGTTCAGTCTTTTATGTTTCAATCCAGCCTCTTTTCCTCTTACTTGGTTGAGGCTCTTCACGCTGCTACCTACCTTCTCAATCGTCAACCCACAAAAACTCTCAATTTTTCCATATTTTTTTGCGCTCTTTGGTGTTCCCCCTCCTACTGTCACCTTCGAGTTTTTGGTTGCAAGTGTTATCCAAACCTTTCTGCCACCGCTCCTCACAAGCTTACTCCTTGCTCCACCATATGCGTGTTTCTTGGCTACTCGTCTGAATATAAGGGATACCGATGCCTCGATCTCTCCTCTAATCAGGTCGTCATTTCTTGCCTTGTTATATTTCACGAGTCCTCTTTTTCCTTTGCCGAGCTCGTCGCCTAGTCCTCCCCTACTAACCTTGATTTTTTGTTGGAGCTTAATCACACGTCGATGCCCATTGAGCCTCTGCGTCTTACAAGTCACAGTGCTTCTCCTGGTGTAACCCACCCATTCGTGCTCCTACCAGCTATGGCGCCAGACAGCACTGCCTCCCCTGCACCGGTTGTGCATGGCCCTAGCGCGCCCGCAGTTCTTAACGGCATCACCTCTCCTGGCAGGGACTCCCCCTCGCCAGTCACTTCGTCCGCGGCTATGGTAGCACCCAGTGCTCCAGCCACAGCTCCTACCATGGTAGTGGAAGCACATGGTGCTCCTGTCGCCAGTCTATTAGTTGACTCACTAGCTCCTAACGAGGTCGTTCTATCGCAGTTTTCCCCTAGGTGTTGTGTCATTCCAGCCAGTCAAAAACTCCCACACCATGGTGATTCGTAGAAAGCACGGTTTTCAGCAGCCGCTCACTCGCATGAACCTTCATGCCGTCACTTTGTCCCCTGTTCTGACCACATACTGGGCTGCTCTTGCCGACCCTAATAGGCGCAGTGCCATGGAGGAGGAATACACTACTCTTTAGATCAACAATATATGGACTCTTGTTCCACGGCCATCCAATGCCAATGTGGTCACTAAGAAGTAGATTTTTCGGCACAAGTTCAATTTGGATGACACTCTTACCCGCTATAAGGCTCGCTGGGTTCTTCGCGGTTTCACACAGCGTTCTAGTATTGATTTTGATGGGACTTTCAGTCTAGTCATCAAGCCAGCCACTGTTTGCACAATTCTCTCTCTAGTTTTATCTCGAGATTGGCCTATCTACCAGCTAGATATTAATAATGCGTTCCTTCATGGCACACTCTCTGAGACTGTCTTCTGTTCATAGTCGGCTAGATTTGTGGATTCCTCTCACTCGGATTATGTTTGCCGCCTCAACAAGTGTCTCTACGGTCTCAAACAGACGCCT
Organism: Melocanna baccifera; assembly: GCA_036346265.1. NCBI lineage: Eukaryota > Viridiplantae > Streptophyta > Magnoliopsida > Poales > Poaceae > Melocanna > Melocanna baccifera. The sequence continues at coordinate 27,348,171 of CM070688.1, forward strand.
TGGGCCTGGTACAACTGTTTTGCGGGCTACTTGCTGTCTCTCGGTTTCATGGAGGTAAAGTCCAATACTTCTCTTTTTATGTCTCGTCGACGCTGTGACACTGTCTACCTATTGCTCTATATGGACGACATTGTGTTGATCGCTTCTTAGGATAGTGTGCTCCGTAGAGTGATTGCCTCCCTCCACCAAGCTTTTTCTATGAAGGATCTTGATCCACTCCATCATTACCTAGGTGTTTTTGTCTGTCATCGTGATGGCAGCATGTTTCTCTCTAAGCAGTAGTATACTCTCGACATCCTAGACCGTGTCGACATGATCGCTTGCAAGCCTTGTAGCACCCCCTGTTGACACTCACTCCAAGCTTTCCTCTATTGCTAGAGTTTCTGTGGCTGATTTGATGTTATACCGAAGTCTTGCTGGTGCTTTGCAATACCTCACCTTCACTCGCCCGGATATTGCCTACGTCGTACAACAAATTTGTTTTCATATGCATGATCCTCACGAGCCGCACCTCGCCACCGTCAAGCGTATTCTTCGGTATCTTCGTGGCACTATTGACCACAACCTTCTTCACCAAGCAGTCTATACGAATCTGATTGTCTACTCCGATGCTGACTAGGCTGGTTGTCTCAACACACGCAAGTCCACTTTGGGCTACGCTATGTTCCTAGGTGACAATCTCGTCTCCTGGTTCTCTAAGTAGCAACACATTGTATCTTGTTCGAGTGCGGAGATTGAGTACCGAGCCGTGGTCAATGCTATTGTTGAAGCGTGCTGACTGCGCCAACTTCTTCTGGAACTTCACAGTCCTCTACACCGAGCTACCCTCGTCTACTGCGATAATATCAGCGCTATCTATCTCTCAACAAATTTGGTGCAACATCACCATACCAAACATATTGAGATTGACCTCCATTTTGTCCGGAAACGAGTTGGTCTTGGCGATGTCCACGTTCTTCACGTTCTGACTTCATCTTAGTACGCTGATATATTCACAAAAAGACAGTCTATTTTTATTTTCATCGAGTTTCCGTCTAGTTTGAACGTCCGCTCCGCCGATGCTCTAACTATGATGATGTTAGATGTCTCGGTCAACATGTTAGACATTTCGGTTTCTACCTATACTTAAGGTTCATACTTACTCCTCACCTGTCTGACATGATTTCATACTTGTGATAATTTCACCCTTATTCTCATATCTATCTAACATAATTATATACTTGTCCTCTCACCTATCTGATATGATATATATAAATATATATAAATAACGTTTAGGACGCTCTCGACGCACCGTTTTTTGCAATTTACGAAACTCAAGTGGCACTGTTACTAAAGGACGAGTTGGCTTCGTGGGTGGGTGTGGCAATACACGATACGGGAGCAGGCGGTGGCGAGGGTTTTGCTGCTCCCACAGTGCACGCAGCGGCGGCGGGAGCGCCATGAGAGGGGGCGGCGGAGGCGGCGGCGGAAGGATGCCCTACGGGGCGGCGGAGGCGGCGGAGGCGGCGACGATCCCGCCGGCCTCGAGGAAGTTGGTGCAGCACCTGAAGGGGATCCTGGCCGACCGCTCCGAGGTCGAGATCTACGCCACGCTCCTGGATTGCGGCATGGACCCGGACGTTGCTGTCGAGCGTCTCATCTCCCAAGGTATACTCGCGCCGTCGCCTTTGCTCTCCCCACGATTCGAATCGTACAAGTGTATGTTGTGGTGTGGTGCTCGTAAGCGCTAGGGTTTGATTTTGTGCGGCGATTGGTTCGGAGCTCGGGTTGCGCGCAGTGCTTATCTGTGCGTTTTTAGTAATTTTGTCACGTTCCCGTACTCTTGTAATCCCCAGCTTGGACTGTTGCTATTGAATTGCTTGCCAGTCTGGTCTGTTTTAGTGAAGGTTATACACTGTGATTGAGCTTACGTGCTGTTAGTTTGATTCAATGGGACTGCCTATAATTCGTAGTGTTTTGGAATGAGCGAAGTAAGTTTTGATTTTTGTGAAGAAGCCAACCTTTTTGCATTTATGGATATTAGTTTTGGCATGGAAGTTGTGCCTCGTGATATAAGCAGGTTCAATTTAGTGCGAAGGGCTTGAATTGTGTGCTCTTTTAGTCTTATGTTTAGGACAGTTGGTCCATATATGACATTTAATTTCTTTTTCCATGGTTGACTAGTGGGGTTACCGTGTAAAGGTTGCCCCTTACATGCAATAGTGTATTCAACTTGAGCTGTATAATGGTGTGGAAGCTTGCTTCATGCATACCTTTTTTTTTAGTGTTTTGTTTTGCATTTATTATGGCCTCAGTGTTAATTTTGCATTCACTATAGGTGCACTATTTGTTTTTGTCAGAAATCAGTGCATTGAGTGGATGTATTAAGTAGTAATTGTTTGTTTTTGTTGGAAACTATTATATTTACTAGTAAAGTTTCAATGTAAAAGTGTGCCTTGGGTGTCAATGGTCTTTGTTTGCTGCAAGAGCTGAGGGAAGATTGTCCTATTCTTTTATTTCCGAGGATCATATTTGTCCTATACTCATGCACTATGTGATGCTTACCTAGACATGTGATATTTTATATGGTGTAAATGAAGTACTACCTTGAAGGCTGATCTGTTTCTAATAAATGCAACATAGTATAGATCACAAACAAATTATCTCTCTGTTGGCAATTCATCTAACTTTATTACTCATGGCTGTTCAGATCCTTTTCATGAAGTGAGAAGAAAGCGTGACAAGAAAAAGGAGGTTAGTAAATGAACCATGGTTTCCTTATGCCCCCAGTTTTTTAAGAAGTTCACTGTTTGGTTTCCCATCTTTTTTATTTTGTGTGAGAGTCCTTAACGTGAGTTTAGGACCACTGATTAGACACGCCTGTACTGATCAGGAAACACGAGTTGCTCCCCCATGCTACATGCTGGCTGATGTATTATGTGGATGAGTAATTAGATTTGCTGTGGCATTCTATAATACTGCATTTGCTTTAAAATTCTTGATTATTGTTGCATTGATGTCTTTCTGTGGGCACTATGCTGTTGCACCCAAATACCTTTTTTGGGGTAATCTTCAGTGAATATTGGTATTTCTGTTGTTTGAGTTGATCCATGCCATTTGCTTGCTTGTTCACCTGACAAACTCTTGTCACCTGTAGATCAAAGCTTCTCAGGAAACAAGGTCTCGACCATTTTATAAATCTACATATCGAGGATCTAAGGCTGGTTCTGATCGAAGTGGGCGTTTTCACTCTGGTTTTGGAGGTAGCATGCAGCATTCTGTATTGTGATATGATAATGCAGTTTGATTTTTTAAAATTTAATGAGGTACTCATTTTGATTATGCTGACAACATATTAACAGATTCAACTGGTAGTGTTAAAGGTCCTATCAAGAAAGAGACAGACTTACATTCTCCACCAAACTCATCAGTCTTGGATTCTGTCAAGGCAAGCAATCCTATGGAAACAATTTCAGCAGCTGGGTAAGTAATAGTTCTTGATTTTGCATAGCAATTATTAGTCATATGTTGATTGTTGTTAATTAATGTTTTTGGTCCTATTTTGTTTAAGCTCCTGCCTTAGTTTCGATTACTCCCTTTGTAATTGTTGATTGATTCGCAATATTTTGTCCATTCTTCTCTTTGCCAATCCAAGTACATCAGAATTACAGCACATGCTTTGTCTGATGTACCATTAGATTTGTCTTGCCCTTGTTAGCTGTCTTCCGACATGGTATTAGTATGAAGCATTACCTGGTGTCCTGCAGCCTATGGTGTTTGTTTGCTAATTGTGTGTATTAGTTTGGACACTAATACATTATTTAGTTTGATGATTAGCGAGATATCAATCATTTGTAGTGCTTGTGCTTTAGAGATTTTCTGTCTTTTAGTTTTCCCTATCTCTGCATTATGCATTTTGTTTTCTTCCCCCATTCATGTTATGTCACAAGTTGCAACCTTATTATCCTACAAACTGGAAGTGTGTTTAAATGATGATAATGTACAGCTTCACTTGTTAGTACAGCTTGTTAATTGTTATGTTTAGTGACTAGTTGTCATTGGTGAAGGTAGCTTGAAGACTTCCTTGACAGACTTGCTAACTTGTGCTTCTGTTTGCAGCAATGTTGCTAGCAATGAGAGTCCTATTGTATCAAGTGCCCAAGCTGATGCAAAGTCCACCACTTTCCAGCCTCCATCTCAAGTGCAGCATGGTTGGGGCGGGATGCCAGGACGCCCTTCCATGGCTGACATAGTGAAGATGGGCAGGCCTCAAGCTAAACCTGGAAGCAGATCGGTTGCAAGTAGCACTTGCATGCCAGCTGTTGGTGGTTCAGTCATTTCAAATGCACCAAATAGTACTTACAAGGACACTCAGAACACAGTTTTGCCATCAGATGTGGACCATGGCACAGCTGATAAATTACCAAATGGTACTATTCAGGTCCACTCTGTATGTAAGGATGATTCCTCTATCGATATATTACCTCCAGTACCGGGGTCAGATGTGCCAGAATCTTTTGGTGCACCTTCCTTGAATGCGAACCCACAAGGATCAACAACTCCAGATGTCAACGAAGATGGTGTTGAAAAAGACACCAATTTAGAAGAAACTAAGGAGATGAGCGCAAGCAGTGCAAAAGGTACATCTACAGGATCATTTTTTGTGTCTGATGAAGAAATACAATCAGAATATACTCAAATTGCCACTCATCTGAACAATGACTTGATAGAGAAAACAGGTGACTATCAGTCCGACGGGCATTCATTTGAGCATCACCAAAGTAAGTCATATGAAAAAATACTCTTTACTTTCTTTATCTGTATTTAGTTGTACCAAATGTGAAGGTTTATTATATTCTAGAACATAAAGGAGTTTGTATTTCTGTATGTCAATATTTTGCCTGTATGGTGCTGAAGACCCTACACTAGTCGTTAAGTTGGAAGCAATCTTTTTTCCCCTTTAGGATGCATGTTTGTCGCCTATTGTTATCATGCCCCTATTTGTCCTATCTATTGTGTTACGATGTAACATGGGACTGTAAGCAAGGTTCCATTTCCGGGCAGTAACCAGCTGGTCCAGCTGGTTATCACTAGCCACCGGAAATCTCAGACCCCACCAGTATTTACAATACTATCTGGAATTGTGTATTTAGCAAAATTTGCTATACTATTGAAGAGTGTGTGGGGTGCAGAAATTCAAGGAAACATCAAAACAGGAAAACATAAAATAAAAAAGTGATTTTTTTTACTAGACTGGAACCATCTGGTAAATCAAGTACAGAGTCTGATAGGATTATTGTTTTGCATCAACTTTCTTTTTAAGATTCTTTCCCATTTGACTTTATTTTTGTCTTGTGGATGGACCAATGCAAAGTTGGATACATTCACAATTTATTTTGTTGCCCTTTTGGCATGTACATTAGATATTGTGGGTGATTGTCTTTTTCTTGTTTTCACCTCATTTCAACTGAAATTGCAATCTTTTAAATAATGTGAGCCCATTTTTTCAGCTTCTAAAAGCCGTTTTTCTACGGTAATTAGCTTTCGAATAGAATGTCTGGTCAAGACGGGGTCTACAAATCGATTGTAATAGACACTGCAACGACTTTATTTATATCGGATTATCAGCTAAAAACACATGCGAGTCTCTCTCTCTCTCTCTCCGTATTTTCTCTTGCGAACAGTCATAAGTTGTAGCCAAAAGCCAAAAGCTGAAGCCAAAAAGAACATACCATGTATCTGTTCTCTGATCAGAACTCCTTTCTACCTTAGCATCGACTCCCTACTTGTAGAGGTTTTGTGTGTGCTTTTTCGTATTTCATGTTTGCATGCTATAGTACACCTTGGCTGATTGACTGCCTGACTGAAATTCCCTGTCTTTCTAGTCACATCTCTTTGGGCAAATATGAGTCTTCTCATTTTTTTTACTATGTACCTCTAGTTGCAGATTCAAATGGAGATGTGTCTACTACAGCAAATCAATTTAAACATTTGACTGTACATGAGGAAAAAATACCAAAATCTTCTGAAGATAACCCAGCTGTGATAATCCCTGACTACCTTCAGGTTTCAAATGCGGATTGTGCACACTTGACATTTGGCAGTTTTGTGTCTGGAACACTTGATGTCTCTTTCTCCACAAAACCTGCCAATAGTGATGGGGAGGTTGCAACCATTTCTGATAACCATTCAATCATTCAGTCGGATGCCAGGTATGTATTTCATTTTTATATTCTTCACCCCTTTTTCATTATTCAACATTTAAGTCCTTCCTTTTCAGAATCCACAAATATGAAAACAAGGAGACAGTAACACCTGCAGCTAACGAGTATGTTGCTTCTGCTACAAACAGTAACATGGAGAATCTTGATATTACGTCAGTACAGGAGCCTGAAGTGAGAAGACCTGATATAATGGCTGTTACCAACAGCACTGGATATAATTTATCAACCTTTGATTATGCAACGACAAATGCAGTGCAACCAGATTCTGCTGCACGCACTTATCTACAAGAAAATCGACAAGTGCAAAACATTTCTCCCCTCTCTAGCTTTATGGTATGTACTCACGTGTTATTTTTGTTTATTCCAAAAAATTTCATTGATATGTTGTTAATTTCCATATACAGCCATCTACATAAAAATTCAGAGTTTTGGTTACTAGTTTTTAGAAGCCCATTTATGTACAATTCTACAACCATATCTACCAGTATGTTGTGTCCACCATTGCATGCTTTATTATAAACAAAGAAACCAACTCCCTGACTTGTTAGTGGACAGGAAACCTTGGTGCAAATTGTATTAGTGCCTTTACTTTATGTTAACACTTTTATCTCTGCAGCAAGGAAATATACCAAACGGCTTGCTGCTGCCAGCAATTCCACCTTTGCGTGAATTGGATCCAGCATTGTCACTATTGCTTACTAACCCTCCATTGGCTACAATGATTCATGGTACAATGTCGTCGTCCATGAGCAATGCAACTGTTTCTACGCAACCACAAGAGGTATGAACACCTCACTGAATATTTGGGCTAGAAAACTCTTAAAATGTATTGTTGCCAACTTCACACTTTCAAGCTATCTTATGGATTCTATAGTCTACATAACTGATATTGCTTTGTAAACTAATACATAATAGGTATGTTTGTGCTGATAAACAGTAACATATATTTATGTTTGTTGAGGAACTTAAAGTCAGAAATGCGTTTCAAAGAGTTTTCTCAAGAAAAATGAGTTTCTTTTTTGTTGCATGGTTAGTCCTACAGTTTAACTTGATGTAGTCTAAAACCCGTGATGTTTGGACAAGTGGTTGCAACCGTCAACTGGGATAACTCTTGCTTCCTGCTCTTAACATTGCCATTTTTTTTGTTAACTATGCCATGAGCAGGTAAGCTAGTAACCAATCAATTTTTTTGTTATGTTTGGTCAAATCCTGGTGAAGTTACATCTGCCTTGGGCTTTATTTTCGTTTTTTGTTTGGTTCAATGTGGGGCCTGCCCTGCTCTCTAAAGTCTAAATTGCCCATACTTAGGCTACAAGAAGAGGCCTGGTTGCATCCAATTTTGTCTGACTTGTAACCAGCAATGGCAACATATGAACTTTTCATGTGCTCTTTCTGTAGTGGACAGTTATTTATCAGTAGTAGAGCTAATTTGTAGGGCTGCCTTAATGCCATAGTCCCAAAACATTAGATTTCATGTCGTGTTTATTTGTCACGTCAAGCTGTAATCTGTTGTCCTTTCTTAACAGTAGATTAATTACTAATAAATACATTTTTTTAGTTGTTGGTCTCTTGTGTTGCTCATCTATAGCATTCTTCTTACATGGTTGTTTCTTGTAGAATGTTAATCTGGGTGGTTTATCCAACCCTCAATTGACACAATCTCAGCCAAGCACCAGCGTTGCTCCAGGTCCTCCTCTCCCTTACCATCTTGCACTTCATCCTTATGCTCAAGCAACTCTTCCTCTTGGGTACGCAAGCATGATTGGCTACCCATCTCTGCCGCAAAGTTATGCATATATCCCGCCAGCTGCCTTTCAGCAACCATACATGAACAGTGGCCTATTCCACCAAGCAGCAGCTGCAGTTCCCAACTCGAGCATAAAATACCCTCTGCCACAGTACAAAAGCAACGTTGCACTTGCGAGCTTGGCGCAGCCAGCATCATTGCTCTCAAGCTATGTTGGAGGCTTTGGAACAGCAAACAACATGCCTGGAAATTTTGCTCTGAACCAAAGCACAGCATCAGCTACCACAACTCTTGGATTCGATGGAACAGTACCCTCGCAATATAAAGATGGAAATCACATCATTTCTCTTCAGCAGGTAAGGTTACCCAAGTTTTGCATACAAGGAGGAAAAACTGGATTAAGAAAGAACATAACTTGTAAGATCACCAACTTTTCTGTTTGTTGCTACAGAGCGAGACCCCTGCAATGTGGATGCATGGAGCTGGTTCGCGAGCAATGCCACCTCCTCTTGCCGCTAATACCTTGTATGGCTATCAAGGGCAGGGCCATCAAGGCGGCCTTGGGCAGGGCCAGCTGCCTTCACAGTTTGGTGCCGCGCTTGGGCAGTCACAACCAGGCCTGGGCCCCGAACACCGAAACCCTAGTGATAGCAACTTAAGTGCTGCTGCTGCTCAGGCTAACCAAATGTGGCCAAATAGCTACTGATCCAATCTTGCTATCCTTGCGTGTGTGGCCCTCTTGTGGTGTGTACTACGCCAGAGATGCCATGCAATGCTTTAGGCCTTATCCGAATAGCAACTGTGTGTATGAGTTGCTACCGTGACATTTTGAAGAGGCCCGGGAGATAAATGTTCGAGCATGTTCTACTTTTAGCATTTCTAGGATGGCCTGAACTGTAGCTCTATTTATTCATATTCTGATAGAAAAGGAACGTTCATTCTCTATTTTATTTTTCTTTTTGTCGTTCACATATCATGTAACAATAAACCCGAAATATCTAACAAAGCAGCACAATTAATTTTCGAGGAAGCAAAAGATGAGCTAGCTTTGTATCACCTGTGTTGCATGCTTCTGCTTATTTCGTCTGGCTTGTTATCTTTAACATGTTTTCTTAGTCAACGTGTCTATCGTTTTAACATGTACTTTTTCACTGTTAGAAATACTTCCACCATCATACTGTGACTTGTTCTTCTCTCCTTCAATATACTTTCAAAAAGAATGAAAGCAGAATCGAAAGAAATAGTCGAGATATGAATAATTAACATATCTTGTGCTAATATGGATAGCACTAGATATGTTATTTTATGCTCATGTCACTATTCTAAAATATTGAAGTCCTCTTCCTGATGATCTATGGGATCGTTGGTTCCTCGTGTATTGCTCCAGTACTTAACATTGTAGACCTTGATCTTCTGGGGGAACCTATTTCACCAAAGATTTTGCTCCATATAGTTTTCTTCTTTCTTATGGTGGGTGCTGTTAGAGATCGTTGCAAACGAACTCTCTAAAACTTTAGTTCAGTTCATATAAATATCGAATAATTTAGTACAAACATCTGAAAAATAGTTAGAATAATACATCCCTGTACCTCACTCAGAAGACCTAGAACATTAGTGCATCCTTAAAGTTTAACTCTAGGATATAAAATAAATACAAACACGTATAAATATAGAATCTCTTTCCAATATTTTTAATATTTAGTTTTCATAGCACAGATAACATCTCATAATACTATCTCATTTTCATTAGCTTTCAAGTGACCCGCAATCGCAAGAATATGATAGAATTAAAGGAGATGGTGGATAATACATTCCGAATAAAACAACAATAGAATCGTAAAAGAGTTCTAAAAATAATAGTAACTTTCAACGTTATAACAATGCTGCTTAGTCAACAGTGTGCTGCCGTTATGGCTGTGATAGTGCGTATGAATAAAAATAAAAAATATGCACTTGTAGCGTTAAAGATTTTGTAACATCATATAAGAAGAGTTTCACCTGGCTTTTGACTTAAAATTTTGAATTTTAACTGTTCGTTAGAGAGAGTACGGAGATAAACATTTACGTGCGAGTTTGGTCGATATAGATGAAGTCATTACAATATCTACTACAATTAATTTGTAGATTTTATCTTAAAAATATATTATTTAAAAATTAGTTAATGTAACATAAACCAAAAACTATAAACAGTAAGTTACAAAATATCTGGCCATAATTCACAAGGACCCTGTGCAGTGTTGATGTCGCGGGCGAGTTGGCTTGACAATGCAGCTGCAGTGGACCAGAGACTAAGGGGGTGATCGGAATAGCGATGGCTTTTGGCTTTTGGCTGAAAAAACACTGTAGCTGGCTGAAAAAACACTGTAGCTGAGTTAGTGGATAGTGTAGTGAATAGTGAAAAAAAAGCTGAAGCTAGAAGCTGAAGCCGAAAAAAGCCGAAATGAGCGGGGCCTAACTTGGATTATTGATATGACCTTTGTAGTACTAGCACAATGGTGCTGTGTTGCATTATTGATATGACCTTTGTAGTACTAGCACAATGACGGTGTGTTGAATGGCTGTGATGACATGATAGTTGGCACTTCAAAGTGCTCGGTTTGGTGTCAGATAAAATGTGCGTCCCCTCTGTTGTTGATTCTCTGCTGTGCGCCCCTTGGTCGTCTGTCGTCGGCTCAGCCGTGCTGCATCACCAACGGGCTGCCTTGCCGTACGCAACATCCTCTCTGTCTATAATGTATTCACGTCGGGCTGCCTTTGCCAGAAGAGAGCCTCTATAGGCGCTCTGCAAGTTAGACTGGCACACGACGGCACCTGGTAATAGACGACCAACACAGCCTCCCCACTTCTGCAGGTTTACACGCACGTCCGATGCGCGGCATCCACCGCAGGGCACCAGGCCGCGCCATGGTGCCGGTGTTGGGCTGCTTTTAGCTCATCCGTCTCCCAATCGCGGCCGCGAGAATGCAATGAGCCACCAATTCCATACGCTGGCGTTTGCTACAACACGTGCCACACTTTTTTTCAAATCCCGCGGAGGATTGCTGCTACCTTCTACCTTACCTTGAGAATTGAGGGGGATAAGCAACGCCGGCAACGAGCTCCTCCTCTCATTCCTAACCGCCAATCGCGTGCTCAAGTTTCCGGTGGAGGCGGCGGACGAGTTGTTGAGGGAGGCCAGACGGCGGCGGAGCTTCAGCGAGCGGCAGCGAAGCAAGCTGTTGCTGCTAGCGTGCCGACGAGTGGCTCGCACATGAGCTACGCCCCACCTCGGTGACGGGGTATCCCGCGTCCCCTTTACTGCTCGGCCCAACCGGCCACGCCCGTAGATTGCCGCCGGACGGGCAGGGGCCAAGGCCACGGCGGAGAGCCAACCATCCACACACACGAAAACAACGACCGCGGACGGAGGTGCTGACCAACTCCGGTGGAGGCGCGCGCTGTTCGTCTCAAGGTTTCCTTTTCTTTTCCCGCTAGCAGGTCTCAAAAATCTGCTGATTGCGCCTCCGCAGAAGAATCGTTTCACATGAGCGCAACAAGAAGACATCAATGAACAGGAGCAAGGAGCTCAATGTTGTTTCTGATTCCTAGGTGCAAAAGCAGTAGAATTTTTGACGTACTACTACAACTATAAACATCAGCCACTGCCACTAGGACAAAGCCAACTGCCGGCCTGCTCGGCGCCACGACCACTCTGCTTCTGCTAGCTCTGGCTTACTTGCACCGCGCCTCTCTGTTTTCTGGTGCATATCTGTATCGGCTTCAGTGCAGCCTCCAATTAAGTGCGCGCACTTTTATATCTCAACGTACTGTGATTAACCGTGTAGAACATCAATCCTGATTCCTGCAACTCGGATCCTTACTTGTACAGGTTCAGTGACACCGTTGCGACTAGGAAGCACGTCAGCAACAAGACTGTCATCCTCTTGCTGTCGGGCATCGCCGCCGTGGCGCTGATGTTGTCGCCGTAGTCTGGCGGTGACACGGATCCGTACAGAGGAGGAGAGTTCCCGTACCCAGGAGGAGAGTTCTCGTAGCCAGGAGATCCAAAAGTTGGGGTCGTCGGCGTCGACATGTTCGGGACCGAAGCACCGGTGCTGCCAGTTCCATCGTACAAAGAAAAAGAAAGAAATTTTCAGCACATTTTCAATGCAATCGATATGCCCTTTCCTTTCCTACTTTCATCCATTTGTTTCAGTTTCTTTGAGTTGCTAGGATCATTTACCTCGTTGCCGGGTACTGACATGTTGGAGTGCCTGCGCAATTTGAAAGAAGTGAATGAATTCGTCGGTAATGCACTTGTGAATTGGTGATCATAAGACTTACTATGCTACGAAGAGTGATGCGATGAGAAATTAATGTTTATTTGTTGAGAATTACTATACAGCATTCATATATTAATGTTGTATAGACACTTCTTTATTTGTTTTGGATGGAGATTAATTAATTACTGGGATTGATGCTGGTGAGTACGGCGGTGCCGCCGAAGTCGCAGCTGGTCTGGACGGGGTTCTTCTGGTAGTAGCTGTTGAAGGCGTACGACGCGTGGTCGCGGACGGTGTTGGGGTTGAAGCAGCTCGCGCCGGCCTGGATGGCCGAGCAGTCCGCGCCGGCCTGCCCGCACGCGTAGTCAAGCGCCACCTGCAGCGCCGTCGGGCTTGCGCTCTGGCTCGCCACGCACCAGCTCCCGCCGCCGCCGCCGCCGGCCAGCGGGTTCTCCAGCGACGGCGTTTGCGTCCCTGGCGTCATCGGCATTGCCGTGGGCGTTGTGATGGTGGGAGTCGTGGGGTTCACCACCGGGACGGTCGCGAGCGGACTGCACACGTCCAGCTCCGGCATGTCGTGCGCGGACTCGAGCTTCGTCACGACGGAGGGCTGCCGCGATGCAGCACCGTGCGCTTCTTTCGCTCCCTGATCAGCCCCTGTACCTGCAGCTTGAACCAAAGGATAACTTGTGTGACCACCTGCATGAATTCTCATTTCGTCCTCTCTGATCTTTACAATATTTTGTTGTTAAGCAAAAGAACAGTTTTGTTTGAGAGTTAATCTTTGATAAAAGTATGTGCTTGTCTGTTGCCATGACATAACACACTGCTCATCACCTCTAACAACTAAGCGAAATATTAGACGCGCTCCAAATGACTTCAGTTTCTGATTTTTTTTACTTCTGACTTATTTAAACTAAAAGTTACTTTAAACACGTTGACTTCTAATTTTGTTTTTTTTTGTTTTTTCAGCTATTTTGCCTTTTCCCTTCTATTGTCTATTGAGATATAATGATGTTTTCATTTTTAATTGAATAATTTGAAAAAAGCTAACAACCGCTACAGTGTAATTTCAACATTAAGCCAAAAGCCGAAGCTTTCAACGGTTTTAACCTCTGACTTCTGGTTTATAGCTTATGGTTTTTTGTCTTTTCTGTTTTTTCCGCCTTTTTGGGTTTTTTTTTGTTTTTCCCGCTTATTCCTTTGCATGTCCGTACTAAAACAACTTTTTTATTTTTATATTTAATTATATAAAATAAACTAACAGCAATTATAATACAAAATAAACCATAAACTTCATCTTATAAGCCACTTGAAGCACCCCTAGAAATACTAAACGCGAAATACACAATTTATTCTCGGTAACCAACCAAGCTTTGTTCTTACTAAGCAGAGTAAAAAGTGGTAACACGGAAACAGGCTAACAGGCGGTACACAACACCAGCAGCTAATCTATATAAATAAAAATAATTGATAAGATTCAAGACACTTCATTCATTTTAAGGATAAAAAAATCTTACAATAATCTTAAAAAATCCTACAAAATTTTCAGATTAATTAAGAAAAAAGAGAAACATCTTCACCACTTATTTTGATGGACCAGATTAGAACAATGCGGATTAATCATATATCTATATTAGAATTGTATAACAAATACAATTATATTTTAATTATAGGCATTAGAGTTGTATATAAAAGACAATAGTATCACAGTATCATTAATCAAGAAAAAAGAAAAACATCTCCACCACTTATTTTATGGGGCCAAATTATAATAATACAGATTAATCATATATTTATATTAGAGTTATATATCAAATACAATTATATTTTAATTATAGACATTAGAGTAGTATGTCAAAGATAATAGTATTACAGTATTTAGTCACGCAATTGTACGGGTACAACAGAAGCTGAAGGAACGGACATGCACGGATAACTGTTGCAGCCATTTCTTACCCTACAAAGAAGCAAACAGCAAGAGAAATGAGCATATACAGAGTTCAATAACTCACCATGGCAGAAGAGAAGGACAAGAAGAGAGACTAAGCAATCGACCGGCCTAAGACCCATGCTTCAATCTTGTGCAGAGCTCTACCACTTCGAGAAATTCCTCAGTTCTGCCTCCCAACGAGGTATGGAGTGTGCTAACTAACGAGCAAGTGTAAAGTGAGCTAGCTGCTGCCTCCCTCTTCTACTAGTCAGTGCATCTGCATATGCTGATAAGCACAAGCATGTCAGCACGCAGAATCGCAGGTTCTTCCCGGGGGCTGGTGTGTGCGTGTGCGTGCGTGTGTGTGTGTGTGTGGGGTGGGGATAAGAGGAAACTTGAGCCGGGAGGCTAAGAGCTTTGCAGCATCACGCAATTGAGATATAAGAAATAGATTAAGCGAAAGAGGCGGGAAAGTAAAAAAAAAAGAGGCTGGGTGAGTTGGGAGGTGAAAGAAAGAAAGAGGATAAATTCCTCATGTGGGGTGCCTTCATGATGGCGTAGCTAGCTATGGTGAGCCATGGATTTCCATTTGGTGGTGCAGTTGGCCGCACCGGGATTGGAGTGAATATTTTCGGATTCGTGATTCGTATGAGAATACTTTTTCTTTCCCCTTGTACAAATTTACATACAGTAGTCATACTGACAGAAGTACGGAGAAGAAAAGAATACATACATGTTCTTAATATCTGCATCACCGTATCAGCTTTAGCTGGTGCAAGATCATTCTCAGCACATCTGTTCAGTTTAACAGAGGACCTCTTCAAGATTCACACTCATCTTCTGTATTTGAAATGAACAGAAGCTTATACTAGCATTCACCTTCTTCAAACTGCACGTAGTGAAATTTCAACTGCTTGGATCCAGTTGGTGGTAAAGAGATCGAAGAACCTGAACTTTTTGGCTGATACGGCCTGCCTGCTTCTCCTTTTTACTGTATCCACGGGACTTGTTGATCACTGGAACAAAGAATGCATAGAATGGAAAAGTTGGTCACCTGGAGCAAGCAAGCCTCGCCAAGGTGACGCTCCATCCAATTCCAAGCTACAACCTTTGCATCTCCTTCTGCGCTCCTTGGGCAGCTGCACAGATCATAGAAAAAGCTCAGAGATTTGCTTTTTGTACCTCGGGTTGATGATGTGCTATAGGTCCAGGACTAGGCGCCGCCTATTAGAAGAGTGTGCTCGCCGTAAACACTTGTATGATGTCTTCAATCAGATGTTTAGTTCAGATATTGTTGTAGATCGTCTAGACCGTGTCTCCAATTTTGTCCCTCGTGATGAGAGGAATGGGTTGCTTCACTGTCCAAGAGTCTTCTTCCCTCATGACTTCTTTAATAAAAGCTTGAAGCAGGTCTTGCACCTGCTAAAAGATGATTGTTGGTGCAACCCCATTGACTTCCATCATGTGAGGAATGCATAGAGTAAGTTAAGGCTTGGCTCTATGACTACCTCTGCTCTCGATACATCTCAGTGTGTTACATGGTTCATTGGAGAATATCTGATATCTGACCTGCAACTTGAACATATCATGAGATTTCTGTCAAAGCAGGGTTCCAGTTGTTAATAATATCATGGACACGTTGCAGATTTTAAACAGTCACCAAAGGTCTTAGAACGTTCCTATTGGCGGAAAGAGTACGATGACCTGAATTTCACCCTAATCTCTTTGATCGCTCCAAGCCAATTAGTTGACGCGGAGAGAGAGGAACAAATGGATTAGGTGGTCTATTTCCACCAAATCCATCATTTTCAACTCCTCTAGGTGACATAGGAGAGTTCGTACCATCTCGACTAATAGATGTGGGGGGACCTGTCGTGGAGGGTCATGCATGATATTTGTAGCTGTATCACCAAAGGGTTAACTTTGTGTTTTCAGTAGGAATCTCCCGAGGAACTCCCATTGAAACTGAGGATGAGCTTTTCATCACTTTAGCAAGGAGCTTCCACAACGGAGAACTATTGAAAACCTCAATTTTAAGGAGACTGTGTAGTGGACTCAACCTGATACAACAGATTGCTAATTGGATGATGAGTGTTATTATCTTCACCCAGCTTTCAGCCGAGGATAATTTCATCGACAACTTGACTTGGTGTCGACCAGCTCCTGTATTCTGTAGGAGCTATTGGCGAATAGCAGTTACTCACGATCGAATTGAGATTACTTTGAACCTCGGATCACAGCATCGCATTTTCAAAGCCATATTTTTCGGTGGAGTGTGCCAGATTTGTCATAATGCCTAGGCACTCTGATAAGGTTGGGACGCATAACTCCCTAAGAGGTGTTGACAAGGTTGGGATGCTTGACTCCCAGGAGGTGTTAATGACAGGAGTAGCATTTCTTTTTCTATCTGGTTGACCTTGCTGAGAGCAAGAATAGGTGACCCTAGGATGGAGGACGATGAAGAGGAGAAATCATGTTCCATTGCATGAATATATGTGTTAGATCGGACCTTGGCCACATAGTTAGGTCCAACCGAGTTTACTTCTCAAGTCACAGGTCTAAACGAGTTGAACACAACTAAGCCCACGGAGTAACATACTTATAAATGGTATTGTGCTTTCTCCCCCTAAAAGACTAGTCATGTGGGTAGGGGTTCTCTCACACTTATAAGTTGTGCTTTATTCTCTCCTATAATCAATGTGGGATTATTTCTAACAATCTTCCTCTCATATATTGGTTGGACACTTCTGCAACCATGAGGTCCAAGGAGATGTTAGGTGTCTGGACTCTGATACCACTTGTTAGATCAGACCCTGGCCACATGGTTAGATTCAACCGAGTTTACTTCTCGAGCCACAGGTCTAAATGGATTGAACACAACTAAACTAACGAAGTAACACATTTATAAGTGGTATTGAGTCTTCTTCCCCCAAAAGACTAGTGGATGGAGGCTCTCTCACACTTATAAATTATGATTTCTTCTCTCACACAACTAATATGGGATTATTCCTACCAATCTTAAACCGTGGCATTAAAGCCGTAGCCACGTTGCTAAACATACAGAACTCCGCTGCTGTTGAGAACTAGTAGTACATCCATTTACACGAACTCTGCTACGTTTTCTCGCCAAAGTTGGTCGGCAGGAATCCGAACGGCGCTTACACAGCAACTCCCTCGAGTCAAATTAAATCAAGGAAGCAACAAGCTAAATCCGTAGGTTTCACTCTCACCACCCAGAAACAAACGAAACGAGGAATTGACAAGCATAGAGAAAGCTGCAAAATTCTGGTGCACGAACGCACCTGGCCGGGCGTGACGGGGCCGAAGACCTCCATTCCGCCCACCCGAGAATCAAGATCCCGATCCCAGCACGGACGGATCAAAGGCAGACCAGATCCAGAACAGCCTCACCGAGCCGCCGTCTCGACTCAGCAGATCATGGCGCGCAAAGGAAGCGAAATGAGCCGGGACGAGGTGCGGGTGGGAGGGTGATTAGAGAATCGTATCGGTCGGGAGGGAGGGAAGGAGGTGGAGGTGGAGCTGGCGTCGGGGGGAAGAGGAGATCTGAAGGAACCGCGGGGGCGGTGGCTGATCGCGGTCGGGAGGTCGGCCCGGACGGACGGGGAGGGAGAAATGAAATGATGGGTTTTTTTTTGCTATATCTTATATTTTAAAATTTTAAATTTTGACTGTTCATTATAGAAAAATAGTCATATGTAATTTTAGTCAGTACAGTTAAACTTAATGCACTTTATATTATGATTAACTTTTAGACCCTACCTCAAAAAAATATAACATTTTTAAAAAAAACATGCTATAACTACAGTAGATAAGCATAAGTCATAAGCATTTTCGAACCCGACCATATTGGGTGCTCATTCTCACTCACAAATCAGAACTTACAACTTATTTGGTATTATTTAAATTTTTATATTATAACTGATGCTAGTTTTTCATCGTAATTAAATTTAGAAAAAAATTTTAAAAATAGGTTATATCATCACAAACAATATAAAAAATAAGAGAAAAAAGAAAAGCCAAAAAACAAAATTAAAGGCTATAAACTAAAATCTTAAGCCCAAATAAGCACCCCTATAATCTATCTATACATACAATTTTTTAGAGACACTAAATGTCTCACAGAGTGAGAAAGCGCATGTATATATGCTCCTAAAATTAGTAGATACCAGCGTAAGTATAGGGCTTAAACTCTGATGGTCTACACGTGTACCGAAACGTCTAGCCTCGTTCTCTTTGCCTTCTTGCTTAGCTTGGTTTAGAGTTTTGAGACCCTGTCGTGTATTCGTGCTCTACTTTCTTTTATGTGAGAGGTGGGGAAGAAAGGTGACATCGTGCTAGTAGTTTTTCATTCGAGGGGACTGTGTGAGAGAGAGAGTGTCTGGGGTCAGAAAGTGTGTAAATCTTGGAAGAAAGTCCGTGATTTTAAGAGTAATCGGCCTGTTTGGCCCAATAGAGCCCGTCAAGGCCCTGGAACGCCCATACCATGCGTGCTGCTTCTAGCTCGCGTGCATCCAAGCATACGCACATAGAGGCAATCCTCGAGTCAACCATGCGCCTGGTGGTGCTTATTTACTAAGCGGAAGTACCGCGTGATGCCACGCTACCTACTATATGGTTTAAAGTAAGAGACGATAATTTATAGGGAGTTTTTTTAAAAAAAATTAAATATCTTTACTATTATAAAAGAAGGAGTTGGTGGTTGATCCGTCCTCTTCTTTTCCTTCTCACAAAAAAACTACAGACTGACGTGTGACCCCTCACCCCACCTCAGAAACCGTGCGCCCCTCCTCTCCCTCCCACCCACGCGCCGCCTCCTCTCCCTCCCTCCCACCCCGCACGCCGCCTTCTCCTCCCCCACCCCTGCGCGTCGCCGCCGCCTCCCTTCCCCCACCCCGCGTTGCCGCCGCCTCCCTCTCCCCACCCCGCGCACCTCGTAAACCGCGCGCGCCTCCTCCTCCCACCCACGCGCCGCCTCCTCTCCCTCCCTCCCACCCCACGCGCCGCCTCCTCCTCCTCCCCCCCTCGCTCGTCGCCTCCTCCCCACCCTCTGCCGCGCGCCGCCTCGTCTCCTCCCCTCCTCCGCCCCCGCGCCGCCGCCACTCCTCCGCGCCCTCACCCCCTCCGCCACCCCTCCGCTCCGCCGCCGCCTCCTCCTTCCCCCACCCCGCGTCACCTCCACCTCCTCCTCCTCACCATCGCCGCCGAGGTCCCCTACCTCGCTGAGGAGAACGCGAACGACGACTCCGACCTCCGCTGCGACGACGGGCCCCTCGCATGCCGCGCCAAGGACACGTTCATTGCGGGCAGTAAGCCCCTGGTCCTCGAACACATTCGGGAGTACGTTGCCGACATGGCCAAGGGTGGCCCGGCCAAGGACGGGCTTGATTCCAAGAAGATTCCCACCGCGGTGCTCGCAGCGGCAGGTGGCACTGCTACCGCCCCTGCTCTAGCAGCGAAGGAGGAGGTGCCAGCTCTGGCGATGAATGGGAAGGAGGAGGAAGGATTCAAGACGGTTGAGATGACGGAGAAGTTGTACAGCCGCACGAAGGACATATATGAGGCCTTGATGGATGAGAACGGATGGAAGGGGTTCACGCAGAGCAATGCAAGGATCAACAGGTAGGTTGGTGGGCAATTTAGCCTCTTCGATGAGATCCATCACCGGCATCAACGAGGAGCAGCAGGAAGGGAAGCTGATTGTGCAGAGGTGGCGATTTGGGAGCTGACCAAGATGGCTTGCATTCTACGGTAAGATCCTGATGCCATGAATGCCAAATTTACTTATGCTCAAAGTGATCATTTTTGTATTGCACTCGAATGCATTTGTAATCACTGCATATATGCCGTGTTTGATAGGAAAGTTTGGATGTCAAAAGTTCCCCACACACAAACCATAATGAGCTTAAGCTTATCTATCTAAGAACCGACAAGTTTGAATGTTTGATATGCCTTTGCTTGGATAAAGCTAGGCACAGTGGTAAGTGGCTGTTGGGTTCCATCTGGAAATAAGCATAGAAACTAGCCTCCCAGCAGAGTCACATCCCCACCCTCCTTTGGTTGTGAATTTGTGGGATTTTTATTCCCATTTCCGCTTGGATTCCCAAAACTAAACCTTATTTCCAATTTTTGTGTGCATCAGGCTTCATGGTGTTTGTGAAGAAAATCCCCTGGCACCAATCATTGGAAGGCATGGACTTTCACTGTTTTGTTGTTCAACATGACAACCCCCAGTGGTAGGTTTGCCCCTCACAAAAGAATATGCCTATCAATGAGTGATTATAAGTTTCATACCGAAATTAGATCTTTGTACTCGATTAGGTTTGAAATAATTCGCATCATTACTATGTTTTGCGGTTCATCCAGAATCTTGGAGTCCAATGTGGTCTGTAGCATGGTATGTGAATATTGATAGCTAGCTCAATATACGAGTGTGATGTGCTCTCTCTCATTTATCTCCCTTCCTATTTTTGCTGAGTGTTATTTCAATCTTCTGGGGGCATCTAAACTGATCCATGTGTCTTTTCAGCTCTTAAGTCTGAATATGAACTTCTATGCATAAGATGATTTAATTATCGTTTTCTGCTACTTTACAGTTTTGGAGTGTTAAATTAGTGGTATTCAAATCAATGTCCCGTTTGAAATATTATTATTCTAATTTCTATATGAGCATTCATGAATCATGCTTCTGTGGTTCCTTGGAAGACAACAGAGCTTTTTTACTTAACAATGAGATGGGAGACTTGCAACAAAATCGAATTGTAGTTGCACTGTTACTGTGATACAAGTTGTCTTCATTGTCACGTTGTGACTGTATTTTGCCATATGAAGCTTTTGGGCCTTTTTTCCTTCACTGGTCTGACATATGTCTTTATACTGCAACATTCTCACAGGCCTCTTGTCATTTTATGGTGAGTTGTTACTTTTGCATCAGCTATATGAGTTGGGGAACAAATGTTTGGTTCTAGCCTTAATTTCTAACCGACATATGATTAGTTGATGAACTTAATTCAAGCCTAAATTTGTACTCTCCATACTTAACAAGTACTACACTACTACTACAGCAAGCAGTACTTTTGAGTGCTTAGATAACCAATTTTTTTTGGCATTTCACTTGCAAGAGTGCAATTATGTGATTCAGCTTACCTCCTCAATTTTCCAGTCCTATTGATAATCTCATTTATTTTCGGGTCAATCACCTAAATCTACTGCTTAGATGACAAAAGAGTTTTACTTGTTATAGCTTCCTGTTATGACCCCTTATGATTATCCAGTTGTTTCAACCTGTTATATAATTTTTTCAAACTCCTTGTCTTCTCTGAGAATTCTTTTATATATGTGCATGCGTGAATAGCCAAGTACCTCATGTATTTTTGAATTTTCTTATTCAGGGCATATTGCTGCAGTCTTCAAGCTTAGCAGATGTTTCTTTACTGTTCAGTCATTGGCTTAGAGGTGAATATGATTTATGCCTATTATTATTAAATGATGATCAGATGTGGATGATGCATAAGATATAGATATTCAATTACATGTGTTAATTATTCTAATTACCATGATTCATGGGATAGGAAGTAATGGAAACAGTGGTGCAGTCAGCAGCCAAAAAGCCCAAAAACACTGCTGCTGTTACTGCTATGGTTTGCATATATTGTTCGTTTGGTTTGCATATACAACTTTGTTAGACTTAAGTATTTTCATGATGCTGCTGCTACTACTATGGTTTGCTTACATAGGTTTCCATTGCCAATGAAACAGGAGATCAAGAAGTCCTTCTGCAATGTCAACAATGTCTGTACAATTGTAAGGCAGCAGGACATTCTCCTGCCTATAGACCATTGTGAGGTGCACTCTCTGACAATTTTGCCTCCATTGTTGTGCCACTGTGAGAAATTCCCTATAGCGGAACTTAATTTGGCTCTATTGTTCGCAGTGATGTGTTTTTAGGGCATGTATTCATCTGTACAATGCAGCGTCTCTTGTGGCTCAATCTGGTGGGTGGAATCTCACCAGCCATTGCGACTTTGGATCACATCAGGTCATTGTATGATGGTACATTCTTCCCTCCTATGCTTGATTATATGCAGTGCACTTCAATCTGCTTTGTTCTATACATTGTTCCTTCCATTCTGTTATTTATTCATGAATGATAAGCATAGCGTGACAGAGTTACCCATATTCATTTTTGTAACTGCAAATAAATTTCAGTAGACCAGTTTAGAGATGAAATTGTAAATACAGTGCTTCTTAAGGTTTGTCGACTTGTGCTTGATCTGGTTGCCTTTAGCTATTAATATTGCTTGATTCAGTAGAGTACCTACCTGAACCAATAGGATATATGTACTATGTTCACTTATTGTTATGTTTTCTGATGAACTACAGTACCATCTCTTTCTATCCTTTTTCCTTTCTAAATGCTTGAGCTCCAATTTGTGCAAAGGCTTGATGGTACTGTGCTGGATGGTGAATGACGTTCGAAGAATTTTTCTCTGTGGGTGTTGAATATTTTTGGTATTGTGGACTAAGCAAATTGTGTTGTGTGTTGTAAGCAATTTTTTTGCTTTTTCAGATTGGGGAATTGTGTTAGGTTGTAAGAAATTTGTGAATTTGTACTGACTGAATGGTTTGTTCTATAAGAATGTTCAAACTTGAGGCTACTGATTTGTAATGTGTGGTTTCAGGGTTTGCTTCCAGGCTCACACAGAGAACATGATCTGTAACAGTCATGGCAGAAATTGATCTGTAACAGTAACAATGAGAGCAGAAATGGAACACGAATTTTTAGATATATGGTTATATCGTTTCTTTTTGGCTATAAGTCGTATGAATTTAGTGTGTGGCATTTTGTTTCTTTTTATTGTACGTTGCTTGAACTAAACACAATCTTACAAACATAATTACTTTCGCTGTAAACTGTAGCATGACTGATGAGTTCTACCTGCATCATTTTGTAAACAAAATCTTGCTTTTTGATTTAGGTACATTATGCATGCTGTTTGATATATCAACATGTAGGCCTCGTGACCGTGTCCCTTTCAAGGAAATGATATCAGATTGGCGTGCATGGAGGTAAGGCGTCGCTCGACGATATCCTTGCTATTAAGAGTTGGTGGTTGGTACGGCCTTTCCCACTCCCTTTTCATAAAAGCCTCCAAGACAGTCTGACAGTTATTTATGTATTAAGAATACTATGAAAAAATATTATTTAATATCATTTCTGTATATATTGTTGTATATTGTGTTTGTTCTATCATGCTTCACTGATATGATGCTTGATTTATTTACGAGTATGAACATGTATGTTTTGTTTGATACATGATGATGTAAGATAAAGTTGATATTTATTATTTAGTTTGAGATCATATTTGATAGTATGCATCACTTTTATTTGGTTTTCCGTTGCAACGCACGGGCACCTTACTAGTATATATATATGTATGTATTTCAAAAAAGAAAAAGCGGAGGGGGAATACAGATTCGTTCCCCCACGCGCGCATGCAGCATCTTCCCGCGCGTCAGGAACCGCAGGAATCAACAAGCTGAGAGCCACTGGGCCGGTCGGCTGGCTGCAACAACTCGGTCGTTCTCCCGTCACAATTTCGTGCGATCCTGAGGGCACGTAGGAAACCTCCGTAGTTCTTTCTTGCAAGCGTAGGAAACCAGCTGATTTCGCAGCTGTTCTGACGTTTCGGAGGGCGTAATATACAACGGTATAGATGACGGTTGTCTATAATACATATTTATATTATTTATGGATGGAGCTATAAATAATTTGTACAATAAATTGTCTATAATAGTCTTATATAATTAATGAAGTATCTATATAATTATATATACATCTGTAGAAAAACATCTATATCTACTAAATACTACAAATGTCTTTCCTATAAAATGTCTTTCGCTCTCCTTAATGAAGATTAAATAATTCATTGAATACAGCTTTAATACTCAATTAAGACCTTAAGATCCATGCGGTTGTAAATTTCCAAAGGCAATTACCCAAATACCTCTGGGCGGAGGTTTGCTATGCATTTTATCTGACTAGTAGACCACTCAAATATCTCATGAACTGGTATAAAGGGCTCGCCTTTAAGCAATTCTTTCTGTGCGGCAAATAAAGTATGTGCTTTATTTGCTACAATTCTTTCTGTGCGGCAAATAAAGTATGTGCTTTATTTGCTACAGACAGCGCAATGATTCGGCCTTGTGTCTTTGACAGCAACTATCATGCAATTGTCTCCACGATTCTCTTCCACTGATAATAACTGAAGATTAGTTATTGTTAGAGCAACTCCAGCAGGGCCCCTACTTGAGCCCCTAAACTCAGATTTGAGAGCCAGAGTAAAAAACTGAACTTCAGCAGGGCCCCTACTTGAGCCTTCAAAAATAGGGGCCTCTCAAATGAGGCCTCCAAGCCCTCATTCCTAGGGGGCCCCTACTTGAGCCCTCAAACTCAGATTTATTCGTATTTGAATAAATACGTCCCTCATTCGGAACAAATTTGAATATTCTTATTTGAATTCATAAATTTAAACGTCCCTCATTGTGCTTTCAATTTAAATTCGGAACAAATTTGAATTTAAATTTGAATATTCGTATTTGAATTCATAAATTTAAATTCGGAACAAATTTGAATTTAAATTTGAATATTCGTATTTGAATTCATAAATTTAAATTTGGAACAAATTTGAATTTAAATTTGAATATTCGTATTTGAATTCATAAATTTACATATTGTCCCTCATTGTGAAATCATAAATATTTTATTGTGTATTGTGCTTTTGTCCCATACATATGCATATAGTGTGTGAGGAAATAGAGAGAATTGAGAAGTAGGGGCTCTGTTTTGAGGGCTCCTGCTGGAGTGCAGTCCAGAAAACAGGGCCCTCAAAAGTAGGTGGAGCCCTCAAATGAAAAATAGGAGTTCTGTTTTGAGAGCTACTGCTGGAGTTGCTCTTAGATCTCTCTCTTACTGACAGCAACCGTCCGCTCGACCGGATTGAACAATTCAACAAGGTGCCTGCTCACATGGATAGCTGACTCCCCCTTTAGCACTATTTAAGGGTTGATGAGAGAGGACATAAAGCAATAAGCAAATACATTACATAAGATACCCAATCTCGGAATATCAATCAATATCTCCAACCAATTAGAAAGCTACAAAGGCTAGGGCTAGTAGCATCCTTCTTATAATCTCTTATTGAGAGCATCCTTCTTATAATCTCTAGCTGGTTTGTCGTAAGTTTGTTAGATTAATCTTGTTGGTCTGCATGTCTGCCTCCATGAAGAGTCTTGATGCAGTGCATGTAGTGTGCGTAATGGGTCAGTTTCATGGTAATTAGTAGTTCAGTTTCTTGGTATTTAGTTGTTCGGTTTCTTGGTATTTAGTGGGTCAGTTACTCCTGTTTATTTGCTATATAAAGGGAGGAAGTAAACCTGAAAACTGCATCATTCTACAGTGCCAAAATACCATGTGTTCTTGTGTTCTTGAGTATACGTGTTCTTGTGTTCGTTTAATCCAGAAGGGGGGAGGGATTTGGGGCCAACATTTGGTATCAGAGCCTTGTTTCGTGAGATGTCGAAGATCATGTCTACGGGTGACGGCATCGGCAATGGCAAGGATGTCGACGGCAACCAAGGCGGCCACGAGCTGGTCGTGCAACAGGTGAAGGAGGCGGGGGTGACAGTGCGTTACCCCATGCTCTCGGAGAACAACTACGGTGTGTGGTCGGTGAAGATGAAGATATTCATGCGTGCGCAAGGCGTGTGGGCGGCGGTGGAGGGCGATGAAGTGGTCGATGAGATGGACCAGATGGCTCTCGTTGCCATCGTCCAAGCTGTGCCGGAGGCTGTAGTGATGACCATATCCGAGAAGGAGATGACGAAGGAGGCTTGGGACGCTCTCAAAAAGATGCACGTTGGTGAAGATCGTGTCAAGAAGGCCCGAGTACAGACTCTCAAGAGAGAGCTTGACGGTATGTACATGAGTGAATCTAAGAAAGTTAATGAGTTTGTCTTGAAGGTTACCATTATTGTGAACGAGATACGTTCACTCGGCACGAAAGTGGAGGACAGTGCCGTGGTGGAAAAGCTCCTACACTCCGTCCCCGATAATTTTCTACCCATTGTTAGTACTATTGAACAATAGGGTGATGTGACAGAGATGTCAGTGGCCGAGACTATCGGGCGTTTGCGGGCATTCGAGGAGGCTTCAAAGGGGCGACGTCGTGAAAGAGAAGGCGAGCAACGGCTATTGTTCACGCATGGGGAGCCGCTGCTCACACATGCCAAGTGGGAGGCCAAGGTCGCTGAAGAGCAAAGAAGTGGTGAGAGCTCCAGCAACGGCGTCAACAAAAACGGTGACAAGAAGAAGTACCGCGGCAAGTTCGACAAGTCGAAGATTGATTGTCGCAACTATGGTGAGTTTGGTCACTTCGCCGACGAGTGCGACGAACCGAAGAAGGTGACCAAGGCTACGCATCTTGCCATTGCTGATGCGGATTATGAGCCTGCACTGCTTTGAAGCCCGATGTGGAAGTGGAGAATAAAGCAAACAAGATTAAAGAGATGATTGTTAGATTAATCTTGTTGGTCTGCATGTCTGCCTCCATGAAGAGTCTTGATGTAGTGCATGTAGTGTGCGTAATGGGTCAGTTTCATGATAATTAGTAGTTCAATTTCTTGGTATTTAGTAGTTCAGTTTCTTGGTATTTAGTGGGTCAGTTACTCATGTTTATTTGCTATATAAAGGGAGGAAGTAAACCTGAAAACTGCAACGTTCTGCCGTGCTAAAATACCTTGTATTCTTGTGTTCTTGGGTATACGCGTTCTTGTGTTCATTTTATCCAGAAGGTGGGAGGGATTTGGGGCCAACAAAGTTCCTGTTTCTGTTGCATCATTGCCGTTTATAATAGGATGTTTTGAAATTATGCACTCAGACCTTTTGTTTTTGCAATCCAGGGAGTTAACTACAGAACATCAACGCTTGGCAGAGATCATAGAGATGATTCACACAGCAAGTTTAATACATGACGATGTCATAGATGATAGTGGGATGCGAAGAGGTACATACGATGCTATGTTCAAAAACAAGTCAGCAGTGTACTTCAATAAAAACTGTCCTTCCTTTCTTTTTTGTTTATAGCATCTTTGATGCAGTGTACTTCAATAAAAACTGTCCTTCCTTCCTTTCTTTCTTTTTTGTTTATAGCATCTTTGATGCATTTTCCTAATAAGTTATGCTCTTCTTAGAAGCTTTTTCTACATATATTTTTTTGGCATGGCAGGAATCTCGGGCTCTCGTTCCAGGTAGTTGATGATATTCTTGACTTCACCCAATCAGTTGAGCAACTTGGCAAACCAGCAGGAAGTGACTTGGCAAAGGGAAATCTGACAGCTCCAGTCATTTTTGCTTTGCAAGATGAACCAAAGCTAAGGGACATAATCGATTCTGAGTTCAGTGAAACCGATTCCTTAGCTACTGCAATAGAGTTAGTTCATGGGAGCTCAAGAGCTCTCCAAAATTTGCAGTGCTTTTCCTAGGAGCCAGTTCAGAAGTACCCTTGAGAACGTGGTGAAATATAATCTCGAAAGGATTGACTAGATGGATTCAATTGATTTCTCTAAAGATCAGGTACACACCTCCATCTGGGTTTAGAGTAGCTCCCATAGAAATCCATCTTGGTAGTATCATGTCGATTTTTGGGAGATGATTGATGCAGCAACATCACAAGCAACAACCTCGCAGCGTATCCACCACCTTGTGCGTACATGTATAATAGCACTCTATTTGGCATCTCATGTAACTGCAAGGTAAATAAAAGAAGCATACTGTATATGTGAAAGTTTCAACTTGTTGATACTTGAAGTAGTAGTAGGTTTTTTTTTTTGTAGTGGTCAAAGAACTGTGCAATTTCATTTACCATTGGAGTTAGTCTGACTATGAATTAACATTCTTATAGCCACTGGCACCCGGCACTTGTAGAACAGTTCGTGCATTCCGGATTTCTGAGATATGTATATGTCTATGTTTCTGTGCTTTGAATCATCCCCCAGTCCTAATAAATATATTATTCCTCTCGATGCTACGAGTGAATTAGGCACAACTGAAGTAGAGGTTTTGATAGATCGAAGATTCAACCGAACAGAAATGAATAGAGTATAGACAGACAGACACCTTGCTTGTGCCAGACATCACGTAGGTTATTGTCGGTGGCAACAGATTCTTTTCTATGTGTAGACGTCCAACAGAAATGGATACGGCCGTCCTCTCTTCGCAGCGATCTTCTCCTTGGCCCAGCAGATCTGCAGTAGTCGATTGAGTTAATTGCGAGCTACTCCTGTTATTCCATTTTGACCCCGTCCGGCCGTACGTGTTGTTCAGTGTTGATAATCGATCACCATTAAGTGCAGCGATGGTACTGGTAGGACTTGCGACGAGCCTAGCTAGTCAACTGGGGAATCTAAATACAAATGCTTCCATATGTCACGTTCGTAATACTGCTGTGCCATGCAGGAGCGTTTTTGGGCTTGTTCTTTTTGGCTGCGGCTGATGGTTTTTGGTTGCGATTGATGGCTTTTTTGTTATTTGCGACAGAAATTGCGGAAAGAGAGATACTCGTTTGCGATTTTTGATGGTACAGATATTAGGCTTTTAATGTGTACTACAATTAACTTGTAGACCCCGTCTTAACAAAATACACCATTTAAAAGTTAGGTACTGTAGCAGAAGTCAAAAACAAAAATTCAAAAGCTGAAAAGAACAGGCCTTTACCTGTTTAATTTTGCCACACGCACTGTACTGGATGCATCTGCTATTCTCCAAGCATGTGATGTAGAGCTGTCACATTGCTGTGCGTTCTATTAGCAGACTGACTTGCTACAAGAAGGTTAGGTTTTGGTAGATGATTCTCCTCTTTGTGTTTGTGAGAACATTTTATTGTACATTACAAAAGGTTACAGTCTGATGGCAGGGCCAAATTGTGACTTGAAGGCAAGCTAATTAGTTTGGCATTTCAATTCTGTCACAAATGCCCGCCACCTAAACCCCAGTACCCGTTCTAAAAGCCACACAAGACCAACCACAACCTATATCGGTCGCAAATGCAAATGTCACGAACCAATTCAATATAACCCAATTAATAAAAACTAATGCTACTGTTAACAAGTGTAGGTCCACCATAACCAAATAAAAGAAAAGAATTAAGATTCTTTGTTTTTGAAACCAAAAGAACCAAGATTATTGATCTATTAAGCTTAGGGCAGCTGAGTCACCCATAGACTACTTAGGCGACTACCCGTTTAGAACACAAGATTTTTTGAAAAAATAGTTTAATTGCTGCAAGAATCAAAGAAAATTATCATGTTCTAAATGGGTCTAAAATTTACTAAGTGGAAGTGTTATGTTTATAGACTAAATAGTGAATAAGAGAGCTATGAAGATGCTACAAAAGAGCCACTTGAAGTCTTACAAACCGTGGAGATGTGAGATAGACTTATATTTGTCTGAAGAAAAGAAGCATCTCTTTCCCATGGTGCCTTAAGACACGTATTTATAATCATGAGGTAATTTGTTACATAAATATCTCTACTTAGATTTATAATCGTAGTGGTAATATTGTCTTTTTCTTTGTGATAGTCCCTCAGATCAATCATGTGATCTTATAATTATTAAGTCTTCTGGTACAATAGATCGAATAGATTAGGTAAGGTGCAGGTAGGGCTGTGCATGTTTGAACCGAACCGAAAAAACCGGTCCGAAAAAATCGAACCGAACCGGTCAACTCGGTTTGACCGGTTTTCGGTATTCGGTTCGGTTATCAGATATTGGGTTTTTTTGTGTTCGGTTTTTTCGGGAAAAACCGGCTAAAAACCGAATAAACCGAATAAACCGACCACGCTCCATTCGCACTTTCGCTGACTCGCTGTTTCGCAGCCTCGCTCGGCCGCTCCTCCAGGCTCCAGCGCCTAGCGGGCTAGCAGCCAGCGCCGCTCGCCCGGCAAAGCGACAGCCAGCAGCGGCAATGGCCATGACCACCCGAGCTCGGCCAGCGCCCACAGCAAGCGGCACCAAGACGCCCGTGGTCCGGCACTGGCATTGGCATTCGGCATTTCGCAGTTCGCACTGCTTGGCGCCTTGGGCCTTGGTCGCTGCTATGCGCCGACGTCGTCCACTCGTCCGGCCAGACCAACGATGATGCGCCGATGCGGTGAAGCTCGTGACCAAAGAATCCGACGCTTGCTTCGCTTGGCTATTTCTACGATTCGCACTACGCTTGCTTAGTTCAATTCGCGTCAACTATGGTAAATATGGTAATTACCGACACCGCACCGAAAAAAATTAGGATTTGCCGATACCGAACCGTACTTCTAAAAAACCGTATATTACCGAAATACAAATACCGTATTTACCGTACATACCGAACCGATTAAACCGAAAAAACCGAACGCACAGCCTTAGGTGCAGGCCACTTGTAGGTGGATAGGTGAGCGGTGATCATCGTAAAGATGCGGATCGGACGGCGCACAGTCATCCAACAAATGACCCACCCACCGCCCGTGCCATGTGGCCCAAAAAACACATAAAAAGGCATGCTTTGGTTAACGGCAATTCGGCAGGAAGCCACGACGAACAAGAGAGAAGGAAATTCACCTTCCCTTCGTTCTCCGCTTCTCCTCTCTTCTCGAGATCGGGGAGAGGGGGAGAGATTACGACCCTGACCTAACCCTCGCTGCGCGCGGCGCTTCCCCCGTGTTAGGACTTGTCGCCTCCAGATTCGGCGCTGCCCGTAGCATCCCTCGACTCGCCTCGTGCCGGGGGCGTTGCGCGCGGGGCGAATGCCGCGTGGTCGCGCGTAGGTTTGGGTGATTGCGAGGCGGGTGTGGGGGCTGCGGGAGGAGGAGGGGCGGTTTTTGGAGCGGTTTGGTCGGAGATTCGTGCGGGAGCGGAATGCAGCAGGAGCAGCGGAAGAAGGTGGGTTGGGCTTCAGTGATCTGCTTCTTCTCGTGTTTCCTGTGGCCCTGTGCGTCGCTGCGTGATTATTGCTGTTGTTTTTGGTGGGGGTGTAGAAATTGTCTCAGTATTCTTGAATGCTTTTGTGTTCTTAAGTTGTTGTTAGTATTTGAGTTGCCTTATGGCGTTGAAGTGTTGCTGTTGATTTCAGTTCTAACTTGCAAATAAGCCAGTTTTTTCGACCTCCTCTCTTCTGTTTGAATTATCGCTGCTATTTTTCTAAACCCTTTTTAGAGATTTTCTACAAGTTTTAATGATATTTTAGCATCTGCATCCTTCCTAATGCTATAGCCGAAATGTGTGATCTGGCTATTGCTGTTGGAAAAAAAAAGGCTCAAGTGCCGTGTGCGCTGAATGGTGAGTTACGAACTGCTCATGCTTCACATGCAAAAATTGACCATCTTCGTGCCGCTTCGAGATGCCTTGTGTGCCAAATTAAACAAAACCGCAAGCTGTTGCTTTCTCCTGTCGGTGCGCAAAGCTGTTCCCTTTGCTTGTGGGCGTCTTCGGATATGCCCACGAGCAAGCCGATTTCAGTGGTAATGCAGTTGATTTTTGCGTCCATGATTTAATGCTGATGGTAGCTTCTTAACGACTGGTTCTGTTGCATTGTGTCCATTCGAGGCCGATCTGCAATGATTTCCAACCCCACCAATCATGGTGGCATCTCAGTTCCCCAAATTAACTGTTTGAAGTTCTCTGTAGCGGCGATCTGTTTAACAGTTGGTTTTTGACAGTTTGCTGCTGATTCAGTGTGTGCAATTCTTTTTTCAGGGTTCTGCGGAGGCGGAATTTTTCACAGAGTATGGTGATGCAAACCGGTACAGGATCCAAGAAGTCATTGGTAAGGGAAGTTATGGGGTTGTGTGCTCTGCCATTGATTTGCACACTAGACAGAAGGTGGCGATCAAGAAGATACATAATATTTTTGAGCATGTATCTGATGCCGCTCGTATTCTCCGTGAGATCAAGCTTCTGAGGCTATTAAGGCACCCTGACATTGTTGAGGTCAAGCACATTATGTTGCCGCCCTCGAGAAGGAACTTCAAAGATATTTATGTTGTTTTCGAGCTTATGGAGTCCGATCTCCACCAAGTTATAAAGGCTAACGATGACTTGACAAAAGAGCATTACCAATTTTTCCTCTATCAATTACTCCGGGCCCTCAAATATATTCATACTGGTAGGAAACCATTACCTTCAAGTTTGTCATTGTTTGCAAAACAATTTTTTCTCTCGTGAAGATGGTGTGCGTTGTAGTCTGTGTAGGTCTGGTCAGATTCCCTTTTATCTCTTTTTACATTTTTACATTGCAGTTCATTCTGTGATTGGTTTAATATGTATTGCACTTGCATTATTGCATAGAGGGCAGTCACCTTGCCCTTCAATCACTCTCACCAGGGGGTTGTGCTTTGATATAAGAAAGCCAAATGATGGGTCAGTTATGGCTGCCTCAATGACCAGAGCTAGGTAGTCAGCAAATTCTCACTTGATATTTGTAACTGCCAAAATGTGTTTTGCTTCAAATGCAGTCAATCCAGAGCAGATAATTAACCATAATATGTTTACAAACCAAGTTAGCAACAGGATTTTTCCTTCATGATATAAAAATTCTGGATATCATCATCTCTCAACCAACTACAGTTTGCATATGATTTCTGCGGATTTCTTTTAACATATGGCATCTATTAAACCGGTTTGTTTCTTTGCGCTAGCGCATTTGTGTATTACTACTATGATATCTATCACTGATTCTCAAGTTTTTTAATATGACCGTATAACATCCGTTTACATATTAGTCTGCATTCGGTAAATTTTCTCAGAGTAGTTCCCTTTTGATCCATAGATCATTCCAAAGTCATGATGAAAGTAAATTATGCTTATATTCATATTGTAATAGTCAAGATAAGCACAAGACTATTATTTAATGCAAGTTTTGTTTGAAGAACTTCTTGAAATGAAATATTTTGGTCTTTTCTTTATTATTATTTTTAACTTTTGTATGGTAGCCACTTCAATAAAGACATGGCAATCTGATTGGTTGATGGAATCGTGTCTTTGCATATTCTACTTTAACATTTTATTGTAAATAGGAATAGTTGTTGTATATTGCAATAGCTCATGAGGTATATATATAGTACAAAGAGACACAAGACTCAAACTCTAGACATATGGGAAAAGACAGTAATACCCTTAACACCCCCATCAAATATAAAGCGTATGCAATAGCATTACATTTGAAAATGGGTTGACACTAAAAAGAAAATGACTTAAACACCCGTAACACAAAAGTCTGTATCTTGAAGATGTCGTCATAGCGTGTAGCTCTTGAAAAAAGATTATGTCAAATCAAGCCGAAAAGGGAGATAGAAACATAGCGGCACAGATCGAAGTCCGAGACGGCGGCGGCGCTGTGCACAAGAAGCGCAACGGAGGCGCGGTGCAGAAGAAGCGCGGCAGCCTTAAAAACTCGGGGCGGCGTCTCAAAGAGAAGAGCGGTGGCATCATAAAGACTTCTTCGATCTGTAGCGGTTGTGGCTATGCAAAAGGAAGGAGAAAATCACACTAATCCGAGAGGATAGATTGTGGCTAGCAAAGTAGTCAGCTGACTGACAGATTTTGTGGACTCACACGGCATTGACGAACTGATAGAGAGATAATAATAGACTTGGATGACGTAACGGAAGACTCAAAAGGCCTTAGGTGGTTTGAAAGGATAATCCGGTGGTAAATGAATGTTCACCAAGAAAAACCTCACCAGCAAATGGGCTGTTAGTAGGTCCCATGATAGTGGCTTGCCAATGGAACATGTCCTCGTGGGAGGGTCCTTCTGTAGGACCTTCAACTCCTCTCTTGGACGCCATCGACCAAACCCGATCGGCGAGGGTGAGTTCCAGATGGGGCGACAGGTCGGTGCTGCGAGCAGCGGCGCAGAGCACCGAGGCGGAGGTGCGACAGCAGAGGGAAGCGCGGTCGGAGGCACGGGCGCGGCGGCTCAAGACGGCGGCGGCACGAAGCGCGCGGGCGCGGAGGGTCTGGCGAGGCCCGAGCACCAATCGTATGCGGCGGCGCCATGGGGTGTGACGGCGACAGGATCCGCAGCGTGGCGACAAGGCGAGGTCAGATCCGAGCGGGGGCGCGGTGGAGAGGACCAGATTTGGGCGAGAAAGGCGCCCAGCAGTGGTGGCGGATCAGCGGCAGCGGCGGTGGGATCCAGCAGCCCAAGATCCGCCGGCGCGGGCGACTGAGGAGTCGGGCACGGGTGGGAGAGAACGACGGCGCGGCGGAGGCGTCGGCTCGAGCAGGCGACGCTGTGGGCGCACGGCGGCGGGCGACAACGGCTGGAGGCGTAGGCGGTCGGATCTGGCCCGGCGGCGACTAGATCCGAGCTCGGCGGCGACGAAGACGACAGATCCGGCCTGGATCCGGGCGGTGGCGGAAGCATGCACCATGGGCGGGGAAGGAGTCGCGGGTGTGGTGGTGCCGGCGGCCGAGGATCCCGTCGGGCTGGGCCACCCTGAGGTGGCGGGCCAGGCTCCTTCTGTCTGGAACAGCACGGGCGCCATGCACACTGGCAAGTCACGCCAAGGCTGCCGCCGCGATGGTCGAAGTCGGAGCTCGCAACCTGGAGTAGGCTGTCGGTGCAAGAAGCTGGTGCCGTGGTGGTGTCGCGAAGGGTCGAGGTGGTTGGCTACCCCGGGGATTAGCTCCTCCCGGGGGCAGCAGCAAAACCCTAATTTGGTGGTGAGCTAGATCTTCAACCTCAACCTTGCTCTGATACCATGTAAATAGGAATAGTTGTTGTATATTGCAATAGTCCATGTGGCATATATGTAGTACAAAAAGACACAAAACTCAAACCTTAGACATATGGGAAAAGACAGTAATACCCTTAACATTTATCACCATCATTTTTACTGATACTGAGTTTATATAACTGCAGCTAGTGTTTATCATCGTGACCTGAAGCCCAAGAATATTTTAGCAAATTCTAACTGCAAATTGAAAATATGTGATTTTGGACTAGCACGAGTTGCATTCAACGATACCCCTACAACAGTCTTCTGGACGGTATGTGATTTAGCAAATTCTATCTGCAAATTGAAAATATGTGATTTTAACTTATTGGATTAAAGTATCATGATTTAAGGATATCATATTCAATTCATACATATGTTCTACAGGATTATGTCGCAACAAGATGGTATAGAGCTCCAGAGCTCTGTGGATCCTTCTTCTCGAAGGTGAGCTTTACAATTCATGCATATTGTTGTCCTGACAGAAATATGATTCAATTATGGGTTGTGACATGCAAATGGTTGATGGTGCCATATCATGTGCTATCAATTGTGATTATATAAACATATAATTTGCTTTTATGCTCTTTGACGATAGGTTCTCTGGTGAAATGTTAATGTGTTTTGTACCCATTCATTTTTATTGTGGCTCCATCCAAAAGAATTGGTCAAACACATATATTGTGTGCTAGGATTTCTCAAAGGCATTTTGCTAGTGATATATATGTTTAGTGTTTAGTTATTAATAAATCTATTAGTTCTGGAACCTATGTTTCATTGTTACTGTTTCTCCTTTTTAGGTAGAGATTTAAATATGTTCACTCTTGTTCTGTATATCATTTTCTATTATGTGGTCTATTTTCATTCATGGATTCAATCTTAGCATTTGTTCATTCAGTGTTCTACACAAATATGAATCAGTATCTTGTTGAAAAGCAGCTTTTACGACAATCAGATGAGATTATATTACTATTAAGAACAGTAAAATCATTTTGATTAACATACATGGCAAATTCCATGCTACTTGTATGCTTGTGTTAAACCATTTCCAGGATTTTGGTTATATGCGTGACCTTAGTCTGTTTTGGTTTGTTATTGCCCCCCAAAAATGCAGTATACACCTGCTATTGACATTTGGAGCATTGGGTGCATCTTTGCTGAGGTGTTGACAGGGAAGCCTTTATTTCCTGGTAAAAATGTTGTCCATCAGTTAGACTTAATGACTGATCTTCTAGGCACACCACTGATGGATACAATTTCTCAGGTATGGTACTACATTCAAGGGAGGACTTTTTTTGTAGTTTATCTGGTGAACGGCTTCAGTGACTTCAAAGTTTGACTTTATTGTTTTGTTCGTTTCCAGGTTCGGAATGAGAAAGCAAGAAGGTACTTGAGCAGTATGAGAAAGAAAGATCCTGTTCCATTTTCTCAGAAGTTTCCCAATGCAGATCCTTTGGCACTAAAGCTCTTGGAAAGGCTATTAGCCTTTGATCCAAAGGACCGCCCAACTGCAGAAGAGGTAATCTTTTGATGCTATTATATCATTCTGATGTCTCAGTTTCTTCTCTGTTGCTTGCAATTTTAGGTTGTTGTACTTGTATGGAGAAAGTTGTGACATTTTTTTCAATACTTATGTTTTGTAGGCGTTGACTGATCCATACTTTAAAGGCCTTTCCAAGGCTGAGAGAGAACCATCCCGTCAGCCAATCAGAAAAGTGGAGTTTGAGTTTGAGCACGGAAGAATGTCAAAGGAAGATATAAGGGAGCTGATATTCCAGGAGATATTAGAATATCATCCGCAATTTCCGGAGAATTATATAAACGGCACAGAGAGGACAAGCTTTCTCTACCCAAGGTTTTAGCTTTTCTATGTTTGCACATGTATGGTGCTTTTGCGCATGCATGTTTTAACTCATTTTATTCATTATGTCAAACTCTTACTGACCGCGGTATTCTGTGGCTGTGTTTATCAGTGCTGTTGATCAATTTAAGCAGCAGTTTTCTCATCTTGAAGAAAGTGGTGGTAGCGGCTCTGTAGTTCCAATGGAGAGAAAACATGCATCCCTTCCGAGGTAATATGGCATCATTTTCTGGTCTTGTGTAAATTCTGTTTTTTTCTTCCATATTAGTTGCACAGGTGCAAACCACTTCAAGGTGCACTTTTGAACTGCATCCCAGCTTTTCTTCATATTAAGGTATTTCCTTGTGGCCTGGGTATGAAATGCTGTAACAATCGTCTCTGAATTGGGTAATTCTCAGGATAGTGAACTGGGCTATATAAACTTGAGAGTGAAGTGACTGGGGCTAGGTGACCATAAGTTGTTGTGCATGGTCTTGGACCTAGGATAATACTGGATGTGTTTCTAGGAAGAGCTCTTTTATAGTACCCACCAATTAATATGGCTGTCCATTGTTTCCAATCCAATGAAGTCAAGATTTCTATTAGGTTAGGGGTCATTTAGGTTTTTTTTTTAAAAAAAAGTACAATTACTCACTGCTACTTAAGGTAGTGCAAGGTACTCCTTAATACCTCTTTGTAAATGGATGGCTGGATTTAGTATGTACTCCCTGCTACTTAAGGGAGTGCAAGGTACCGTAAAAAATCTCTTCTAGAGTTGGGGGTGCACATAATTGATCTGTAGGTTGTCAAATTCTAAGGTCAACTTGCTGTCCAATGCTTCATCGCCACTTGAGAGTTGATTAGTATGCATACAAAATGTTGGTACTGTTATGCATTAGTGCTTGTATTCATCATGAGGCTAATGAGCCAATATATATACATGTACAGTTATGACATATATGCAGGAAACCCTATATACAACAGGGTAAATACACAGCTATATAATACATATCTAACACCCTTCTCAAACTTATGATAGATCAACAGCATGAAGTTTGGAGAAGTGAAAGCTGTGCTAGGCTCTGGTCTGTGTCTTTGTGAAGAAATCTGCCAACTGAAGCTCTGAAGGCACATACTGAAGAGCAACAATCTGGTCCTGCACCTGTGTCCAAATGTAGGAAGAATCAACACCAATATGCTTTGTAAGCTCATACTTCATCGGATATTTAGCAATGCTAATAATACCTGTACTGTCAGACAAAAGAGGAGTCAGTACAGAAACAAAAACACCAAAATCCTCAAGTAACCACCGTAGCCAAGTAACCTCCGTAGTCAATAAAATCATAACTCGCAACTCAACCTCAACACTCGATAGCGAGTAGGATCAGTAAGGAGCTCACCATCAGTGGGACGAAGATGAACATTAAGCTCCATGGTAGTGTCAGCTGTGCGCTGATCAGTAAGAGGTACGATCAA
This sequence comes from Melocanna baccifera, assembly GCA_036346265.1. Classification (NCBI taxonomy): domain Eukaryota; kingdom Viridiplantae; phylum Streptophyta; class Magnoliopsida; order Poales; family Poaceae; genus Melocanna; species Melocanna baccifera. The sequence goes on from CM070688.1 coordinate 27,386,458, forward strand.
GAAGATCCTGAATAAACTTTTCTTGTGATAGATAGAAACCCTCGGGAGTAGAAATAACCTCAATCCCAAGAAAATAGCAAAGAAGACCCAGATCAGACATGAGAAATTGCTCATGAAGACGCTCCTTGACAAAAGTGATGTACTGAGAATCATCTTCAGTAATGATCATATCATCAACATACAAAAGGAGAAACGTCCAACCATGAAGCGAAGTGTGAATAAAAATAGCAGGATCATGAGCACTAGCAAAGAAATCAACTGCAATGACAATAGAAGAGAAACGATTAAACCAGGCCCGAGGAGCTTGTTTGAGACCATAGAGAGATCGGCGAAGCAACAAACCATACCTTCAGTAACAGAATACCCAGGAGGCAGCTACATGTAGACCTTCTCACGCAACTCACTATTGGGAAAGCATTCTTGACATCCAACTGAGAGAGACCACTGTCGAACAGAGGCCACAGCACAAAGAGTGTGAACGGTAGTCATATAAGCAACAGGAGCAAAAGTCTCATTGTAGTCCCGACCATACTCCTGCTGAAAACCACACGCTACAAGACAAGCCTTATAGCGTTCAAGAGAACCATCAGAGCGGGTCTTAACCTTATAGACTCACTTGCACGTGATAGGAATAACACGCGCAGGAAGAGGAACAAGATCCCACGTGCCAGTATGCTCAAGGGCAGCAATCTCTTCTGCCATCGCATGCTGCCACTCCTAATGAACAACAGCGTCACGATAAGAAGTCGGTTCGGCAAGAGCAGCGGCAGCAAAACCAAACACTCAGGAGGCCGAATAGACTGGCGATCGCGAAGAGCATAGCGAGCAAGAGAGGCCGAAGAGGATGACCTATCAAAAGGAGAGGGCACATTAGAAGAATTCTCAACTCGCGGATGAGTATATTAGAAAGGATAAGAAGAAATAAGAACAGGAGTATCCTCGGGAGAGGATACCGGTGGTGAAGGTGCCGACTGGGAAGGAGGCACTGGAGAGACCAAAGGCTATGGTGGAGGAGTGGTGACTATAGGGGTGAAAGGAAAAGTCAAAAAAGAAAGTGGCTTGACAAGATAATCTGAAGTAGAGTAAGAAGAAGGGCGATGACAGAAAGGACGAGATTCATCAAAAGTACCATCCCGAGAAATCCGTATATGTCGGCCAACAGGATCCCAACAACGATATCCTTTATGTTCAGCACTGTAGCCTAGAAAAATGCACTCAACAGACTGAGCAGTCAGCTTGGTGAGCTCACGAGGTGCAAGAAAAACATAGCATACACCCAAAGAGGCGAAAACTGGAATAATCAAGAGTTTTGTCACATAAACGCTCAACTGGAATCCCACCTTGAAGAGCAGAGGAAGGTTGAATATTGATCAGAAAAGTGGCAGTAGAAATAGTCTCAGCTCATAAGTATGGTGGAATAGCAGAAATAAGCATAAGAGCATGGGTTGTCTCAAGAAGATGACAATGCTTGCATTCAGCCACACCATTCTGAACATGGGCACCGGGACAAGAAAACTGAGAGAGAGTGCCCTGCTTAGCAAGAAAATCACAAATAACTCCCGACAAGTACTCCCCAACAGAATCAGCCTGAAAAACACGAATAAGAGAATCAAACTGAGTACGGATCATGATGGTAAAGGTCTTGTAAATGGATAGAACCTCACTACGAGATGGCATAAAGTATATCCACGTATGACGAAAAAAATCATCAATAAAAATAATATAATATCAATGATCTCCTTTTGAAACGAAAGGGGTTGGTCCTCATACATCAGAACGAACAAGATCAAAAGGACGCTGAGACACTGACTCACTAGAAGGATAGAAGAGTTGAAACTATTTACCAAGCTTACAATCCTTACAACTAAGAGAAGCATCACTAGATACAGACCCTAAAAGACCATGACGAAGTAAAGAAGACATACATAATGCATAAAGAAATCCTAAACGATGATGCCACTGAGCAAAAGATGCGGTGGAGGCTGCAGTAGATGCAAAGGCAGTGATGAAGGTGACAAGACTGATAGGGGCAGAAGAAGAAAGATAAAGCCAGTCAAACTCCCAGAGCCGTTGTGAGTCACGGCGGCGAGGGCCAGTACCAACCAGAGTCCCCATGCGGCGATCCTGAACACAACAAGAATTAGAATCGAGAATAACACGACAACCATGATCAGTGAGCTAGCCGGCTGATATGAACTGCATGGTTAGTTTTGGAACATAGAAAACAATAGGAACATAAAAAGATGAATTTGAAATAGTGCCTCGTCCTATGACAGAAAGAGAGGTACCATCTGCTGTTTGAACAGTGATAGGAGCAACTAAAGGACTAATGGAAGTGAGAGTGGTGGAATCAGATATCATATGAAAAGAAGCACCAGAATCAAGAATCCAAGGTGATATACATGAGGAAGGAGAAATAGAAGGTGGTCTCTCACCCGAAGACTGAGCAGCAGAACAAGCAGTACCTGACGATACAGAAGCAACCATGCGATCTAGCAATGTTAGAAACTGAGGCATCAGGACCCAGTTGAGAGGAGGAACCTCCAGTGCCCCTCAGAGGACGAGCATCACGACGAAAATCCTTCTTCTTATAGCAAAACTGCTCCACATGTTCATCCTTATTGCAATAGGTGCAGTGGAGTTCCCTACCAATAGCAGTTGTCATTGGTGGAGACGTAACTGGTGAAGGAGTAACTGGCGGTGTAGCAAGTGTAGAAGCTGCCAAAACCGAAGGAACAACAATGACGATAGTAGACCCGCACCATGAAGATGGATCTTCTCGGTATGAATAGCTGTAAGGGCCTCCAACAGAGTCACACGAGGGTGACGAGCCAGCAACTGAGCACGAGTCTGCTCAAACTCATACCAGAGATGTGTCAGAAAGTTATAGATGCGGCGAACCTCTAGGTGAGACTGCTGACGCTGACAGCACTGCTAGATGCGACAAATATCTGGCCCCAAAAAATCAATCTGACGCTATACCGTGGACAACTGAGTATAGAACTCATTCACGGTGATATCTCCTTACTGCAACAACTGCTCTTGACGTATAACAGCAAGGTATAAGGAATCACCAGATGGCTCGTAACGGGTGCACAGATACGCCCACATCGCCTGTGCGGAACTCAAACCAACAACATTACCAGTGAGGTGCACCTCCATGCTGGCAACCAGAATAGCAGAAGCACGAGTATTCTCATCGATACATGTCTTGTAAGCAGCACAGTGAGTTTAAAAAGTCTCTATGGTAACTTCAAAAGCCTCAGATACATTTGTACGAGTATCTTCGGAAGCATCCTTTAGGGGTACAAGCGCAGTAGGTGAAGTAGGGCGAGACGGACAAGACAACTCGCCGGTAAGAAACTTCCAAAGACACTGACCACGTATGTCGAGACGCATATGCTGAAACCAATCCCGATAATTGAGATTATCGAAGATCATTGGACAACAAGAAACAGAAATGATGTCTACAAAAAAGACATATATGCATGAAACCCCTTATACAACAAGGTAAATACACTGTTATATAATACATATCTAACAGGTACCTGGTAGGCTGGTACCCAGTTGCTGCATTTTTATGTCCTTCTGGCCTTCCCTTCTGTCATTATGATTTTATTTAGGGAAAACTTGTCTCTCTTTGTAAGCTGTTGCTTCATTTTTGCAGGTCAACTATTGTTCACTCAACTCCAATTCCTGCCAAGGAACAACCTCTTGTGGCCTCATCGAGAGGTAGGCCTGTCTCCGACGAGCCTTCTAAAAAACCTTGGGAGATGGGAAGATATCCTGCTAATGTTCCCAGTGCTTCTCAGGCTCCACAAGGGGCACAAGCAGGTGCATTTGCGTTCATTTATTATGCATGTTTTGCTGATATTGTTTGAAAATAATGGCCCATTTCTAAGATAATTTCTTATCCGCCAGTGGGACCAGGAAGAGTTGCTGGCTCAGTATTACCTTATGAAAGTGGAAGCATCAATCATCCTGATGGTACAAGCTGGTCAGTGATGAATTCAGGGTATCCTTCCCAGCAACAAATCCAACAAGCATATGGTTATCACCAAATGCCATCACAAGCCATGGGGGGCTATACACTGCATTCGCAGGCCTTTGCTTGTGCAAACACCAAAGTCACGCCTGATGTTGCTCTGGACATGAGAGCACCTCAGTTCCAACTTTCAACCGGGTCAAGGAGTGACCCGTTGGATAGATTAGCTGCAGAGACCAACCTATACACAAGGTCTCTTAACGGTATTGTTGCCGCGGCAGCATCGGCGGGCACTGGTACTCACAGAAAGGTTGGTGTTGTTCCCTCTGGCATGTCAAGGATGTATTAGCCGCTAAAATTATGGCACATCTTAGATTTCTGGCCGCAGCTTCTCCTGGTTAGTAGCAACAAATGGAGAGATTGATCTGGAAGAAGGGTGCATGATGGTCAGATGGATGAGGGCAACCTAAAAGTGGTGATCTCAGCTTCTCTGGCAGAAATGGTGCTCTTCGCTGCACACCAGAAGGGTTGGTCAAGTGAGTAATTTAGGTCGACATTTCTTTGTTAGTGCGAGGGAACAGATCGAAGCGAAATGAAAATTTGTATCTTGTACAGACCACAGACTACAGAGATGATCAATCGACCAACATATATATACCTTGCTAGTTAGTGGTAATCATGGTCTTCAGTTGCTTCGAGTGGTTGCTTGCCCAGGTTAAATTTGCTCATGGGAATTTGACGGGACGCTTTCTCCTGCTACACGCAAATGAATTGCGTTTCTGCTCACACATTTTCTGTCGATCTTGCAACACGTGCAGTGTGCTGCCGATGACCGTCACATTGGTTCAAACATTTTCTGCCAGTTAGGCTTCGTAGAATTGTGAGAGGAGCATATCATTTCTGAGTGCCAAGTGCCACCTGCAGGTATCTAAGCCACACAACGCTGGCTCAAGCATCGCGCGCCATGGCCCCTCCTGCACCATTCGCCCTCTTAAATAGAGGCGCTGCAGGCAGAGGCGGTGGAGCCGAAGAGGTGACATGAGGCCTCGGACGCGTGGGGCGGCGGGTTCATTCGTGGCTGTAGAACGCCATGGGACTCGCGACGTTGTTCCATGTGGTGACGCGGCAGTGGCTCGAGGCCGACGTGCCAGGTAGGAGCAGAGCTAGCTAGGGTGCCAGGTATGCCACTGGCGTTGGGTGAGCTCCTGAACAGAGCCGAGGTGAAGGGCGGCGCTGGGCGCCCGGGGCGACGTCGCGCGGCGGTGGTCGGTGGATGGTTAGACACCGTACGGTACCTGCTGTTGTAGATGTATAGAGCCATCGTACAGTGAGTGCTTACAACACATCTCACCACGTGTCGGGCAGCGCCCACCACAGCGCAATCACTGCCACGGGCCGCATCCTATCCCAAGCTTACCAGCAGCAGCCGCTAAGCTAGTCCAATGGCTCCGCCTCTTCCCCTCGCCGTTGTCGTCGTCCTCGCCACCACTGTCTCACTCTCCACCGTGGCGGCAGTGGTGTTCCCCAAAGAAGCTTTGCCGACCAAGTCGGGGTACCTCCCCATCCCGCCGGCCAACGCCTCCCTCTTCTTCGCCTTCTACGAGGCCTCCTACCCGCTCACGCCGCCCGCCTCCACGCCGCTCCTACTCTGGCTGCAGGGAGGCCCCGGCTGCTCCGGCCTCACTGGCAGCTTCTTCGAGCTCGGCCCTTATTTGGTCAACCCCGACTCCCTCTCCCTCTCGCCCAACCCCTTCGCGTGGAACCGCCGGTTCGGCCTCCTCTTCATCGACAGCCCGCTCGGCACCGGCTTCAGCGCCGCGCCTTCCCCCGCCGCCATCCCCACCAACCAGTCCGTCATCGCCGCGCACATCCTCGCCGCCCTCCAGTCGTTCTTCTCCCTCCAACCAGGCTTCCGCGCCCGCCCCTTCTTCCTCACCGGCGAGAGCTACGCCGGAAAGTACATCCCCGCGGCGGGGTCGTACATTCTGGCCGTGAACCCCACGCTCCCGAAGCAGCTGCGGATCAACCTGCGCGGCGTGGCCATCGGCAACGGGCTGACGCACCCCGTCGTGCAGGTGGCCACGCACGCGGACTCGGCCTACTTCACGGGGCTGATCAACGCGAGGCAGAAGCGGGAGCTCGAGGCGCTGCAGGCGGAGGTGGTGGAGCTGATCAACGCGGGGAGGTGGCGAGAGGCGGCAGACGCAAGGGGCCGCGTGCTGTCGTGGCTGCAGAACGCGACGGGGCTGGCAACGCTGTTCGACGCGGCGAAGCAGCGGCCTTACGAGACGGGCACCGTGGGGGAGTTCGTGAACCGGGCGGAGGTGAAGGCGGCGCTGGGCGCGCGCGGGGACGTGGAGTGGGAGGAGTGCAGCGGCGCGGTGGGCGACGCGATGCACGAGGACGTGATGAAGAGCGTAAAGCCGGAGGTGGAGGCGCTGCTGCGGGGGACGCGCGTGCTGCTGTACCAGGGCATCCGCGACCTGAGGGACGGGGTGGTGTCCACGGAGGCGTGGATGCGGGAGCTGGAGTGGGACGGCCTGCGCCCCTTCCTCGAGACCGACCGCGCCGTGTGGCGGATCGGCACGGAGCTCGCGGGGTACGTGCAGCGCTCGGGCGCGCTCTCGCACGTCGTGGTCTACGGTGCCGGGCACCTCATGGCCGCAGACAACGGCCGCGCGGCGCAGGCGATGATCGAGGATTGGGTGCTGCAGGCGGGGCTGTTCGCTTCAGACGCGGCGGAAACGGCATGAGGCGCGCGGCCATCTCCCGGATCGACGCGACAAGGCGCCTCGTCAAGCAATTAGTGAGGCTCATCTGACTCTTCCTGTCTCAAAATTGTTCAATAAGTATTTTTTGCTCTTGTGGTTTGGATATATTCGATTCAATCCGTGTGCTCATTGGAAAGATGCTAATTACAACTATGAAAAACAAACATTTGAATTCTCAATTGTTTCCTTTTGGTGTCGCCGAATTCGTCGAGGCTAGCTACCTGGTTCGGGATTCGGGGCTATTGCCTGACCAAGTTGAGCACACACCACACTCACAGCACCCACGCACACACATCGTGTGCACACAAGTCCAACTTCTTGTTTCCGCAGATAAGCCAATCACTCAGCTAGGGAGGATCATTGTCATGCCTAAGATCAAAATTCAAACAAATGGTCGCATTCCTGTATACCACTCAATATCAATCCAACGTCAGTGCGTTAACAACTTAACATTAATGATTAAAAAAAACATATAGGAACACCAACAATAATAATCAAAAGTCAACAAAAATTGGTAGCCGGAAAAATGTGGATTTTGGACTTCCCAAACAATCAGAGCTAATATTACAAAGTTGGAAAAATCGAGAGTTGAAGTACCTAGAAAACTCAACAGAATAATGTTATCCGAAGTCTCAGGTTTTACTCCAAATCCAAAAAGGCATTGACTTCTATCCAAGAAAACCCTTAGAATAGATAGGCTTGGACGAGCAACAATTGGATTCAGATAATGTTACTTCATACTTTGGTTTCTGTACAAACTACAAAGATCTGTAGTACAAAAAACTGAAGAATTATACAGGTCTGGCAGTAACTGTGGCTTATGCTATCTTACCACGTATACCAGCTAGCATACCATAAATATTGTGTGTAGATTCTAGACCTAGTCACCTAGTTATCCAAGAATGGCTTGAATCCAGGATGGAGTGAATTCTTTTTTGAAACAAGAGGATGGAGTGAAATCGAAAATGAAGGTTTGAAATGGAAGAGAGCAAACTTCAACAATTGGCTACTTCATCTGGTCTGATCCTGTTGAAGTTTGTTGTTGAAGGTCTTGAGATTATTGGCCTAACATCCTCTACATCAACAAGGGTCACAAGGAATGGAAGTAGTTCCACCAATTCAATATCTGTAGGGTCATCAAACCAACTCTTTATTGGTATACCGTTATTCTGCTGCTGCTGGTAGACCTAAAAAAAAGAGAGGACGATTTAGCTTTTCAAGGTCTAAAATTCGGTAAAACAAGTGCATGTGCTCATCCACATGAAGAACGAGAGAAAATTTAGGCCTAATAAATCATTAATATAAAGTCAGAACTCATAAGTGAAAGAAAAAACTAGATTCACTCTACAAGTCACAGTTGCAGCTCCAAACTTAGTTGAAAACAACAAAAAGCAAACACATTTGGTAATGAAATATAAATCTTCTGGTAATGGAATACTACCTGTGGAGTATTATCAATTATGGCAACTTTTGCCAAGTCAACTCCAAAAATCGTTAGGTCCTTTGTGTAGCTACCATAAGAACATACACAAGATTCACAGTAAAAACGGCGTGAAATAAGTTTTCTGTCTGGATCAAGTTTATCTATTAGCGGCTCAGCGTAAACTCTCTCACTGGCCGTGAAAATGACAACCTCAAACATCTGAGCCTCCTTATCAAGAAACATCTCGAGGTTAGGCCTCCGCCTCACATATACTGTGTGATCTTCCATATTCCAGAAAACTTGAAGGGTTAAGTCAAAATTATCACAGCGGTCCAATTTTGAATGTACAAGAGTTTCTGCAAAGGAGAAATGGTTACACAATTACATCAGCTTAAGCTAGCATAGCTAGGAACTAAGATGTTGAGACCACAGCTGAATTTCACAAGCTAGAAGAAGTATCTTATATCGGAGGTGCTTCTATACTTTTCTTAATAATGATTTGCACAATTTTTAAAGCATGATGAATAGTGGATATATGTTATTTATCTCTTCTTTTGCTTTGAGATTAATGCTACTCTTGTTAGAGAGGAAAATAGTTCTATACTCCTTAGAGTACATACTCTCAGGAGTATATACCACTTAAATAATATTGTTATACCTATTAATCTTTTTGAATGTACTCTAGCATTGATTATAAGATACTCCAAAGTGAGTTATATGAAAATTTTCATCAAAGTCCACTTTTTATAGCACAATTTGTGTATATACTTCTTTTATATACAAAAAAGGGTATATATAAGAAATAAGGGGCTCCGATGAAAACTGTTCAACCAAGTCATATTTGAGTATCTTAGAATTAGTATTTAAGTATACTAAAAATGATAAAAAGATACAACCTATTCATTTAAGTGGTATATTGGAAGTGAGAGTATATACTCTCGAAAGTATAGAAAATGATTCCATATATATATAGGAAAAATACTTTCTACACCCAGGTGTAATTACACCCACCTCTAATATACCACCTAAACAAACTTAAAATACTCATTTATCACTTTGGATATACTCGTCTACTAATTATAAGATGTTACTCGCTGGAGTCTTGCTGTTGGTGATAGCAAGATCCTTACTCTCATCGAGAGGATGACACTCTGGGAATGGGGCAAATTTTCTTGTTTATTTCTCACACAAATGCCACACCAACTCGAGGGTTGGGGATACAAATTTATAGGCAGCTAACCACCAAGCATATGCCAAGATGCTAGTCCTAGATGCTAGTCTAAAGCTGTCCTAAAGCTAGTCTAAGATCTGTCCTTAAAGGAGATGTTGTCCTTAAAGGAGTCAAGATGTTTGTCCTTAAAGGAGATGCTGTCCTAAAGAGAGAAGAAACAACAACACAACAACAACACAATGACTTATCCATCACTCTCCCTAAGTCTTGTGCGTCGTCTTGTGGAAAAGTTGAACCACCCGACCTTAGAGCGAGCTCGAGGAATTTGACCTCCCAAGAGGCTTGGTGGCGTGTCCGCAAGCCGATCCGTGGTGTTGATGTAGCTCGCCTTGATGTCGCCTTCATCAAACGACCTCGGATGAAGTGGTACTTCACCCGGATGTGCTTGCTCCGTTCGTGGAAAACGAGGTTCTTTGCCGAGCAGGCGGACTTGTTGCCCACCCCGAGCGCCACCGCTTGATGTCTTTGCCGAGAGATCACCAAGCGCCGAGCGAGCAGAGCGCTGAGTCGGCGGTGGACGCCGCTATGTACTCGGCCTCACACCGACAGGCCACCACTCGCCGCTTTGATCGATCGCCACTAACGAGGCACTTGCCGAGGAAGAAGAGAATCCCGCTTGTGCTCTTGCCGGTGTCGATGTCGCTGCGCGTGGTCGCCGTCTGCACCCGATGAAGTGTGCCGTGGCGGACACCTCGGGTAGTGCAAGCCGTAGTCGGAGGTGCCCGCAACGTAGCGGAGGATCCTCTTCACGCGGCTGCGATGCTCTCGTCGTCGGCCATTGCATGAACCGACCGACGAGCCGGCGGCGAACGCCAACTGGGCGCGTGTGGACGAGGTAGCGAAGGTCGCCCACAATGCGCGCGCGATCTGCGTCGCGTCCGCCTCCTCCGCCGTGCTCTCACGACTCGGCCGACCTCTCCTCCATAGGAGTGTGGGTGGGTTGCGATCGGTGAGCCCGCCGGCTTCGACGGTGCGCTTGGCGTGGCGGTCCGACGGCGGAGATACGGAGCCGCCCGGTGGACCTCGATCCCCAGGTAGAAGGAGAGGAGCCCCAAGTCGCTCATCTGGAAGACGGTCTTCATTTCCGTCTTGAACGCCTCGACCTCGGCCTCCTTGGAGCCGGTGATCACCAGGTCGTCGACGAGACACCACCGCCAGGCGTTGCCGCTTTGCCCGCCGGTGAACCCGCGGCCGTGTGCGCTCTGCTGGAACCCCATTTGCTTGAGAGTGGAGTCCAGCTTAGCGTTCCAGGCTCGTGGTGCCTGCCGCAAGCCGTAGAGGGCCTTGCGTAGGCGGAGAACCTTGCCCTCCTTGCCGGGGATGACGAATCCCGTGCCGACGGACGTAGGCCTCCTCCTTCAAGTCGCCGCTGAGGAAGGCGGACTTAACGCCCATGTGATGGACGCGCCAATCCTCCCGGGCCGCAAGTGCGAGGAGTAGACGAACGGACTCCATGCGCGCGGCGGGTGCGAAGGCATCATCGGTCGACCCTCTCCGCCGCACGAAGCCTCGTGCCACCAAGCGAGCCTTGTGCTTGACGATGGCGCCGGCCATCCCGCTTCGGCTTGAACACCCACTTAAGGGTGATCGCGCGGTGGCCGGCGGAAGATCCGCCGCTCCCACGCTCGGTTCCGCTTGCGGCGTCCATCTCTCTCGCATCGCGCACGCCATGCCGCGTCTTTCTCGCCTCGGCGACGAACGAGGCTCGCGCCGTCGTCTGTGCGGTGTGCGGCTCAGCCGAGGTCGCGCTGCGCTGATTCGAGGGCCGGCCGCCGCCGAGGAGGTCGCCCACGATGACGGTAGCGCAGAGGCTCGCCGTCGTGATAGCGTCGACGCGGTCCTCGTCGTGAGGCAATGAGTAGCGAACTCCACCATGCGCCGCTCGTCGTGGACCGGCTGTTGGGGTCGATCCGGTGGTGTGGCGCGGTGCGAGAGAGTGGGCGTGGCCGTGCCGAAGGTGGTGGAGCACTCGCCGAGCCGTGGCGAGCAAGGTGTCGAGCGGGCGAGCTTGGTGAAGATGAGCCGCTAGCTCCCGGCTCTCTCGAAGTGGGCGTGGTCGACAACAAAGTCCCTAAGAGTTGAAGTCGAACCGTCGCCCACCGCCTTGTCCCACGCCGGCCTCGCCGCCGTCGAACACAACGCCACGCGAGATGCGGACTGCGTGTGACAGGTCGAGGATGCGGTAGGCCTTCGAGCCTCCGCGTAGCCGATGAACACTCCGAGTGCTCCGCCGCCGAGCTTACCGATGTGGCCAAGCTCCTGGCGAACGCGAGGGAGCCGAAGACCCGCAAGTGGGAGACCGCCGGCTGCGCTGCGTGCCAAGCCTCGACGGCGCCCTGCTGCCGAGCGCCTTGGTAGGGCGGCGGTTGAGGATGTAGCGGCCGTCACCACCGCTCTCCCCCGAAGATAGCCGGCATCCTCTCGCTGAGGAGAGCCCGAGCCATCCCCACAACCGCCGGTTGCGCGCTCGACGACGCTGCGTTCTGCTGCGGTCAGACGGTAGCGAGAGTAGTGGCGCCAATGCCCTCATCGCAGCAGCGACGACGCGCGTCACCGGCCGTGGAATTCGCCGCCGTTGTCGCGCGCGGCGCGACGCGACTTGCGCGCGCTCGCCTCGCGGCGACTGCGTGCGCTCGATGGCGTCCGCGGCCTCTCCCTGCCGCCGAGGACCATCACCCACATGTAGCGGAGAGGTCGTCGACGAGCGGCAGGAAGTAGCGTCGTCTCCGGTGTGGCGGTGTCACCGCCACACAAGTCCCGTGCACGAGCTCGAGCCTCTCCTTGGCTCGAAACTTCGCCCGCCGAGGAAAGGAGTCGCCCGCGCCGTCAACACGCAGACGCCGCAGAATCGCTCCACATGGTCAAGGCACGGCAAGCCTCGCACCATTTCCGTAGCACCGAGCCGCCGGGGCCTCGGTGAAGGTGCCCAAAGTGCTCGTGCCATCGCCACGCCTCGTCGTCCGACGAGCGCGAGACAGAGGGTTGTGCCACCGCACGTGAAGAATGTAAAGTCGATTTGCGCCTCGTTACCTTGGCAAGAAGGCGCGGCGAAGATCCCAAATCCGCAGCACCGTGCTCTATCTCGACACGCGAGCCGTTCTCATCCAGTATCCCAAGGCGATGATGGAGTTCCGCAGATCGGGGATGTAGTAGACGCCGGTGGCGACTGTGCTCACCGACACGTGGTGAAGATGACGGAGCCGACGCCCTTGATTTCCACGCGGGCGCCCCAAACTTGCGGAGCCTCGGACGCTAGAGTCAAACTCGGCGAAGAGCTCCGCCGACCGGTCATGTGATGGGTGGCGCGGTGTCGAGGCACCACCCGCCGCCTTGTCGTTGCCGAGCCGTGGCGAGGAGGGCATGTGCTTTTGGCTCGTCAAGGTGGAGAGAGCCACCGGCCGGTGCGCTGGAGATAGTTCGGTGCTCGCACGAGCAATGAACGAGCCGCCGCTCCTCCTCCGCGCGACATGGGCTCGCCATGTCGTGGTATCGACAATCCTCGCCCAATGACCAAGCTTGCCGCAGATTGTGGCAAGAGTCGTCTCGTGCGCTTTGCTTGCCGCCAGCCATGCTGGCGCCCCACGGTCATCACCTCGACGTCCTCGCGCCTGCGCGGCGTCTTTGCGTGGCTTGCCGCGCTTGCCACGCTTGTGGCGCTTTGTCGTGGAAGAAGGCTCCCTTCTTCCTGTCACCTTGGTGTGACCCACCGCTCCCGAGCGAGGAGGAGCTTCCGCCAATGGTGACGGTCCCGAGAGACGCCGTGGCTCATCGTTGTCAATGACCTTGAGGCGACCAGCGCCTCCTCGATCGTCATCGCGAGAGGTCCAGCAGAGACTCGATCGAGCGAGCCATCCGCTTGTACTTTCGGGGACGCAGCGGAAGAGCTTCTCCACGCTCTCTCTCGCCGTAGGTGTCGTCGCCGAATCGCACTAACTTCGCAGCGATGTGTTGAGACGAGAGCAAAATCATCAACGCCCCTCACGGCTTGAAGGCCGGGTTCTCCCACTCCTTGCGTAGTGCCCGCAATGTAGACTTGCGCGCGCGGCCGCCTGCCGCGCGCGCCGCGGCGATGGCGTCCCAAGCCTCTTTGGCGACCCGCTTGTTGGTAGCGAATCGCATCTCGGCGGGATCGCGGCGATGAGAGCATCCAGCGCCGTCGATCCCGGTCGTAGTCGACGTCGCCGATCGGATCGCATCCCACATATGCCGCACTGGAGCTTTACCTCATCACCGCGCCCACTCGACGTAGTTGGTCTTGGTGAGGTAGGCCACCGCCGCGGCCGACGCCCCCACGACGGCGGCACGGTACTCGTGGTGACCACGATCAACCGGGAGAGAAGCGCGCGTCGCTGTGAAAGGCGCGCTCTCGTCAACCCGACGCCACCGTCGTCGCGCGCCTCCTCCGAGGCGCCACCGCGCGCGCGCTGTCTGCTGGCTGCCGCCGCGCTGCGTGGCGCGCGCGCCGCCATCGCGCCACTCGCCTCGCTGCGCCTCCTCTTCGCCGCTCAAGATCTCGCCGCGTGTCATCGCAGAGATGGAGCCGCCATACGCCGCCGCGCAGACCTTGACCTCCGCCGCTGCGCGCGCTGTGCATCTGCCGCGACGCGCCGTGCATCCGCCGCCGCGCGCTTCCGCCTTCGCTCGGCCGCCGCCCGCTCCGCCGCCAGCCTTGACGCCCTTTCCGCCGCCGCAGCGGTCTCTGCCGCCGCTCGCTCGCGCTGCTCTGCCGCGGCGAGCTCGGCCGTCTGCTGACGCCGCGTGCTCGAGGCGACCGAGCGCTGAGACTGCCCTGCGGACATGGCGCGCTACTAGGGGCCGCATTGCGTGGAGGAGGTGCGCTTCGACGAGCCGCCGCCGTCTCCGGAGAGGAGTGGAGGGGACGGGCGGAGCTGCCGCTGCTCAGCCGAGTCTTCTTTGCGAGGCCGAGAAGGAGATGAGCAGGAGATGCTCGAGCTCTGAGGATAGTATGGCTCTGATACCACTTGTTACTCATTGAGTCTCTTTGTTGGTGATAGCAAGATCCTTACTCTCATCGAGAGGATGACACTCTGGGAATGGGGCAAATTTTCTTGTTTATTTCTCACACAAATGCCACACCAACCTGAGGGGTTGGGGATACAAATTTATAGGCCGCTAACCAGCCAAGCATATGCCAAGATGCTAGTCCTAGATGCTAGTCTAAAGCTGTCCTAAAGCTAGTCTAAGATGCTGTCCTTAAAGGAGATGCTGTCCTTAAAGGAGATGCTGTCCTTAAAGGAGTCAAGATGCTATCCTTAAAGGAGATGCTGTCCTAAAGAGAGAAGAAACAACAACACAATGACTTATCCATCATAAGATATTTCAATGTGAACCACATGAAAAAATTGCAAGGGAGTTCATAGTTTTTAGCGTATTTTGTAAATACCTTCATATACGCATATAAAAAGGAGTATGTCTAAAAAAATATACATACCACTTTAAAAAATTGTTCATACCACTTAGATGATCTTAAATATTCGTATACTATACGTACATACTCTCCGTTACGCGAGATACTCCCTACGGTATGAGATACGATATAGGGTATAATTACACCCGGGTGTAGAAAAGATGCTTATATATATATATGACAAGAAGAAGAATCATAGCAATCCCTAAGAAAATTAACATACAACAACAGAGAATGCTCTGAGAATTACTGGATGGTTGTTCAAATGAAAAAGGCAACTTTTGCATCGTGGGAGGTCAGATACTGAATTCCTGATGCAAAATTTTTATAAAAGCAGTGCTTCAATGCTTTCCACTTTAACAAAAATAACACTAATCTCAAAGCAAATGAAGAGGTAAGTAACTTCTATCCATCATTTATCATGCTTTAAAATTTGTGCAAATCACTGTTAAAAAAAGCATTGAAGCACCTCCTTTTTTATAAAGCTAGCCCCTAATTTCTAGCTCAAAGTATAAAGGAAAATTAAAAAAAGATTTAAATTCTGTTTCATCAAAGTTATTGAAGCCATTTAGAATGGCTTCACACAATTATGTTTCGTACACTTGTACAGTTGTACTGGAGCACAATTGGGTGATTTTGACTATCAACTCGTCATTTACAGCGTGACAGCTCAGAGGAAGTATTGGAACATGTTGGTCCCGGAAGTCTTGTAGCATGTAAAATGCCAACCTTGACACTATAAAATCATGAATCTGCAGCATCCTTAACTTAAGGTTCCAGAAATTACAAAGGATATTAGAATTCAGCTTACCGTCCAAATCCAGCACAAGCATGATGTTCATTGTTTTCACTGGTGATCTGGACAACTCATTTGAATAACCTGGTGAACCAATATCCATTAAATCAGGAAGACCTGTTGATAGTAGTTGTTGATCAATACATACACTCAATGTCTGAATCCAACGGTTTAGTTTGAAGGTAAAAGCATGAGCCATCATAGTTCAATGTAGCATAGTCAACTGGGGCCTCATCATTATCTGCTTCCCCTGTTTTATCAAGAGATGGGGGAGGCATGTTTCCTCTCTGTCATGTCAACAAAATTCACATGCTCACAATAAGAAGTACTAGCATCATTTCCAAAACCCATCAAGCTATTGAATTGCACATCACAAAAGCTTTCTGAGAAGTACAAATCCAAAGCATCCCAAACTTGGAGTTCACTTGAACTGTACCCTTCATGTGTGCCGCTAAGAACCAGTTGAAGAAACTCAGTGTTGTCATCTGTTGTTGCAATGACAAAAAAAAAGAGTCAGACCAAAGGTTGACTGGCAGAATCAACATAAACAACAAAATTAGAATTTAGATGCCAAATAACCTGCGCCAATGTGATCCACCGCTTTTAACGGAGGATCATTCTGCTCTAGATTAGGTGAGATGATAGTTTCATGCCCCGATGAGCATGATGCTGGTGTTGGGACCTACAAATATGAAGCGTAGTTTAATAACACATACTATGGGACATATTTGTTGGGTGGAGGAGAGGGCTAGATGAAAGGAAAAAACTGCGAACATTCTGCTAATTTCTATATGAAGCAGCTAGTGACTGGAACCCTGTCTTTGAAAGTTGTGAGAACTGGCATTATCAGAAATCAGGAACAGAAAAATGTTAGCTATATCATGAATAGCAGGAAAAATGACACTTAATTACCATTGATCTATAGTCACATGACAACAGTAGATGTAAACAGGTCATTGTCTCATTAGATTCACCCTGGAAAAAATGGACTGCAGCTATATTATGTTCTGATTCCAATGCTTCGTGACTGGAACAAACTGCAAAGCATATTAGTGTAACTTGTAAACATAAAGAGGCATATATCTTACTGATTTCAAATAGCACTAGTATATCATATATACTTAGTTCTGTTGCACAACCAAGCTGCTGCAAACTAATTTTATTCCCAATAGACCTTTCTAACTGCAATTTTTTAGGAGAATGCCCAGACCGGAGACTGTTTACACTGCATGGCCCTATTCGTATCGGAAAGTGTTTATGAGTTCAATTTGGAACAGCCACAGCGAAGAATATAAGTCATGTTGCAATGCGGCAATGATTCAGACATACTCCTAGCAGAATTTTCAGAGTAACAAAACATTACATAAGTCTAACACGGTATATTTGTGGAATTTTGGACTCACCATATTGACGGTTCAGTAATGCTGACACCCCTGATGTTTGATCAAATGTAGTCTCTTGAGGATGTTGATCTCCCAATGATTTCGTCAATGTACAAATTAAATGGGGTTCCTGCGTTCCTAAACAATCTGTGCTTAATATTGTATTCTTCCCTAATGTAGGCATTGCAAAACGCATGTTGAAAGTACTGCAGTTCCGGTAGCAAAGGACCAACTGCTGAATATTTGACATCACTTGAAAAATTAGTCAAAGGTCAAACCAGTAAAACCTCTATAGGTTAATGAGGTTCTGGAGAGAACATACTTAATTTGTATCTTCTTAAGAAATCTAGAATCAGCAATAACTTAACAACATTCACAGTAATTTGGAGAATAGCCTCCTTTTCCAATGAACGTCATATAGCTGATGGTTCTGAACTCTGAAGTAGTCTACTGCTTCCAGCTAGTTAGCAAAACTAATACAGTGATCCTAGCTACAGTAGTGTTCATTGCAAGAAATTTGGTAGCATGGTGCACGAAATAGTCAAAAATGCAAAATTAAACTTGACCTTAAACTCTGGGATAATTAAAAACAAATGCTAGAACCATGTGCTCTCACTCAGAATTTTACAGTTGGTGTGAACAGGAGGAAAAATTCGGGCATACGAGGAATATTGAACATTCAAGGTATAAAAAAATATTAAAAATATGAGTCATAACAAGCATAATAACATATCCTAAGTCAAATCCAGAAGCAAATAAGCTTGAAGTTATAAATAATCTAGTTTATTTGAGAGATAATTGAAACTGTTATCCACACTATTGGCAAATAAAAATCATTGCAACCTTCGAAAGGTAATTAATTTGTCCCTAGTAATATGTTAGTCGCCGGCATACGACCACATACATGAAAATTATATGGTAGCATAAAGCAATCGCTCATATGCCACTGGAAGCTATAGCCATTTGCCCGAAAAATATATAATTCTTAAAATACTAGATGGCCTATTGAATTTTAATGATACCGAACGATCTAAATCTGTCACACTTATTTGGCATCATAAATTATAATAGGCACATAAATTACCTCTCAATTAATCACATATATTCCTGGTGAATAATGATTCCATCTAGGTGGTTAGACTAAAATTATATTCTAGCAAAATATATTATATTCCATGCAGATTAATCGATTGTCATATTTGATGTGGCAGTATTATATTTATGCTCTTGAGAGCATCCTATAGATGCATATTATGCTGTCAAAATATAATACTTTTGACCATATCAAAATATGTTGTATTAACATAAAGTTTAAAGTTTGAGTGATATAAATTTTAAAATATAATATGAGTAATTGGATCATAATATTGGGTGATATATAAGAAGCTAGAATATTTCTGTTGTCACAAATTAATAACCCACCAGACGTTTGAAATAATCTACTAATAGTGGAGATATGCAGTTTTCATGCCACTACATTAATAAATGTCTAGCTCACTGTATTAAGAAAAGGAACACCAATCAAAGATTAGTATGTATTAGAAAAACCAATTATTTCCCATATAATATCATCATTGTAGCATACACCATTTTAGGTCACCATCAATAGCTGAGATCATATTGTATATGAAATTTCATCTATTTCTAAGGGGTTTCGAAACCTAAAAGATTGTGTTGTGGGCAAATACCGAATTTATCTCGAGCGGTTTTGACTATAAATAAACAAGTCTATATACATGAAGAATAGATTTGAGATTAATAAAAGACTTTGTTTACTTGGTGTTTTTCTTCAATTATTATCTATTAATTAGTTACGTGGATTACATCGGTGTTTATTATTTCTAAACAAAAATGAACCACAAAAATAACAACTGAAGGAAAAATTCGAGTAGTCGCAGAAGTCCCCCAAAAAAGCCACCACTCGATTCGGTCGTTCCCTTCCCAAAACAAAAGGGCCGTCCGCCTCTTCTACCACCACCGCCATCTCCTCATCTCCCACGCCTCGCCGCCGGCCGCCGCGCGGCGAAGCTGCCGGCGATGGCGACGACGGCTGGCTCACCGAGGGCGCATACGTTCCGCGACCTCGCAGAGGAGGGGAAGCAGCGGGCCGTACTGCTCCTCGTATTCGCCTTTGGGCTCGCCTTCCTCATGTCCCGTGAGCTCTCCCAAACCCTAAGATACTACTTACCTGCTGGTAGCTTCTCTCTCCGATGGGATACGCGTCGGTAATTTTGTCGATGCATTGCTCGGCCATTAGTGCCGTGATTAGGGTTTATGTTGGTTGCTACTTCCGATACATCTGAATTGAACTACGCGTTTCGGGTAATTAGCCGGCCTAGACATGGGAGTGCTAATTTTGCCTTGTTTTCTACCCATCTGTGGAGTAGTGAGGTGAGTTTGTTCTAGTAGTGTTGTAATTTATTGTGTTAGGCAGTTGATGCATTAGACTAGCCTTGGCTCTGAGTAGGTTGTTTTCATGTTAGACGATTGGTGGCTTCTCCAGGACATCAAAAAAATTTGTGCTCATTGTTCATTCAATCTGTTTATCAGTCGTAGTATCTAGTATGTTGTCACCTGGTGCTATTTGTTAATAATTTTTTGCATACAGTAGAAGTTATATTCACAATGGATGGAATTTGTAGTTGAAGTGTAGACTGTAGAGATCATAGCTGAATCATATCCTAGACTGCATGATTGAGTCTAGAGACAAGATAAGCACTAAGCATGTCGGTTTGATGGTGGATTCACATATGTCCAGAAATTTTAAAGTGTGGTTCTGTGAAAGTTGGAAAAAAACTACATTTTGACGCAAAATTGTATTGCAGTCATAAGATCCATGTTTATTTAACCTTGTATTCTACTAAAATAATGTTCTTTGCTCATGTTTCTGCTAATTGACTGATTTTCTCCATTGCAGTGACAAGCTCTTCAGTTTGGATTAACTTGCCATTTGCCACAGCTTTGATAGTTTTATTTCGCTACATATCACGCGACTACAACTTCCGTAGAAAGAGCACAACTGCCACAGATAACAGTGCCAGTCATCCACTTGTCAAAACAAAAAGTATTGAATTAAATAAAATCCCCCCTACTCAAAAGGATGGAAAGTCAGATTGGAAGAGTAAGGTGAATTCACCTCCAGTTGAAGCTGCATTTGAACAGTTCACGAGGCACCTTGTCACAGAGTGGATAACAGATTTGTGGTACTCCCGTGTAACACCTGACAAGCAAGGTCCAGAGGAACTCATTAACGTAGTTAATATGGTCCTTGGAGAGATTTCAGTTCGGGCAAGAAACATTAACCTTATCACTCTGCTAACCAGGTTTCTAAAAACATTGTTTTATCATAAAGTACATAAACAATGTACCTTTTCAGAACATTGGGTGCCGTACAGTAAAACCTTCTCTACCTTTTTCAGGGATCTGATTGATCTTATATGCAATAATTTGGAGCTTTATCATTTCTGTCAAGCCAAGATTGGAAAAGAGAAGTTTGTTAACCTTTCGACAGAGCATCGTGATGCTGAACTGAAACTGACTCTTATAGCCGAAAACAAGTTGCATCCGGCTTTATTTTCAACTAGTGCTGAATACAAGGTATGGGTGTATGGTGAAGATTTCAGTTATTGCTTATAGTAAGTTATTTGTTGCCATTTGCCAAACATTCAGGATGAGGTGGGCAATTTGATGAACCACTATGTTTGGAATTTAGATTACCATGAACGCTCCCCAATTTTCTCTTTAGTGCACCATAAGATTCGTGTGTTTTTCCCTTCAAATGTACATGTATTATCTATGCATGGGATAAGTTGAGTGCTGTTAGGTCAACTCAACACATATTTAACAATATCTAACTGAATGATAAGCATTTTTGGTAATTTCTTACATAAACTGTCTGTGAGATATGGCATATTACCTTTTTTTTGTTCCCATTGTATATATCACTAATCACTTCGACAACATGCACCAGCTCATAGTTCATGTCTTAATTTAACACACAAGATTGTGGTGAGTTGAACATTTAATAATATCGTTGATCTCGTGACCGTGTATCTGTGTAAGCATCAAAGTTTATCTGATATATAGTATATGTTTCTTTTTTTTCTTCCAGGTCTTACAAGGTCTTGCTGATGGGTTGATCTCAATCACGGTAAAATCTCAGGATCTACAGTGCTCTTTCTTCCGATGTACTGCGCGAGAACTTCTTGCATGTGCAGTTATGAGACCTGTCATGAACTTAGCAAATTCAAGGTAGTAACATACCGCACCTGGTTTACTTCGTATAATATTTTTCAACTGTCGTCATATTGAGATGTAAAATTTGCAGGTTTATAAATGAAAGGATTGAATCTCTGGCTCGTTCTCGTGCCAATAAAGCAGAGAAAGGAGTTGCAGAATCCTTGGAGGATGTTACAATGGTTAAGCAAATGGAACCTCCTATGCCCTCTGTAGATGAACTTTCTGCACTAATGGATCGCTCAAGTCCAGGGGTTGAACTTGTGCGATTTAGTCAGGGTCAGTCCAAAACTGCATCAGATGTGCAACTCAGTAAAACTAAAGATCCATCTAGTCTCAATCCAAAACCCCCTAATTCTTTTTTGATCAATAGTTCACATCCTCTTGAGTCAAGCGATTTATCTTCCACTTCCCACATTCATTCGGATACTGGTGTTTCATTACATCCCCAAAATAGTGACAGGGAAATTACAGAGAGTTATGGAGGAGAGTGGGCACAGACCTTGGATATCAACTCCCAACAAAAAAATCAAGCTCTAGCACCTGAGCACCTTGAGAATATGTGGACAAAAGGGAAGAATTACAAATTAGAAAATGCAAAACATGTTGCGAAAGTACCTGTCAGATCTTCTTCTCTAGGCACCACTTCTTCAGTGCAGCAGCCAGTTCCCTACAGCACTTCAATTCGTCATCATCCTAGTGTTCCACAAAGGCAAACAGCTTTGTCTCATTCTGAGGACCAGCATTTGATAAAACGGTCAATTACACCTGCATATTCAAATGGCACTAATCACCTGCCAAAAAGTTTATCTGGAGAAATAGCAGAGCATACCAGCCAAGAGGACTTCGGAGTGGACAGTGAGAGTTCATATGCCACTGAGGATGATGAAAGTAACAATGTGACTGGCCTTGATTCGCTGGTAACCAGAGTTTGGGATAGCAAAAGTAAAGGAAATGCCACCTCATCACATATACATCATCCACTTGAATCTTCTGGTTTCCATAGAGCAAAGAAGAATAGGAGTCATGTGGGCAAGTTGAAAATGTCGAGAACATCTTCAGGAAGAAAAAGGTCAAGGTCAAATGCTCAAAATACTCACGTCTGGCAAGAGGTGGAGAGATCATCTTTCTTGGTGGGGGATGATTTAGACATACTGCATGCATCAGCAAATGATGCAAGGACGGATGGACTATATGATGATACCGAAGTGGAAAGTATGGCTAGGATATTTAGTGGTGCACATGCTTCATCTTTGTCACTGGCATCAACTGAATCTTATTCATCAAATTATTCTACCACTAATGTGTTGGAAGACTCTTTTTTAAAGTTAAGATGTGAGGTATCATATTTTCCTGAATTTACTTTGACCCGGATAACTAGTGGTGGTGCATATCTTTATTAGATTTTCTTATTCAGGTGGTAGGAGCTAGCATTGTCAAAAGTGGATCTGGTATGTTTGCTGTGTATTCTGTTTCTGTGACCGATGCCAACGGTAATAGTTGGTCCATCAAGAGGAGGTGATTATGTTATAGTCTTTCCCTGCTTATATGAGCTGCAACAAATATGATGCCTATGATTATTCAAGTATGATAGTATTACTTTCTAAGTTATTGCTCCCTGTGGTTGTTGTGTACTTTAATTAGGTTTCGTCATTTTGAAGAGCTACATCGGCATCTGAAAGAATATCCTCAGTACAGTCTTCACTTGCCTCCGAAACATTTCCTCTCATCAGGGTTAGAGTGTCCTGTTGTTCGAGAGAGATGCAAATTGCTTGACATATATCTAAAGGTGTACTTCTTGTGCTATTTGAGGAGACTCAAGTTAATTTGTCACTATCTCCATATTTCACTAAAGCTTAAGTTTAGGCGTTGAGATGTCTAATCAAGAATTCATTTCTTGGAACATACTTAGTTCGAGTCATACTTTAAGATAAGCTTCATTCGAGGCTAAAATGGTGCTAAGCATCTTGCAAGCAACATAAATTTTTCTTAGTTTTGGCTTAGGAAGTATAGAGGATGATATGCTTCTTAGAATTCTCTCAAGACAGATGAACAGGCTTGCAAGCATCAATGTTCATTGTGTGCACAGCTAACTGCCATCTTCATCTATGCAACTTTATTGGCTTATTCTATATTTGGTAAACATCAGTGAGCTTTGTTTTCTGTTCAGCTGTTGCTATATGATAGTCTAAGTGTTGTGTCTACTGATCAAACAGTAAATGAGGGAACTAGTATATTGTGTATGGAATGGAAAAAATCCCCCCCCCCCCCTGTTCATCCAAGGGGCTATATATACATGGCCGTAAGACCTCTTTCACAATGTTACTTTTAACTATGGGTACTACTTTTAGGGTATACATGTCTTTTATATGTTCTGCTGAGCCTTTCTGGTTGGCAAGCCGAATGGATGTAGGTGGGGTCTAGCCTCACAACAGTGGCTGCTGACCAAACGATAAATGAGGAGACTAATATGTTGTGTGTAGAATGGAAAAAATCTCCACACAATATAATAGCCCATTCATTTATTGTTTGGTCAGTAGCCACAACATTAACCTTGAAGTTAGCATTTTATCTTTTGTCATTTTTGGTTCTCAGTGTTTCTTTATCTGTGGACATAACACATGCTTGTGAATTTGGCTGTTTGGCTAAAAAAACTTTTTGAGTCATACAATAACTCTACCTGTTGATTCTACAGAAGCTTCTTCAGATTCCCACTGTTTCAAGCTGTATAGAAGTCTGGGATTTTCTAAGTGTTGATTCACAGGTTAGTGTTTTCTTAATCTTATCACGCTCAACCTTTTTAAAACTGGTATATAATAACTTGGTAAAATGTCCTAATTGCAGACGCACGTCTTCTCAGATACTCTCGCAGTTATCCAGACACTGTCAGGTGAGTAATACCCTTTAAATTGAGTAGCTAGTTGATCTTTATTAAATCCATGTGGCCTGTGCATTTTCATGCTATGTAATGGTCACTTCCTGATATCATGCAGTCAATTTAGATGAAAGATTGAATGAGAAGGATGCAAAACCATTGAATTCTGCCGAAGCTTGGAATGGAAATTTGGTCTCTACAGGACAACATTTACGTGGATGTAAAGGTGATACCATGCAGAAGGATAGGGACTTCACTCCTGTTGATGGTTTGAGATCGAGGAAAGGGAATGTGAAACAGAATTTAGGATATAATGTTAGCAACACAAGTGCCAATCTTTATCAAGAAAACTCTGGAAGTGATCCTGAACAAAATGATCACTTGTTTTTAATAAATTCAGGAAACCCTAAGATAATGCCGTCAAATGAAACTGATTACAGATCTCAAATTTTGGAATCTGATGGATACTCAGAAACTCATAATGAAGTAAGTTCTAATTATTTCTACAAACTTTTACTGCTAAGATATCAATTTTGCTCGAGCTATATTTCTCGTGTTTTTTAACACTCTTTTGTTTCTTCTTTTCTTTTTTGTTCTTTTACTTTGGTTGCATGTTATGCAGCAGCTGCCTGACTGATAACTTCAAACCTACTTTAATGCAGTGGATTGCCCCAAATCTTAGTGTCCCCTTATTTCATCTCGTTGATGTAATATTTCAGCTCCAAGATGGAGGCTGGATCAGGTGAGTTAATTCTACACCCATCCTTATGATTTCTAACATTTAGAATTTGTAACTTCCGTATTTGCACTTGTAGAATGAACCCCAATTGAGAATTATCCTTAATAATTAATAACACTTTTTTTATTTATTTTTGTAGGCGTCAAGCATTTTGGGTAGCAAAGCAAATATTACAATTGGGAATGGGAGACACATTCGATGACTGGCTTGTTGAGAAAATTCAGTTACTTAGAAAGGGGAGGATAATTGCATGTGCAGTTAAGCGTGTTGAACAAGTAAGTCTCATATGATATCCTTAGCAAAGCAGACAATTGCTTTTGCAGTTAAGCGTGTTGAACAAGTAAGTCTGATATGATATCCTTAGCAAAGCAGGTGCTAAGTGTAACCAACTAACAATTTAGAAAGGGAGCTGCTTCCTTGATGCAAATAGATAAATTCTCATGAGCAAATCTTTGGTCAGGATTGCCCCCTAATTTAGGCTGCATTAATTTTCATTATGTACAGATACTCTGGCCAGATGGAATTTTCATGACAAAGCATCCTAAGAGAAAAGCAGCGGCACCTTTGCCTGGTGCCCGGAATAATGGCATGCCAAACTATCTGACTGATGAACAACGCCTAGAAGCTGCTCATCGTGCAAATTTTGCCCGTGAATTGATAATAGGTGAACTTTATACTTGATATATTCTATGGGTGATGCTAGTCTGCTAGACCATTTTATTGGGTTAAATATATCGCTTTCCCTTTAATTTTTCTTTCATTGTTTGTAGAGGTGTAATGATTCCCTTCTAACAGACTTTGTTGCCTGAATGATTTGTGACTAGCAGTCTTCAGAGTTCTTCTGTTAGCTTTCATTACCATCTTACTGTTTTATCTGCACAGATAAAGCACCACCTGCACTAGTGAGTCTAGTTGGTCGAAAGGAGTACGAAAGATGTGCTCAGGATATCTACTTCTTTCTTCAGGTAAATTTTAAATTTTCTTGGAGGATTCCGTTCATACTGAATGCAAATTTACCATTTTATTCAGCATTCTGCACAATGTCGGTTTTATTTCCCCAAAAGCTCCTAAGGCTCTTCAACAGAAGACACTGGAAACGTCACCCTTTTGCCATAAACATTGCTTAAGTAGCTAAGACCATCCTCCAATTCTGTCAGTCTTAGGGGTGGCAATTCCCCTGCGAGGCGGGGCCCATGGGAATATCCCGTGGGGCGGGGCCGGGGTAATATTCCCTTGGGGAGGCAGGGGGGGCCCGCGAAGCTAGCGGGGCCGGAGCGGGGTCATCTCACCATGGCCCCACGAGGACCCGATAAAAAATAAAAATAAATATATTTAATAATAGATTATTATTTTTAATATAAGAGATTGTATTCTTTTCTTGTATATTTAGACTAAAAATTGAATTTATATGTTAGAATATATATTTTGAAGCTATATTTTTAAAAATAA
The DNA here is from genome assembly GCA_036346265.1 of Melocanna baccifera. Classification (NCBI taxonomy): domain Eukaryota; kingdom Viridiplantae; phylum Streptophyta; class Magnoliopsida; order Poales; family Poaceae; genus Melocanna; species Melocanna baccifera. Next base: position 27,412,773 of record CM070688.1, read on the forward strand.
TATGCTTAAGTAATTATAAATTAATAAATAAAATCAAAATTTTATTTTTAAACAATAAATTTATTTTTTTTTAATCCCCCGCGGGGACCCCGTGGGGGTCGGGGACGGGGGGCAATCTCCCCCTGCGAGGCTAAACGGGGCGGGGCGGTGGGCGGGGCGGGGCCGCGGAGGCTTCCCCCGCCCCGCCCCGTTTACATCTCTAGTCAGTCTCGTATTCTCACTTTCTCAGTGTTGTGTGTTTACCCTTGTGTTAGAAAGGCAGCATATCAGCACGTTTTGCAGTTTGCACAAATTCATACTCCTTTCGTCCAAGTTTATTGTTACGGACCAAGATTAGTAGGCGCATAGCGTGCGGACAGTATCAGCGCGTTGTGAACAGTACACGTCGGATGAACAATATCACGTTGGGGTACAGTAGCATGATCGAATTTGGGCTTATTTCCTTTTAAATTTATTCCATATATTAGAGATAAATTTTCTATTATTAGAATTAGTTCTCTTAATAAGAGATAGGTTTCTTAGGGGTGAAATGTAGCTATCCCTATAAAAAAGGACAACATTGTATCGTTATCATTAGGCAAAAAAATAAACAAAGTTCTCTAGTCTTCCTATCTTCTTCAACAGACCTTAGAGCCACTCATCATAGCTTTCGATGTTGAATTCTCTCTTTTGGACATGTGATGGCTAGCAACGAGAAAATAAAGTTTTTACTCGACAATATGATAGCCAACTTGGGGAAGGCTATAGAGTTGGTGAATAAGATGAAGGAGCAGAAAGAGGTGTCGCGTGCCATACTGCCATTGCAATAGCTGCGCTGCCACCACCTTCCTCGGCGCTGGTGTTGGTAATGGCTACGTCACCAACGACAACTCCTCTTTAGACTTCATCTTTGATGCCTTTGCCAAGAAGGAAGGTTGCCGCTGTCCAGCGGCGGTCATCTCCACGTGATTGGTCGATATCGTGGCTCCGCAAGTATGGAGCATAACGGCTGACAAGTAGTGACCAGCGACGTCACATCCCTCTCACAACCGCTGCATCCAGGGGCAAGAAGGATGTTGCTGCCTCGTGTTGGTTGACCTTGCCACCGGTGAATACTGTGACGTCAACTAACGCTGGATGGTTGCTATCCTCATTGTTACTCACTGAGGCTTCACGGATCTTCTTCCATGCAACACAACGTTATCGTCGTGCCCTTTCGTAGACACGGGGTTATGAAGGACTTTAACCATGGCAATCACCTGACAGCTTGAGGACGAGTTGTCTCGCCGCGAGGGTTGTAATGTTACGGACTAAGATTAGTAGGCACATAGTGCGTGGACAGTACCAGTGCGTCGTGAATAGTATCGCGTCAGATGAACAGTACCGCGTCGGGGGTACTGTAGCACGACCGAATTTGGATTTATTTTCTTTTAGATTTATTTCATATATTAGAGATAAGTTTCTTATTATTAGGATTAGTTTCCTTAATAAGAAATATATTTCTTAGAGGTGAAGTTTAGCCATCTCTATAAAAAAGGACAGTATTGTATCGTTATAATTAGGCAAAGAAATAAACAAAGTTCTCTAGTATTTCTCTCTTCTTCAATAGGCCTTATAGCCTTGGCAGCGGCATGGCCGGTCAGTCAAGGGCGAGTGTGCTACCCTTGGTCCTCATATCCGTACCACAACATTATAGAGCATATTTTTCGAATGGTCTTGTGCAGAAATATATGGTATATTTCATGTTCCAATGCAAAATTTGTATTAAATTTCCTTTATACCTTTAATAAATATGCAGCTTTATTTGCTACTCTTCATGCATGTATTTAATATAGTGCTTAGAAATAATAATTAGGGGTAATCTAATCATTTTCATTATCGCCTTGATCTATGTGCTAAGAGAAAATACACCTTATAAATTTGGACGGAGGGAGTACATTATAACACATCAATTTGTACAAAACAACATGAAGATTAAAAAAAATAGTAGCAGCAGCAACTACATGATCCTTAACTGATAGTTACAATTGGTTTTCCATACAGTCCACAGTTTGTTTGAAGCAACTAGCATTTGAACTTCTAGAGCTCCTTGCTCTAGCTGCATTTCCAGAGTTGGATGACACTGTGAGGAAGTGGCATGAAGATAAACAGCAGTTCTGTGCCCTGGATTCTTTGGGATGAACGAGTCATGGAGCAGCGTTTCAGGCACGTGTTGTCGTTGCAGAGTGCTGATCCATTTAGCTGTAAATAAGGTGTTTTCAGAAGTCCTGCTGTTTTGACATCCCAGTTAATATGGAGACGGCTTTGTGCAGCGTGAATACGATCTGTTAGCAACTTGTGAGAATGGTCCTTTTTCCCTTGGACCATACTAGGCCGGTTTTGTGTTGGACGGACTGGTGTCCTTTTTTTTTTCTCCTCGTAGGGTTTGGTATACATAATGCAGCCTGAAAGGAAATAGATTGGTACAGCAATTTTCTTGTAGCGTAGGATAGCTGTACTCTTTGTTAGCGTCTGTAAATCTTTTTGGTGATACACCATACTTATGGAACTATGCACGATGATCAGTGAAGATAGCGTGGGAGGAGGAATTCCTCAGTTCCTGGTTGTTAGGAACTTGTCTATCTGAGATCAATGGATATGGAGCTTATGGCGCCTTGCAGGATCTTTCTAATGTGCTGCCTTGAGAATCACGTCAGTAGTGTTTGTTCTGAGATGAAATTTCGTTTGGAGCAGGAGCATCATCCTATTTGCAGTGTTAACTCTTTACCTGCTGTGGCCTGCCAGTTTGTTACGTACGCACATGCTCGTATCTGTACATCTGTTATGACAGTTTTATACATGCAAGCACAAGGCAGCAAGCAAGCATTTCTAGATATCTCAGCGCTTCCCCGGTACAACGAATGCAGTTTTATACTAAGCAGTTCATTTGCCCATAGTGGTCACTACAACGAATGCAGCGACCGTGAAGTTTTACGGCAGGCGGCGTGTTTTGATGATCGATCGGGCAGGGAGCGACACCGCATGAGTCCGTGGAGCACCAGTCGGCTACCGGCCGCCCGATGCCGATCGAAGCACCCAAAAAACGCCATGGTCCTACTACATGCCCGAGCTATTGTTCTCTGAGCCTTTCCCCGTCCCTGCCGACAACCCCGTGCAACATTTTGGTTGGATTCTCCCGCTCGTTGTGAGCCGGCAGGCGGCGGCGGCGGCGGCGGCAGTAGCCAAAGCAGGCAATAATCCTCTCGCTCAATACTCCGTTGGTCCCGGAGTGCACTGCACGCATACATGAGGATGACTGTCGCAGTACTGACGGGGTAAGCATACAATGGAAGGCGACCGTCCAGTAGGCCAGCGTTGCTCCTAAACTGGACCTGTGAGTGTGACAGTGCAGTGGCGAAGCCACGGCTGCTGCCACCCAAACTGGCGCATGCTTCGTGAAGTTCAGGCTCTGCGCGTACAAACACTTTGAAACATTGGACGCACGGACGTGTGTTAAGAGGGGGAAGATTCTGATCTTTTGCCTTAGTGTGGATATGTTGGACAGACGAGTATGTTTGGTTCTTTAAAGAGGGTGTATGTAACACCTCGGCCTATGATGGTTTATGTGTGTGTGCATATGAAGATATAGATTAGTCCCACATTGCTAGCTTAACATAAGAAGTACTAATATATAAACCTATATGAACTATTGGTAATAACCTCCGGTTAACCGTTTTGCGTGAAGCGAGGACGAAAGCGCAAGCAGATTGTTATGTGTACGTGGCTTATTTATAATGAGGTTAGGTCTAAGCCGATTTGGATCCTATAGTGTTACAACTATGCCATGTGTCCACTTCGGACCCACACGCGCCATGCATCATATACCTACACCCTTGACCCGTACGTACCAGTGTAACCGTGAGAGTCGGTTCTGATACCATTTGTAACGTCCTAGGATCCAAACCGGTTTAGACCTAACCCCATTATAGATAAGCCACGCACGCGTAACAATCTGTTTACGCTTTCATTCTCGCTTCGCACAAAACGGTTAACCGGAGATTATTACTAATAGTGCCTATGAGTTTATATATTAGTACTTCTCATATTAAGTTAGCAATGTAGAACTAATTCTCATCCTCATATATATACACACATGAACCATCATAGGGTAAGATGTTACACATATCCCGTTCCAAAGCCAGCAAGCTAGTAGTACTCGAAGACACCTACACCACCACCTCGGCCACCGCCTTCGTCAGCCTCGCCAAGACCAATGCCACGCAGGCCACCAGCTCGCGCCAAGAACAACTACCCGCCGCCGGCCCCCGTTCCCGTGAACCGAGGCCCAAGATCGACAGCAGCCACCGGCGTCGGCGCCGGCGCAGCTCTTCGGCTCTTGTGCAGATCTCCATAGACTGCTCCAGCGTCGTCGCCGCCGAGGACGGCAGCTGCGCTACGTACCAAGCTCGCGGAGGCTTCGTTTTTTCGGGTTTTCAACCTATTTTTATTTAGATTTTTTAATAATTATTATTTATTAGACTAATAAATTATAATAAAGTATCACAAGTCGTAGACAAAAAGGTCACGAAGTCAACCGACCGTAAGAAGCGCGAGAGGACGGCGCATGAGATGACGAGTACGTAGCACTGACCCTGTGATATTGGGCTTAGGCCATATGATATCGTGCCGACAGCCCATGCGTTGGTGATTCCTCAAAGCCCATGCAAGATCTTGAATGGTTTTTTTATGTGACTTATGTTTTGAATTCTGTCTGTTTGTAAGAGATAATATAAAGAAAAAAATAGTAGTACATAATTTTGATCGGTACAGCTAAAATCATGATAGTATTTATTATAATTAATTTATAAACTATATATTGAAAAGACAGACTGTTTGAAGTCTAGTTACTATAGTAAAAAATGATATGTCAAAGCGAAAGCCAGACTAAACCCACCCCTTTACAAAGGAGGAGACGCATTAAAAAGGTACAGCCCTGGGCTAGCATAACGCAATGGAACAGCAGCGGCACAACATATTGAGTGGGTTTTTTTGGCTACGAATTGAGTAGGTTACTTCAAAAAAATTATTTCGATAATCTATTTTGAGATGATGGTGATGAAATTGACTGTTTATTTGTTTGAGATAAGCTGTAAGCCATAAGAACTCGACCATCGGACAGTCATTCAAGTAGAAACGCGTTGATTCGACTCTGATACGAACGCCGTCGGTTTCACCCCGTCGATCCGAGCTAGACCCGTAGTAGAGGCGTAGACCTACCACGCCATGACCCAATTTATTAAGCTGGACTGCGACCCCGAACGCCCCAACCACCAAATTGGCGCCAAATCAATTGCTCTTTGCACTGCACCGAGCGTGTGCGACAGCTACCCGCCTTAAATCCCCAAACGTCCAACCGCCATTCGAACTCAGCAATTGCCAACGCCAACTCCCCACGCCACACACACCACAATCTCATGGCGGATGCCAAGACCAAGAAACCCAAAGGTTCCAACCCCACCGTCGACGTCTTTGACGACGCCAAGGCCAAAGCCGTCGGCGCCGACGCTGACGTCGAGGACGGGCATGCCGCCGAGCACGGGCCCGGTAGCCGCCTGTTGCGGCGCGTGTGCTGCGGCTTGGCCGTGATCGCCGCGGCGGCGGCCGTGGTGATGCTGATTCTGTCACTCACCGTGCTCAAGGTGAGGGACCCTACCCTGTCCATGGACTCCGTCACCGTCAAACGCTTCAACGTGCACTTCGGGCCGGAGCGCGCTCGTCCGCTGAAGATCAACGTGACGCTGGTCGCGGGCATCGTGATCAAGAATCCGAACTACGAGTCCATGCGGTTCGGCGCGAGCTCGACGGAGATATACGTCGACGGCGTGCCGGAGTACGTCGGCCTGGGCAGCGCGCTGCCGGGGGAGGTGCCGGCGCGGGGCACGATCCGGGTGCGCGCGGACATGGACGTGTTCGTGGACAAAGTCGGCTCGGCCGTGGTGGGCGAGGTACTGTTCGGTGGAGGCGAGGTGCGGCTCGCGAGCCACACTGCCGTGGACGGCAGGATAAGCGTGCTCGGGGGCCTGTACGGGCGGCGCACGGTGCGCGTGGCGATGCGGTGCCGCGTCGTGTTGCGTGTGTCGGCCGTGGTCGTTGCGGCTGGCTCCCCGGCGTGCGTCGCGGACTTTGGGCGCTGACGTCCAAGGCGCGAGCTTGGTGCGAAGCTAGTGTTGCTCTGCGCGTATGTGTATGTGCCGGTATAATTTTGACCTTTTCTTTACCGGCGATGACCGGCTTGGCTGTAACGGCGGCTAAGATATAACCGTCCGTTCCTCTCTTCTCCCTTGTCATGATAAATTCTGATGATACCTTTATTCTGACTTTCAGCCGAGTAATGGTGACGAAATCCTTCGTACACTACATGTACAACTAGCGCATTATGACCGACATATTTGCGCAGCTAGATTTCTACCAAATTTGTTGGTATCAAATGATACGACTTAGGTGGTTTAGAAAATCTTTTATATAGTACTAGTTCTGTATTCATGTGTTGCAACGGAAAACAAATACAATGCAAATAGCGCAGCTCTAATGACTGCAGTATATGGAAAAATAGTAGAGTTATTTTCCCGAGTCACAATACTAACATTTCCAGCAAGCAACCCATGCGGCTCATATGCCATCTGAACACATTGGAAGATATTGTTGACAGATATATTATTGCAATGAGCTTTGCTACTTGATATGGTAATTAAGAAAGTGCAAGTTACATTGTGAAAGATGTAGCAAAGACACTCCGGCATAAATCGGATGTTTGCTGCTTCACCCCAGATGAGAAGAAATAGACCTAGATACAAAATCTCTCATTGCTCAACTTCCTGTGGCTGTGCACCTAGAGGATTTCTGCAGTTGCAAAATCATCAGCGCAATGTACATAGATAGAACAATAGGCTTTTTTTTTAAAGAAAATAAGATAAGGAATTTTATACCTCAAACTATGTTTGCGTGACAAAAATTTGCACCACTTCCTATAATTGCTGAATAGCTTAGTTATCACCACATAACACTCGGTCATCAAGCTGTTTCAGGTGTGAAAGAAATGCTCCAATCAATTAAGGGGCAATGATGAACAAAAAATAAAAAGGAATGAATGGGAAATGAAGGATGAAATAGTATTATTTAGCTAAGCACTTGAGAGACATGCATACAGTCAGTTTAATCAATCTAATTTCATGATGATAATCTTCGCCATATGATGGAACATGGAAGGCAATAAAGTCAGCTGGCATTTTTGTGACACATCGGCCCATATGAAATTAGGCATATGATGATCCATGTGTGTGTATACATGAGAGTGTAGATTAGTCTCACCTTGCTAGTTTAAACACATAGACACCATTGATAATAACCTCTGGTTAACCGTTTTACGCGAAGCGAGGACTAAAACGCAAGCAGGTTATTATATGTGTGTGGCTTATCCATAATGAGGTTAGATCTAAGTCGGTTTAGATCTTAGAGCGTTACAAATGGTATCAGAGTCGACCCTCGCGGTTACACGGGTGCGTATGGGTCAGAGGCGTGGGCATATGACGCATGGCGCGTGTGGGCTCGGAGTGGACACACGGTATGGTGTTGTGATTACAAGACCAAACAGTGAATAGAGAAAGCTGGGGAGAATTATGGGATCGAAGGTAGTCTCTGCCTTGGGATTGCCCAGGGGAGACTATTTATATTGCCGTCATTTTCAGGTTACAACATTACCCCTAGGTATCATGTTCCGCCTAAGGATATTATCGTCTTTTTATATACTTAGATGGGCCTCCTAGGCCAAACTCATTTAGGCATTCAACACTGTTTAAATAGTCAGGCTGAATGAGCCTAAGGTTGGTCATTTTCACAACAGTATGGTATATATACCAGCACTGGACGTACGGACGTGTGCCAAGAAGAGAAGGTCCTAGTCATTTGCCTCAGTGTGGGTATGTTAGACCGACAAGGACGTCAGGTTCTTTGAGGGGGTGTATGTGACACCTCGACCCATGTGAAATTAGGCTCATGATGGTCTATGTATGTGTGCACATAAAAGTGTGGATTAATCTAATCTTACTAGTTTAGCATGAGAAATACCAACATATAAACTCATATGTACCATTGGTAATAACTTTCAGTTAACCGTTTTGTGCAAAGCGAGGATGAAAACGCAAATAAGTTATTACGTATGCGTGATTTATCCATGAGATTAGATCTAAAGCGGTTTGAACCTTAGGACAATACAATTTTGCTTTTTATCAAAGCTCAACTGATACAATGCCAAAAATATGCTTTCCAAACAAGCTCCACTAATCAAGGTACAGTCAAAAGTAATATCAAGAAAAATTTCAAACTGCATGTGTATGGCATGCCAAATGACACCAGCGATCACAAGGGAAGGGATAATTGATCAGGATTTCATACAGTACAAATCAAGTGAAAAACAAATTTAATTTATGTAAATCATCATAAAAATAAACAATACCTTTTTTGTTCGAAGGCTACCAGCACATTTCTTATAGAAGTGCCCATTGTTTACTTGAGGAGACTGTAGAGCCAGACAAGGAACACATACTAATCTCATGCTTATTACTGCATTATTCACATTTATATCCATATAGTCAAGCTCTGAAAGTAAATAGCGACAGAGGAGCATGCCTTGCCAAGTGGATCGGGCTTTGGCTCGAGTCTTATGTGCACATCGGCGAGGAGGAGAATCAAGTGCTCCCATTGATTCCTCACACTGTCCCGCTGCACACAATAGAAGCCGGTATTAGCTTAGTAATAGAATGGGCAAATTGAAATTGCCTTGCTAGCGCTAGTAGACCTGTAATACCTCGGTCCATAATAATCTATGTGTGTATACACATAAGAATGTTGATTGGTCTCACATTACTAGCTTAACATGAGAAGCACTAACATATAAACCTATAGGCATCATTGGTAACAACATCCGGTTAACTGTTTTACACGAAGCGAGAACGAAAGCACAAGCAGGTTGTTATGTGTGCGTGACTTATCCATAATGGGGTTAGTCCTAATCCGATTTGGACCCTAGTGCGTTATAAATGGTATCAGAGCCGACCCTCGCGGTTACACGGGCGCGTACGGGTCAGAGACGTGAGCATATGATGTATGGCGCGTGTGGGCCCGGAGTGGACACACGACATGGTATATATACCAGCACTGGATGCACGAACGTATGACAAGAGGGGGAGATCCTGGTCATTTGCCCCAGTGTGGATATGTTGGACCGACGAGGACGCCGGGTTTTTTAAGAGGGGGTGTATGTAACACCTCGGCCCATGGTGGCCCATGTGTGTGTGCACATGAGGATATAGATTAGTCCCACATTACTAACTTAACATGAGAAACACTAACATATAAATTCATTGGCACCATTGGTAACAACCTTCGATTAACCGTTTTACGTGAAGTGATGGCGAAAGTACAAGTAGATTGTTACGTGTGCATGATTTATTTATAATAGGGTTAAACCTAAACCGGTTTAGACCTAAAAGCCAAACATAGCCCTCAACCAATCCAGCAAATCAAGTTCACCCCCCTTCCGCCTTTCTGGCTCGAATGCAGAAGGCCAGGTCAAGCCCCGAGTGTTCCGCAGTGCTTGGACTGATGCTGTGATCTGTTCAGATTGCAATGGACGGCCACGTCAGTTTCTTTCATTGAACCAGCACTTGGTGTCATTGTTATTTTTTGAGCAAACAGATTCCATTGTTCTGAATCATATATACCTCCTCCAGCCCCATGATAGACGGGGATGCACTGGCGGCATCGAGAGGACCTAAATTTCAATTGAGAAAGAACGACGATAATTAGGTAACAGTGAGCACGAACCTCTGGGTTAATTTCTTTGACCTTCTCATTCTTGTTGACGGCAGAGAGCACCTCGAAGAGGACTCCGGCTGTCCGGTAGGCCTTCCCAGGTTGAGCTCTGCAGGCGACATTGACATGGGACAGGGTGTGTGATCGCGATTGGATTATAGTTTAGGAATTGGGAAATTACCTGTCGGCTTGTTTGTTCCCCTTTGTCGAGGGCGTGGACGTTGTTCTCATAGACTCATAGTACTTTCGGTAGAAGCTCTCAATTTCGCGGGCATCGCTCTTCTTCACATGCTTCGCGTGCCCTGTTGGGTTTCATAAGAAAGAAAATCAACGTTTTTAAAGCAAGATCGTTGGATTCAAGAATAGGCTATGCAAAATCCGATAAAGCTTGCTCCTTATCTCCTTGTTCCTTGTTCATTTCCCTGTTTTCATTATATCTTTCTCCCCAAAATTAAACCAAAAAAAGGGTTAGATTCTCCCCCTTTCTTCCATTGACTCAAGTCTATTTCCAAGTGAGAACATCGGACCACTCCTATATTTATTGAAAACATCGGAAACGCCGTAAACTAAATCTAATCTGCGCTCTAAAACACAAGAGTGATCTGATACAAACATTGCATATACGAGTGAAACTACTGAAAAATTAGCTTCCCGAAAAAGGAAAAAAGGCACCAAATCAGAGAAATTTTAGCACAAATTTTTTGAAACTTGTGAGCATAGAACCTCCCAATCAAACACTACACAGGCTGTGCGATTTTTTATCAAACGCCAAAAAAAACCATTGTGACTTGCTTATTTCATTCCAAACACCAAATGCGCCAAGCTGTGCCCAACCCCCCCCCCCCCTAAAAAAAATATGCTTCCACTGTGGAACATATAGAGGAAGGCGATGCGGGGTTGATTGGGCTCGATCTTGGCGGCGAAACGTACGATGGGCGCAATGCTGTTCAGCGTGGGCGGCACCACCTTGTTGTCGAACACCTCCATGGAGAACGTAGCCATCATAGCACCCCTCTGACCCGTGCCATTCAGCCCACCCTATTGCCCCGACATGAGCGCCGATGTCGGGGTCACCAGCTTGTTTGCCTTGGTGGTGCCGCCGCGCTGATGACGGCAGCTCATCCCCACCACCGCGCGGTGCTGTAATCTCCGCCTCCACCAATTGGCAATCCCTAGGGTTTTCTCCTTCTGCACTGGATCCATGTGTAGCGCTAGGGATTGGGGAGATTTGAGCAAAGAGAGCGCGCGCATGAACCTTAAAGCGAGAGGCCACGAGTGCTCCACCTTTGCCTAATGGCCCACATGTCGGCGTATCCGGGGATGTGAGGAGGGGAGTGGGGGAGCGGAAGACTGGGTGGAGTTGAGTAAGAAGAGGGGATGGCGGATGTAGCGCTTGAGATTTGATTTGAAAAGGGGCATAATATTTCTAATATCTTTCTCTTTCCCATATCTAATCCCTCTTTCTCTCTCTCCATGAGGCCGCTGCCACGGCAGGCGGCGGCGGCCGGGCTATTGTGGTGGCTCCCATATTGCCACAGTAGGAGCGCGGCAGCGCCTGTGCTGCCAAGGCAAGCGTACGGCGGCAGGTGGTGGCGGCGGCAGCCGGGCTACCACGGCAGGCGATGGACGGCGCAGTGAACAGCGCATCACATGGCACAGGCGGCCATGAGGCGCGGAGGCGACGACGCCTATGGTGGCGCTGATGACCGGTTCCCACGACCACGTGATTCGGCTGGCCGGGGCGCAACCAAATCACGTGTTCACGCGGGTTTTGGCTAGCCTTGCAGCGGAACACCATTCACACGGCCGAATGAGCATTCAATCGGCCGAACAGCGAAGGCTTAGTGAACGTGAATTTTTCAAGCCGAACGCACTTCCGTCTATCTTTCCACAAGGTTGTCTTAGCGCTGATCTAATTTGTTCCAATTCCACCTTGTAGGTTTGCACGTGGCCTCAAAGAGGGCATTCGGGCAGTTGCGCACCTTTGATCCTTTGAGTAGCGTGTCTGCCAAGCATGCTCAAGGCAAGTATTTCACGGCCGTAACCTTTCCGTTTCGCATATCACCTGCTTCGTGATTAACTGTTGCCATTACCTTTGAGTAGTTTTATCACATTGTAATGATTGCCTGATCATATACTACTAATTTAGTATTCATATCATAATGTTCTAGGTTAATCCAGCGTTGTATGCTTTTAGGCTTATTAGAATGTTCAATTATAATGTTTTAGAATTCATGCTCTAATTAGTGATTAGAATTAATGCCGCAATCATTAATAGGGGTAACATATGAATATGTTTAATGTAGGTTTAACTCACTAGCACTTGTTAGCATTAGGGCTACTATGTTTTAGTTTCCTGATAACATGGCCCTTTATCATATGATGTTGTATGTGAGCTACGATGGATTTATATATAATATCTGTTAATCTAACTAATAACCACTTGTCATGTAATAAAATTTGGATGGTTGATAGCCCTTGTGTAAGCTATGCTTTGATACTCCTTTTAGAATAAATCCTAGATCTCGATCAACATATTATCATTCCACATTACTCCATATCGAGGACTTCACCTTCTATTTCTAACCTTAACAAATCATTCCACCTATCATAATCTTGTCCTTGTTTTTTCTTAGTTATCTTAATCTCTTACCATATAATCTATTAATAATATAATGGTTACCTAGTCTGGGGTTACCCATATATAGAGGAAATTGCTACCCACCTAGTAACATATGGGGGCTGTACCCTTTTGTTATTCAGGATATTACACTACGTCTATGGTTACACAATCGAGGACAGTGACGTACCTGACTATTCTCCGTACCTGCTGCTTGTCCCCGACGTTGCCGCCTGCGCCACCTATCCCAAAGGAAGAAAGAGAGAGAGAGATTTGGACGGAGATGGAAGAGAGACAAAAGGAAACCGCCTCTGAAAATGGCTAGGGCTTGCTCAAGGGAGAAAAGAGGTTCTGCGCTTATTTATCCCCCCCCTTAAGCCTAGACTAGGAAGTTAATTGGGGTTTACCCCTTTTTTTTTGTGTGGCCCCTTCCAACAAAATCAAGGCGCTACACCTGTACAGGCTAAACTAAGAAACCAACCAATCTCAGTTCCCTTGTCAGATCCGATCTATCTTACCTAGGTCATAGAACCCGTAGAATTCGTCCACATCTGCGAGGAGCCAAAGAAACCACGCGGGGTAAGACGCCGTCGCGTTAGATCCATAGGAGAGGCAAGCACGTGCAAGAGGGAGAGAAAGCAGTCTGCGCTTACCGACGGTGAGGGCACGGACGAGGGCGATGGCGGCGGAGACATGCCTAGCGGCCGACAAGGAGGGAGAGGGGAGATGGGGATCGAGGTGGAGGAGGTTATGTGCACGTGAGGGAGGCGACGGGTGCGAGAGTTGTGGGGGTTAATGTAGAGCATGAATGTGACTTGGTGCGGGGGTGCGGCACCTGTATGTTTTGGACTCCTGAATTGGCGATGGATGGCATGAATTTTATGGTTTTAGGAGACAGATGAATCACGAAGTGGGATGAACCATCACCAACTCCTCTTTTTAAGTAGTAGAGATACTGTAGTAACTTTATCTACATCGATCAAAATCGTATACGAATGTTTCGCTTATAAATAGCAAAAAATTATAAACCATAGTATAAAACAACAGACCTAAAACAGCTGTACGTAGCTTACACAATGCTGCCGTCGTACGCAAATCTGGAAGTGTGCGGGAGCATTGTGACGCACGGCCCTTTTCCTTCGCCCCTTGAGCCAAGCCCGGCACGGCACGGCAACAAACGCCTGGCGTCCAAGCGGAAGCGGCCGACTAATCGGAAATCCCCGCGACGCGTGCTCACGAACGACCCGGCGGCCCGGCTCCCTGCGCGCTAGCCCCTGCTCACACCCGACCCGTCGCAAAAGACAGCGTGCAGACTCCAGATACTGTGGGTGAACCGAGCAGAACTGGACGATTCACAATGCGAATTGAGGTTGGTTCACGATTATTTTGGGAGTGACAGCCAAAGTAAAACCAGCACTATTTTTCACAGTAGACAAGCATATCTATAGGGATGCCCAAATAATTGGCTGAAATCCCAATGACTCAAACATGATTCATGAACCAGACTACAAAGATTGGAGGGTTCAGAGTTAGAGACCGATGCAAACTTGCGGGTAGAGAGTGCAAGTTGAGTAGCTGACCAGCTCCCATTGGACAGAACTAGCTAGACCTGTAGCGCACCCCAAGAAGAAAAGAAACAGGCATGCATGCCGCCGCCTTTCTCCAGAGGAAAAGGATAGGCTCATGGAAATTTAACAACGCGCTTTGGGAAAGCAAAAGCAACAACAACCAAAAAAAAACCCTCTTTTTTTTCCATGGGGGCAAAGCCGCAAAGGTAAAAAAACTAAAAATGCATGCTTCTTCCTGCCCTCGCATGCGGAAGAGAACTATGGACGTGGCTGCTGACTTTGGAAGGTATCCAATGCATGTACATTGTGCCATGCGATGGATGTCATGGAAGTACACGAGCTTAGAACGATCTCTTGGCTTTGGAGAGATTAGATCTTCAAATCATCTTCGTTCTTCCCGGGTGAGTCCCTAACAGTGAACACACACACACAGTATCTAATACAATGGCATCTGTTCATGCACCTCTGAATCCTCAAAGCTGGAATGAAACCGAAGGATCGATCTAAACGTGCCAAGGCATATCCAAGGAGTATCCCAAGGCAACTACCGTGTCCTCCTCCGGCCGCTGTCAAGAATGGAAGACGCAACCCGTGCATGCACCGAAGCGCACAGTGCCACTCACACCACCTTACGCCCAGTCACAGCGAGGCAACAGCCTCGAGATTCTTGGAATTTTTGGTCGCTTGACCGCAGTGATAACTCGACATTAATTCTGCTTTTGGGCAGTATTGAATGGTCAGTTATTTGTATTATTGTATATACCCGGCGGGAACAGCAGAAATTTCACATTGCACACCGCACAGGCCAAATTCTTTTACAATTCCGGGGGGAGGGGGGTTCTTGCTGTGACTTATGTTTTATATTCCTAACGCGAGCGTATACGAATGAATCGAATTTTGATAAATTAATAAATTATTTTAAAAAGATCATCTCAATAAATCGTTTCGAAAAAACAACAAACAAATTATCTGAATTATTTATTTACAAAATAATAAATCAAAAGCCACCCAAATACTAGTACGCTTCCGATGCAACTTGAATTGAGAGCTCAAGTACAGTACTCCTCAAGCGGAGTCCCACCTCACATCGCACTTGCTTTGACTTTACTGAGCGGTTACGAGACTTGCAGGTAGTCTCAGGAGACCCAGGGTCCAGCGCAGCAGCGCTCTGTAGTCCACCATTCACTCGCGAGCTTATTTAGTCTATGACCGTATAGTCGTTCGTATCGACATGTTTATTTTCTTAAAAAATACATATGTTACAGTATAAAGGAACATGGCCTATTACTAGTGTCCCCCCCCCCCCCACCCCAAAAAAAACTTGTACTATTACTACTTGACTGACCACTGGTAGTAGGATTGCATTGGCCCATTTTTGCCAGGGACTCACAATCACTGCACTGTAAAAATCTGTAAACGCAATCGAAACTGGAAACGTCTTGGGTTTCGCTGCTAACGCTGACTGCAAGGCAGGGAGGGCACGCATACCTTTTGTTAACTTCGCTTATGCCGTGCCTTTCCGGCAGAGTTTGGCCAAGATTAGATTAGATTAGGCCGAGCTAAAGAAGGGAGGGCAGAAAAAGGTAAAGCGGGGTCAGACTAAAACAAAGCCTTTGTGAAACTCTTTTCCCCTAGCGTCGTCAAAGCTTTGGTCATTGCATGCATCCGGCAGCTTTTCCTGAGACGAGAAGAGAGAGGTGACCCCAAGAACAGAGAGAGCAACGGAAAGAAACGGCAAGCGTCCCGTTTCACCCGGAGCGAGTCACGGAAAGCAAAGGCTGCCTGAGACGGAGATGAACAAGCCAAAAGAAATGGGCGCGGCGCGATTCCCGAGCCCCCCCTCAGAATCACGCACGGATCGTTGTCTTCTCTCCGGCTCGCCTCACCACCCCCATCGTACGTACTCGCCCCGCGCTTTCTCTCTCTCTCTCACCTCCCTCTCGTCGTCATCATGGCGCTACGCCATGAAGGCCCCCAAGCTTTTGCCCAGCTTTCCCCCACTATCCATATGTACGCCTCAGCTTTGCAGAAAAGCCATGAGACGAGCCTAATTAACATGTACCACTAGTATTAGACAGCAGTACAAGAGAAGAAGAAGGAAAACCTTAAACTCGGCCGGAAGGAGCTCACGCAGATGAGCCTAGCTAGGCCCTAGGCTAGCTGGATGCTGAATGCACACCCAAGATAAAGAAGGATGTGCACAGCAAAGCTCTGAAAGGGCGAATGGACATTGGTGAAAGCCAGGAATGTACTGCCTAATTACATGTCGTGTTGCAGCAAGTCACTTGTACAAGGCAAACCAAAAGAGGACGAGCGAAGCGCGCGAGCACACAAAGGTGGGGGGGACAGCAAAAGACGCAGCTACAATCCACGCTTGTACATGGGGGATAAAGAGGCCTAAAAGGAGCTCTTTTTCCCACGCTTCTAACGAAGGAAAAAACCTTACACTAAATTTGAAGGACGTGAAACACACCCACAAACAAACAGAGATGAAAGATCGCCGGAGCTTAACCGCCGCATGTTCTTGACGCTCCGATAATTTGTACTTCGAATTCTTCCTCCTTTTTCCTGAACTTAGGCGAGAAGCTTCGACGTTCCAACTCCATTTCGTCTTAACGGAGATGGTAGACTTGAGGCTATGCAGCTTCACATTTCCCGGCCTGGATCACTCCTTGACCGTAACAGCGACGACGAGTCGCACTCCGACACGGACGCTGCCGAATGTGAATTGTTGCCAAATCACTACACTCTAAATCTGGTCAAGAAACAGTACTTAATTAACTGTGACGCAATGTAATTCAGACACGCACGCACCTCGGTGGAGCGACTCCTTGCAGTGCGCGATCGCGTTGGCGATGCCGTCCTGCATCTCAAGGAGGGAGTCGTCTCGGCGGGACGACGGCACTGAGCTGGATGCTGCCACGGTCGCCGCCGCCGACGCTGACCGGCTCTTCCGCAGACGACGCAGCCCTCTTGCCTCGCCGGCGGCGCGGGGACCCCCCCTCCGGAACCTCCTCGAGATCTTGGTCAGGTACCTCTTAATGACGTCCCTCGACGGCGCTCGCCTAGGCTCCACGACCTCCTCTTCATCCGCCGGCGACTCCGTGAACAGCCCTAGAGACCGCGCGCTGCTGGAGCTCCGGGCGAAGCTGTGGCGGCCGCCGTAGAACGCGGCCTTCTTGGCCCCGAAGCTTAGCGTCCGCAGGGTGCCGCGCTTACTGCAGTACTGTGTTTGCAAATTGGCCTTGCTCGGCTCCGAGGCACAGAACTTCAGCGGCGCCGCGCCGCCGAAGAAGAGGGTATCGTAGTACGGCGAGGCGGAGCGAATCCGCTGCAAGGAGATTATGAAGTCAAGCTCCGTGCACGCGTCGTCGGACTCGGACCCCGACGGGCTGCCGGAGCTGGACGAGGCCCGGACGGAGAAGTCGAGGTCGAAGAACGGCCCCTCGTCCTCGCTGTCCCGGCCCTCGGACGCCGGCGGAGCCGCCGTGATGGTCGACACGGCGCGGCGCGGCCGCCGCGCCGCCAGAAGGCGGAAGACCTGCATGGGAGGCGAGGCGGGCGCTGCGACCTGCGAGAGTGGGAAGGGAGCGTGGCCACTCCTGTGCTGCGACGGGGCTGTGCCCTGTGGCTGGGCGTGAGTGGCTGTGGCTTTTAATAGTTGGCTCAAAAGAAGCGGAGCACAAACCAAGGGCATTTTTCCCGTATTTCTTTTTGAGTTTGTGGTGTGCGGTACGGCACGGAGATCTGAACTGTTCATGTAACTGGTACTATATTATTTTTTACTTTAATCTCTAAAAAACTATTCCTGTAAATTTAGTTTCTTCGGTTAGCCTGACATGTGCCTGTTGAGCTACAGTGACAGCCTGCCGAGCAACCTTAGGTCGGCAGCAAGCTATACACA
The DNA here is from genome assembly GCA_036346265.1 of Melocanna baccifera. NCBI lineage: Eukaryota > Viridiplantae > Streptophyta > Magnoliopsida > Poales > Poaceae > Melocanna > Melocanna baccifera. Next base: position 27,430,693 of record CM070688.1, read on the forward strand.
GCAATACTAATTAACTAGACTATGATTAACGCTAAATAACTATAACTAGAGCTAATTAAATATGATTAGTACTAATTAAACTACTAGTTAAGCATGGACAGTATGACCGGCCTACTGCCGCGCATGGGGCCTTAGTAGGTTGCCTGCCGAGCTCGGTAGTTTTACGGAGAAGCTAAATTTAAAAAAATAGATATTTGTAAGATAAATTTGGAAAAAGAAAAGTGTCTACCGTGATATCTGTGTGAACAGTTCCAGAGATCTAAGACTGTAAGGCGCCACTCAGATCAGTTCACGATTGTGTGTGCGGCACGGGGAAAATGTTGTACCAGCAGAGGAATTTGTGAGCGTTTTGTGGCGTGTAACACGTGGGCGGCTGTGGATGGGCAAACACATCGGTTTTGTTCATTTGGGTTGCGATAGATGACTTTTGGTTATGATTGATAGTTTTTATCTGTATTTTCTGATATGGTAGTGAACAACATAGATGTTAATGCAGATGACGCATAAGATTTTGAGCTCGAGAAGCCGCTTAGATAATCCGTTTAAAAAAAACATGCTATTTATTTTGATTTTTAAAGAAGCTAAAGCCTAGGAAGAAAAACAGGGCCATCGGCTGGTGCGGCCAGTGTGCTTGGAATTGGACCATGATGGCCATTGGATTTTGCAAAAATCTACTGACAATCACGGCACCATTCCTATTTCCTGGTAGCTCTCTGCTACCAGTTCGTGGTTTCCTGCCAATCAGCTGAAACGTTAGTGGTCTTTAATGTTCAGTGATTACATGTGCAAGCTACTGGCGATTAATAACCAACGTGCAACTCTTCGGTCATCGGAGCCTATTTTCATCGTTGACGCGCAACTCTTTTTTTAGAAACAGAGGGTCCAGCCCCGGTTCCATTACTCGCAACTCTTTTCTTTAGTCTTCATTCCCAGTTTACACGCGCACACAAAACACCTCCATGACGTCCATGTTAATGTTCATTAACCGGAATCGTTGGTAGCAATGGAATCTCTTTTCTGTCCGGATGCACTATGCGCGAACTATGAAAGAAAAGAACAGGGGGCATTCCTATTGGATTTTTTCGATGATTTTTGACTAAAAATAAATAATAATGGTTGAAAGAAATAGCTTTTAGAAGAGGGGAGAGCGGTGGAAAAAATGAGGGAGAGATATATGCGCGTGACAAAAGTAAGAAAAGTAGGGTTCATGATGCACTCGTGACCTCTACCTTATCTCTGGAGCGAGACGGTAGTGAGAGGAGTGAAGAAACTGCTTCGAGAAACCGAGTGTTCATTTGGCCTTTTGACTTCTTTAACCAGAAGACAGAAGTAAAACCCAATAAGAACATGGCCTAAGGCATGTCGTGGCTTTTGGTTTCTTTGAAAGCCGAAATAAACTCCAAGCAGCTTTTCAAAAACGTTTCTTCAAATAACTTCTCGAGATTGTCGGTATGTGCATTGTTTACGTCAGTATCTCTGTAGTACGTCGTTGTCTTAAAAACATAACCCAAAGATATCAAACACAGTTTAAAAGAACCGGGTCTAGCCCAGACCAGACGAAACAGAAGCTTCATAAGAGTCAGAAACAAACGATTGAGAAAAGAGGCTCGTTGGCAGAGAGTGAGCAGGCATGGACGGCTAATGCTGCTCACCTTTACCAACCCTTACCACCCACCCTGTCTTGTGCAATTGTTCAGTAATTCAATGACTGAATACTAGAGTGGTGAGCTGAGTGCTGAGTGCAGACGCAGATGAAGAAGAATTGCAGAGGCTGCCTGCATTGCACTTGATGAGTGCAAGTCCATGCTGCAAGCTTTTACAGCTTTTTATTTTTTGTTAGTTGTGGTTCATCCCCCGTTTTCTTCCAGGTCCAACTTATCGGCAGTGCTCTAGACTTCAACCACTACTGCAATTATTTGGGCTGGACTACGAGCCCAGTGCTGCGTTCAAAATGACAATGTCTTATTGCTTTTTTTTACTGTAATTAACTTATTTTTTATTATAGTTAAAGTAGTTTATTTAATATAAGTAAATTTAAAAAAAATAGAAATAGAAAAAATAAACTAGTCTATCACAGACAATACAAAAGAATATGAAAAAAAAGAAAAGGTAAAAAACCTAAAAATCAGAAGAAAAAAACAAAATTAAATAATAGTAAAAAAATAGAAGTTAGAAATCATCACTAACTTGAGCGGGACCTAAAGAAAGATCAGATTTTTATTAGCCTTTAAGGCGCACCTGCCAACTTCCAAGCTTCCATTCCATATTCTTTAGTGTCAAGAATCAAGATATTTTATGAAATTAAGCTGGTGTTTTGCCTATGCTGTGCTAGTGCATTTGCCTCAAGAAAGATCATTCTGACACGATGGACATATAGGTGTAAGCATCCACTTGAAGAGGTGGATCAGAAGAAAAAAAGTTGGGACATGGTACACTTCTTTCTTCGGCTTGTGAGATTCACAGACATGATCAATCTGACGGTACAAATTTGACTGCTAATCTTGCCACATTTCTTTCTCCGTTTGATTCCGACACACGATCAGTATGAAGGTACAAATATTTGACTGCCGTTCCACGATGCCTCGTTTGCTTTTCGGAGTTGCACACTGCCACGACCACACGGCCAAGGCACGCATCAGTCGCTGATGGATCTTTTCAGTGCGACAGTGAACAGTAAATTGAAGGGCACACGCCTGAGAAGCTACGACCGTTCAAAGCTCCTCATCTCTGCGGGGAAAAGAAATCTTGGCAAGGGAATAGCAGTACAATGTTAGACTAACCTGTATTTCATTTCTACAGCAATGTACATGTAAACTGAAGGCTAAGCTCTAGTTCTCTGCTGATTCAAAAAATCGAAGCGCTAGCCGAAGTGTTCGGTATGAAACTGACGTATTTTATGGTCTGTTCTTTACAGCTTTTGGCTTTTCATTTTTGATTTTTTTTTCTATAATAACTAGCTTTCAAACAGAGTGTATTTTTAATACGAAGTCTACTAATTAATTTAGTATGTAACTTTATTTATATCGATAAAAAATCATACATAAGTTTCTGTTACTGTATAAACTCTCTTATCAATAGTCTAAATATTATAAATCATAATCAAATATCATAAGCTGCATGAACAGACCCGTAACGGCTGGAGGCAGGAATGATGCGAACTGTCTCAGGTGTCCCCAGCGGGCATCACATCAGTTCACTCAAGGTCTCTGGATAATGACCTCGGCCCAACTCCAGAATAGGGACAGCATCCTAAGCCACAGAGCAGCACTTTATTTCCCAAGAACAGTATCCATTGGCCCCCGCTGAAATAATGGTAACCAGCTCGAAACAATATGACTACTTTATACGGTAGCTTCTTTCTTGCGTTCGATCGCACTACTACATCCCGATTGCTTTGCATGCTTTTACACTAGAGCCGGTGCAAACCTAACTGATAGATTGACTAACTAGTTCACACAATCATAACCCAAGACTTGCTAGTAGGTATGAACTTCAAAAGGTTAAATGACCACACATATCGACCGAGTTCCCTTCACGTTTATTATGTAAGACGAGGAGATTAAGGGGGTATTTATGTTGGCTACGGTTGATAATTTTTGGATATGACTGATATCTTTTAGTTGAAAATAAATAGTAGTGATCGGAAGAAGTGACTTTTAAAAGAAAAGAATGAGCAGCGAGAAAAATAAAGGAGAGATACATACGTGAAAGGGATATGGAAAAAGTGGGATGTGTGATATAATCGTAACCTTTATCTTATCCTGGCAACCGAGATGAAAGCCAGATAAACAAAGAAACCATTTTAGAAAACAGCATGTACATACTAGATTCAGGAAACGGTTAATGTTCGTCAGACACCGAAAGGAAGGCTGCGCGGGCAGCCGTCTCTGTTAAAAAAAACGGCGAGCTAATTAAGTTAGCGTGCATAAAGCCGCCGAAACAGCGACGCATGGACGAGCGTTTGAGGTGACCGGTGCTCAGAGCGGCGACGAGCTTGCTCTCGACTCGGGCAGTCTGGTGCAGTTTTGTTGACCTGGGGGGACGATGAAACGAAGCATCGGCAGCGTAGCGCGTAGCCATAGAGCCTCTTTTTGTGAGATGTCTCACCAGCGATCATAGCGTTCGCAGCAGCGGCCGAGCTTAGCTAGCTCCGTTCAGTCTTACGCCCCGGTTCTGATTGCCGGCGAAAGAGGGGTACGGTGCGTCACGGGGAAAGCATCTTCTACGCCTTTACCACTGACAGGGGCAGCCAGCTACAGCGCTGCATTTGCATGACTGCACATCTGCCTGCGTCATCACGCGCGCGATCGAGTGTACACGCGGCCGCTCATACGGTACGCGAGGCGGGCGACGACCGAATTTTTGGTATATTTCATACTGTTTTGCAAAAAATAGCTATATATATTTATTGTATTAACAAAAATAATGTTTTTATCGTTCGGTGACCAGACGGTAATGCTAGAGGGCTAACACGTAGATCCTGCCGTCCCGCCAGCGGGCGGTAGGCTGCCTGTTGTCTTATCACCGGACGACAGATTGCCTGTCACCCTACCATCAGATGACAATTGCCTGTCGATCCATAGCCAGACGGCAAGTGATATCTACCCTAATTTTTTATATTGTTTGTTTAAATTTTTAAATATAGTAAATGAGTTTGAAAAATTACAAAAATTTATGTGCAGTGTCTCGACACAACATGCTTACTGTGTAATTTTTTAGTAATTTTATCCGATGTGAATGTTGCTTAAAAATTCGTACAATTTTGATATTTGTAGAAATTGTTACATATAGCAAACGAGTTTCAAAAATTACGAAATTTTATGTGAAACCTCCCGATACAGTCGTAATAATTCTGTAATTTTTTAAGAATTTTATGTACTCCAAACTTGCCACGTTAATTTATATCAATTTAATAGCGATACTCAGGTATCTTTTGCAGTGCCTGACCTCTGTCCTTCGCACATATGTCGCCCCGTTGCTACCATCTTTTCTTTCCCGCTACATCCTTCACACAATTGTCACTTTGTTCGTGTCGTCCCCCCTCGTGTGTTCCCTCATCCGCACTGATATCGTTATGTCCATGTCGTTCCCCCTCGCCCACTCCCTCATCTCCATATTTGTCAGTGTTACCATGACATCCCCCTCGCGGCATCCTGATACAATCGTAGTAATTGTCTATTTTATTGAGAATTTCATACATTATGAATATTTATAGAAGTACTTGTAATAGTAAAAAAATACATCGCACGAGATGCGATACGGCTCACCCATCTGAGCCACTGCTATCTCCTCGTCGTGTCTAGCTCCCCGTGTGTGGCATTGTCTTCCGTTGAGCACAAGCATATCCCATGGGGTACATCAGTCAGTTTGGAGGTTGTGTCTCGGTTTGGAGGAGGTACGGAGACTGTTTCGTTTGTTGAGTGGCTGGCGCCCAGCGGTAGTCCAGTAACCTGAGATATACAGGATGGATCTAGTAAGCATCGATGCCCTCCAGTTAAGATATGCCGAACTACAAGCCATCAGTAATAATGTTGTGAACCAAGAACTTTAGAAATCCCCCTTGTGGTGCAGAGAAGCTCTCGCCTTGATCGTACAATATGGCAGTGAAGCCGGAGGAGCTGTGCCCGCTGAAGTCTCCAAATCTTGGTTATGGTGTGAATGATAAGCTCTGCTCTGCGTACGCTGCAAACCCTAGCACTGTCTACCACTTCCTGGAAGCATCCGGGAGGCTCGTATCATCGTCGATAGACTCGACGTCACCTCCATGTTAAATTAGAGACTGCAAGATGAAACGATATTAGTCACAACAAATATTCTAGATGTACAATTCTAATCTTGTACCTCCCGGATATGCAGCGAAGATGAACGATGGGGAGCGGTAGTCTGTGTAGCGGTTGCGGATGTCAAAAGTGATGCATCTCGACGATAAGTTACCTCCTCGTCGATACAGGCATAACAGAAAAACAAAACATAAGTTTGTACGTAAGTTACCTCCTCGTCGACTCGGGCCATGGATGATCAATGGCTAGTACTACGACGCCAGGCAAACTCGATAGATTGTGATAGCCGGGCGGACTCACTAGGTCATGATAATCTGGCGGGTGAGCATGGTGCCCCCATTGGATGCCCTGCTGCTTTCGGGAGAAGCAATCAGCATTGTCGTGTCCTGTTGTCGCGTCCTTAATGAGCTATGTATTGGCTTTTTAAAATAATGAGCTATGTATTTTTAATTTTGAGCAACGAACGCGAGAATGAGCTTCTGCAACGAGCGACTGAGATGAGCGATGAAGAACTACGAGAGATTCGTATTTATGGCCGAGCGAAAAAGGAACATGTTGCGCTCACCACATAAATTAAGGATTCCTTGTCGATGTGCAGTACTTCAGAGGAGGGGGAACAACATGGTAACATTAACAAATATGCAGACAAGGAAGCGGGCGAGGGGGCGACACGAACATGATGACATCACTGCGAACAAGGGAGTGCGCGAGGGGGGACGACACGGACAGAGTGACAATTGTATGAAGGGTGCAGTGGGAAAGAAAAATAGCAGCAATGGACCAACATATGATATAAGGACAGAGGTCAGATACTACAAAATATGTCTGAGCATCGCTAATTTCATGATTAAATTAACATGAATCAACGTGACAAATTTAAAGCATATAAAATTCTTAAAAAAATACACAATTACTATGACTATGTCAAGAGGTTTCACATAAAAATTTATATTTTTTGGATCTCGTTTGCTATATGTAAGAACTCCTATAGATATAAAAATCTTATGAATTTTTAAGTAATATTCACAGCAGATAAAATTAACAAAAAAATTATACAATCAAATATGTTGTGTTGGGAGTCTGCACATAAATTTTATAATTTTTGAGCTCATTTGCTATGTTCAAAAATTCAAACAATTAATTTGAAAAAAAATTAGGATAGATAATTAAGCCAGCTTAATCGTGTACCATCTGGTCATAGGACGGCAGGCTGTCTGTCGTCCGCTGGCAGGATGGCAGTGCCTATGTGTCAACCCTCTTGCATTGCTGATCGGTCACTAGACGGTAAAAACACTATTTTTATTAATATGTTAGATATATATTTATTTTTATAATTATGGTCGTAAACTATACCAAAAATTCGGCGACGACTCGCGCTGCGTGTCCTGCTCTCGGCGCTTCCGTCGTGCCGGCCGTGGCGCGCCCGTGCGTTCGGCTGCGTGTTTTTGCGCCAGTTCGGCCGGGTCGGGCCGAGCAGGGCCAGTGCGTGTCGTGCAGGGCCAGATTTGCCTCGAACCACACCGGGCCCGTCTCATAAGTTCACGATACGGTTGGGCCGAACGGACCTGTAACGCCTAGGGGCTTGGGCTTTATGGGAACCCAACCCGGTAGTTCGTTCACTTGGTACCGGCCCAGCGGATGCAACCTGCCAGTTCCACCCCATCCAACAACTCCTCATCCTCTTCTACTTATACGACGGACCGACACACTCCGAAAACCCTAGATCCGGCAGCTCCATGGTCTCAGCCGCCGCCTCGCTCTTCTTTCTCCATTAATCCTCCTCCTCCTCCTTCGTTTTCTCTGCTATCTTTTCGGGTGCGATGAAGACATATCGATTGATCGATCGCCTGTAACGGTGATATGATGCTCACCTCTACTACTGGTTCGTATTCGCTGAGCATCCGTGCCACTTGGTTCTTCCTCCCTGTCGACTCTGGTTTTCTTTTTCCGGCGAGCGTTTTGTTGTCTCGTTAACGAGGGACCTGGGGATGGACCGCTTTTGCTACGTGCGGTACTGTCCAAGGTCACCCCTCGGATACGATCTGCAGATGAGTCCCAAAATCTCGCGAGAGACTACCGTGTTTGCGAGATCGGGATCTCACCTGCAACGTCCTCCAGAAAAAAAGGTTGAAGTTGTTGGTTGAGGCGAAGATCGCAGCAGAGAGGTGCTGAAATCTCCATTGTTGAGGTCTCGTAATCATCGCATAGAAACGGGATGTGTGGTTGGTTTGTGGTTCCATTACATCTGTAGTCACGGCTACAGCTTGTAAGTCGCTATTCCTTTCCTTCCTCCCTTAAAACGAGGGACCTATGGATGAACAGCTCTTTGTCCATGCTGTATCGTCCAAGTTTGCCCTCGGATAGGATGATGCAAATTGGTCTCAAATCTTACAAAACAAGACCTTGTTTGTGAGACGGTAGTATCGTTTGCGACATTCTTGAAAAGAGATGAACAAACAGGGTAGTATCGTTTTTTAGACTCGCTTGAACGCAGAATCTGGATTGCAATCTGGTCCGTTCTCTTATGTTATCCCCACTCGTTAATTGCAGATTTAATCGTAATCAGGGGTTTATATATGACTTGGAACTGTTTGTTTAGATCATGTGGCAGCTGAGACTGAGACTGGGCCGTGCGAATTATTTGAGTTCTACTGTTAGAGTTTCAGATCTCTAAAACAAAGCTACCGCGTTGATAAATTATCATCTGAAGGTTTTAGATTCTAAAACTCGATACTACAAAAAATCTAACACTGCGAAATTCGTGGTTGATCTTGACAAAGGAACATGAGCTGGAGCTGTGGCTGAGATGTGAAAACTGAACTTGATGGCTTGACGTGCTACGTTGAAGCGATGCAAGAACATGGTTCTGGTAAGCGTCACCTCCGGCTGGGACTGATCAGTGGAGCATCTTGTTTTAAAAAAAGAGAGATTCAAGTAACATACGGGTTTTTTTTTCTTCCAAATATACTATACATTACAGCAGCCTAAAGGGTTCCAGCTAAAATGACTCGGTATTACAAGAGAAACTGCTCAATCCAAATGCACATAGAGAAGACTAACAAACAGAGAGAATTACAATCTAGAGATCTACATATGTAGGTACTTGTCCGTATAAAAGAATTGTACATGATGACTCGTCGTCCAATACGAGGAATCCATTCCAAGCTACACGCTCACGCTGGCTCCACGGCATTCCACTTCTCCCAAAACGAAGGCATTTCTGGGCCAAACGTCACCGATATGCACACAAAGCATGTATCTTTTCTACAAGAAGTATGTCAGTTGCTGCTTCTTCCTAGAGCCCCCTTCACCATAGAGGTCATTCCATTGCTTCAGCTCGTTCATGACAGCACCCTCGGCGGCGAAGCTCGCAGCAACCTGCATCATCGGACAATGGTTCAGTAATCTGTTTATGCCGTTCTGTTCATGTAGCATGCAAGTCAGGGCAGCAACTCACTTGATTCTTTGCCTGCCTCAAGTCTTCCATCGTCAGAGGCCTAAGGTCGATCGTCACTTCCTTTTCACTTTCAGCCTTCGCCTCTGAGTTATCCGGCTTGCTTTCTGAGTTGTCCTGTTTGTTTTCTGAATTCTCCTCCTTACTTTCCTGATTTTCTGAATCACCTGCCGTGGTCGCCTTCTCTTTTACCTCCTTTTGCCTTCTTTCCTGAGGCATCAGATTCTGAATCGTTAGACAAGTATTACTACATGTTTGGTCATTATTGGCCTAGCAGCTATTTTAACTCATCGCATCTTCATGTAAAAGCAAAGTACTTGTAAGCAGCAAAACAGTAATAATCTTACCAGCTCCTTTTCTCGTTCTTTCTTGAGGAGCTCCCTAACAGGGCGGTAAGCAGCAGTCACACAAACGTTCTGGGGGAAAAAAAAAGAGAGAACAGATTTCACTAATTCAGTCAGATACTCAGATGCACAGTAGATTTCTATTCAGTCGGGTTCAGAGCAGTGCACAGACCTTAAGATCGCTGCCACTGTATCCTTCGGTGACGGTTGCAAGCTCCTTGAAATCAATATCTCCACCAACCTTCTCTTTTGACAACAGTGTCCTTAAAATCAGCTCTCTGCTCTCGAGAGTTGGAAGGCCAACCATGATTCTGTTCAGTGGAACAAATAGGAGCAAATAATTAGCATCTCATAGTGCAACAACAGACTACATGTATTCTCCCCTAAAACAACGCATTTGAACAGACCTGCGTTCGAATCTCCTAATGATGGCTTCATCAAGATCGAACGGTCTATTTGTCGCAGCAAGAACTAGTATCCTTTCAGCTGACTTTGACAAGAGGCCATCCCAATGACTCATGAACTCATTCTTGATCTTCCGCATCGCCTCATGTTCACCGCACCGAGCACGCTGCCCTAACATACTGTCTACCTCATCCACAAAAATAATGGTAGGAGCGACCTTAGCAGCCAAACTGAATAATGCTCGGACATTTTTCTCATCCTCCCCGAACCATTTCGATGTGATGGTGGACATTGAGACATTGATGAAGCTGGCACCGGCGTCATTTGCTATAGCCTTGGCAAGCATTGTCTTCCCGGTTCCAGGTGGCCCAAACAGTAATATTCCTCGGCAAGGCTTCAGAAGTCCTCCTTTAAAGAGATCAGGCCGTCGAAGAGGAAGCATAACCAGCTCCTGAAGTGACTCTTTGATATCAGCCAGGGCTCCAATGTCATCAAATGTCACTCCTATTTCACTGGCTGGTATAACCTCTGGTCTGATACGCTTTTCAAACTCGTTGTCTGGAATTTCCTGCTCAGTTAGAAACACCATCAAGGATAGAAACTTCAACCTTAGCAATGTTCACAAAAAAGAACAGTGATACTTTACATTGAGTGAACTGCTAAACACGTAATAAGCACAAGCAACTGAATAAAACTTACTGGTTTTGATGGTGGCAATGGACCATCGCCATCTTTAACTGGCACCGTGGTTGATTTCTCTGTCTCCGTTTTCTTAGAACCTTTCAAATCATCCTTTGCAAACAGTAGCATTGGAGTTAGCCTCATCAATACATTGGTACACTATTTTAGGTATCTGTACAAGATAAATGCATACCTTTGATTCATCATTTGCTTCCAATTTCAGAGTGTCTTTCCCACCAAGGCCACTTTCTTGGAAAATGCTTAATCCATGGGACAAACTGTAAAAGCAATTGTGTTAAAAAAATCAGAAAAAGCTAATTGATACTAACTATCAAAGTAAATGATCAAACCTTTTAGAGGATAGAACGAGCTTCCCATTTCTGTATTCAGGATCCTTGTTATGAATCAAATGGTAAGAGACTGCTGAGACAATAATTTCCTCTATGTAATTGCTGAGAACCATAGTATCTGCTTGGCAGATTGAGCTCAAATCATCACAGTCTAGATCGTTTGCTGAGAGTACCTCTATGATGTGGTTTCTATTATCTTGAATCTGGATTTTCTTTGTGTCTTCTTCCATCTGAGTTTTCCAACTATCGAGATGGGTCTCCTCCTCAGGAGGTTTAATATCAACATGATAAGGGAACAGGCTACTAACTCTCTCGTCCACATCACCATCAGAGCTGAGTAATCTGGAACCAAGTATCAGTACTTGTCCAGATAATTTGCCTAACATTTTTTGGAACATAGAGTAAGTCCTTTGCGATCTATGAAGGAAGTGGTCAACATCCCTTATGTAAAGTATAATCGGATCAATTTCAGCTACAGAAACCATGACCTGCAAAAATGGTTACAAGATAAGTAAATCATAACTAAACAGAGCCAATCAAGTTCAGTCAAGAAATATAATTACCTTGTAAAGTGACTGTATCAGAACCTTCTCATCGAAACACCAGCTACTGGTTCGCCTAACTGAAAAAGTGAAAAACAATAAGAAACTACCGCACCACATAATTCTCTAGTTCTACTCTATCATATGCAAAAGAAGAACGATCTGTCCAATGTAGAAGCATATTTTTAAAAGAAACACAGACGTAACTATAATAGAGAGGCCATAATATCAGCATTTCATTTTGAACTAATATAGACACATATACATAATTTTACCAGAAAATGCGGATGCCGCGCAGTCTGAAACCGGTGAAGATTAGTAACTGTGATCTACGAGCTTTCTACACTAAATTGTGCACATGTGCAACATCAAAATGACTGAAACAACAGCAAAAAGAAATGGACAAACAAGTTCACCTGCATGTCCAGGGCATTGTGAGGCAAGATCACTCATATCGGATGACACAGAAGCATTTTTCCGAAGTGTAGGTGCACAGCTAGCAACGTCAGAGCCTCTGAAGAAAAGGAAGGACTGATAAATAATACTGAAAATAGAATATTGTTCATGTCAGATTCGATAACTAGACCAAAGTATATTACCTAGCCCTCATATCTGCATTGCTCGTCTGACGGTGCAATGATTCTTCACAAGTGTTTCATGGACAACAAAACAGGAGCAAGTCAAAATCTCCGAAATTTGAGCAACCACATTGCATGCTTAATCGGAGCAAGATTCACATGAAAACTTGGAAGGTGGATAAGAAGCGGCAAAATAAATTGCACATAACAGGGAGTTTACATCTGGAGTTACATACTAAAGAAATGTCGGATAGCCTTTTTTTAAAATAAAATTGAAACAGCATATCAACAGAGAAATCTGTAATGCTTTGGTACCTCTAGGTTCCTCGTTCTTAGTAAACATCGTAAAAGATCCAATGAAACCAGACATCCTCCCAAATGCGGTCTCAGATATGGACTGACTATGAACCTGTAGAAGCAAGTAAAACAACAAATCCATGAATATCGGCTGAGTAAAACAAGAGATGTAATGGTTATTTTTACGCAGGAAAAAACTTATGATCGTGATATCTGTTTTTTTTGGGACCAATTACTGTGGTCAAGCTATTGCCGAGATCATTCAGGAACCCTGTTTTCAATATTTTCTTTTGCCGAAGTAAAATCTCGAGGTGCCCCAATCAACACAACAAAGAGACTTGAGATGTTGAAATTCCCTGTCCCAAACATGAGGCAACCTGAAGAACCACACAAAGTATGCATGTTGTTAACTCACCAAGCCTTTGCTGGAGCTCCCATACTTGCTTTGGATCTACAGCAACATTCAGCAACAAAGAGTTCAGAATCACAGCACGACAACAACAGATCAAAATTACATACTGTAGGTTTGCAACAGTTCCAGCTGACCCGAAGCGAGAAGTCGGTGACATCCAGAAGTAACAACCGTGTCTTGTAGTAGTGCGACAGAGCCCTCGCAAGCGACTGCAGGTAAGGTTCTGCAGGTAAAGAAGCAGTCAGCAACACCAGCAGCAGTTAACCAGGATGTCCACCATTAGCAGTCCACGCAAAGAAATATAGGAACTATCCGTTCAAACCAAGGCGAACCTGTGGGGCCAGAGAGCAGTATAGCACGACTTGCAGCAGAGAGGTTTCGGATGTGCTTGGACAAATCCGCCTGCTTCAGGTGAACGAAAGCCGCGCTTACGAGCACCTCTTTCGTCTGCTCGCTGCAAAACGAACACTAGCACATCAGTCGCTGTCCATGCCAGTAGCATACCATCGTAACTGAACTACAAATCTTATGCTTAAGTTCGTAGGCTAGACTCTTGGCTGCCTTTCCCTTTTCTTTTTTTTTTCTTCTAGAACACGACTCTTAATGATGCCATCATCGAATGAGGAAGTATCCAACCAAATCATCCTCGCATAACCAACCAAAAAATAACTAAAGGGTTTCAGCTTTCCGCATCGGATCGCACTACAACACGAACTCCCAACGCCAAGCCGACCAAACCGACTCCTCCTCGAACCCCACCAACCTGAGGTAGCAATGGAAGTTATGGAACTCGTGGAAGGTGACCTCGCTCTCGCGGCCGTCCACCACGAGCCGCCGCAGCTCCGCCTCCACCTCCGCAACGCCGGCGCCGGAGCCACCCTCTCCGTGCGGCGGCGTTGCCCACCTGGACGAGGTGAGCCCCAGGCCCACGCCGACGCCGACGCCGACGCCGAGGGCCGACACGAGCAGGCTCCTCTGCTCCATCGCAAAACCCCAGCCCACGTGCTCTCGATCGAACTCGAAGAAGGCGAAACGAGGAGGAGGTGGTGGTGGAGAGCACGAAATGTGAGGTGGAGGAAATGAGCCATGGGGAAAGGGTTGGTGGGTATATATAGAGGAGGCGGCGGAGGGAGGGAATGGGAACGACGGGAGGCATGGCGGCGACGCCAACGTGGAAAGACTAGGGAGGCTCGGGTAACAGCGGAGATTGCAAGTAGATTATAATTAATGGAGTGTTTATTAAAAGGAAATCCATTTTTTTTCTCTGGCAGATTAAAAACTTGCATCCTTAAATGCAGAGATAATCAGATAACCCAACTTCGCTAGGCGATCAAGCCCAGTTTTAGCAATTATTTCCCCTAAATTAGAGGGCTAGTTTAATTAGGTCAACGGCCACTTTGAGCAACGGTTGTGGTGGTGTCCATGGCATGGCATGGCATGGCATGTGATTTCTCTTGGTTGTCCGTGCAGACTCGGTAATGGCTTCAATGTTGATGCATGGCTCCTATATTTTTGTCAAGTTTACTCTGATGTTTACTCTAGCTTATACATGTAATATGAGTTATTATGTCCACCGTCAACAAGTACTCGATCGTTTAGATGCAATGCAGGCAAGCATTTATATTTATATCCACCGGCATCAGCTAGATTTAAGCATGAGCTACATGATGCTAACAACATCATATCGCATCGGTCTCTCGAGTTTATATAATTATCACACAAGCATACATATATCGAGCCTTTTGTGGGCAAGTGGCTCGGTGCCTGCAGCTGCACAAACGTGGTCGGTACTTTTCTGTTTTTGGGAGATGAGCTGGCCTGCGATGGAGCGATCGAATGTGGTCGGTCGGCGTCGTGTTCGTGCGGGGTGACGTGTCCGGGTCGGACTTTGAGGTGGATCCGACGCGGCAGAGCAGCCGGTCCAGCACTTTTGACCTTTGTATCTTACGCTTTTCAGTTAAATATATTATTTAACTAAAAAATAATTAAGATGTATTAAATATATCTAGATGAACTCTACTTCAATTATATCTTTAATTATTATACTTAGAGATACAGACTACTACTATTTTATATAATTATATACATACTCATACTTGATCTGTACAAGTGTAAAGTGAATATGCATTTAGAAGAACACCAAAAATATATACATGACTATAAAGGCACCAACAAAGTTGTACGTATGCATATGCTTCATTCATACATACAGAAATCAAGTGAAGAAGCAAGAAAGATATGCTACATGCATGGTCATACGCATGATGAGTGCACATGACATTTGAATGAGTCAACTATATAATTAGTTGTTTTGACGGATTAAATAATATTTGTTCCTTGCACTGGCATTAGAGGATTACTATGATTCATCAAAACTCCTATAAATATGTAATTCTATATCGAAAGGATCAGACGACTCTATATCACCTTTTGTACTCCGTGGTGTTGCCATCGGCACATCACACTCCATCTCCATTGAAAAAGCTTCTGCGTCCAACTGTTCAGTACAACGAATTTGGCAAAGGAACATTTCGCATGCCGTGCTATTGACTAAAGTTGGCCTCCATGATCGATCGAGAGCCTCCTGGCCCTGCATGTAACATTCGCACGTCTATATCGATCGTAGCTAGCTAACATTCCGAAGGGAAAAGACACTGCCGTGCATTCCATAAACCAATGCTAATTAATTATTAACTATACTACTTTTTCTAAGCAGTCCGTACGAATAAAAACAACTTTGAATGGACCAATTGGGCGACCTAATTGTTAGGTCAAGTGCTTTAAGAAATGGCGCGCTTGTCCGCAAGTGTCAGCCATGTACCGAAGTACACACTGTTTGATTCTCTAGTCTACAAAAGTACATCCATCTCTGATTCATTTCCAACATAACATCCCGTTCATTATTGGCATTTCTACTTTTGTTTTTCTACGTACCAAACGACAAATCTTGACTGCGATTGGCACCTTATTTTCCCACTTAAATATACTATTCAAACTATATGCCAATAAGAGCAGAAGGTGGTGCAAACACACAGTTTCGCTCAAAAGGACGGTGCAAAACAAAACTAAACCATTCGCATATGATACTGTACTTAAAGGTGTGATGTGTTAGGCTTAAACAAAGCTGGTAAAAGTTGAGAACGTACAAAAGGCAAAAGCTAACACAATTAAAGGCTAAACGCTCCCGTGTGTGGGCGACCCGAGAGGCGGCGCTGACACGTCTCGAGAGCTCCCACGCCTCCAGCTCCTCGCCGTCCGCCGCCGTCAGTGGCTGCCGGCCCCTCCTCCCTCACTCTCCCTCCGTTCTTTTTTAGATCTATTTTTTCTTAGTGCCACTCACGTCCTTCTTCTTCGCCTCCGGTCACCACCGACCTTAGGCCCCGACAGATATAGAGCCTCACCATCATCCTTGGCCTTCTCCTTATCTCTCTTTGGATCCACCGCCGTTTCAATTGTCATCCTCCCGAGTGTCACCAGAGCTTGCCAGATCCAGTTGTCTATGGTTTGTTGTTGGTGATTGTTGCTGCTCTATAGATGCTGCTGCTTGGCCATCCTTCGACCACCCAAGGAGCCCATTGCCTCCTCAGTGTTGCTGGCTAGGCCTGGCTTCGACAGTGCATTATTTGTGCGTGGCTGGCTGAGCCTAGCCTCGGCCGCACAGGGGTGGGTGGTTTGACGGGTGAAACATCGACGACAAGGTCATCCTCCTACTCGGCATGACTGGCCAGGCCTAGCCGCGGCCACGCGTGGATGTGCGCATGGCTGGTTGGGCCTGTCCTCTGCCGCACAGGGGTGAGTGATTGGGCGGGTGGTGCCACGACATGGACGTCCTTCTCCTTGGCTGGTCGGGCCTAGCCTCGGCTGCGCATGGGTGTTCTCTTGGTTGGCCGGCCTAGATTCGAACACACGGGGGATTTTTATAATGTAATTCAAAAGTGCCTTTAGACTATAAAACTCATGATTTTAGAAATAAATTGGAAAGTGCCTCTAGAAAAGTGTCTCTACGGTAGGTTTTTCTTGTAGTCCTATTTGTGCCTCCAATGTGGCAAAGTTGGCATTTTGCGACCTTTCCCTCAAACTTTACAAGCTAAACATGAACTCCAACCGGGGGGGTTTGTGAAAGGTGAAAAGTTCAAAGAAAGTTGCATGCACTAGTAGGAGTGCATGAAATGCGATGCATAAGAAGCCTTTTTGTGTGATTAATTAGCAACCAAGTCATCTCGGTCTGGGTGTGCCTTGTGCAACTTTGTTTTGTCTTCTGTTTTTCTGGCGGTGTCACTCTCCTGCTTTTTGGCCCTCCTTTCTTTTCTACTCGAACTTTTGAATGCAAGTGTTGCTTTCAGTTAGCACCTTGAACACTGCAAAGATATTCTTTACTTGAAGCGATTCACTTGGGTCTTTTTTTAGGCTAGTGCCAGCTAGCTGCAGTTTGCTTGGGGAGGAAGGCTCGCGCTAGCTCGCCTCTGCTCTGCTCTGCTCTGCTCTGCATGTGTGATCGATCCACTTTTGGTTGGATGCAAGCAATATACATGCTCCATGCGTAAATCTTTTTGGTAGAAAGCATTCAAGGACAGACAGTAAGTTAATGTTGCAAGTTGTTAAGGTTTATAGTTTGTTATCCTCCTTCCATATGCACGCTAATGCATTTTGGTTTCATGCATCTTTGTGATGCGGTTGACATTTGCCTAGTTGAAAATTAACTACACGTAGCTGGGCTTGGTTGACACTTGCTAGGTGGATCGATCACCCGTACTAGTTTATAATACATTTTAAATGGAGTATGTATAGCAGGATGCTATTGTGTATATATAATCCCAAGGTAGTCAATAGAATTATAGAAACGCCATCGAATGACTTAATTGAGTACACACACACATATATGTATACGTGATGGTGGATGGCTTAACACGCGCGGTGGTTGCTGGGAACCCGCACGCGGCGACGGCGTCGTCGCTCGGCCCGGCCGCATTCGGGTGTGTTGGCCGGAGCGGCGGCGGTCTGTGGCCAGGCTTCATCTCGCGTGTGCGTGCTGGCCGTGCTACGGGGCGGCGGCGGTGACAATGCGGTGCGACGGCCAGCTACC
Source organism: Melocanna baccifera (assembly GCA_036346265.1). Classification (NCBI taxonomy): domain Eukaryota; kingdom Viridiplantae; phylum Streptophyta; class Magnoliopsida; order Poales; family Poaceae; genus Melocanna; species Melocanna baccifera. The sequence continues at coordinate 27,448,619 of CM070688.1, forward strand.
GAGGGGGTGGGGGGTTGCCAGCGAGGTTGAGGCAGCTAGCTGGCCGGTCACCTCGCCCAATTGCTTCGTTTTTTCCATCGAATTCTAGATTTTAAACTTGGATTGATTCGCATGACCGAAAGTTAGTTTCGCACGAAGAAGCATAATAGATTAGATTTAGGATTTGCATACCTTGCATTTTTATAGAACGATTCGTGCTGATAATATGTTAAAAAATTATTAGAAAATAGACGAACAGGAATATAATTCACACAATCAATCATCAATAATACAATAGATGAATCACCAGGAGACACAATTGAGAGGTAACACCAGAACGTAATCTTTATTAATTTCAGATCTATTTTCATATACATGAGTGTCTCTATTTATAGTCTAAATCATTCGAAGACGGTTTTAATGTTTAACTATATTATAACTTTCTAGGTCCTATAACATAAAATCCACCTAAGAGAGAGGGGGGGGGGGTCTTGGGGTAATCAATGCGGTAGCACACCACTATAGTGTAGTGGTAGATCCTACACAGTGACAAGTAGTGGTGCGCTACACGGACCAGGCAGCGACCGTGCGAGCGAACGTAGCCTGACGGGATGGCATCGGTCCCGATCCACGATGCGTCCAGGCGCTTGCACGGACGGCAGCTGACAAGACAGCTTTTTCATCTGAATCGATCCTAGTCCGCACGTCCGTCCTATGCTAGCAGCCGCGGAAAGTTCGTAGCCTGACGTGTCGATGAGTGGTTCGTGTCTCCCGGCGCTGTCGGCCTCTCAGATTCCTCGCGTCGATCGGCAACCAGATGGGCGGCCGAAGTGGGCGTGGGCCCAGCCACCTTGCCATGTACCACGGTACTACATTACATCTTTACTACTTTCAAGAGGATGCACACGGTCATGATTTGTCTCTCTCTCCTAACTCGATCTCCTTAAAAAGTCTCTAACAAAAAAAAAATTCAATCTACCCAAAATAAATTCTACCATCCTAAAAATTATCTAGCAAAACAATAACAGGACTATACCGGTACACGACAGATCCGAAGGCACGGAAGCATGGCGTGGCTGAGCGTGGGCCAGGTAGACCGATCTTGACTCGATGTACTAGGATAATATAATTTTTTTCTATAGTAAAGCACAGCCATTCATCTAGTTTATATTTAGAAATATAGTTTTATTTGGTACACACATCTGTTGCAGTCGGCTCGGTATGATATTCAACTGCCACACCATGTTAGCAACAGCAAAGTGGCGGAAAGATACTAATATATTCTCTACCTAGGTAGCTAAGCTAGTCTCTGCTCTCTACAGCTGACGGTGTTCTTTATATTTAACATGTACGCTGAATTGATGTACTATCAAAGTAGTACTAGCTAGTATTTCCAACAAGTACGTACTTTAGTGGAGCAGTTAGGTCCTGAGAATACTCTAAACAATCTACGATCAATTCCTAGTACACGTACGTCGTAATCTTCTTCTTCCAGCAGCAGGGTCCAAACTAGTGAGTACTAGCTGCGTGGTTGGTATAGTACAGCACGCCAGTACCTCTCTTTTCCTGCAGACAATTCTCCAGCTAAATAACTAGTGGAGAAAGGAACGACGAACTTTTACAAGCTTTGGTTACAGCTAAGCTGCTGTATATACATGACATGTTGCAGTATTGCATTAGCTACCACCGTATGTGATTAACAGAAAATGAATCACAGGGCTCGTATACTCGGTAGTCCAGTAGAGACAAGTTGTAGCGTGGAACACCGAAAATTAGGTCGGAAGAGGCAACAGCAGGTGTCGAACCTTTTTTTTTTTTTATTATTATTATTTCTATAGTGTGAACCTTCCATGGAAGCTACCACGAGTTAAGCTGTAAGAGAGAAGCTAAAGGGGTGGCGAGAATGTAAAGGCTCCCAATTCAAGTTCAACACGACGCGCGGCCAACGATGCATTCGCACGCACAATGGAGCCATTAGCTCGCTAGTGGGTATCCTATTTGGCCATTACACACATGCATAAAGGCACTTTCGCCACTCTGGACCGCTAGTACATCTGTAAGGCAAGGCATGGGAGTCCAAGTTTGACAGGGGCCAGGATTGTGTCGTGTCAAAAGATACAGATTTTCTTTTTGAGCTAGATGACACTTGCCAGTTGATGCCACCGGCTCCTCCTTCGATTCCCGTTGATCGATCATCGTGCGGTGTTAGGTCTCCCCCCCTTTTTCTAGTCAGTAGAGTATACTACAGCAACTAGCATCTTGCACTCTGCTCCCACGATCTGTGCATGTCGCCCTCCGTGGAAAGCCACTTCTCATTGGGGAACATGGCATCCGGGATATATATTATATACTGCTTTAATCAACGAACTGATCAGCACTGGCGAACAACGAGGGAATTAGGCCGACGTACGTGAACAGCCAACCAGAGAGCTGGCCTTTGGTTTTATTAAAGTGTACTATATCGGTAATCTCTACTACTTAAAAATATGAGTCGGGATGATCCATTCTCTTTTTTCTTCTTCGCAGTCGTCCGATCTGATCATGGTATTGAATCCGTGCCACCCTTCTGGTGCCTATCCCCTCCTCTCTTTTTCTTTCCTAATAATAAAAAACAGGTTTAATTCGTCCTGCTCTGCTCCCCCTCGCGCGTGAATCACCCCTGGCTGAGGGTCGGCTATTCTCACGAGCCAAGGGAAAAGCCGCTAAAAAAATTCCAAAAAGAAAAAAAAAACTGACACGATCGATCTGCCATGACACATGGCATGTCACCGGAGTTGGGTCGATCAGGCGGCCTGGAAAGTCCTCATGTAGAGTAGGGCTGAAGAAACTGCAGTCTACAACTCTACTCGCACGTCGCGTTGGCCCCAGGTGAGCCGCCTGTTCCTTCTTCTCTGCATTTGCTGCCTTTTAGAATTGTTGCTTCCATTATTATCGTATCCTTCTTTCTAGCTAAGATCGACGTACTAAAAAAAAAGATGAACAAACTGCATGGGGTTTCCTTATTTGCTGCATGGGGCCGGTTTTCTAGCTAAAGATATGTATTCTTTATTTTAGAGTAGACTAGTAAGGTGCTCGTACGTTGCAACGAAAAACCAAATAAAAATGATACATACTATCAAATATGATATTAAACTGAATAATAAATATCAATTTTATCTTACGTCATCATGTATCAAACAAAACATACATATTCATACTCGTGAATAAATCAGGCATCATATTAGTGAAGTATGATAGAACAAACACTACGTACAACAATATGTACAGAAATGATAGTAAACAATATGTACCAAAATCTCATGGAATTCACACAATCAAAAACAAACGAGGAAACATAGGGGATGAGGGAATCTCACATAGGTGTTGAGTTGGCGTATGAAGCTGGTGAGGTTGTTGTGTTTGAAGCACCTTTAAAGCAGGTCACGCTCGAAAGCATGTGAGTTGCAGACCACGAAGCTGCCACCGCCATCGCTCCAGGAGATCACCTCCTCGGTTGTTTGGTCCGAGATCATGTCATACACCTTCGTCAGGAACAACACCACCTCTGGTGGCTTTGGCAGCACCGCCACTGGTGCCGGCTCCAGCCCTTTTCCGACCGAGGCGCCGTCATCACCAGAGACCCCACCACCACATGAGAAATGCATACAACAAATTATTGGAGTGCTAATTGCCATATACTTTGTTGAAACTGCACAGTAATTACAAGAAAGAAACTATTGGAAAGAATTGTTTTGTAAATATGTAGACTCTACAGTACATTATAAGTTGAAGTTTTAGTATTTCTCAGTGAAAGCCATTTGAGAGTCTATAAATTAAAAAGGAAAGAAAACCATTTGACCTTCGCAAAACTAATCAAAGCTACAAAATGTGATATTTCTGATGAATAAATAGAGGGACTACTAAATTAGATACTTCTGTTACTACTAATTCAATTCAGGATAAGCCTACTTGGAAACAAAACGCAACCAATATTATCATCTGAAGCTTACTATAGTTACAATTTACAGGATAGCTAGAAGAGGAAATTAACATTAAGGTCATAATTAGCATCGATTTGCATATCAAAATGTGTTATGACTACTTATACATGTTTACTGTTTCTTATAGATATGAAAGTGTTTCCATCTCTGATATTTCTTTTACTAAAGTACTATGTAATTATTAGAAAATATCTCACACAATAAAACTGGGAAAGGTGCTTGCGGGAGGTCAAAACAACATTAATAGTTCACTACCTCAAAATCTAGAAAAACCCAAAGCGGCGTGGAAGTGGCGGCAGGGGGAGAGGGCGTCCAAATCCGGCCGGTGGAAGAAGGCGGTGGGGCACTTGCTAAACTGACAAACATAAGCTACATAGCACAGTAAGTTTGATGAAGAACCAAAAGCAGATAGAGAATACCAACAATAGGCTGGGGACATCCAAGGTGAGAGTGAGATTCATGTTTTGCACCACCAAGACAATACACCTCTTCTAAGCATAGCATCTTTTCATAGCAGTGCAAGGTAAATAACAACATTTTTATCAATTTGGCACAAGTGTAGTTCTCATTATCGGTCTAATTGCGCATATTTCTTTGGATCATAATGATACTATTAACTTATGCAACAACTAAAACAGGGAATGAGCAAATGACACATCACTATAAGTTAGTAATTTACCGCATACTATATGTGGGGAACGATCGACAGAATACCTCCATTATCTCATCTTATAGCATTGATTCAATGGTGGTGAAGAGGACACCTCGTCGTTTTGGCTTTCAGCACAACCTAAAAGCTGCATCAAATCTTTGACATATACCTGACAGAGAGATTGAGAGAGATAAACTAAATTAATGGATAATTTACTACTAACAAAATATGTTGACAAACCCCATATAATTATTCCTTAACGCAAAACATTGAAGAAAGCATTATAAAGTAAAAAGGGTTATGAAAAAGGAGTTGCTCACATCGGTCCTCTCCATCCTTGTGATGCAAAATTGCTAATCCAGATAAGATCTACAAAAACGAAAAAGTAGATTGTCAGAAGACACACAAAAATTGCGAGGCATAGTTCTTCCTTGCAAGCCTTATGCTTAGATCGATGTTGTTCTGTGTACGTGCAGCACAAAGCTGCAACTGCTATCCAGTCAAATGATTGTGTGGTTGTGAGATCTCAAGTGGAATCAGACTCAACGGGGCCAGGTGAGGCGGCGTTCTGGAATGGGGGCACGGCCGAGCACACAGCCGAGGGGCCAGCCATCCGACGCCGGATCTAGAGGGGAGGAGGGCTACTCGTCAGGCAAAGTCCGCGCAGCGGCGGCGCGGGGTGGGAGGGAGGGGAGGAGGCGGCGGCGCGGGGTGGGGAGGAGGGGAGGAGGCGGCGGCGCGGGGTGGGAAGGAGGAGGAGGTGGCTGCGGCACGGGGTAGGGAGGAGGAGGCGGCGGCGGCGCGCGGGGGCGGAGGTGGTGAGGGGAGAAGGCGGTGGCGCAGATGAGTAGGAGGAGGAGAAGGAGGCAGTGCGGGGTGCGGAAAAGGAAGCGCCAGCGCTAGGTGGGGAGGGAGATGCGGGTTTGGGGGGTGGGGAGCAGTTAGGAGATCACATGTGCGGTTGGGAGATCACGCGTAGGACACGGATGTGGAGAGTTAAGGAGATCGGACGTCAGCATAGTTCTTATAATCAGATCGAAGGGCTGAGAGAAGAGGAGGGAGGACGGACCAACCACCAATTACTTCTTTTATAATAGTAAAGATTACTAAAGACAGTGATTAAGTGGCTTGGGGAGTTGGGGTTGAACCAAATAAAGAATAGCCTACTGTTACCTTCTCTGCTAGGGGATGCCAACAACGGCAAGAGAACAAAACTCTTTTGGGTCTTGTGATGCTTGCAGAAACACATATTCGACAAACTTGTGCTCTCCCTCACCATCACACATTCCTCCAAAAATGGGCGAGCCTTCAAGTATAAAATTTGTTTTCCTCTATATCCAATTTGATTTCGCCCCTCTCTATGTTCATTACCAATGCTGTGCATATCCTGCTTGCTGCTACGGAGGAAACCCACCGGTCTGTACAACGACTTTATCCAAATCATGCTAGAGATTGTAAACTTGAGGTATGCACACCGAGTATGCCATGTCTGGTGCTAAGACATGTTTGCTTTGCACTTACCTTTGGGAGAATGTGATGGTGGTGATCACGGACATGGCGCATGGCTGCCGAGCCGCCGTGCCAGCGCAGGCCGACCACGCCGGCGCCGGAGGTGTGATGTGAGCGTAGCAGAGCTCGGCCAGGTGTATTGGCTGATATATCACCTTCTTTTAAGACCCCGTTGTAACGTACCAACACCCTACTAGTTAGCCTAATGCGAGACATGGATGCATGCATGCTGCTTTAATTCGGTCTGTTTAATTAGTCGGCAGGGGGGTCCAAGCTAGCTAGCTGAATTACTACACCTTGTTTGATATTGGCATGCTGCGAAGCTAGGCGCACATGAACGATCGATCCGAGTGTGATTGGCCATGGGCAACTAAAGCTGCTGCCTGCTGCCGTGGCTCCCATTACTTGTTAACACCAACAGTTTCAGATGCTACCAAACTTGTTTGTAGCTAGGCCTTGTTGAAACAGTGCTGGATGCATGGTTAGCTAGGCTGGTCCTCTGATAAACGTCGACCTAGGTTGGGGGGTCATGCATGCAAACGTGGTCATTTAGCAGTATAACAAATTAGCGGAATCTCCCCATGATCCCTTTCTGCTTGTCCAATTAGCAGTATAACACGGCTAATTAGGAAGAGAGGAGAGGTAAGTAGCGGTGATGAACTAGCTAGATGGACAAGTGTGAATGACCAATATGCTATATACTGAGCTAATTAAGATCTGGTCCCGTAGTGGCCACAGTACCGTGTGTCTGATCGCCGGCATGTGAGCACGGCGAGCGCACGACCCCACGCTACGTACCGCCGCCGCCGCTCAATGATCGATCTATCTATCTGCGAGACGAGATGCAGCAGTTGATCCATCGGTTAGGCATGCGCGCGTGCAATCGGGGACATGCTCGATCCCACTGCGATCGCATGCATTTCTTGCCAACAACTAACGCCACGGCACTACGGCAGTCACTCGTCCCCTTTCTTCCTCGTCCTCTCCTCTCCCACCCGCCCTTTCCCTTCCTTTCTACCGCCGTCGCCCTCCCCCATCCTCATCCTCCATTGCTGCTATATCGGAGCCAAACATAGTTTTCCCCTTCAGCACCAGCGCCGCCCATCGCTAGCCCACCGCACCGATGGAGACAGCACCGACATAAGCACAGTCTGAAGACAAAAAAGCATGAAATTCCCTTTTTGAATATATTATTGTTATTAAATTATTTTTTCAAATAATTCATTATTATGTAATTCATTTTTGAAATAAAAAATTAGTTTAATCATTTAGTTGATTGTCTAAGGCTTTTTGGGCTTTCGGCCAGGCCTATGGGCCGTAAATCAAGGACTGAGAATGGCCTACCCAAGCCCAAAAAAATCGGGCCAGGTTGGATGGCTAGGCTACCCATAAACAAGTCTAGTTACAAGCCATGCCTCCTCCTATCGGCCGCAAACGGTGTCAGACGGCTCTATGGTGGCGCAGTAGTGCCATTAGGAGACCTCCATTGCTGCTATGTTGAAGCCGAACATAGTTTTGCCCTCCAGCACCAGTGCCGTCCATCGCTAGCCCACCACACTAATGGAGACAACACCGACATAAGCTCAGCCTAAAGCCCAAATACTTTTTGAATATATTATTGTGATTTAATTCTTTTTTTCAAATAATTCATTATTATGTAATTCATTTTTGAAATAAAAATTAGTTTAATCATTTAGTTGATTGTCTAAGGCTTTTTGGGCTTTGGGCCAGGCCTATGGTTGGATGGCCAGGCTACCCATAAACAAGTCTAGTTGCAAGCCGTGCCTCCTCCTATCAGCCTCAAACGGTCTCAGACGGCTCTATGGTGGCGTAGTAGTGCCATTAGGAGACCGAGTTAGCCCATTAGGAGGCTAAGCTAGCCTAGACCAATGCTCCTTGCCCCCACTCGGCCACTCTCTTGGATTGATGCACAACCAATGTGCCACCTCGGCAGTCGCCTCATTCTTGTTCGTCTTGTGCAGCCTATTGCTGAGACCCGTGTTGTGCTCAACAACTGATTGCCAGAGAAATTGACTGATTCCCTCACTTGCTATCTCGCCACAGCACCATCTGGTCCCTGTTGCCTCACCGGCGCTTAACCAAGACACCAAAGGAGGAAGAAGGCTTAGACCTGAGCTCGAAGACCCAAGTCAAGAGACCCAAGTCAAGAAATCGGTATATGGTGTTTGGTTTGTTCTATTTTTTTTTTCAATCCTTCCCATTTGTTTCAAACACAGGTACTAAAATTTAAGAGTTAGAAATTCAATTTGATTGTCTGTGGTTGTTTTTTTTTCAAATTGCGTGTTAGGGTTTTAATGTGGGAAAACGGAATACACAACTAATATCAATGCATTTTGGTAAGCATTTTAATATTTAATTCTTTATTATTGTATATTACTATCGGTTATATTGAATTATTAATGCTAAAGATTGCTGGATATATTACTATTAGTATAATATTATTTGGAAGTTATATAAATGTTGTTACATGTGTAGTCAAATGGTGAACCCAAATCATTTTCCTTCTAATTCCGCACCTGAGACGGGCTGGTTTTCAATTAATTAAATGCCCATCCGGGCGGCGGCGAGTCAAGCCATGTTGATTGTTGAACAGGATTCAGGAGTCCCAGTCTGAAAACAGGTCGGATTCGGTCGCATATTGCTTATTCCATATCCTATTTTATATTTTTTTTCTCGGATTCGGAGTCGGATACGAATAGTGCCGGATACAAATACGAATCCGGGTAGAATCGGATAATACTTTTCCAAATCCGAATCCGTATCCGAAAGCAATTATCCGAATCCGACAATTATCCGAATATGACTATCCAAATCCGATCCGACTCGGATTCGACAATTGATCGATCGGGAAATATCCGATCCGTTTTCACCCCTGCCAGTCTAGACCGACATCGAAGCAAAAACAAATAAAAAAAAGATTGCTGAGGTTATACTACATTACTACCTACCCTAGCTCATCGGAAAGAAAAATAAGCTGAAAAGAGTGACAAGGTGCTGTGCGTCGATTGTCCTCGAAGACAGATAACGATGCTTTCTCAAGGTCACAAATTCCACGGACAGCTTGTGCAGGGCAATCGATGGGCTCGGGAGGCTGCCGGGCGCCGGCCGGCCGTTCATGCATGACGCCCCCGCACCGAGGCAGTCACGCCAAATTAATTACAGGATCGATCAATCGATCGGTTGACTCACAGATTGGTCTCCGAATCTACGTGTGCATCCCAAGGCCTAGCTTCTTAACTGGTGCCTGTTACTACCACGTGCTTGATGTTGTAAACCTGGAGTTCTAAAACCATATATCGTCTATTCAGTAGAAATCTTTGAAATCCTTCTCCAAGAGTTTCTTATTTTTCTTCTTTAACATCTCATATATCATGTGAAATATTACTATAAAACATCATCGCCAAATAGAGAATCAAATCACAAGACAACAATAAATTTGCAGGAAATAAAACCTTAAAGTGTATTTTATTAAAAAGTCAACGGAACCTGAAATAAGAGTTTTGAAATATGGGACTGGTTCACTCTAATAAAAATTAAACAAATAAAACAATTAAATAATGGTAATCCACGTGCTACAAACTCAAGTGCTCCCACCCATGTATAATGCTATTACTCGAGTGGTCTTTTTCCTAAGATTGAAATAGTAAGAGTGAGATTGGAAATCTCAGCAAGTGCCCAATAACAATCGCAACACGGTAAACAAGAATAAGCAATGCAACCAAGTAAGCAAGCAATAGATACAAATTAAGGCAATGGTACTGGATTATCAACGACGCTGATATAGAGTGTGGCATTCGAAATAATGGTTAACATGACATATGTGATAATTGCATTTACATATGAGATGATTGTTATTTAGTAAGTTATGATAATGACACTGACGGTTACTCCCCACATACCCGGTATACGAGAATAACCAGATACGCCATCGTCCTCAACTGTAAACCGTGACGGGGTATAATATTCTATGTAACGAAAACGTACGGCCTCCGTACGTTACCAGGTTGATAGCAATCTCCCCTATATGTGGATAACCCCAGACCAGGCAATCAAGTAACATTAAAAATTCATGTGTTTAAGATATTACTGTTGCAATAGGGAAAGCCAATAGAAAATATGATCAAAGAGGATATTGTTAGATAATTAATAAGGCGATTCACGATATGAAACGAGGGACAAGTGATATAGAGACATGACCTAGTGATTTATTTGATAAGATACCCCTAATGAAGCCTATTGAGGGAGAGAGATTGCAAAGATTTGAGATCTGTGGCTCAAAATGCCTTTTCAGTTTCAGCTTTTTACTTATGTCTATTTAAAGCTAATTTATCATGCAATCTTGAGGTGTTGGCAGTGTATTCATCAAGATGGAGATTGCTAGACAATGTGATTAGGTCTAGGACATTTTGGTGGAATAATTGACAATGATTAATTTATGATGAATAATTGACAACGTTCTTTATTGTTATTTGAGATGTGTGACGTGTGTGAGTGGACTAAGGTCGATCAAGTTGAAAAAAACTTGTGTCGGGAAAAATATTGGTTTGATCTTTGTATGTGCAGTGTAATTCAGATGCGATCGTGGTCTTTGACGAGGACCGAGAGATAGCTTGGTGCGAAACCATGGTTCAGAGGGTCAAGAATGCTAGAGAAGACAATTGGGCTCGAGTTGGGACGCATGGAGATTAAAGATGGATGATATGTGTTGGAGCTACAGAGGTGCGGTCTGGTAGTTACGACATGTGACAATTTTGGAGTATCCAAATTTGATTAGTGTGATAAAAAATTGAAAAATCTGTGTTTGTATGGGTTTTGGGCTCCTTATTTATTGGAATTGGAAAAGAAGTCATGGTCTAGGGGTAAGGCTATGATTTGGACCTTAGACTATAAATAAATAGGGGATTAGATGTTAACCCTAAGAACAATAGATGCAATTGTCACATTAAGATTTGAGATAGGCTAAAAATATACTTGATAGCCATAAATATAAATATATAATAAAGAATAGATCTATTCCGAAGAAAAACCGGCGGCGGCTCTTCTTCTCCTCTCTCTCCTGCGTCAGTCGACGCGGCGTACTTTCTCCAGCGCAGTGAAAGCAACATCTCAGAACACTTCGCTAGGACTGTAGCTATAGTGCCGCACATGAAATTCTCGCGTGACCGGGAATTTTTAATTCGGGTGCAGCAGCACGCTACAGTGCTGAGCAGTACTTGCTACAATAGGCAAGAAAACATATTTTCCTTTTTTTTTGTTTTCGTGTTCTTTCTCTTTTTTTTTTTTGCAGGTTGAAAAATTAGAATAGTAGATTTGGGAAAAAAGATCACGCTAAATACAATCATTCACTCATTTGATTACCATCGACGATACTACAGGAGTTGAGTAAGGGATCTAGATATTTTCATGAATTAATCTATGAATCGACGATAATAACCTGCTAATCGTAAAAAACTTCAGACTTCCGTCATGATTGTTAGTTGTTTCCATTATATCACGGTTTTTACCTTCTTAGGGTCAACCTTTATTCCTTCTTTGGTGATAATGTGTCCTAAGAGTACCACTACTTTTATCCAAAATTCACACTTAGTGAATTTCACATACAACTGATGTTTCCGTAGTTTGGTTAGGGCAATATGTAAATACTTTTGATGCTTTTTTTTAGTCTTAGAATATATCAATATGTAATCAATGAAAACTATCACGAAGTAGTCTAATTGGTCTGTATAGACTTAGTTCATTAAATTTATAAAGTGGACCGGTGCGTTATTTATAATTATGTATCGATTGTCCTGGGAAGCAGATAACGATGCACCCCTAGCTTTCTCAAGGTCACAAATTCCACGGACAGACTGTGCAGGGCAATCCACGGTGATTACTCTCTGTTACTCCTTGCCAATTCTGCAGATCCTTTCCGTTGTATAGTTGCCTTTTATTCAGGCTTGTATTCCTTGTTTAGCCCTGCAATTCCGGATGTCAAATGGTATCTAATCGGCCCCTGCCGAACCTACTGTACACAATACGGCAATATATACCAAACACCTCTCTGACGTTCCGTCATGCGGTGATTGCTGCCATCTTTCTTCTTTCCCTGCTGCACTCCTTTTTCACAATACTACGTACCCAAGCTAAGCTCATCAGAGAGAAAAATAAGCTGAAAAGAGTGACAAGGTGCTGTCTGTCGAATGTCGATTGTCCTGGAAGACAGATAACGATGCCTTCTCAAGGTCACAAATTCCACGGACAGCTTGTGCTGCAGGGCAATCGATGGGCTCGGGAGGCTGCCGGGCGCACCGAGGCAAATTAATTACAGGAATCTACGTGTGCATCCCAAGGCCTCGCTGGCTAGTTTCGTAACTGGTGCTTATTACTCCCTCCTTCCTTTTTTTTACTTTTTATGATCTTTAATATATAACTTTAATAGTTAGTTTTTATAACTTTATATTAATATATACTAACAAAATTATAGTATTATAAAAATATTCTTAACAATAAATCTAATGATATAATTTTTGTATAGATAATCTAGGTAGTTTTAAATTTATTGATAACTAAATTTTAAAAAATTTGATATCATAAATTTTAGAAAGTCAAGTAAAAAAAAAGCGGAAGTCCTAGTCCGTGCTTGCTGTTGTAATCCAGGAGTAACTTGGGCAAAGTTTTAATGTTGGATGTACGTAGCAATCGTACGCGATCGGCAATTCAGCACATCTTGTTCGATCTCCGGCCAGTTTCGTTTCGCTTTGACAATTGAAAGCTAGGAATTGAAAAGGAAAGGTAGAAATTAATGTTCCATCTGTGTCCAGATTTTTCTTCTACTTGTTTTTCTTTCCAGTACCTAAGCATGTCCGCATAATTCCGCAGCAGCACGCTTTTCCACGCGGCGTCTCGCAGGTTGACATCACGGCTAATATCTCCTTGCAACTAGCGCCGTCCGACGATGTTGGGGCTCCGAGCTTCCTTGAGGTGACTTTTCACCTGCTTATCTCGTTAGAAATCAGCAGCTAACACTCAAAAGGCGTCAGAGAAACTTACGGCATAATCTAGGTGAAAGAAGCGGAAAGTGGGAACGAAAATACGGTGAGGACCAGACAGCGCACATCATGCATCGACACACGCGTATCGGCGTATGTTACATATCACCTCTAAAAAATATACACATCACCCAAATGACCTTATATACTTATATAATACATGTACATATCCTTCATTACGCGAGACACTTTCTACATTGTAAGATACGATATATTGAATAACTACTCTCTAAAGTAGAAAAGAGACTTCACATATATATATATGTGCGCACGTGCGCTTATGATCATCACATTTCTCAGTCGCAGGAAGCTTTTACTACAGGCTCAAGTCTGGCTATAGATATATACATACCTGTTCAAAAATATAGGATATATTTTTAAAAGATCTTATCCATAAGTATATAACGTATTTTATATTTCAATGCAAAATAAGTGTTGTTTTCTCTATACCGTTAACAAATATCCAGCTTTACTTTGTGTTTCTTACAAATATGTATTGAATATAGTACCTTGAGATAATAATTATAGGTATTTTAGTCAATTTTAATGGCCTCTTTGTCTATGTGCAAGACAAAGTATGTCCTATATTTTTGGATGGAGGATGTATATAGGAGTATGATCGAGTATAGTAGTACTACTGTTTTTTTTCATAAACTTTTCGACGTCTGTTTCCTCTCGCTAATTAATGATGGATGATTACTATTAGGGCACACTCAATGGTCTTTTTTCTTATTACTAAAATTATGCCACATCATTTTTTTTTTGTGGATGGAAGAGTGTTAGAACATTTGGTTAGGTTTAGGATTTTTGTGATGATGAATAATTGGTTTATCAATGTTATTTGAGGTGTGTGATGTGTGTGGACTAATATCAGTCAAGTTGGAAAGAATTTGTACCGGGTGTTCTTTGTATGTGTAGGTTAACTCAAAGATGATCCTGATTTACAACGAGTATCGAGAGATGAATTGGTGTGAAGTTATGGTCTAAAAGGTCAAAGAACCTAGAGGAGATTCATGCTCAAGTTGAGATATATAGAGATAAAAAAATGGTTGATACGTGTCGACACTGGAGTTGTGACTTTTGCAAGCGTTGATTGGGGACGCTTTTGGCCAGGACTTATGATGGTTCGCGACTTGCCACGAGGAGATCAGATGGATCGCTGAATAAACAAATTCAGTTTTGTGCATGCTGGCCGTGGCTTTTGAACGTAAGTTGATTTATTGATAGTCATCAAAAGTTATCGCTATTTCGAACGTTACTGAAGAATTTAGACGGTGTGGACTGCACGCAGAGCTTTCTTCGGCTGGATAGTGGTGCTTGGTTCTCTCTCTCTAGGTTTGGCCGAAGAAAAGTAATTGGTAGTACAGAAGAAGCTAGCAGCAAGCAATTAAGAAGACGACGACCTGGACTCGGGTCGGTCCGAGTCGGAGACCTCGAGTCAGTCATGTGCTCCCGCTTTTGAGCCCGTCCATACGCCACGACTAGGGGGTGGAACCTGGAAACGTTAAGGTACCGATCCGGAAAGGAGCCGAGGCGAGGTGCGTGGCTCGAGCCGGTTCATAAGGGCTCGTGAGCCGAGCTGCCACACGACCCAGCTCATAAGTCTCAAACTTTTTTTGCCAATCCTAGTCACAACTGATGACCGCCTTTGCCGCTTTTGCAGGCAGTGTCACATTTGTAATATGTCTGGGCCACTGCTCAGCAGATCAATGTGATCGTTTATATTAGTTTCTATGTTTGGTTTCTACTTGGAGAATGCAGAAATTAATATGAACATCTGGTTTTTCGAAACGGCTTTTTTACTACTCTCACTCTCGTCTCACACACGTATTTCTTTCTTACTTTCCTCATACTCACGTCTTTCTCCTAAAAGACTAAAAGGTATTTCTTTTAACTACTACTATTTATTTTCAATAAAAAATCATCCATTAAGACATGGGGCTGTATGAACAGTCAACCGCTGCATGCGCGCGTATGCATTCAAATCATGGTAGCAAAGTTAATGAAGAGGACGGATCGTCCACAAAGTTAATGAAGAGGACGGATCGTCCACTCTGGGGAAAATGCAAGCCCTGATCATGACAAATATTGACAAAAATAAAAGAACGTTCGACCGACTCGTATGATACACACACAGAGAGTGCTATTTTCTCCTTGGACTTACATGTACTCGTGTACAAGACGCCTTCTCTGAAGTATTCTGTTCTTTTTCTCTGTACAATTTGCAGTCAGAGTCTCAGAGAGGCAGACGGCTCACGGCTTAAAGTTCAATTCAATTCGCACGCGCAATGCCAAATGTTTCCAACTTAGGACTCGGGAGTCTTACGCAATAATTCGCCTAACATTTTTAGACCCGTTCAATCGGTTTTTGGTTTTTAGTTTTTAGAAATCAGAAAGAACGTATCGACTTTTTAGTTTTGTTTTTCTTTTTCCTTTACAACGGTGTTTTTATTTTTTTAATTAAATGATTTAGAAATTAACAACTATTATAATATAATGTTAATGAAAAGTCAACAAAGCCGAACCAGATTGAACGGCCCTTAACGTTGAAGTCAAACACCGCACGCCGGCAGGTACATTGTCCAGAAAGGTTCCGCGCTACAAGTAGAACCACCGTGCGGTGCATGCCTACCTGCCTGCTGCTGGGTCGAAGAGACGGTGAATCAGTCTCTAGCCACCATGAACACGCTGCTGCATTAACAACAATGTTTGTGCCACTCGCAGTATTTTAAAATTAGAGTTTTTTTTACTGTCCTTTGAAAACTTTCTGAGCCGTGCAATTCACGAGGATCCAACGGCCTCCACAGTGTAGTACCTGGTTGGGCTGTTTTGCTGTGTCACATTGACACGTGGAGTTACCGAGTCATGGCACTGCGAGCGATGGTGTTAAAAACGTGGGTTCTCTTTACACTCATAGTTTATTATTTAAATATTTAAATTCTGGTTATTCGTGAAAGATAATGACTGCAGACAGTACAAACAACTTGTTCATCTAGCTATGAACAACCATGAAGTATATATTTGATTTGTTGATGGAAAATGAGTTTGATTCTCTGAACCTGTGGACCTCGGTAGAGGCGCTGCTACGACTGTGACGTTGATCGGGACGATCGCGATGAGGAGACGGTTGGCCGAATGACGATCGATTACTTCCATTACACCGACGCGCTTTTCATTGAATCGGATATTTGAACTTTATTTTCGCTGCACTGCGCGTTTAGTGGTAATGATTTGTGATTTCTTGCTCGTATGGGTTTTCTAGTTTTATGATAGAAAATTATAATTTACATTAGTGTAGACTAGTCATATCCCAATAGATATATCATTCAATTCCCTCTTCTACCGTATAATATTCATCCTGATTCATGTGGTTTTTACTGTCCTTGGAAAATGGTCGACGGCGGCAGCAGCCAGGTTTTGATTGTAATGGAGAGGGAGGAAGCGTGATCGATAACAGATTAGAACGGTGTAATCCAAAAGTGAGGAGGTGGGATAACAGACAGATTCGACTGTAATGCCAATGCCACCCCGAGCTTCACTGGTCACCGCACGTGCACATCCGCGTCAGGAATACAAGATTCTACAAGCGCGTGCGTGTATTTTTCTTGTTTTCTCGCGGCTCGGACGCGCGCGCGGTCGGTCGTGATTCGCGGAAGCAGCCTCTCTGCATTCATCAGCCGCCATCCTGTCACGGCGCGCTTCGGAACCTGTCTGTCCAATGCGCAGCCACCTTTTGGGATACCTTTCTCAACCCCACACCTCTTTTTATATAATTTCCAATCGAATCCTTATCCGAAACAAGTAGAGGTCGAATCATAGTCGAAAACTATCATCCATACCTTTATCGTTCTAGCCTATTAATTGTATGACCCTGTATGTTCATGTATATTTGACCATAGACCGAAAACCACCTGCTTGTCCTGCTCCGGCTATGTTCTCTTGGTGACGATTTTTTTTTCTGTATTTTTTAAAACGATAGTAAATAGTATATATAATTTTAGATTTTGAGAACTATTTAGAAATATTTCTTACAAAAATTATCTAATTTATTTTAACTTTTAAATAAACTAAAAGTAAAAACACCAGAAGAACATATTTTCGCTCCGACTTTAATCGGATGTGCATGAATAAGTGCTTTCCCCGTATTTTATTTTATTTTTATTTCCCCCCTTTGTTTTGGAGGTATCAGCCTATCAGGTATGTGGGTGCAACTAACCGTTTACACATCGGCGTACATTACGTCTGCAAGAGCGTTTATCACGAATAGCTTTGATATGTTACACATGAACACTTCAATTCGTGCATTCCTTGGATTAGTGTATCGCTAGCTTGATTTGTTGTCATTTTTTTTTGACAAAATCTTCATGAAGTGTGTCACACGGACAAATATAATATAGGATAAGTATTGCGCCTATCATATGATGTGTTTATGCACGCACATTATTTTTTTGTTATTTTAATTCTGTTGTCGTTTTGTTCGAGCTATGTCGCCTACTTAAGGGTGCGCTCAAGTTAGCGTTGAAACGCTGTGTTCAACGATTTCATCACTGCTTAGCGATTATATGCACTGTGCATTATTTTGTCACGTAGTGATTTTTTTGTTTTTTTTCTCGTATTCCTTTGCATTGTCCGCTCTAGACTAGCGTGCTGTTTTTATTTTTATATTTTTAAAATTTAATTATGCCCAATAAACCAACTCAGCTACAGTAAAATTTCAGCCAACTACAGTAAAATTTCAGCAAAAGTTAAAAACTATCGCTATTCCGAACGCTACCTAAAACTTTGATCGAGTGTTTTTTTGGTTGAAAAAGTGGGTCCCCCTGATTTCTTTTATTATAAACAGAACAAATCCTTGCAAGTTCCAAGCACAAGCAACAACATTTAAGGCTGTGCTAGTTAGCCTTTTTTCCCTAACTTTTGACTTTTTTTTACTGTAGTTGACTTAATTTATACTATAACAGTGGTAACTTTTTTATCATAATTAATTTAAAAAATTTTAAAATAGAAAAATAGGCTATTATATTACGGACAATGCAAAGAAACACAAAAAAGTAAAAACAAAAAAGCCCCAAAAAGCTAAAAACCAGAAAAGATGAAATTAAGGAAGAGTGAACTAGAAGTCATAAGTCAGAACTAAAACTGAAATGAGCGAGACCTAATTACCCCCATGTCAATTGCACATCTAATTGGCTGGCCCCGCTCAGTTCGACTTATATAAGTTGTTTATGGTTTTTTTCATTGTAGCTAGATTATTTTGCAATATAGCTACTGATGAATTTTTGGTGTAATTAAATTTTTTTTAAAAAATAGATTAACTCATCATAGACAATACAAATGAATAAGAAAAAAAATAGAAAAGTCAAAAAAAGTCCAAGAAGCAGAAGTATACAAAATTAATAAATAGTGAACTAGAAACTAAAAATCAGAAAGTGAAGTTGAAACGAGCGGTACTTGCTGATTACATTTGCCTGTCACACACTTTTGTCTGGTGCGACTACAAGTCTAGAACAATCGTTTCAGAATCCAGATGATCTGCAAAATCAAAAGCTTTATACTATGTTGCTTGCATGTTCTTAATTCAAACAATTAGAGTTTCCAGTACAGGTGATTGTTTCAAGTTCAACCCAAATTAGGCGTCGTACGTGGAGAGTTTTTCCACCGAGGAATTCGTGATTGTTTCAAGTTCAACCCAAATTAGGCGTCGTACGTGGAGAGTTTTTCCACCGAGGAATTCTGCTTGAGATATCTTTTCTGGGCCCGTCAATGCAGGATGGGCTCTAATACACTGCATGTATTGTGCACGGTAGGTACGGAATACTGAAATTAAACCATAATTCCAACTTCAAATGAACCAATAATGCGTGGAATGTAAAGCTCCCAGCTTAGTTTCTCAATGCTAATTTGCGATCCGTTTTTTATTTTGGCTTATAATTTCCTCGAACAAATAAATAAAACGATTTTTAATTAATTTTTAAAATAATTTATCAAAATAGTATTTTTAAAATAACTAAAATAATTTATTAAAATAGTATTTTTAAAATAACTTATCGGCTTGTTCTCACGAACCAAAAGAATGGATCTGCATCTACAGCACTTCCCACCGATCACGCGGAATGTGCATGGACGTCGACGCAGGCAGGATCGATGACAAGTGAGTGACCCAGTTAATAACGGGGAACAAAAACATGGGAAACAGAAAGCGGCAGGCACGCACGTGGTGCGATTAACGGAGCCAACCTTGCTGGAGCTGGTCAAGGCGAAGCTGGCCCGGCCCCATGGATCTCGATCTTCCGGCACGAGAACAGAGGCCTCTTCACATTTCGTCACAGCCTGATCTTGGTATGTTATTTTTAATTTTTTAAAACGATTTTTGATTTTTACTATAGTACTTAACTTTCAAACGAGTATTTTTTAAGATAGAGTTTATAAGTTAATTATAGTATACGTTAAAAGCCCACCATCTGTACTATCCAAAATCGTAAGCGAGTATCTTTCTCTTCGTAATCTCTGTCACAAACAACTAAAATTTAAAATTTTCAACTAAAATCTATAAACTTTAACAAAAAAGAATAAACCTAAGGCCATTTCCCTTCTACTCTCTTCTCTTCTTGTCTATTCGCCCCCGTCTTCCAAGAAATTGCTACCTTTTCACGTAAGTCAAAACTTTGTAAAATATCTCTTTAGAAAATAGTGCCATCGATCCAACGCCTACCTGGCAGGCTGGCGTCTATATACACTCCTCGATCGATCAGCAGCTCATGCTATCAGTGCCGACTTGGAGAGTTACTTGTGAAGAGCTAGCTCTCACTTGTTATAGGTTTTCTACTAACATGTAGCTCTTCACTCGCAGTAGCATCCTCTTGATTTTCTCCTGATCGATTTCATCTCCCGATCTCCCATCTCCCTCTCTTGCTCTGAAGCTCTGGGCTCGCAGTAGCGGTCAGCACGACGGAGCTTGCTTGGCCCAACAGATACTGAAACCAAGGTATTACTAGCACTACTATATTCATATGCAGTGTGCATATATAATCATGGGGACATCCTGCCATCAGGCAGGGAGGTTTTCTTTTCTTCTAGTCTTTGGTTTCTTTTGATGCGTTGTTGATAGGATGGATAAAAGTATTCGGTAGTACTGATCGCGAACGATTTGTTTAGTGTTCAGGATAGTAATCGTTTTGTCATGGCGTCCAGCGAGAGCATCCAGATGGCAGGGTTGGACGGCAAGGGATGTCCATCGCCGGAAGCGCTTCTGATTCGTGTCCCGTCGCGGGCTGCCATTGCCGGCTTCGATTGCGCCGGTCACGACGCGGCCGGCGCTTCTCCCGTGGATGAACAGGGTGAAGAACCGCACGCCTGCTCTGAGACTGCTAATGTCGTTGGCGGCAGGAAGAAGGACGTCGCGACTAGCATCCCGGCAGCTCACGCTGAGATGCAGGATACCCCGTACTCTGTTTCATTCGGTGTGCCGGCCTCGCCGTCGGGTCTCCACTTCGCGCAGCTCGACACGCCCGTCCGCAGCGACGGGGACGTCGTCCGTGTGGGCGCCGCGCCGCGCGAGGCAAGACTTGAAATCCACTCCGCCGAGCCGCAGCTGCTGAAGCAGGCGCTGTACCACTCGCAGCCGACCCTGACAATCAGAGGAGGCCAGGAGCTGCCGCTGCACCGCACGGTGCCGCGGAGCGACAGCACGCGGGACCGGCGGTTCGACCACTTCAAGACCTTCTCCGGGCGCCTGGAGCGGCAGCTCTCCAACCTACGCGGGCTGCCGCACGAGCCGGCCGACATCGAGCCCGCCGAGTCGAAGATCTCCGAGGAAGACACCGACGGCGAGGTCCCCACTGCCGACCGCTACTTCGCCGCCCTCGAAGGCCCTGAGCTCGAGACCCTAAGAGTACGTATCACTAATATAGAAAAAAAATCATCATAGACGACTTAAAAACATCATAACCGTGCCGCGGCGCGTATCACTCCAAAACCTTACCTTTTCTTGCCATAATCAATCTTCGTCTCTAGCGAGTAACGACGTCGTGCGTCGGTGCATGCAGGCTACGGAGGTGCCGGCGCTGCCCAAGGACGAGACGTGGCCGTTCCTGCTGCGGTTCCCGATCAGCGCGTTCGGGATGTGCCTGGGCGTGAGCAGCCAGGCGATGCTGTGGAAGACGCTGGCGTCGGAGCCCTCCACGGCGTTCCTCGGCGTCAGCCCGGACGTGAACCACGTCCTGTGGTGGGTCTCCGTGGCACTCATGGGCCTCGTCTCGGCGATCTACCTGCTCAAGATCGTCTTCTACTTCGAGGCCGTCCGCCGCGAGTTCTACCACCCCATCCGCGTCAACTTCTTCTTCGCGCCGTGGATCGCCTGCCTCTTCTTGGTGAAGGGCGTGCCGCGGCCGGTGTGGGAGATCCACCACGTCGTGTGGTACCTGCTCATGGCGCCCATCTTCTGCCTGGAGCTCAAGGTGTACGGGCAGTGGATGTCGGGCGGCGAGCGGCGGCTGTCCAAGGTGGCGAACCCGTCCAACCACCTGGCGGTCGTCGGCAACTTCGTCGGCGCGCTGCTCGGCGCCAGGATGGGTCTCCGGGAGCTGCCCACCTTCTTCTTTGCCGTCGGGCTGGCGCACTACCTCGTGCTGTTCGTCACGCTCTACCAGCGGCTCCCCACCAACGCGCAGCTCCCCAAGGAGCTCCACCCGGTGTTCTTCCTCTTCATCGCCGCCCCGAGCGTGGCCTCCATGGCCTGGTATAGGATCTGCGGCGAGTTCAACTGCGGCGCCAAGATCGCATACTTCATCGCGCTCTTCTTGTACATGTCACTGGTAATACACGATACCAACACGTCTTCACGTGCCACTGTACGATACAATTCTGTACTGATGGTAGTACATGTGCTACGTACTCATTTGCCATGGTAGGTTGTGCGTGCCAACTTGTTCAGAGGGTTCCGGTTCTCGCTGGCGTGGTGGGCGTACACGTTCCCGATGACGAGCGCGGCGATCGCGACGGTGCTGTACGCGTCGGAGGTGGCCAACGTGATGACGCGGTCGCTGGCGGTCGGGCTCTCCGGTATCGCCGCCGTGACGGTCACGGGTGTGCTGGTCACGACCATGTACCACGCGTTCGTCCGCAAGGACCTGTTCCCGAACGACGTGTCCATCGCCATCACGCAGAGGAAACCCATGTTCAGCAAGATCCTCGCGCACCTCCGGTCGTTCAGCTCGGACGTCTAGGAGCTCGTCCTCTCCATCTCTCCAAGACGAGCAGCGCCGCCGGTGAGTCCCTGATGGCGCACGGCAGAGCAGAGCGTTGGCCGTATACTACCTGTTTACGTGTACAGAGCACATAGCAGCAGGTCGGCAGCGATATCCTTCGAGCGATTTGCGATGATAGGGACATAGCCACGGGAGTGAACAATCCTTCAATTGAGTTTGTAAATTCGTCGGTTATACACAACTTTTTGATTAGTACTGAATCACGAACATTTCTTTTCGGCATTGCCGTTTGCCCATTTGATTAATATAACACGTACGGCCGGTCTGCTAGTTCCTCAGGGAACAGAATCGAGTTTCTTTGCCAAGCAATTCCCATCCATCAACTCAAGTTCTCAAGGCAGAGGCGGATGGCAGCGGCGCAGGCAGCAGCCGTAAGCACAACGCTTCAACTAGCTTCAGGCTTAGAGCAGGACGACGTTGGTTGGGACCTGGGACCGGTTCAACGCAACGCAATGCAGTCGGTCTTTCCTCTAGCCGTATTGATCCAACCCAAAGTAGGCCACCCCATTAAATTTTTTGGGCTCAGGAGCACTACAAGAACTACTTACACACGCACACACTCAACACCATACAAACCTACACATCTATGTAGGTGCATTCGATACACACGTTTAAGACTAGAGATTAAGATACACGTTTTGACCACTGAACCACTGAACGCACGTGCACGCTACATTTGCGCTTTCATTTCCTCCCAAATCGCTGTTTCCTGTATGATAATTTCCTCTCCAGGCCCCCTCTTGCACGCTTTTACAAGATGACAAATTGGTGCTGTACCTGTACAAATCATGAGAGAAACCAGATATTTAAACCGAACACCATTACACTTACATCAAAATCACGTATAATGGATGGTCGCTAATTTAATTATCGCTGCGTTAGGTTGCACCGAATGGAACCCTGGTGAAACCGACAAGCATTCATGAGAACGAGTACCTACCGCTCGTCCGTTGCACAGCTAAGATGGCCCAATTCTTTTTGTGTGTGTGTGTGAGAGTTTTCTGCTACGGTTTTTTTAAAAGCTAAAATAAATTAGACAATTTTTCTATTTTTTAAATAATTTCTTGAGCTTAAATTCGTATATAATATTTATGTCACTGTCTCTACCATTTAAAAAATACATAGATAAAAAGTCATCAGCTGTAGCATAAAATAACAGAGCCGATATCTTAAACCTGTTCTTTTAAGCTATAGCTTATTAATCTAATAAATAATAATTACTAAAAAAACCTAAAAATCAAAAACCGTCAACAACATCCTCTACTCCACGCCTTGGTCGGGAGATTCATGATGCGCAACGGACAGCGCGTATGTATCGTCATGGGTGAGTGAAAACCAAACAGCAGAATTATATCGTCATGATGACCGTGGGCTGTCCTGCATGTTCAAAAATATTTAATTAAATATTTAAATTTTATCGTAAAATACCTAGTATTTATTAGGTATATTGAATATATATACTAATTATTAGATTAAATATTTTATATCCATATTTTTTTATTAATTTTAACTCACTCTCACACCTCTCCTCCTCAATTTGCCCCAAATAGTGCGGGCAAATAGTCCATCTGCTCCCTCCTCGAACTTGCACTTTAGCTCATCGAAAACCCTCATCTCACACTCCATTGCTCCATTCCAAATTCAGACGGCAAGGAGAAGGCCACGACAGGCCCGCAATGACGAGTCAACATACAGTGAGATCGTAAAGAGCAAGTGGGCAGCGATGAGCGGGACCTGGCCGCTGGACCATGGAGTAGTGACTGGACGGAGTAGGGATTACGCCGTTGCATAAAGGCCATGCACATCAGTGTTCAGACAATATATGTGATTCTAAGGCATAAAGAATCATCGAGTTAAATTATTTTTCTTAAATATTTTGTATTTTCTCTAAATTAATTTCATATATTGTTTTTGGTACTATCTGTAGTACGAATAATTTATCTTTTGATTTTAGTTAATATTTTTTTGAAAGAAAGATTTTAGCTTTTGTGAATATTTATTTATTCTATTGAATAATATTTTATTTACTTTTAATATTTATTCTAAAAATTCTGAATCCGCCAACCATGATAACCCAATTACGAGCGCCTGTACCATTTACAGTTCATGTCAGACACTCAGATCCTAACCTTAGGGGGTGATCGTTTGGTTTTTCGGCGACTTCTAAGCTTGACTTTTTTCACTATTCACTACACTATCCACTAACTCATTCTGATGTTTTTTCAACTAAATTCTGATGTTTTTCATTAAAACCAAAAGCCATCGCTATTCCGATCACCCCCTTAGTCCTTTTCTTCCTCTTATATTTTACTCAGATGAGAAGAACAAAAGTATGTTCTTCACTTAGGACAGCAAGATCCACCACCGGACAGCGGTGGCCGGGGACAAAGCTACAAGAGAGCCAACCAAACCAACCAGCAAGCAAAGCTTAATCGCAAACCAACCAACCTGCAAGGAGGACGGATTAACCGGAGCGTCCTGTCGGCGTCAACCACCCACCACCGCTCTCTCCACTCGTCCTCCGCATCTAGTCGCACGAACACTAGCTAGTAGAAAGGAGGAGCAGCAGTACACGCTGCCTTGCCTCGGCAAGTTGGCATCGCGTCCTCTCCACTCCAGTCTCCCCTGGCCTGTGTCTTGGCTTCCCATTCCCCTCGCCACCGGAGCGAAGGAAGCGTCAAGAACGTGCGACCGGAAAGAATGCAGCCACTGCGCCCGAGCCCGGCGGCCGGCGGCTGGGCGGGGGTCGCCGAAGTCGGCCCCACCACCGTCGACGAGGCCTCCATGGAGCGCAGCAAGAGCTTCGTCAAGGCCCTGCAGGTGCCCTGCATTCCTAGATCATTCCAACCCAGATCCCACACACGGGGGAAAAGGATATCCTTTTGAGCTGTTTCTTTGCTTTGCTCGTGGATCCCGCCGGTTCTTGATATATGGTGGCGATGCGTGCGCGCGCGCGCGTGCAGGAGCTCAAGAACCTGCGGCCGCAGCTCTACTCCGCCTCCGAGTACTGCGAGAAGTCCTACCTCCACAGCGACCAGAGGCACATGTGAGTGAGATTTCTGCTCCTGAATTGCCCAGCTCTGGGCATTTTATTGTCAAAAAGAATTTACTTACTGTCTTAATACACCAGCTAGCTATGGCTAGTCCTCGTACGTTTGCATTTTACATGCTATCTAGCTCTGTTTTTGAGAATTTGGTATAGGGGTTGAATTCAATTGAAGCGTTGGTGCAGCATGTATTACGTATGACAGGTATAGGATGCTAAGCCACATAGGCCGAGGACAGCAACAGGTGTGAGAAAGGGACTTGATGTCGAGATGTCACTAGAAAACAAATTCTACTAACTAAAGAAGAATATAGAATTTTGGTACTATCTGGAATTTTGGAATTATCTAACAACCGTCTATGTACTATGTACTGCCAACTGAATTTATTTTGGAGGTTTGCCAACCAAATGGAGTTACTTCATATGTACAGTGCAGAAGAAATTTCTGAAACATGGAGTAAGAGAAAATTGTATGTCAGATTTTGGTGAATGAATAGTATAGTGATTTGGAATGGAGATAATACAGCATATTTTCATAGTCTTTGTTTCCAGATGATGTTTTGAAAACTGAACATGCCAATTGACATCAGGGTGCTGGACAACTTGAAAGATTATGCTGTACGGGCTGTTGTCAATGCTGTTGACCACCTAGGTACCGTTGCCTACAAATTGACAGACCTGTTCGAACAGCAAGCTTCTGAGATCTCGACCTTTGAGCTGAAGGTTGCACGCTTGAACCAGGTAATGCTATCTATCAGCAACGCACGCAGTATATACCGATGAAACCATGGAAGCTAAATTGATACTATTCTATCGCCCAATCTATAGCAAATCATCACCTGCCAAATCTATACGGATAAACAAGGCCTCAGGCAGCAGCAAATGATGGGAACAAACATGAAATACCACAAGCACTATATCCTACCATGTAAGGGAATGCAGAGCTAGGAGCTTATCCACTGTCTGAATTTTTATTTTAAGAAAAGCTGAATTTTAACTTGCCAATTTTTTTGCAAGCTAGCTACTGGTTATAAAAGAACCCAGGCTCATGCACACCTGCAAACACACCCTAATCAGGAATCAAAGCCTAGACCTTATCCCTCAGGTGCTTATTTCTTCACTTTGTAAATTTCATGCATGCCACTCACCATACTAAACAAGAAAAAATCCTTTTACTTTTGGTGTGCAGCAAAGACCCTTTCCTGGCATCTGGCATCAGAGAACAGCACTGCAACAAATGGAGCACATAAATCTACATTTGTGTAAGACTGTCATTTCCACTTCGTTCAACTTTATCTAAATGGCTTCTTATTTCATCTACTAAGTGCAATGGAGCTGTGTACTTCTGATCTAACTTGCTATCATCCTTTTTTGTGCAGCCTAGGTGACACAATATCATCTGAACTCGTGTCAGATGGTTCATACCTTCTTGGTAATTAGCCATACTGTTATTAATTTCTTAGATGGCATGGAATCATATGAGTGTGATTTCACGATTTTTTTAAAACACAATGTAATTTCATGATTAATTTGCGAATATGTGTTAAATTTGTTTTTAAACAACATATTTGTTAACTCTAGAAGTAGGATTTTGATTAGTGTACAGATGGCAAGTTGGAAATTGAATGTTCCATCTGAATTACCGATGTTTCAGGTAAGGAGTTGCCTGCTTCTCCCATGCGCAGGCCTCTGCAATTGAATGGGAACACCAGATCTGATGTTACGCAAAAAGTTGGTGCAAAGGTAAATTAGAATATGATATAAACCTAATGTGAAATCATAATAAGTTAAAAGAGCATCATCATTCGTCATCCTATCCTCGTGAGATGTTTGTGCATCTATTAGTAAAAATGGGTCTATCCACGTGATTTTGTTTTCCTTGTTTCTTGATGGCACCATTGTAACCATTGTATCAAAATTACCTTGTATGCATTTTCAGGACCAGCCAGGTGTCAAGCATATGTCGAGATATAATTCTTTTGACAAACCTAGAGGGCGTGAAATCCAAAAGGCTCCTGTCGGCACTAAAAGCATGCTAGCAGCTCTCTTTATCAAACACAAGTCAGCTAAGACGAAAAAGATCTCAGTTTGATGATTAGCTCTTGTTCGCCGAAGTGATTCTTGTAAACAAGGGCGGAGCCAGGATTTAGCGATGAGGAGGGCCAAATAAGCTATACATTTGATGAGGGAGGTCAAATAGCGCTAACGATAGCAATATTCCTCAAAACATTCAAGGCTGTAGTGTAAATTTGTCAAAGCATGAGTGGAGCCTGGCCTCCCTCCGCCCCTAGTAAAGTAAGCTTATTGTACATCTGATCTGTGGTGTTTTCATTCTGCGTTCTAGGGGCCTTGTGCCGTTTTCATCTCTGAATTTGTAATATGTCGTCTTTCTGATGATCTAAATGTAATGATTTCATATCAGCAAACACCTTTCACATGTTCGCCGTGTAATTCTGCTTGCCAGAAGCTTCGGCATTCAGCATCAAATAAAATGCATCTTTGAAATAGTGTCCAGAGTTGATATTGGCTTGCATAAATACATCTTTATGTGCATGTACATAAACATTTCAAGATAAGCATACCTCCTTGGCAGTGCCAGTGATATATGTTCCTCATGGCTTGATTAATTAATGAAAGCCATCACGAACCGGCTCAACTTTGCACCTGCTTTGCTTGGCGGCTTGGCGTGGTACTTTCCCCTGGCCATGGCCAATCTTTCTGAAATGTAGAGTTCTAAGCAGGGATGACCTACTCAACATACTAATGGGAAGATGGGGAGCAGTTGAGTACTGTACTATAGGATTTCTGAATAGCATCAGCTGGCTGCCTAAGCCTTACTTCCATCTACGTGCCGTTTGAACAGGTACAGCAACGAACTAAATTGCTCAAATGCTATGCTGCAAGGATATTGCTGGGAGCAACCGTACCTCTGAAGATAGTGAATAATATCGCCCATCTGTATAACAGACGTTGTTTCCGTTGCCTGTTATTCAAATCATAACGTTGTACTGTGGAAGGAGATGCAATGCTGGGCATTTCGAGGTATACACCATATGCAAATTCAGAAGTATGCTGAGCTATGTTCACCAGAAAATTCAATCTTGCCTGATATGATCATTTCAAACCGTTTTACAAACCCCGCTCTTACATAAACGATCAAGTGGCAGAAAAACATATGACCAGAAGGCACCTCATAAAGGATACATGCCAAATTGTAAGATGAGATGGTAGAACATGGAAGCACCAGAAAGCGCCACCCATCCCAGAGCACACGAAGGGAAGAGTTATCCATGATTGGTAGCTCGTCCAAATATAAAGGATCACTTGACACTTGCAAATATACCTGATTGAATTCAGCATTCGAGTATGAACTGCTCTCCTCATTCCTCAGCAGCTGCAAAGATTTTGAGTGGTCACCTCTCTAAATGGAGCCACAGAGAATTCTTAAAAACCAGGCCTCACACCAATTGTAGGAGAGGCTTAAAACATGCGCCGTCGATTTGGAACGATCTCTGGGCTGTTATTCTTCATCATGGCGACAAACTCCTGGTAATTAATTCTCCCATCCTAAGCAGTAAAAATAGGAAATGTAGTAATTAGTAAGCAAGCTAAGCAGTGTTCGTTTGAACTTTTTACTTGTGAACATCAGGATTAGTAATGTTCACACCCGCCATAAAGGTCAAAACACATTTGTTCAGAGGACACGATTTCTTGATTGCCTGAAGCTTACCACAAAAGGGATGATAGAAAAAAAAATGCTGTCTTGATTACAAAATAGGCTGGATCAAAGTGTGCATTTCATTAACTTTAATGAATTTAGACACTCGGTTTGGTTTCCTTAATGAAAATCAGGGATCTTGCCCTTTGTTTCAAAAAATTAGTTTTAATGAATTTGTTAATCTTATCTCCTAAAAACATAATCTTTTGTTTACATCTACATCTAAAAGAAATGACAAAAAAAAATCCAGCATCTTTTGAAAATCAAGCCTCCTTCAATGTCTCCAACATCAATTTAATTTAACCTATTTTTCCAATTGAATAGCAAGTTAGCAACAGCAGTTATATAATCCTGCATCTTCATAACAGCAATAATGTATCATACGATTGATACTGAAGCAGCAGCCAATGGAGTTATTTAGGCATTCATTGGAGCTACTCACATGATCTGTATCCACTTCAGCAATGATTTCTTTAATTGTTGTCTCATCACCCATATCATACTTCTTCAGAGCTTCTTCCAACTCATCAACTGTTATGCACCTGTACAAAAAATTGCAAGCAACAAGCTAGTTAATTAAAAGGTCAAAGTGGTCAAAGTTGGCAGATTAATTTACAAAAAGTTAGAAGAGAAATTACCCGCTGTGGTCCTTATCAAAGTATTCGAAGGCTTTAAATATGTGATCTTCCTTATCTAGTCTATTCATGTGCATTGTTGCTGATATAAATTCGACATAATCAATGGTCCCATTTCCATCAACATCAGCCTGTCCAGGAACAAAAGATAATGTACAAGGAGCTAAAAGAGAAAGCACTGGACCTATCAGACCGGTTCTAGCAGAAATGTGGAAAATGTTAAGGGTATTAGTAGTATTTTCTATTGTACTAGGGTTTAGTCTTGTATCCCCTTTGTACCCTATATATATTGCCTATTGAACCTCTTAAATATATACACAATATTCATAACATGGTATTTCAAGACCCGGTTGGCGTGATTAACAATAATAATTACAGCTCACTTCTATTCCACGTCATAGGCCCGTGGGAGTCTGTCAGTTTCAACTGAAGTTGTTATACTGACAAAAGTCGTACAATGTCTCTCCCTTTCTTCCTTTTTAGATATAAGCACATCCACAACAACGTTTTTGTGCACTACTGGCATTAATACAGAATAGAGAGAAATAAGCAAATTTCCTTTGTTCCTATTAGGATACTTGTGTCAGACCATGCCAATAAGATAAGTTTACAGAGACAGGAAGAGAGAACAAAATGTAAAACATTAAGGCTATGTGACTACGAGGTATGAACATACCGCCTCCATCAATTGTCTTATTTCTGATTCAGAAATTTTGGTGCCAAGCTTTGGTAAACCAGCCCTTAGTTCTTCAAGAGTTATTGTCCCACTGTTATCAGTATCCAGGGATTTGAACATTTCTCTTAAGCCCACGATCTCTTCCTCTGACAAGTTCTCTGCAACAACCTAATTATAACAGAAGAAATGGAAGGATTTTTCATGTATTGCAGACTGGGCTGCTAAGCAAGAAAGAGAAAAAGCTTCAAGTTCAGATCATTTGGCTACCTTCAAGGCAACCTTCTTAAGCTTGTTCATTGCCCTGAACTGCTTCATTCTACCAATCACTGTAATATCAAGTGGTTTATCTGGGGCATCTCCATCCTCTCTAATCCATGGATGATCTGCGCACTTAATGTATTAGATTAAGACACTATACACAAACAGTACAAGAACAGCATAAACAACTTTAACAAACAGAAGTAGGTGCATTTCCAATCATGCACATGAGCAAAAGAATCTGTACAACCAAGATTGCCAATGAATGGGAGAGGTGAGTCTGACAATTGAGACTTACTCAAAATTTCAGCAGCAGTAAGTCTTTCCTTTGGGTCTTGCCTTAGCATCCTCTTGACCAAGTCTCTTGCGCCGTTAGATATTGAAGGCCATGGATCAGATGAGAAATCAATATGACCTCGCAAAACAGCATCAAATATACCATCCTCATTCTCTGGTAAAACCAAGGGACAAATAACACAAAGTATTCATGTTAGGATAATGCCATCAAAATCTGATTGTTGCAATGAGCAGCAAAACATAATAAAATGTGTAGGAAAGTAGGGGAAACGGGCAAACGGCCGATACTACTGGAAGAATTCCCCTTTGGCTGATAGGTACTGTAACTGGTACCTGCCCAGAAAGGAGGAACGCCAGATAGAAGGATGTAAAGGATAATTCCGGCACTCCATATGTCCGCCTCAGCTCCATATCGCCGCTTCAGCACCTCTGGAGCAACATAATATGCACTCCCAACAAGGTCCCTGAACTGCTCACCTGCATTGTCACTATCTCCCCTTTCAGTTTGAGCACAACATGAGCCCAGTTACTAAAAAACAAACAATATTCAACTCAAGCCATTTCCCTCCAGCAATCCTACAGTGATCATTATGCACAATTATTTGTTGAGGTTTCTTCTCTGATCCCTCTTTCAGTTGACACACCCGTGAGTTGTGATCTGCCTACCCACCACGGGTGCCTAATGAAGCACAATCCTACAGGCTACAATGCCCATCTCAATTGGCAGCTCTCGACACACTGATGCTGAGTGATTGCTCGTGGAGTAGTTAATTGGGAACAAGCCGGTATAGGAATGAAGGAATTAACACTAGAAAGTAGAAACAGTGCATGAGTAAATCGAGAGAGACAAAAGCATAGGATCGAGCGACGCACCGGGCTTGAAGAAGACGGAGAGGCCAAAGTCGGTGGCCTTGAGCGGCGAGTCCTCCCTCTTGTTGAGGAAGAGGAAGTTCTCGGGTTTGAGGTCCCTGTGCATGACCCCCATGGAGTGGCAGCTGTGGACGACGGAGACGATCTCCCTGCAGAGCGCGGCGGCGGCGCGCTCGGAGTAGTGGCCCCTGGCGATGATCCGGTCGAAGAGCTCCCCTCCCTCGCAGAGCTCCATGACGAGGTTGACCGAGTGGCGGTCCTCGTAGGCGCCCCGGAGCTCGACGATGTTGCGGTGGCCCGTGAGGTGGTGCATGATCTGCACCTCCCGGCGCACGTCCTCGACGTCGTCCTTGTGCGCGAGCTTCCGAGCGGCGATGGACTTGCAGGCGTAGCGGCGGCCCGTGGCCTTGTGCGTCGCCAGGTAGGTAACCCCGAACTGGCCTCGCCCCAGCTCGCGGCCGAAGGTGTAGGTAGCGCGGACGTCCTCCATCGGCCGACCCAGCACGCGCCCCATCCCCGCGCTCGCATCCGTTGCAGGCGGCGGCGGCGGTTGCAGCTGCCGCGGGGGCGGGGGCTGGGGCGGCGGCGGCTGGGGTTGT
This sequence comes from Melocanna baccifera, assembly GCA_036346265.1. NCBI lineage: Eukaryota > Viridiplantae > Streptophyta > Magnoliopsida > Poales > Poaceae > Melocanna > Melocanna baccifera. The sequence continues at coordinate 27,481,156 of CM070688.1, forward strand.
TGCCGGTGTTTGGGTTTTGGCCGGTTTGGGTGCTTGGGCTGGGAGCTTTGGGGGGTTTGGTGGTCGTGCGATTGGCGGAGCCGGGAGGCGCGAGCGCCCATCGGTTGTGACGCGGAGGCGGAGGCCTCGGCCGGCGGTGGAGTGGAGTGAGGGGGCGCGGCGCAGAGCCGGGCCGCGGGGGGGAGGAGGAGGAGGAGGCGACCATGACTTTTTGCCTGCCCCCTTTTTACGCGTGCGCGGTCGTCTCGTGTCGGCTCGTATTTGGTCGGCGCGGAGAGGGCGGGTGCGGTGCACCCAAACCGCGGCGGCGGCGGCGCGTGTGAATATGGTGCGGTGGGGTGGCTCGGAGTGCGCGCGCGCGGGTCTGTTTGATTGACTGACGTGTGCTAGACTGTTTCATTTCTAGTAAGTAGCGTTGTTGGAAAATTTAGGTCTGACTATGTAAGTTTAGTTTATAGTAGATATATCATTATTTAGTTTATAAATAGAGGATTTTAATCATTATAATTTATATCTTTAGAGGAGAAAAGTAATAAAAGAAAGAAAGGAATCTCCTTATCCTGTCGTGTTTAATCTATTATTCTCTTGTATTATGTGACTAATCTATCTCTCTTGTCTAGGAGGAATTGATTGGACTGGACTCGCCAATGACGGTTCCTCAACACGCTATCAGCACAAGTCGCTCCGTGGATTGAAAGATAATCGTTGAAGCACGACGCTTGTAGATTGAATCGCTATCTAGATTATGTTTTATTCCGTACAATTTTGCATTCTAGATTGATTTTGTTTTCACGGTGCAAATTTTCTCTAATCTCTGCGAGCTGACTTGGAGTCGTCGATAGGGATGGCAATCAAGCGCGGCAGGCACGGGTGGTGCTTGCCCATACCCATGCCTATGAGGCTATTTTCACCTCACGGGTATGCCCTCCAAAGGCAACAGGCTCTTAACCTTGTCCATACCCGTCGCCCGTAGGTGCCTGATACCCACGAGCATGCCCGTTTGCCTGCCAGCCAAACCAGGCAAGTAGTAATCAGACTCAGTAAAGCACAATAGAGAAGGAATATCCTACCACTCCACTCAAAGATAGTCTCTACAACAAGGCACGACATTGTATTTAAGTAGCTTTATTTATATCTAAAAAATTGTAACACAATAACGGGGCTGTCAGCAAATGGCTTCAAAAGAATTCATATTTAAGTAGGCAACAAACATAATATTCCCGGTTTTGGCTATAATAAATAATAATAATAAAGAAACATAATACGTTAGAGGAATATACACATTTAAGTGACTTACCCTTAAATTATTCAGATCAATATCAAACATATCTTTCAGACCAGGAATTTGCACTTTGATGACAACTTCTTGGCCATTCAGACATGCCCGATGAACCTGACCTGCCAAAAAGGGATAGATTATTATAGTGTCAAGTTGCTTACTCAAATAGTTTAGTTTTAGTCCATTTTCACAAGTATATCTCCAGGGTTTGCAAGCTTTTTACCTATGCTAGCAGCAGCTATTGGTTCAAAGTCAAATCGATCAAATATCTCACTCACAGATGCCCCTAGCTCCTCTTCAATAATTGACACAACTATCTCTAAAGGAAATGGAGGAACTTGATATATTAGTGCATGCAGTTTGAAGGAGCGGCCAGGTGGGGGACGAGCAGGCGATCGGGTGGGGGGCCAAGGGGCAGCTGCCAGAAGGAGGAGTGGCTGGGGTGGGGGCGAGCAAGCGACCAGGTGGGGGGCCGAGGAGCAGCGGTCGGGTGGGGGGGGACGAGCAGGTGACCAGGTGGGGGTCGAGGGGTGGCGGCCGGGAGGAGGAACGGCCTGTGGGGGTGATCAAGCGACCTGGTGGGGGGCCAAGGGGCGGCAGCCGGGAGGAGGAACTGCCAGGTGGGGGTGAGTGGTTCACGTGGTTGCTGTGGCTTGGAGGTTGGGAATGACTTAGGAGACTAGGGTTTCAAAGTGTTGGGTACTGAAATTTGGATTGTTGGGCTAGGCCACCTGTCAGGTTGCGGGTATATGAGCGAGACGGGTACGAGTGGAGCTTAACTATGCCAATGCCCATTTACCCGATGGGCAGAGAGTTCCTCCCATTTTCATGCCCGTAGGCAAAGAACACCTCCCATGCCTGACTCCATTAGGGTATTTACCTAAGAGCATGTGGGTAAATGGGCACAATTGCCATCCCTAGTCGCCAACATAATGCCGATCAAATGATTGAAAAAAGAGAGATTGTTGATTGCATCATGTGAAAAAAAGGAAAAAAGGGGGGAAGCCCTACATGACGCTGCCCGCACGCGGTATGGCACAACCGCTGCCAGTCCTGCACGGCGCCTAGAGATGGCAACGGGTATATATGATAAGGGTATGTATTATGTATATGGGCTGTCGGGTATATTTTACCCACGGGTATGTGGGTACGAGTAGTATACAGCCGTACCCACACCCGCTCTACCCGATGGGTAGAGGTTTTTGCCTATTAGTATATCCGCCCACACCCGCTCTACCCGATGGGTAGAGGTTTTTGCCTATTAGTATACCCGCGGATGAAGATATCTTTTTATGCCCACCTCATTATCGGGTAAAACCCATCAGGTACTCGGGTTTCGGGTACCCATTGCCATCTCTAACGGCGCCGCCCACACGCGGCATGGCACGGCCACCGTCGGCCCCGCAGGGACCGCCGCCACGATGTGCATTGCCACTGGCGTGGAGCCGTGGCATAGCCAGCATGGCCACCGTCACCCGCAGCGCTCTGGCCACCACCACGCACTATGCACACTGGCGCCAGCCCAGCACGACCACCATCGCCTGCATGCACCGCTGCCCATATGCGCCGCCAGACCGTTGAGCGCCGTGATGTCCGCATGCACCACTGGCCGGCTTTCGCACGACCGTCCACCGTGTGAACCGTTGTCGCATGACGCCCCGCCACCGCAGGCCTCCGCGTGAACCGTCGCACGGCCGGCCTTGGTGCCATCACCGTCGCCCCACGAGCCTGCACGCTGCCACCTTGTTTGGGGAATAGGGTAGGGAAATCCTATTCCCCCCTCTCCTGCGTGTTTTAATGAGCCTTGAGCCGATAAAAAAAAGGAGAAAAAGAAAAAGAATCAGCGGTTCGGCAACATAGATAACGAGGTGGATGGATGGGGATGGGGGTAGTAGTTGTTAACGGGGCAGTTGCGTCGCAGATTCTGGGTGGTTGACGGCAGGGGGCAGTTTGTCACACTTTAGTCTACCCTTCACCGGAGCCACTTACCTTGGTGTCATTAGCGGCCGAGCTCTACGTCTGTCTAAAGAAGAGGAAGAATAAGAATACAAGAGTCAAGAGAAGATAGGCTCAACAAGGTACAACGAAGCGAGAGATTTACAATCATTGATGAATCTCGCGGCATGTTTTTATTTTGTTTTGGACGTTCGTGATTATTTACAATTTCGTTTATTTATATATTTTCTACTAATGAAGCGCCTACGTTACATTTCTCTTTTTTCGTTGCTTCCTGCCTGCCCGTCTACTTGGGAAGGCCTGTCATCGTCTTGCGTTTTGTGCCTCCGTAACTTGCCTGAGCAGCTCCAGCTTGTACAGACACTGACAGTGCAGCATTCTGCTGTTCTTTTCATACTGACCGACCGGGCTAGGCCGGTCTATCTTATTAGCGTTGTATGTCTACGCTCCAAGATTGGGCAGTGATTTTCATTTGGAACGAAAAAATTCACGCCGACGATTCACGACATTTAAAGAAAAAACATACAGTTACGGACAGCTTCGGATTTGATGGCACGGCAACCTTCTCTGTCAGTTTCTTCGGAATTAGAGTCTGTTGCTTGAGGATGGCCTAGCTAGTTCTACATCGCCTGTCAGTTTCACATCTTCTCATTGATGACAGGCAAGTACCAATCTGACTAGCTTCGTCTGGATGTACGGTTTCTAACTACTGTAACCAGCAGGCCAGCAATTACTTCTGGTCTAGCTATTGTTAGATCTCAGTCACATTGTTTCTGCACCCATCACTCCAACAACCTCAGCAGTCAGTATACTCAGTATTCCTGTCGCCAAACTCGCTAGTTTGATCATAATCAGCAGACCACCCATCGCCCATCGATGCTGAACTGCTTAAGGCGGCCCTATATACATCGAAATGGAAATGGAACTTGCATGGTGATCCTGAAAAGGCAGGGCATGATGCTAGCTACCATTGCTATTGCATCATTCATGGACAGTCACACTGCAAATAAAAAGCCAAGTAGATTCCCATTTAACTTTCGCACTGACTGTTATGAAATTTCTCAGGAAGACTAACCCTAACAATTTGTAAGCAGACATAGAGCACTTGTCCCCTCCTCTCTGAAACGAAAGCAACTTTGAGCCTTGTGATGCGTGTCCTTATCGACCGAATTGTAAAGCAGGCAAGTTGTTACTGTCACGATCTACTCGTGGAGACTGGAGAGGAGGAGGGGGAGCACATACGCTTACAGATAAAAGAGACACTCGCGGAGATCGGCCTTTTTCCTCCCAAGTCACTCTCAAGCCTCGACGACTTGCTACAAGAAGCGATTGTCAATGTTAATACGTCATCCGTTACCTGCTCCCCTCAAAAGACAATCCATTTTGCACCCTTATCCCTTTGTTGCAGTTAAACAATTAGATTTACTCCCTCCAATTGCAGAAGAAAGTAGTTTTAGGTTACGTACGGTCAAACATTATAAATTTTAGCTATCAATATCCCTATGAATACTTAGATTGCATATATAAAAATGATATGTGTAGATTTATCTCAAAAATTACTTTTACAGCATTATAATTTTATTATTTTTTATAAATACATTATATTTGATCAAAGTTGTTTTCTAGTACTAGGTTCATTCATTCGTAGAGAGAGCTTATACAGCAGTAGTACTCGAGATCGGTGAGTAGCTTTTCTACGCGCTGTTGATGCATCGTACATATGCGCGTCGACAGGCCAGCGACCGTACGACGTGGCATTGGTTGGAGAGAAACTACCATACCAGGCGCCTCTACCTGCAAGCTAGCTAGCTAGCTCTTGTTCTCCGCTAGAGGTGTGCATCGAGCGGCATGATCTAGGTTCATCATGCCTCATGTTGCATGGTGTTGTGCCAGCTCGGTCTGATCACTTCGTCGTGCCGTGCTAGTTCGCCTCGTCTCCGGTCAGCCCTAGGCATGGCCCAAAGCCCGTCATACTAGCGTTCGCGCTGTGATGGTCTAAGTCCAATCTGAAGTAACTATACATGATGAAGACGGCGGTGACAATGGTGACGGCAACCACCATCTTCATTTCTCTCATACCCGTCTCGTTGAAAACTAATTAAAATTAAATTAGTTGCGTAAAAACATAGGCACATAAATATTTTGAGGGAAAAGTAACAACAAGCGTATAATATACTAGTTTTGTGACGTGCATTGTCCTTGCCAAATGTAAACATATATGGAATGTGACCGTATTGTATGTTGTATATTTATATAGATACTAAGAGTCTACCGGAGAGAGTGTGAAAATGGCAAGTACCTTTCCTTAATGTTAGGAAGGTCCTGAAGTTTGGAACTACTATTATATCTGTTAAACATCAAACTAACAGAGTGGAAGAACAATGCAATCAGCAATATTTGTATACAAGAATAAAAATAGCACCATTCGGTCAAGCACCTTATGTCTACATATGTGTAATGAACCAATGACTCAAAAAGTCCAAGTAGCTCAGGACTCATCTTGTACTCTAGTCCTTGAGAGTCTAAGACAATACTACCAATCTACCATGGCCAGCAAAAGAGATACATGCATTAGCTATTTGAATGGCATTTGAATATGACAACATGACACAACTAGCATTGCAAACAAATTCATCTGAAAAGAAAACGGAGAAAGGAAGTCACATATACATATTTACTTCGGCCAGCCTATGATTTACTCTGGCCCAAGGAGGATTGCTACCTCGCTACAAAAACTGATTAGGGTTTGGAGGTGTCGCCACCATCGGTTTCTATCATTTACATGTGACGACTAATAATATTTTACTAAATAATTTAACCTACAACAGAATATTTAGAATTAAATAACTGTAAAGAGAAATTTTTATTAGACGTACGCTTAATTTCTTTTCTCCCTTTCTTTTTTTTCCCTTTCCTCTCCTTTCTTCTTTTCTTCTCCTCTTCTCTTTCTTTTTTTTTCTCCCTACTTTTTCTTCTTTTCATCGTTCGGGCCTCCGGGGGTGCGGGGAGGTACCTGCCATCGACGAGCACATGAAGAGGAGAAAGAACCCCGACGATGGGGATGACATGTAGGACACCCTTCATCAGTTCGGCCTCCGCTTCACCCATGACAACATCAAGACCATCCGGTATACATACTTCTTCAGTCCTTCCCATCTACTCTTTCTCTCTGCTATGTGATGGCTCGTGGGGATATGGTAGTGCCCGTGGGATGACAATGGGAGGGCGACGGGAGGTAGGAGGAAAGGCCGAGGTCGAGGCGGCCGCTGGCGTGCTGGCCGTGCCCCCCTCCCCCCGTGTCGGCCGTGCTTGTCGGGCCAGGTCGGTCCGAGCACAGCATAATATGTCGTGCCGCTCGACAGACCAGCTTTTCAGGCCTAGTCCGGTCCACCATTCATGTTGTGTCGGCATAGCCCGCCACATGGTATCCTCGTGCCATGCTTGGGACGTGCTAGTACGGCCTGCCACATGGCATGCTCGTGCCGTGTCGAGCCAGCCAGGCCTTAGGCAGATACGGATAAGCCTAACCTGACTCCCAGCTCTACTCTCCGCCATGCCAGGCCTGGCTCGGAGCTTGCATTGCCATCCCTCTTTCGCTATATCTGGTCTTGCTACTCCTTCCGTTTCGCAATCCTTGTATCTTTTATGGAGGCGTATGTTTTTAGGGAATCATTTTTTAAATAGATTGGGACAAAAATGCACCCTTACCTCTTTGTTCAAGTTCCCTCCCTCTACGTGTTCTAGAATAGGATCTGACGAGGCCACGAGACGCCTCCCAGGTCCCAACCCTCCGATCAAAACCCAACGCCTCGAAACCGTCCACGTCGCCCATCTCGTCTTCTCCGGCTCCCAAATCCTGATGGCCATCGCTGCCACCTCCAAACTCTCCTGACCAATCAACCATGGGCTCCCTGAAGAACGGCGCCGAGAGCTACAGGCGGGAGCCGCCGCCGCGCCCCTCGCTGGCTGTCTGCCGCCGCGCGACATCGAGGCTCGCGCGACAAGGATCCCGCCGTCCGGATTGAGGCACAGAGTGGCAACCGCAGCTGTAAGCTTGGCTTGGCTTTGTGGTGTGTTGGGTTCCTCCGGTTTAAACTTACCACTAGATGCCCTAAAAGAAGAGCTCAGGTTGAAATACCAGCGATCAGTTATCCACAAATGCTCTCTGAAAGCTGTGGACAAAATGTTGTCTATCTCCACAAACATGCAGCACCCAATCATCTTCAAACATGGTTATGCAATCAACTGATAGGCCATAAAAATAGGTTATCAAAGCTTCTGAAATCCTAGCTTTAAATCAGATCAAGCACAGAGTAGCAAAAGCATTAAGTTCTGTTGCAGAGAAAACAACTTGCTGACAGTAACAGAATTTTCTGTTTTTTCCTTGAGACACCAAATTTACAGAGTTTATTACAGGAAAAATGGCAAAATACTTCACAAAACAAATCAAATTCCTGCTAATAGCAGTCTGAGACAATACAGAATGTCGACGGAAACAAATATGACAAAATGGTAACACGCTAAACAAAGACACTGTAACAACATTACTTACAATAACTGAAGAACATGTAGCGAGTCCACAATTTATATCGGCTACCCCTTACTTATCGTACATGGGGTTAGTTCATATGCAAATCCAAGCACCAGGAAATCAATTTTGGTGAATCGCAAGACATCATTACCTTCACCCTGCCACCACATGAAACCCGGGGAAGAGACCAAAAGCAAACGGTTCCTCGGTGAAAATAGCCCCCCTCACATCCAAGTGCGCATGGCAGCAGCAGTGGAGGCACCATGCTCAGAGCTACTGGCAATGCCATGAGTTCTCCCAGAAAGTAAAGCTAACAGCCCATGGCCGTGGACCCTGCGCTCCAGAAATAAATGTGTGCCAGGCTGCGTCGGAACAGAAGGATGGACATAATTCTTCAGGCCAGGGTCATTCCAACCGTGGAAAGCTTCGTCGCCGTTATTCATCATGCTCGCATCTCCCTTCACTGCAGGGGCTTCCATCTCATCAGGTTGGTCATGTTTGATTGCAGGACCCAATGAGCCACCACCATGAACACAATAATCCTCAACTAAAGCACTGTGAGCTGCACAAAGACCAGTCTTGCTCCGAGCAAACTTTTCACATGGAGGCCCACCGACACCAAAGCTTGAGCCCACCTGGCCCCAAGAGCAGCTTTTGCCTCCCCCATGTGCCTTACAGAAATCAGTGCTCCCCTGCGCACTTTTTTCACAACCCTCAAACTTGCATCTCTTACCACCACCATGGCGTACACAGTATTCTGTCCTCCCTCTAGCACTCTTGGTACAGCCTGACATAGCGCACCTCTTCCCACCGCCGTGAGCAACACAATACCGAGTCCCACCATGCACACTCTTTGGGCAGACACCACCGCCCTGAAATGAGCAGCGCTTACCTCCACCGTGCCCCTTGCAGAAAGGAGTGCTACCTTCAGCTCCTTTGGAGCAACCCAAGAATGTGCAGCGCTTTCCTCCACCATGTGCCTTGCAAAACTTTGTGCTTCCCTGGGCACCCTTGGTGCACTCAGGAAATTGACAGCGCCTTCCACCGCCATGCGAGATGCAGAGGCCAGAATAACCTTCTGCACTTCTTTTGCAGTTCTCCTTCTGGCACCTCTTGCCGCCTCCATGCCTGATACACAGGCCAGACTTACCACGTGCAGCACGTGAACAGCCTTCCTGACTACAGCGGCGACCACCACCATGAGCTATGCAGTGGTCAGTGCGACCTTCAGCACTCTTTGTACAACCAAGAAATTGGCATCTCCTACCTCCACCATGAGCCTTGCAATAGATGGTCCTTCCCTCAGCTCCCTTTTGACAACCAGGTTTCTGGCATCGCCTACCACCGCCATGGGCTATACAATGCCCAGAGGCCCCTCTTGCTCCTTTTTCACATCCTGGGAACTGACAGTATTTAGTACTACTGTTGCGTTTTGGGGGATTAGTTAACCCGAAAGTACAGGCAGCTGGGCTCTTCAAACTTGCTGTGATGGTTGATGAGACATCTGGAGAAGCCATAGCATCATCAACTGTTGTGGGTATCTTTGGCAAAGAAAAGGTGCAGGTTGCTTCAGAAGCATATGATGACAAAGCCATAGAATGCCCAAAAACCCAATTAGAGGGTTCTGGTCCTTTTCTTACAATATCTGGCACCGAATTGAGCACTGCCGTCTCTAAGTCATCCTGAGTATTTAATGATGCAGTACTTGCATTGGTCACAGCTGATTCAGGTGAACCAGTGGATAAACTCAACTTGAGATCCAGTGTTGGAGCACTAGCAGAAGGCACATGCTCAGCACCAGCATGTGGTTTCTTGTGACGGAGAGCAGTATCTTGACCAAGACAAAGCTCGAAATTCAGGCCAAGATCCATTGATGATTCCTCATCAGTCTCTTTAAATGAAGACGGAGACATTGTGCATGCTGTGGCGGAGCTCACCTTGCTATTGTCAGAGGAACTTGGTGAATGGCCCAAACCAAGGGTGAGCAGTGAATTTTCAGAACCTTTAACTCCAGCCATATCAACCCACTTCCTTTTCAGTGTTCTTGGATTGGCACTAAAAAAGCTGGAATATGCTAGCGAGTCAATGGTAATATCTTTGAATTCAGCTGCTTGCTGAACTGTGCTCTGGTGACAGAGATTGTTGAAGGAGTTAATATTACCACCAAACCCCAAGGTTTCGGGAAGCTCGGTCCATTCCAATCGCGAAACATCTAGTAGTGTCAACCGAATATCAAATGAAAACAACCAGCTGCCTGACTTCCGGAAATCAAAACTCTATTATCATCTACTGGGTTAGAAGTCTCAGCAGAAAATTTTGCAACCTCCGCTAACAAAACCAGCTATATCATCACGATCCATTTCTCGCCACTTTCAAGTAGAAAACAAAAATGATGAAGTTCTGAGATGAGCTTCAGTTTCTAGACGAGCCAATGGACCTGCTGGTTAACAAGCAATAGTAGATCAGAACAATGCAAGCAAGAACTAACAGCTTATGTCATTTAAGCACTCCATAAATCATATGCCAAAAGACAAATAGTGAATACTAGCAACGACACTAATTTAGAGAAAAAGAGGTTTCATGCTTTAGGTAAGACTTACGAGTATCAAGCTAGTCCATTGAACAGATTCTAGATGTCCTGTATAATTCAAAGAACATTTCAATTCAAAAATCAGGATTCCGCATATTACTCGTGCCAGGGAGAATTTTTGTTACTCAACTTGTGTTAGTTAATTGATTCAACGAGAAAATTTTAACATATGGCAGGCTTAACTTTTTTTTAATCGTGCAGGCAAAACTCGTGGTACATGACAAGGCAATGTTTCATTGCAGTGCTCAGCAGCAGATATATACTGAATACAACAAGTGTTTACCCTGAACTATGATGTTTTCTACTCTAATCTGCTTATGTCATACGGAAAAGATAACAAAAGGAGGTTAATAAGTACCATGACAAAAAGGTGTGGTAAAATGATGGGTAACTATGACCACCAAAAACAATAGTACAGAGGCGTGATAGATCGACAACTACAGTCTACAGCATGTTGCAGGCACTGTGCAGATCGCACTAAACAACTTGCACCGTAGAGTTTTGACATAGCTATTTTTATACCTGTCATTTGCAGAAAATTTCATCAGTGAAGTACAGCTAAATAAACACTTTATCCGACAAGAACAGCTAGCGCAAGGAAGCATCTTTCCGCATACGTCTACATATTATTTGTTTTTCAATATGTTCATTCAAGAAAGAGGTTTAACAACAACTATTTGTACCGCAAGTTTAAGATAGCAAAAGCAGCTCGTAAAGAACGGAAAAATTGAATCCAAGTGAAATTTCCAGATAACATTGGCCGGGGAATAGAGAGAAACTTTTGATTCAATTTGTCCCTAAATTAAACGAATCAGGAAAATGGATCTTATGTGGGATGCATCGAAAACAAGAACGTAGAACATGGCAGCTTTAAATTCATTCGAAAATAACTTTCCACGTGCACAGCATGAACACCAGCAACAAGCAACAAACAAATACGTAGGACGATCAGAAAAATCATTGGAATCCCTGCATGCGAACGGCCAAACTTGGCTATAGACCAGTCCGCAACCAACAGTCCGTTGAACGAAACATCAGCTATGGAGCCCAAAAAGAGTTGACATCTTTATCAGCCGGCAACTGATTACGCAGCAAAGGAGGATCTTTTTCCATGCGAGAAGGGGATTGGTGCCAACATGCCAACAAAATCCACACAAAACCGAACGCATTACCAGTCTAACACATCAGACTACAAGAAGCAAACACGAAGACGATCCAAGCAAAAAAAAACCCCACACGCTAACGAGATCGCACACATCCCCCGCAACGCGCCAGCGAAAGGCAGATCTCGAGGGCTCCACGGATCCATCCAATCCAACGACCCAACGCGGGGAACCTACGAGGACCAAAGAGCACCACCGGATTGAGAAGAAATCTCACCTGCGCGAGTGGAGCCTGGATCCAAAACCGAACCGAGGCGGCGAGGCTTGGATTTGGAGGCAGGTCAGCGCGCGGGCGAGAGACGGGAGCGAGCAGCCGACGGGAGGAGAGGGAATGGTTGGTGTGCGCAGAAAAAACCGAGAACGCAGAGAGATTTGCGAGCCCGCGGCCACGGCTAGAACTAGGGCCAGGATCCACCCGCAACCACCGTCCGTCCGCGGAGAAAAGACCATGCGTCTGCTTTGTTTCCCCTGGGGGGTTTTTTTTTCTGGCTCCCTTCGTGACAATGATTTAATCTTTTAACTTTTAAAAGTTAAAAGCTGTTCACAGCGTATTTGTTTTTAATGTATTTTTCTATTATCTATAGAAATATAACGGTTTTTTTATTTTTCTTCACTTCTTCTAATTAAATAATCCATAAAAAGCTAATAATCACTACAGTGTCATTTCAGTTAAAAACTATAGTAAATTACAATACTTTACAACAGAGTTTTTAATCCTCAGCAGAGGGTCCTAACTTCTTCTCAAATTTTCTTTTTTGAGACTCGATTTCTTCTCAAACATGAGAAGTGATGTTTACCTATTCCGATACACCAGATACTTCTTAACATATAAAATCCTTTAACAACATAAGATTAGGCTAACATCATAGTTTGAAGTGGCATACATTATAAAAGAAGTGCTACATCACCATATGTAATAAGAAGATTTCAGAAACATGCTAGTTAAACTGTTTGCATTATGATTCTTTTGTGTTTTTATCAAGCATGCTTCCGCGTGATAGTATCATCAAAGCCCAGTCAAGTAGTTGTAGTGATTTGCTGCAGCGTTGCTGGGTACAGAGAGTTTGGTGCACGAACAGTTAAAACTTAGGTGGGAGGGGAGGGTGGTAGAGGAGGAGGTGCAACGCTTGGGAGGATCAGTGGGTGACAATAACATTTAACCAACAAGGCCTGCGCCGCGAGTGCGACTGTGCTGCGTGCGTGTGTCCAGTCCACAAGCCGCATACTGTTGCACGGGCCCGCATGTCTGTGGCAGAGCGCGTGGTAAGTCGCCACGTGCAGCGGTTCGCCACCGTCCGTGGTGCGCCCACCGATGGGACCCGCCGTTCGCTCGTGAATACACGACTATCTTTTTCAGTTTGTCATCGCCATTGAGCCTGCTGCGTGTAAGAGAAGGCGTCTTCTGATCATCTGAAAATGCCAGGTTTCTTTTAATCTCTGTCTTTCTAAATAACCAGCAGAATTTCTCGCACACACGATAAGACATTATAATATATTATATTTATTGTGTAACTCTACTATCTTTCAAAAATATAGTTATATCTATTAAACAAATATAATAGTTGTAATATCTATATATGATTAATCTACACTGTTATAACTTAGCTCCACCAAAATAAGTGGTATAGACCTTCTCTTTTTCTCACAACTAATGAGATAATTTCTTATTTATTTATGATTAATCTACATCACTATAATATGATCATACCGAAATAAGTGGTGTAGATCTATTCTTGTTTCTCGATTAACGAAAGATTTTTTAGGAAATTTGCCTTTTCAATTTAAGGATTATTGTGGAATTTTTTTAAACCTCCAAAGTGATGAGGTATCTTGAATATCATTTGTTATTTGTAGATATATAGATGTAAGTACTTATATACGGGACAATTACACTTTTTTCAGATTACATGATGTATTTGCGGATTTTCCCCAAAAATCGTGTATTCAGCTAAACCAGTACTCCTGAATAATGGACACAAAATGCATTGAAACATACAAATTATTCGAAGCAAAAGTTTCATAATAAGATTAAGCATAACCAAGTGAAATGAAATGAGATGTCCCACCAATCCTACTAATTCTCCCAAGTTTTTTTCCTCGTCTTCAAGAGCGTGTTGCTATGCACAAACATTTCAGAGCCTTTTGACCACACCAATGGCCCGCGTAATTAGCACTCCTTGGCTGCCCTTTTTCCTCTTCCAGACCGAACAAATTCCTTCTTGATGATACAACTAGCCTTTCACCCTTCTTTTCCTTTTACTTTCCCCGAACGTATAAGATAAGGGAGCTAGCAGCAATCACCAATGGCGAATCTATCAATCCAAAAATGCTATGCTAATGCAGTAGTATTGGGTATAGCGAGTCAGTAGGAGGTGTGAATGACTCTTTCAAGATCTTCCTCTAAGTATCCACAATACCACATAGCGAAAATGCAAACTCACAAGCTCACAAAAACCAAGAACCACAAACTCACATATGAGTTTTTATCAAACCGGTCTGACTGCCGGCTACACACTAGTCTGATCACTCGACGGTTGGATCACACGTAGCACCGATCTGACCGTTTGGTGGTTGGACCTCTTGAGGTGTTTGCTGGACCGCACTCTGGTCTGACCTCTCGGTCTCTTGTGGTCTGATCACTCACTGAGGAACAATGCATATAACACTACAGGTGATTCAAGAAAAGAGCTAACTCTCAAACCACTTTATCCAAATGCAGTGAAACTTAGCACAAGCACTCTCTAGGATGTCATAAAGCTATTTCAATCATAGATCATGAAAAATGATACCAAAGTTCTAACCTTTATCCAAAATAAGGAAAGTTGCATCAAAATCAGGCAAAAGAGGAAAACATTAATCTGTTATTGATCGTTAATTCTAGATGATCTTAGATAGGTTCTCACATGTCCTAATAACCTAGATCACAGCACGAATACAAGCTAAATCACTCACAAGAGTAAAACCCCAAAATCACCCCTCTCTTGAGGAAAACCAGACAACTCAAGAACTCTCCCTAGAAAGTACCTAGATGAATGTGATCTGATCTCCAAGAGACATCTTCACCTCTTACACGTCCTTAACACTAAAAAAGATGAAGAAAAGAGAAAGCCAAGCAAATCAAAAGCACAAGAAAGAATCTATGGCATAACATACTCGAGCAAACTTTAGATGTTCATATCACTTGGAGATAAATGACCCCTCAAGATGGCAGAGTTCTAAGACTAGAGCATACACAAGACTCTAACACAAAAAATCCTAACCCTTTCTCTCTCAAGTGTTTTTATCTCTCTTAACACACAAGGGTTTATATAATGGAGACTTCTACCTCACACCAAGTCCTAATACCTGTAACACTTAGTGGATCAAATCACTTACAATTGAGAAAATTCGATAACCCACACACAAATGGGTTTTACATTTCACACATGTACGATTTTCAAGACATGACTTCACATGACTCCAATAGCCTAATAAGACACTTCATCTACAAAGACGTGATCTGCCAGTATCATATAATTTCCATAATTGCTTTCTTGGCCCTAGCTTACATATAGTTACACTGGTTTCGCCGGCAAAGAGGAGTACTAAATTTTGCAGTCCTTTTTATGGATACTTTGATTCGGGCTTGCATGCAAGATGCTGACTAGTTGTAGCGCTAGATTATATATTTACTCGATCAATAACGACAAATATTTCTGCAATGAAAGCAATCCCCACATCTCACAGCTAATGTGAAATTTCTTCCTACTTTTTTTTTGAAGAGAAATTTCTTCCTACTTGTGAGCACACCAATGTACAGTATAATTTTTGGCACGTCCAAATCAAAGGAGCCATTTGGGATTTTGGCTACTAGTAGTACCAAAAAAAAATTGAAACGTGGAGAAAAGACCATACCAAACCTATTTTCTGGTGATAGGGAGCATGTCCTTTCCTGGTGCCTCCTTCTTCGACGCCTCTATTTTCTACTGTTCACTCAAACCATTGGCTTTAGCTAGTTAACCCCCATGTGTGAGCTTCTTGTTGTTCTCTCTTAGGATACCATTGGTGAAAACTTCGCTCTGTAGGTTTTTCTTTTTTGAAGAGAACAAAAAGGACAGCGATTCTTGACGAATTGACAGTAAATTTGATTCTAGCGCCTGTTTATTTGGCAAAATTATTCATTCCGTACGTGTTGAGCTTGTTGTCATAATAGGGGTTTCTCTCTCTCTAATGTTGCTGCCATGTTAGTTGATGCCCAAGAATCTTCCTTCTCTGTGTTGGATCGTGTAGAGGGCGATGCCTTTTCTGATCCATGGAAACTGTACCTGCTGATCTGCCATGCCACTTGTCGCCTTCTCTTTGCCATGCCATGGCAATTTAGGACATCCCTAATAATTTCATCTCAGTTGTCACTTAATTATATTAAATAAGTAAGATCATATGTGAAAAAGAGAGAATATAAGGAGAAATAATGTGTTGAGCATATACAATTATCTATATCTTAAGATTGTCTCTAAACCTTCCACCTCACCTAAAAACAGCATTAGAGACAACCTCTCCAACAGTAAATTATTTTTCTAACTATTTTATACTATTTTTACTAAACTCCCTGCCTCACACCATGTTACTATTTGCGTTAGTTTACAAGTGCAATTTGTCTCTTGTATAAGAAACAGCACATTATCTCTCATCACCTCCTTTCTTATTTACATAGAATTTTACTTATTTAATATAGCTAAGAGATAGTTGAATTGGTACTATTGGAGATGCCCTTATGCAAGAGATGACTTGACCTCGCAAACCAACGCAAATAGTGAGAGTGTGTGAGATAGGGAGTTATGATGAAAATAGTATAAAATAGATACAGAAATGATTTATTGTTGGAGATATTGTTTCTAGTGTTGTCTTTAAGTGAGATAAAAGTCTTAAAAATAATCTTAAGAGATAGACCCTTGTATATGCTTGAAATAAAAAATATTAAGAAAAACCAAAATCATTTAGAGCGGGTCTTAATCGCTCGCATCACAAGGTTAAAATTTGCACTTGGAGAACAGTGAACACTGCGCAGGAAGCACAAGGTGGCGGAATATGCTCATAGAGATAGAGGGGTACATGGTGGCTTTTGTAGTGAGTGGCCTTGCCTACACGCAGTGGGGAGCCATGAAATTTCTAGAGCCTGTCGGCGGTGAACACCACCACTGTAGCCAAGAACACTCACTGTGTTGTTCGTTGGCGAGCCCGAGTAGCCGTCTAGAGTCACGGGGAGGCTACAGCCTTCTCGTGCTACCTAATGTATTAGCATATTACCTTGTTTTGGTCACGTCCGTCCCTGGAGTATGTGCTACACCCCTTCATATAAAATCACACTATAATACGATGGTGTTTAGATGGAAAATAACTGTGCTTGACAAGTCTAATTGCCGCGGTTATCACTTTTGTGAGCAGGAGGAGGCAGAAATTAAGGTGCCGAAGTGCTTGAGGGCATATCTCTATGTGTGTTGATCAAATAAAAGGTGGCACAGATTTGGCAGGTGGGATGGGCACTGGGCGCCCTTGTCAAGGTCATCTCCGACGATGATAGAAAGCCAAGCGATATCTTGAGCACTTTTGTATCATTATCAGTGTTAAAAGAGTGGCAAGCAACTCTATCTCATTGTATAGGAGGGAGACATACATGGATATATATATACAACTCAACCCTAAGTCTATTGGCCCTAATGGGCCAATATAATATACACATTATACACTACTTAACACCACCACTCAAACTCAAGGTGGATCAGAAACATGGAGTTTGAGTAGATGTCAATGATGATGTTCTCAAGTTTGTGGCTTGATGAAGAAGTCAACAACTTGGAGCTCAGAAGGCACATATTGAAGAGCAATAGTCGATTGCTGGCAGTGAGTCTGTGTAAACGATATATCTACGGTAATATGTTTAGTTAACTTATGCTTCACTAGACATTAACAATCTGTATGGCACTAGTATTATCATAAAGAACATGTGTTAGAGCATCACATGAGACCAAGATCATCTTCTAGTTAGGTAATATTGTATTCGAATATCGTGCTTCGATTATTAACTCGCGATCTACCGAAGTAACTCGTGCTAATAACGTGTTGAGGAACCGTCACTGACGAGTCTAGTCCGATCGATTACTCATATGCAAGAGAGATGGATCAAATACGAAATATTGCAAATAATAAATTGAACACAGAGATATGAGAGAAGAACTCCTTTCTTTATTGTTTTTTCTGCTCAAGTACAAGTTACAATAATAAAACCCCTATTTATAGATTAAATGGTGATATATCCACTATGAAGCCAGCTTGCAGATTTAGGCTCAGGTCTCCAACAAACTGAGCTAAATGGGATATGAGAGCATCTGGAAGCGGCGGAGGCCGTGGGGGAAAAAAACGAAGCCAACAACTTGGTTGAGAATGCGTAACCTACAGTTCTAGATTGGAGCGGGCATACGCCACTTTTATCACGAGGCCGTTGTAGAGGGCTCCTACTCCTAGCTAGGTGATGAGAGATCGAATATCTGGGATCGAATAGCTAGGTCAGTTGGTCCGGGTCGATCGATGTCCGTCCTCTTCGACGTGATGCGAGCGCCACCCTATCAATTTTCTTCGGTGTGTTGTTCAGATGTTCTAATGTAATGTGACGTGCATGCATGCATCCATTCTTAGCCGGCCAATCTTTTCTCGTTTGCATATGCAGAAAACGCACCGATCCAAATCAAGCGCAAGAGTTGAGGATCATGGAGCAGCTCCGTCAGGTGGGCGAGGCCCTCGGCTGCGTCAACGCCCTCATGGCCTTCCACCACGAGCTCCGCATCAATCCGCGCCAATGCCGCCTCCTCGCCGACGCCTACGCGCTCGCCTTCGATGCCGTCGCCGGCGAGGTGCGCGCCCACCTCCGCTTCGACGAGCGCCTCACCAAGTGGAAGGCCCTCGAGGACCCGCTCCGAGAGCTCCACCGCGTCTTCCGCGACGGTGAGCACTACATCCGGCAGTGCCTCGAGCCTCGCGACTGGTGGGCGCGCGCCGCCAAGTCCACGCACGGCACCGAGTGCGTCGAGCAGCACCTCCACAACCTCTTCTGGTCCGTCGCCGTCGTGCTCGAGGCCATTGAGGCCGTCGTCCAGATCATGGACTCCGACCCAGACGAGCTCGCTCGGAGGCGGCTGGTATTCGCCCAGGACTACGACAAGGACCTCCTCGAGCCCAATCTGTTCCGGCGAAGGATCGGCAAGATGTACCTGGCCACGCAAGAGCTCGCCGCCAGGATGGACATGGCGTGGAAGGAGGACAGGTGGCTCCTGACCCAGCTGCTCGACGAAAAGAAGGGCTCGGCGTCGTCGGAGCCGTTGACGCGGCACGAGCACCGGATCGCCGATCTCCTGGCCGCGCCGCGGGGGAAGCTGCACCCGGCGTCCGTGCTTCTGAGCGACTTTCACATGCGAAGGCGCCTCGGGGGGAGCCTCAAGGAGGTACAGTGGATGGGAGAGGCCTTCGCGGTGAAGCATTTGGTCGGCGTCGACGCCGAGGCGGCCGGCGCCGAGATCGCGCTGCTCACGTCGGTGGCGCACCCGAACGTGGCGCACTGCCGGTACTGCTTCCACGACGAGGAGAAGAGGGAGCTCTTCCTCGTCATGGACCAGCTCATGAGCAAGGACCTCGGCTGCTACGTCAAGGAGGTGAGCTGCGCCAAGCGGCGTGTACCGTTCCCGCTCGTCGTCGTCGTCGACGTCATGCTGCAGATTGCGCGCGGCATGGAGCACCTGCACTCCAAGAAGATATACCACGGCGACCTGAACCCGTCCAACGTGCTCGTCAAGCCGCGGCACGCCGATGCGTATTTGCACGTCAAGGTGGCCGGGTTCGGCCAGTCCGGCGTGACCAGCCCCGGCCCAAAGGCATCTGCCAATGCACATGCAAGCGCAAATGCCAACGCCAACCCCTGCATCTGGTACGCGCCGGAGGTGCTCGAGCAGGAGGGCTCGGAGCAGCAGGCGGCGGCTAAGTGCACGGAGAAGGCCGACGTGTACAGCTTCTCGATGATCTGCTTCGAGCTCCTCACCGGCAAGATCCCGTTCGAGGACAACCACCTCCAGGGGCACAACATGAGCAAGAACATCCGCGCCGGCGAGAGGCCGCTGTTCCCGTTCCAGTCTCCCAAGTACCTCACCGGCCTCACCAAGCGGTGCTGGCATGCTGACCCGGCGCAGCGGCCGGCGTTCCATTCCATTTGCCGCGTCCTCCGCTACGTCAAGCGGTTCATGGTCATGAACCCGGACCAGGGCCAGCCCGACGCGCCGGCGCCGCCGGTCGACTACCTCGACATCGAGGCGCACCTGCTGAGGAAGTTTCCGGAGTGGCAGGGGAGCCCGGCGCCTCGCGTCTCCGACGTGCCGTTCCAGATGTACGCGTACAGGGTCATGGAGAAGGAGAAGACCAAGGCGATCCTGCACGTCAGCAAGGACAAGGGCTCCGACTCCAGCAGCGACGGGAACTCGCTGTGTGGCGATGAGAGCGCCAATAGCGGGTTCGGGACGATGCTGCCCGACGGCGACGCGGTGTCGGTATCGAGCCGTGCCACGACGCGGTCGCTGCCGGACAGGAGCAGCAGCAGGAATGCGTCCCCGGGCAAGCTGGACGGCAAGATCACCACCGCTAAAGCAGGCAAGTGTTCTAGTTACGTTGCTCCTCTACAGCTCTACTTCATCGTTGTGCTTGCGCGCATGACGAGACTATGAGAATGGCGTGCAGGGCCACCGCAGAAATCCAAGTCGATGGGCGTGGTGAGGCCGCCCCAGATCGCCCGACGAACGCCGAGGATAAAGTCCGACGGGCAACTGCATTCCGCCGCGGTTCCCCCTTCACGGCGACGTACGTCCGGGGGCCACGCTTCGGACTCCGAGCTAGCATACGAACGCAGATGAAGTACTGTATTTTTTACGACTACAATTTCTTTGCTTGACATTCACCGCATGTTTCGAGGAATAGAGCAACTACTACTGTGCATCAAGTGTAAGCAAATAAACAGATTAACCTTCCATTCGTAAACAAGTGGACTAGGCACAGGCGAGGAAATGCACGCTTAGATCGTAGTGCTGATACCAGGAGAACATCCCGGTCGGATACTTGTCAGCGGCAACAAATTTGACAGGCAATGGAGAAAAGGAAAATCACGAAAATCAACTATTAGCAGCACACAGCATACTGCTTAAGATTCAATCTCAATACATTATCCTCACTGAATAGACGACTTTATGAGTCAGGCAAGTGTTTAAAGCTTTACAGCCAACTTATTATTTTCCCACGAGTCCAGCAACAATCAAGATCTGGAACAAGTAGTAGGATGTATCAACATGGGCTGAGAGGGCCTCATGCTGAAATGGAGCCTCAGTCCTGTTATCCTTCTGCTCGCCCTGCCTACAAAAAACAGAACCCAACACCTACAAAAATAGAAGTTGATAATGGCCAGCACTAAGTCCAATTCTTCAGTCTGATATCCTCATCTCTACTCCTAGAACATCCTTCACAACCTCATAAGTGACAAATGCAATGGCAATAGAGGGCACCACCTGAAGAGCCAAAACAAGGGCAGTCAATTAGAAACGAACAATATTCAGATATCCTTGGAGCTTACATATTCATTAGAAAGCTAACCTTCACTGAATTGGGCACAAGGCCCTTGTACAAAGCACCAAACCCTTCATGACGAACAGTTTTCCTGAACGCATCGATCATACCATTGTACTGGAGTGCCTCTTTGCCTTCTCCAGTAACAATAGAAGCGGCATGACTCCAACCGACCATCTGCATTCTTCTCCTGATGACATCAAGAGGGTATGCAACAGTCTGCCCTACGGTTCCAGCCACAGCTCCACATCCAAGCCTTGTTACCACATGCAACTCATTATCCTTTGCAAGTCCAAATGGATTTGTCTGAAGAAGCCAGTCCTTCAGAGACTCGTATACAGCAAAGTTAAGGCCGACATATGGAACCTGCAACAAGATAACAAAGCATAAAGTGGTAAGCACTCATCAGCAAGGCACAACGCACAAGAGTACAGATGATTGCTAGTTAAGAGGAACATACAACTCCGATTACAGATGGAAGCCACCCCCTGTACAAAGCACGAAAGCCTTCTTCACGGTAGACTGTGCCCAGTGCATGAAACATACCACGGTACTGATAAGGAGACTTCTCTGTCTGCAGATGTGATTTGAGGGGTCAATAAAATAGAATATGAAATGAAATTAAAAAAACAACAACAGCAGAAGCTTAAGTCAGCTTCTTCGAGACTGAGTATTATGATGAGAAAAAGCGATAGAAAACCATACATTACCTGGACAGTAATCCTACCCCTAACCATATCCATTGGGTAAGTAGAAGACATGGCTATGATACCAGCACAGGCTCCAGCTCCAAGGCGCAGGACTGGACTAAGCTGAGCATCCTCTGTGCAACATAATTAACATGTGAATTGAATGTTGAATCCATAGAACCAGAGATTTTTTTAGAAACTTTACATTTCTATATGACAAGGCAATAAAACATGAAGTCCTTTATTTATTGTGAAGCGGAGCAAACATAACAAATGGCTGTTCATGCATGAAAATCATTTTGCATTACAAGGGACATTGTAAATCGGAAATGCTGATCCCCAACATTGTGAAGTGACTTCAGTCTGCTATTGAACAAGGACACTTTTGAACTGTGTAACATTTAAGAGCAAATACATAGCATGTGTGTTCAGCCTGGGGGTATTGCAAATGGTAGCACATAACCGAACACTCCACACCACGTTTAGAGCCTAGTATGGATGTACAGTGTGTTAACTGAGCAAACCAGCACAAGGCGTATAATGCGGACACTGGACACACAAACATTTGCTAAGAGCATTATACTTGATTTTCACTGTATATATGTATTAATGAGTAGTGACAAAAAAATGTTAGGTTATTTGAAGGTGGGGCGTCTGAATCTCTCAAAGTTGTTAATGAATTTTTGCTCCATATTTGACAAGTGGGAGCAAACTAGCCTGCCCAAACCTCTATCGATTATAAAAAGAGTAGGGCATTTTTCACGTTCAAGTTGGTGAGCAACAAGTGTTATCATGTGTTGGGCCTCAAGCTATGGCAGGAACAATAGAAGTTGGACATGAAGCAACACATGACTGAGATAAAACTTCACCTAGGGACTTACATAAAAGAAGCTGAAATTTTTTGAAAGGATAGTGCTCTATGTTGGGAGTTAAAAACTGACAGAACCTATCAAAACTTCTTGAAAAGATAGTACTCTATGTTTGGAGTTAAAAATTGACAGAACCTATCAATACTATGAAGTGGACAAGCTTTCACAAATTCAAGATCCCTTTTAAATTTTTCCACAAAAAAAGGCAAAGCCAGAAGAACTGTCATTGTAGGCATGAATGCATGATTGACACAAGAATCAAATATCTGTGCAATAACATGATGGCGCACTTCCGCTTGAAAAGAAATGAGGATGCAGAACTGAGGAAAGGTAATCTGTGTAGTAAGGATTATGCAGAAAGACATACCATCCCCGGTTTGTCGACGGTAAAGCCACAAAATTCCCCTGTAAAAATGATAGAGAAAGGAAGGAACTTATTAATACTGCTTTCCATGAAAACAAGAACATGTTAATAGGAGGGTAAAAAAAGAAATGCTTCTAACCAATTTCAGGTCAAAACAGTCTCATCATGCAACAGAGAAAAGGTCTGCAAAGTGTAAACTATATAATGCAAGTAGGTGGCAGCAGAGCAAGCAGTAATGTAATGCAAGAGTAATTGCAAACAAGAACACACCTTGATGCCTGCTCATAACTAAAGAACTTCACGGCAGAATTTGGAACGATCCTTGCACAGTTCGTCCCGTTGCCCTTAAAAAGTCCACGGAAGCCTTCGGTTCTCCATATGTACTTAAGACCTTGAACTGTACCATTGTATTTGATACTGTGAGGATTTTGAACCTGCATTAAGCAGATGACATGAGCCAGAGGTCAAACCCAAGTAAATTAATCACACCCTGCATTTTCATACAAAGTACATGAACACATGGACAACTTTATCAACCATTGAATTAGGGTTTAGCAACAAGTGTGATCTCTCTATGTAGCATTATTTTCACAATGGTTAAGCACTGACAGCCGCAGCAATATATGTGCACTGAATGGGTTTAATTTTCAAGTCAGCTCCACAAATTAGATGCTCCTTGACTTGTGTCAACTGTTAATAATTGGCAATAAGATAAAACATATCCAATACATTGGCATGGTGGAGATTTAGTTTGCATTATATCTTCATATTAGCTAATATCAAATAACACAACGACATGTTGAAATTACCAAAATATAACACTGCTAATATATTAGCCATACACTTTTTGGGGTCTATTGCGGCAAACAGAACAATTTAGGTAAAACTATTAACGCATCAATCCATCATTCAATCTTCGTGACAATAACAAGCCATCAGATAACAAAAAAGTGAATGCATAAGAAATTCACCTGAAGCAGGATCTTCAATCGTTCAAGGGGAGCAACAGCAGTACGTGATCTGTGCAACAATAAAAATAAAAATAAACAAAACTTAAAAGCACAAATATGTGTCGCTAATCAATAATTGGCCCTGGTAAACATTCTTTTAGCTGACCAAATCATGCAAACGTGTAAAAGAGTGAAGAGTTATTTTATCAATATGTCATAAAATATTCTTAGTTTGTATGTGTGATTCAAGTATGCAATGTTCCCAAATGACCTAGACAGATAAAATAACAAAATAGTTTCAGCTTTGACTTCAGCCAACTACAACATCTGATAGCTAGAGTCCCAACCAAGGAAGACGAGATCAAGTAGCCATAGGGGGGCGTTCGTATTGGTTTCTGCTTAGAGAAGCCAAAAGCTAATATAAACACCTGACTTCCTGAAGCAGCTTCTCCACTCTTCTCGCTTTGGAGATAAGGCGGGGGGTCACGGGCGCATCACGCACTCCACTCCTCTCGCTTCTACCTCGCGCACGCATGTCTCACTCACTTTCCCCACCACTTGTACCCTCTTTCTAAAAGCCACTTCTTTCAGCCAGTACTATTCATTTTCAGCCAAATGCCATCAACCGCAGCCAAAAGCCATCATCCACAACCAATACGAACACCCCCATATAGTCTTCTACCAACCAAATATATCACATTTCATTCAGCTTTAGATGATGACATTGCATGACATAGGAATTAGGAAGAACCATGGTACTTACGAATACACCAATAATTAAAACACAAAGTGAACAGTGCACCATTACTTAAACAATAAAGACAAAAATAATTCGATACTGGGATCAACAAGTAAAGCGAGATGCATAAAGTTTGTGGTGAATAATTCCTTTTTGAGGGGGATTAGTCAGCTATTAGGCAAACAAATTTGCCCATCAAAATGTCCAGCTCAGAAGTTCAGAAGAATTTTCTTAAAAGAAATGTAGCTCCACGTAAACAAATTCCATGTGCAGAGCACTAGACGGATGGCTGTCGATTTAACAACAACAGTAATAAAATAAACAACATAAAAATTGCACATTGAATTTACACTAACATGACAAGCAAGCCAATATCGCTGCGTCCACCGTTTTGTCACAGACTCAGTCTATGCTTAGGGTTTAACTGATGGTAAAGTGATCGGTTAAACAAAGCAATTTTGCATTGAACAAAATGTTTTCCAGTGGAATCTGTGTGAACAATTTATTGTAGATCACGAAATAATCACCATATTCTCAGGAAAATGGTTTAGATCACAGTCCAAATTAACCCATACGACGGGAATTTGAATCCGGACGACCAGGCCACACCATGACAAGAGATGGACAGCAAATGTGTCGGAGTATTGGGTTTCCCAGCGAATCATATCAACTGACGAGTCAACGGGACGAGATCTGAGTGGCCCGCGGCTAGGGTTTAAGCGTCGCGAATACAACACAGAATCGCACGCACCCGCACCTAATGTCCATGCATCAAGTTTGGATTCACACGAACCACGCACATATCGCAGAACCAACCACCGCGGAAAATCTCAATCACCTAGACCTCAAGCCGCGCGAATCCAACACGGATCAAACACCAATCTAATAAAATCAAAATGAAACCGAATCCAATCTGCGAGCCACCCACTGAGTGAGACACCGCAGAGCAAATCCAACCCCGAGACGACGAGAGGGGGAGAGAGTGAACTCACACTCCACCGGCCACGCCGCCGGCGACGAGCGACTTGCAGATGGTGAGGACCTGGTGGCCGGGCCCCTTGACCCCCTCCCGCGCGAGCTTGGCCTCCTCCGCCAGGTTCACGATGGTGGTAACGGCCGTGTCGCTCCTGCTCTTCCCCACCACGTCCTCCGACGCCATCTCCCCAGCCACACGCCCCCGATAAACCCTCACCGCCCGGATCGCCCTCACCCGCGACGGTGGCTCGCAGCGCCGACGAGGTGGAGGCGGGCTCGGCTCGGCTCGGGGGTTTTTTTGTGGCGGCGGCGGAAGGAAGGAAAGGGGGCGGGCGTGCGCGGCAGGGGAGGCAAGTTGGGGGGCGAGAGGGGGGAGGGGAGAGGCGGTGGCTGTTAAGCTATTCCCGTTATTTGCCCTCCAGCTTTTAGCGGAAAACTGTTACGTACACGCACCTAACGCTAGCTCTGAGTGGATGAAAGTGAGACCGCCCTGCTGAAGTGGGCCCCGTTTGGCATGGGGGTGTTGTAGCTGCAGGTGTACGCGGTGCTTTTTCTGGTGGCCTTCTTATTTGTGGGAGGTCGCGGACGGGGAGATCTCGCCGTCCGGCTTATCTTCCCCAGCTTTGGGATGGACGAACGGGACCCACCTGTCAGCCACCGTCAAAGAATAGCAGTACCAGGGCACTCCAATAGTCCACGTCAGCCGTCACTTGCACGTCAGAGCACGGCTGAGGCATACCGAAGCGCGAGTTGTCGCTTACCAACTACCCGGACGACACCGTACGTCCACACTGCTGGAGAGGAGAGGAGAGGAGCCGGGGGAATCCGGACGACCAGGCCATACCGCGACAAGAGATGGACAAAATGATCATCGAGACGGATTGCACATTAGTCTTCGCCAAGCTTGTGTCGTCGGAGATGGACTGTTCTCTTACGCGTGGGTGCAGAACGACTGCAGGGACGTTCGGAATAGCGATGATTTTTAATTTTTACTGAAAAAACACTGTAATTGGTTGAAAAAACACTGTAACTGAGTTAGCTTATTAGGCATAATTAAATTTTAAAAAATGTAAAAATAAAAACGACACGCTAATCTAGAGCGGACGATGCAAAGGAATACGGGAAAAAAATCAAAACACAAAAATACCAAAAAAACAAAAAAAATTCACTAAAGGACGAAAGTGCTACAGTGTAAGCAAACGCTGCTACAGTAAAATGATCTCCAATCGCGGCGTTTAGAAGCTGTTCTAATCGGGACCTGCGTGCATTGATGCATGCCTGGCTTGATCGATACGTTTAACGAGATCTTGCTTCAGACCATCGTAAACCAGTAAGCAAGTGCTATTAATCCTCTCTAAATTTTGATCTTAGATCCGCCATTGTCTCTATCTATAGCTGTCTTTTTTCTCTCTAGAAAAGAACCTCTGAAAATGTTTTTTTAGACTTCCTGTAAAAAAATTTCGTGTTTTTTTGTTTTGTGCTAGGTAGTACGAGTCGATGCCAGTGAAAATTGAGCTTGTTCATAGGCCCGTAAATTAACTCTCTAAATGAGTTTTGTGCCCAATCGATTTTGCTGAAAATGGTGCTTGGTTCTGTGATCAATTTCTAGGTGGAGACAGAACCTTGTGGCACCTTTGACTGATGCCTAGACGTAGACTAATATTCGGCCGGGCTTGTTCGTGTTGGGCCAAGGCAGGCAACTGAAGTGCAACAGCGATCACACAGCGGTGTTCCGGACAAAACACCCGCCTAAAACACATGGATACTGTTTATTTGGCGGCAAATGCAGACGAACAAGTTGCATTTCTAGTCACGAAAAACGCAACCCAATTCATGATCGCAATGGTATATGCTAGCGGACGAGAATAATATGTTGGCATGTCACGGGGGGCCCATGTACAGGCTGTAGGTTGTTAAGAACAAACCAGCCCAATGTCATACAAGTCGGGAAGCGGGCCTAGGGTACTTCGAACTAAGAATGGGTGTGAAGAGTTTAACGGACCTCTTTCTCTTTTGAGTTTTTCTGGCGGACCGGTCGCGCAAGATCTTTGTTCTCCCCCCAGAACCGATGAAAAAAGTGGATCATTTCTTATGGACTCGCTCAGAATGATTTTTCTCTATCTATAGTTTGTGTGGCCAATTTGAAGTAGAAGGTGCTCTGGTATAATCCTTATTAATAGAAAAAGATTGCGTACACGCTATCTAAAATCTAGGAAGAAGACTGAGTGGGTGAGGTTCTGTTCATATTAGCTTATATTTAAAGAAGTTAGAAACTAAAATAAATATCTAGTTTTTTGAAGCGATTTTTTTACTCATCTTGTTCTAAAGATAAGACAATGGTTACGAGTGTATCACGTACCCCACCCATCTCGTTCCCATTTCACTCACGTATATCTCCCTCATTTTTCTCACCGTTCACACCCTTTTTCTTAAAAAAACCTTTTTTTCAACCACTACTATTTTTATTTTTGTTTTACAAAAATCATTAACTGTAGTCAATATAAACATGTCCTAAATATGACTTTTAACAGATCCTACTCTTCCTTAAGCCCTAGTTCTATTCAGGATGGTTTAGTTTCGAGAGCAGCTAAAGTAGCTAGCTAATAAGATAGATGAATATTCCACGATCTACCGTTGTCAAAATCTTCGTGCTTGTTTACCTTCTTCGTCCGGTTGAAACATCTTCTTGTAGTGTTGTTGCCTACTAGAGCAGGAGGCTAATTGGTCTGTTCTTTTTAGATTCTTAAAATTATTTTTGGCTTTTTTACAGTAACTAATTTTTAAATAGAGTATTTTTTAAAATAAGATCTACAAATTAATTATAGTACATACTTATATATAAAATATATGGTGTAACCAGCAAACGTCCTACAGAACACCTTCAGCTCCATTGTCTCCAGCAATGGATGCGGCTTTTTGGGCAGGCAATCTCATTCGTATCGGTGGGCTCTGGAAAGTTTTGGCCCAGAAACTGCGTTTGTTCCCGTACTTTCATGTCCTGAGATTTTTAGATGCATTATTCGTGTATCTCTATTGCGATTTTTAGGCAATCTCTATCATATCACTTTCGAGCCTTGATTATGCAGGCATGTATCAGATTACGTACGCCTAGGTAATTAATTGCCTGCTTAGTACGTGTTCCACCCATCTGCTACACGGATTTGTTTTTTTGGACGACGCAACGGTGATCTGCTACACGATTACTTTTTTACAAGCACTGGCATATACAGTAGCAGAGAGATCTGTCAATCTCTCTGCATAGCTACTGTTGTATCAATCACATCTCTACAACTCAAAAAATTAGTTGATAATTCATACGTTATATCTATCTTTCTCCTTCTCGTTCTCATAAAATGATTCGTGTAGACTATTTTTCACCCCGGCCCGCCCCATCAAAAACCCTCCAAATCACCACCCTCGAACCCTAAATCTTTTTGCTAGCCATTTATTCACTGATATCTGACGCACTTAAGTAGCCATTTATCTATTGATAACCGCATGTCATTAAACATAATAAAGTTTTAAATTCAAACGTTCAAATCACATCTAAACAAAAAGAGATGTATGGCTCAGCAAAAATAAGGTGGATTTGGTCTACCAAGTGGCGTGCGTCGAAAGTCACAAGTTATATGAAGATACGCAAATACGCATACATGCATGTGTTTAGTCCAAATCTTCCTCATGCTCTTCCCATTTTATATATCATATGTTTCAAGGAGTTGTAATGACTTTAACTTATAAATTAACTTTCATTCACTTAGTTAGACAATATGGTAATAAATTATACATAATTTAGAATTATAGAAAAGAGATCTTTCACTCGTGTGTATGCCTAATTTCTCACCATCTCACACATGCCTGATGTTGTTGTTAGGTACGTAAACTTGTCGCCAACGCTCCAAGACCATCATGGCTATTTAGACATAACAGTGGAGGAATCAAACCGTACATACATCTACGTCAATTACACGATGTCAGCACCATCGCCTGACAATTAACCCAGTGGTCACTGAAAAGTCGCAAGCTACTGTTGTATTTCAGCCGAAAGGGTTGAACAAATTATCACAAGTTCGAGTACCTTTCAACGGTGTCATCTCCGATCTTGATCTTAACCTGAATGTCAACAAGCAACAGGGTTTTCAACAATACATAGTTCCTCCTATGCACTCTCTTCTTTTCCTTCTTATTTTTGAAAATAAGCAATAGTAGTATGTTCCATCTATCATCTGCCTAGTATGAGTTTAAGATGAAAGATTTAAAGTACAAAAAAAAAATTAATTATCTACATAGATACTACAACGTTTGATATTAAATGTGCAATATGTTCTATTTATTATAGCTTAATATGAGAAGTATAGTGTAGAGTTTGTTTCTACTCTATTGATAGCACAAGAGTTATTTTTATCATAATGTTCTTCTACAGTAGTAGTTTTTAACCATATTATAGAAATCAGTTACTGTTATAATCGATAGCTTGATGTACGTGATAGTCACACGTGTAAGTTGCTCTTCAATGGACATTGCTTGTCAAGTTATATGTTCTAGGTGAAGCATGTAAAAAGTCTATAAGATGAGTTCTTTATTATAGTTATCCAGCATCACAAGAAAAGCATATGGAGAAGACTAATCAGTTTTATTTATTGATGAATCCTATGGACTTTTAACACACAACGATAATTGATGATGGATTATGTAAGATGATCAAGTTATATGTTCTAGGTGAAGCATGTAAAAAGTCTATAAGATGAGTTCTTTATTATAGTTATCCAGCATCACAAGAAAAGCATATGGAGAAGACTGATCCAGTTTTATTTATTGATGAATCCTATGGACTTTTAACACACAACGATAATTGAT
Organism: Melocanna baccifera; assembly: GCA_036346265.1. NCBI lineage: Eukaryota > Viridiplantae > Streptophyta > Magnoliopsida > Poales > Poaceae > Melocanna > Melocanna baccifera. The sequence goes on from CM070688.1 coordinate 27,511,748, forward strand.
GATGGATTATGATTTGAGAAAATTTGATTTATTTTGGCTACAAGAGGGAATTTGTTTTAAAGTGAAGATTGTTGAGTTTCTGATTCGAATCCTATTCGGTTTGTTTTTATTTTCAACACGGAGTCTACTCCTACCTAAAGTTTCTTTTGTAATCACTATAAATATACCTCTGTAGACCATAGAGAAGGTAAAAGCCATATTGTAAATATTTTCTCATATAGTGAAATTCACCTTTGTACGTCCATGATTTTTCTCGTAAGGGTTTTCCAAATTATATCAGCGCCTCATGTTTTTCCGATCATCTATTTTTATTGTGTGTTTTTAACACCTCCTCTATCTTATATATGAGGCCATGAATTTTTTTTGACAATGGTTGTCTACCGAACTAGGAAATCATCTATGGACTACGCCTCCTTTATGCACAAAGTCTCAAACTCCGACTTTAGTGTTTGGATTTTCGCCTTTTCACATTCTCAGGCCCAACTGCATCATTTTCAATGCCTCTCACGTAGCTTTGGCCGTCTCTTTTTTTGGCCAGTAGAAAAATCATCTCATTCGGGATGCCCTGATAGATGACCGTCAAGACCATCTGGTTTTTGCGCACATCGATGTTGTTCTCCTCGAAAACGTCCTATGCTCCTTGAGGTCTCATATACACCTTTATCTTGATTGTTCAAGCCACATAATTGCTCTTTGTGAGTACTGGATAATGCAATAAGACGAAAGAACCCTCCTTATTACAGGTGACACCACTTCTAATAGAGTGTGGCATGATATCGAGTATACAGGGATCAAGAGCAAGACCTTGACACCAAACGTGAGAGGGAAGCACACACAGCGGGGACACACAAGCACAATCGCACGAGGTTAGATGAACTCATGTGTTTTGATGACGCGCTAACTCAGCTTGCGTCGGTTTTCTTCTTCTCGTTATTATCCAACAAACGAACTGATCTATTACAGAGATAGCAACGAACGAACTGATCCGCAGCTAGACAAAACACTGGCGTAAGAAGGGAATCTTTTCTAGGTAGCAACATGTGATTCATATGCATGAATGATCGAGGAGCTAGCTGCCTTCAAGTCTCCGGCCTGTATGTGTTTAATAGTTGATGACCAACAGACACGTACTGATCCCCCTCTTTAATATGTCTGAGGTGGTTGGTTGGATGGATGTCTCGAACTCTCTTTAATATGTTTAATTGTTTAATATGCCTACTGGTTTAGCACGTAGCAGCAGTAAGATCGCCAATTAATTAAGCAGACAGACACGAATCGATTAAGCAGCTGCCTGCATCTCATCTCAGATACAGTACGGGCATCAACGCGACAAGTTAACCCCGTAGCTGGGTCAGGACACAAGTTGCAGCAGGAAAACACAACAAGTTTGATTCGATTCGATTGCCCTGTTCTAGCGACGACTTGTCTGACATTTCGTTATGGAGTGATCAGTTTTGTGTGTGTGTGTGTGTGTAAGACTGTAGAGCTGGCTAGCAGCGTGCAGGTTTAACCTGGTTAGCAGTAAGCGATTGGCCGGTGCTGTTGCGTCACAGGAGCATGCAACGCATTAATGCAAGTGGCTTTGATGTTTCCCTTCCGTTGCTGTGAGATGAACGGCTTTGGTTGGGCTTTCTCTGCCCCTGTTTATTCCTCTCGATCGGCTGTTCTCCATTTCTTTCAAGCTTTGCTTTTGCAGCTGCAGGACTACGTACACACAAGCCTACGATTACTTGTAGGAAAACATCAAATCGGATTTAGACGCCTGGCTAGCTATTTCTTCTGCAGTGTTGAAAAGGATGCATACTTTGTACCATTGTACGAATCCGCCACTTCTTTGTTGGGGTCATAACTAATTAACGGCACACATATGCATTCTGGATGAAATCTGACTCTCGAGATTGTTCGTTTTAGACCAAGACGAATAGACGATGGAGCGATTCAAGTCTTCAAAGAGGACTTCATAGGTTCTGTTTCCTCGTCGCTTTCGCTTCAGTCTTCATAGAGAAAGAAATTGAGGTTGTTGGCTGGTACTGAAATCAGGCATGTAGCTGCTGGATAGAGGTTTTAATTTTTGCCAGTCTTTTAATTAGGTGTCAAGAAAAAATAAGGGTGTGTAGACATTTATATTGAATACACTTAGTCATTTGTGTGCTTTTCCTTGAGTACCTCCTCATCCTCGACGGTCACTACATCAGACCGGATGTGCTTCTAAGTTTACAGTCCAATGTAATATCGACGACAGATCGTGAAGGGGTGAGTTGGTGCATGTGGTGTGCTAGGTGATAATGTCGATGCACATAGAGATGTTTCGAGGGAGACTGAATGCATGAAGGTGTAGCGACTAGTCATTGGGCACTATAGGCTATGTGTCAAAGCATGCGAAGATGCTTTGAGGTGAAGGTAAGAAGTCTTGACTCATGAATTATGTCATTGATGATTTTGTATTGTGCGGTGTTATGTGATGGTTTGCTTGTTGTTATTGGTTATAGGGTTTCGAAGCTAGGTCATTGTGAGGTGGAAGGAAGCGGGACTAAACTAGGGGAGCTGAGGTCCACAGTAATCAAGGTGCCATCAAAATACAACTGAGACTAACGGATTGGTTACAACCTAGGAAGACAAGTAATCGGAGTGGGAGCTATCAGAAGTGGACATGATGGGTGCTGTCATGGTGCACAAAGAGGCATGCAATGCATCAATTCACTTGGGCCCACTTGCAAGTGAGGATGATTCGGTGAGATCCAGATGTATGAGAGGCTTGGTGGTAAGTCATTGAGCCATATGGAGTCAAAGATGAAGCACAGAGCTGCTTCAAGGCAAAGGAGGTGAGTGGAGAGAGTTGGAGTTAGCTCTCTAGGAAGCCAATTGGAGGGGAGTTAGGGTTCTTAGAGAGAACCGTTGTGAGATGAGTTGAGACTCTTTGTCATCCTTAGGCTTTGTTGTTGGCTACGGAGTGGTTGTAAATATTTATCTCCAAGTATCAATAGATATCAAAATTTATCCAAGTCTTTCTCCTTTTTACTTAAGCATTGATATTTTGATTTGGCTTGATTTTTAGTGTTTTCTCCTTCCCTCTAGATATTGTTGTGATCCATGATGAGTAAGAGGCACTAGAAGATCCTAGTTGATCAATCGTTGCTCGTCTAGACCTCCATAGCAAGATTCAAGATCAAGCCTGATTTGGCTCGTTCCTAGCTCAAATTTGGGTTTTCGTGGTCCAGATAGTTTTATCCTAAATCCATATATAGATTAGTTTTCTATGATATGTAGGTGTAGATCTGGATATACTCTTGATTAGAAACTACTCAAGCAAGAAATAATGTGGATTTTAAGGCTTTGGGTGTTTTTGAGACCGAAATTTGATTTACTTCAAATTAGTAATCATGAGTCCAAGAATCTTGTGATTCACGATTGATTTAGGTTCCTATTTATTTGAATAAGTCTCATACAAAATTTGGGAGTATTTGGATGAGATTTAAATAAGTTATTGAGATTTGAGTTTTAACCCGAGTGGTCTTCTTAATCTAGGAACTGGGATCCAATTAGATTGGCGTTGAACCTGCGATCAGACCAGTGGAGCGGTCAGATTGGCTTGTGGCCACTTGGGCCTGATCAGACTGGGCTTAAGCCTACGGTTAGACCAACCCAATGGTGACTTAGATCGTTTGTACTTCGGTTGTTCTCTTGGCTATTTGGCTTTTGTTTGAGAGTTATTTCTATTGTGCATTTAATCTTTTTTAGGTCTATTTAGCTATTAAAGTGTAGAAGTATTTGTTTTCAAAGGAGTTAATTTTATTAAAATAAAAAGCAAATATCATTTACCTTATTTAATTTTTACCATCGGTTCTATAAGTGATATCGGCTGTTTTATGGAAGGGCTTTGAGAGATGAAATGAACGGACAGTACAGGCCGTTGCAATCTTCAGGGCGGTAATGATAGCCGATGACCCAGAGATGGCACATCAGTTTTGTTTTCATGCTTAGGGTTAGGTTGTCTCTAGAAATGTACTTGGGATGCTCTTAGGGTCCATGCGTAAAGCAATCATGTTTCTTTGGAACAAATCCTCCGAAACGACAAGCTACGGATCTGTTTTTATCAAAGTCTTGTGGTCCAGGACATCGCTCGCTCTCTACCAAATCCATGAAATGGCTTATAAAGGTAAGACGTCACTAGACACTGATGAACCACTTTTGTCTTCCTTTTTATTGTAAATAAAGAAGAAAAGATATACCATATATATCATTGTAACACTTCAGTTCATGAAAACTTATGTATATGTGCACATAAGAATGTGAATTAGTCTCATATTACTAATTTAATATGAGAAATACTAATATATAAATTCATATGTACCATTAGTAATAACCTCCGGTTAACCGTTTTGCGTAAAGCGAAGATGAAAGCACAAACAGATTGTTACATGTGCGTGATTTATCTATAATGAGATTAGACCTAAGCTGATTTAGATACTAAAACGTTACAATCATCGAGTGAGACACATACAGAGATTAGATGCATGTGCCACACAACAAAAGAACAAAGCGATCCCTGAAAAAGCTTGGGCAAGTATATATGGAGTGCTTAGGATCAATTCACTAACATTGCACGTGAGTAGAGCACTTGAAAGTAAAAACATTATTGGGCCGTGCTGAGAGAGCTGTACACGATTGTGAGGAAACAGAATATTTGTCAGCACGTTAAAAAAGGAAATTGCTAAAAGTACTAAGGTGCTTTCTCATCTTGGAAGTACTCAAAATTCTATCACTCCATTTGTCTCGAGATTTGCACCTCTGTTGGTGTCTCCAGCGCTTAACTTCGCGTGAGTTAGGTTTAAGGTTCGGGTTAGGTTTATTAAAGCCCCCTTAGGTATAGAGAGAGGTTGGGGGAAGTAGTGGACCGGCATTGGGTAGCGGGGTGATGAGACAGCGGTGACACCGTCGGCGTCGTGGGTTGGAGGAGGGTGGTGGGCGGTGGAGATCGGCGGGGATGACAAAGACGAGAGCGGTTAGGAGGTGACGGAAGGCGGTGGTAGGTCTGGCGGTGGTAGTTGCCAGAGATAGGGAAGAATGACGGCAGTGGGGGATCTGGCTAGAGAGGAGGAAGAAGGAGGCAACATGGGAGGGGTGCTTGAGGCGGATAGATGGAGATAGGAGAGGGAGGAGCGGCAGGTGCTTGTCGGCAGACAAGGCCTGCTCGGGAACAGTGGCAACAGATGGTGGTGTGGCGTCGACGGTGGGGTGGGGAGTTGTCTAGGATTTGGGGAGAGGAGAAGGAGAGAATTTATATGATTTGTTGAAGGGATGAGATCCTTTAGATCTAGATCGAATAGCTCAAAATTCAAATACCACTAACAAAAAAAAAACTCACATCCCACCTGTACACGTCCTAAAAAAATGGCAATGCATGTTCTGGTGTCACATGAGTTACAATTAACGTAGAGCTTGTTACACATGAGGATTTACTATACTACTAGATAATTAGGTTGGTTGCAGGTGCCGATTCAGAGAGATACAAGTGGAGCTAGAGCTTGGCTGAATTGCTAGATAGACGAAGGGAAAGGAAGGAAGCTGGGCACCACTGGTCATGTGAAACGAAAATCCCTAAACCACACAAACAAATCACAACATTTCTTTATATTAAAACAAATATATATCCACCAAAAACACTAACCTGAATGTATGCATGGTTGTTGGTGAACACGGCGAGCTCGCCTTGAGCGAGCCATGCATATGGATTTGACAAATGACAAGCGTGTTTCAAGTGGTTCAATTTTTTTTTAATCATGGAAATGTAAGAGAGGCATGGAACATAATCATCGATCAGACATGGATGATACCGATGTTTTGGCAGCTAACAGCAGCCGAATTGGAAGAGTTCTGGCTGCTAGCTAGCGTGAAAGCACAGATGTGTACTATTATACTGTTTGAGATTTTTCAAGTGAAAGATAAAACTAAGCGAAACCAGGGGCGGGCTGAGCTTAGATCGAGTGTTGTTGATGCTTCGATTCCTAGCATTTTTCTGAACCCAAAACCAGAGCCAAATTAAATCCCCCCCAAAGAAAAGCCTGTTACTTATGGTCGAATTGAATGAGCAAGGTTTCTCTTTTTTTTTTTTTTAAAAAAAAGAAGAATGAGCAAGGTTTGGTATGGTCTACAAAGTCAGGCCCCTAAATATAGTACTTCAAACCAGTTCCACCCAAGTCTAATATAGGTCAATAAAACCTCATATGAGATCAAGATACGAAGCTAGTATAGATCATGTGGTGCGAGTTGGAAAAAACATTTGACTTGCATAAACGAAAATAGTAGTTTCGCCTTAGGCCCTGATCGTTTCGGTTTTTTTCGGTTTTAACTTCTAGTTTTAGTTTTTTTTTCACTATTCACTACACTATCCACTAACTCAGCTACAATATTTTTTTAGTCAACTACAGTGTTTTTTCAACCAAAAACTAAAAGCCATCGCTATTCCTATCCCCCCTTAATCAAGTTTTGCGGCAAAATCAAAGTGCTTTGCGTATCAAATAGCGTAGCTTAGTTTCTTGCCCAATTCCATCTTATCAACGTTGACTGGTACATTTCTTTTTTGCGCCGGACATCTGTTGATTTCGTGGAAGGCCTTTTCATATTGTCGAGCCTTCAAATCAAATCAAATAATAATCTAGCTGGCGCATTGATAAGCCCGTCATAAAAAAAGAACACACCATTTTTTTTAAAGATCTGACTTTGACTTGATCCATCAGTTGATTGATGCTCGTACGATACGAAAGGTGCAATCTTTGATCGAATAATTAATTAGCATAATCGATCTGAGGACGCCGAAAGAATTATGATAAGCCTGGATTTAAATTAGATATATGGTTTTGGGACACGAGTGTCGCATGTACGGTGTGCCATGATTACAGGAAAGGTTAGTATATGTTTAGTTGGTTCTTTTTTCTTTTTTGTGTGCTTGCGTGGGTATTGACTTATGAGCCTTTTGAACGGGACAGCCGATTTAATCTTGCAATTACTAACGGATAAAATAATCATATTACTTCAACATGTCAAGCCACGACATAGTACATCGTGGCAGAGTGGCCTATACTTTGACCATCACTGTCTAATTAGACCCTGATAGGATTGGGGCGGTGGCCATGGCAGTGAAGAGGATGTCCTAGTAATGAAGAAATTTGGTGGAATTTACCGGATAGCCCTCGATATACGGAGGAACATGCTGGTGCCAGCACCATTGCTTCATAAGAGGAGCCATGGCAGGGCCGTACCAGAGTAAGCCTCGGCCCAAAACGTCAATTCCGTGTTCAGGAAATTTGTCACAACCTTGATGAAAAGAATCAACATAAAAAAGAGAATGATCGAGAAAAAAACAATTTATTTGCTTATTTTCGTGGAACACGACAAATGTATTTCTTTATGAAAAAGAGAACTTTATTAAGAAATAGTTGAATGTCCGTGTTTTGCTATGGGTAAAAAAAAATATATTACTAACAAATTGAGCTGTTGCCAAGTTTAATTAGTTTGCGTCACTCTTGGCTTCGCAGTGGCATCTCGCGAAGCTCTGTGATAGTTCATGTTACACCTCCACCCCTAAGCTCCATGCTGTTACATGTATTCAATATATATTCAATATATCAACATTTTTTTCTTTTTCCTGTGAATTAACATGATCAAAGGACTCTCCTTGAAACCTCAGCAAACATGCTCAATGTCCTCCCTTCTGCATCTTGAATCTAGATATAAGCCTCAAAGAAGCAAGATTACCCTTGCAATAAACCACCCCTGAACCAGATCACCCATAGATATGGGAATGTTAGACCAACCAAAGATATCCCTGAAACAACAATACATAAATTTGCTAACGCTCAAATAAGATATGGTCAACAAGTCAACATTCCTAAACTCTACCGCAAAGTCCTTTTCTGACTCTTTCTCTACCTGTGGGGTGGGGAGTGAGGTGAGGTAGTAGCCCGGGTTGCTGGTGGCCTTGCCGCATTAATCTCTCAGAGTGCTTCCCACTCTAGCGGAGGACTGAAGGCTAGCTAGCTCAGGCCCTCTCATTACAAGTGGCCCTCGCTAAGTCTATCTGCCTTTACGAGTGAGTGGGTTTTAGATTTATGATCTATGATTTATGATAAATATTTGAATTTAGGATGTTTGTAAGAGGTAGCACGGATAAAAAAGTAATTACATAAGATTTTAGTTAGTATAGCTAAACTTAGTATATTTTTTACTATAATCTTTCTGTTAACTTTACTTTTTTAAAAAATATATTATTTAAAAGTTAGTTATTATAGTTTGTACGAATATAAAATGATTGAAAATGAAAACGAAGCCCGCCATGATGTTCGTTTCTGCGTGGCCTTTCGTTAGTTTGAGGGCGATCATATGAGGTAAAGCTAGGCTGGACTCCATTAAGAACGTCTGGACCTTGATGACAGGTGACAACACGGCGGAAATTAACACCAAGATGATGAAGGAAATATGCAAATACAGGCGCCTCCTCCAACACACTTTACATTGGAGTGAACGCATGCATCGTTTTGATTTCTAGTGATCTCATGGCTACTTCAGAGTGCAGCGTGCACTTGAAACTGTAGGATAGGGTACGGTAAATTAAAGAGGTGAATCACTTTTTAAAATCTTTTTTGCTATTATTAACATGATATAGAAAAAAACTCAAACCTATGAGTTTTACTAAAGTCAAGAGCCAAAAATCATAAATTCACCCGAGACAACAGTCTCACTGGTTTGACTGCTGGCTAAGAAAGACCATTCAGCTGGCTTGACCGCAAGCGCCACCTGTTGGACTTGTCACAGGCTATTTGACTGCTCGAGTCATGATGTTCTGACCGCTCACGATACACGACCAAGATGAAACTTGGTACCAATCCTCTTTAGGTTGTCAGCAACCTATTTCAATCATGGAACATGAAGATCATTGTCAAAATTCTAGTATTTATTTAAAACAAGAAAGGTTACACCATAATTAGGCAAAAGAGATAAATCTCGATCTGCTCTTGCTCGTCAATCTTTGATGATCTATATGATTTTGGATAAATTCTCACATGTTATAGCAAATTAAATCATAGCACGAGCTCAAGCCAAAATGCTCTCAAGATTAAAACCCTAAAATCACCCCTCTTCACAACGCAACGAGCACATCTCTAAAATAAACATAGTGTCAACTAGAAATTGACCGCACCTCATTTTCGATTAGACCGCTTTTCATGGTCGGTCACACCGGATCCGATCAAACCGTCGCTCACGGCTGATCAGATCACTCCAGCACAACAGTCAGACGGCTACCGACTTAATACTAAAAATTAGAATCCAAATAATATAAAATCAAACTCAATCTTCAGTAAAGTTAAATACTCGTTACAGAATACTCGGCGACCTCCCCGGGCGCATGGCCTGACAGAAACCACGAAAAACGCCGTGATTGGCTGCTAAAACTCGTACCAGCTCAGGCAGCCGCGCAGCACCCATGCGAATTGCATGGCTGCCCCATACGACAGTCAGTGTGTGCTGTGCCCGACAGCGATCGCCGATTACTTGCTGCGGCCCCTGGCCCTGCCGACTGCTGCCGGCTCCCAGGCCCCGACACCCGTCACCTCCCTAGCCAACGTGATGCGCATCGATCTAACGGACCGGTACCGGTACCACGTCCGTGGTGCGCATCCTACCACCCTGGCCGGTGCTGACGTGTCGATTGTTGGACGCTTTAAATAATTGGAGAAAAAGGGCCGGCATTAATTTCGAGGTGAGCATATGAAAATGACCTTGTTATTGGATGTATGTGACCATGTGCTGCTTTACATCAAAAATCCTCACATGATGAAGGCAGATGTCTAGCTACTACTACTACTGGTAGAGTACATGTTTTTCTTTTCACTAATGCACATGCATGGCACTGCGCGGTGCAAAACTATATCGAGAAAGCAACACGGAGTAAGTATAAGTAGTACTCTTGCACATCTCCTGATCAGTACACTACACACGCCACATACGTCTGGACGGTTCTAATTAAGCAAGTGCATGTACCCTACAATTAAAAAGTAACTGTGGACAAATAGCAAGAAACTATATATATATATATATATATATATATATAGTTGTTGGATGCAAAAGGGAAAAATAAAAACAAAAAGGAACCGGTTGATCTTTTTCGCAAAGAGACCTCGACATGGTGTCGACCAATAAGGCAAAATTAGCTTTGTCAATAAAAGAACCGGGGGGTGGCAAAATAGCTCATGCAGATATGCTAAAATCATCGTGTTGTGCATGCCCTAATATGCATACCCTGAAATCATCTGTGCCATCCCTAGCATAACTTTCTATACTCTTCACAAGCCAAATACATCTATACCCTTCACAAGCCAAATATAGTTCTAGGAAAGTGCGCGCGCATGCGTGTGTATACATACACGCAAAAAGGGTATATAGCAAAAATAAATCTTCAATGAAATTTTCTGACAAAATCGCATTAGAGTATCTTAGAATTAATATTTAAGTATACCAAAAATGATAAATAGGTATAACATATTTGTTTAAGCGGTATATTGGAAATATGACTATGTACTCTTGGGAGTACAGAAAATGCTTAATAGTGCAACCATGTGTGTGTATACGAAGTCTATTCCGTACTCTCGGGAGTATATACTTCCACTTTCAATATACCATATAAACAAATATTTTATACCTCTTTATCACTTTTGGTATATTAATTAAATACTAATTCTAAGATACTCCAATGCGACTCGATTGAAAAATTTTCATCGGAACCATTTAATTTTGTTATATATCATTTTTCATGCATAAAAGGAATATATACGCAAATTATGCTATAAAAATGGATGTTATAAAAATTTTTCTAGAATTCACTTTGATGTATATTATAATTATTATTAGAGTATGTTTAAATAGACAAAGAGGTATATAATACCATTAAAGCGGTATATGAGAAGTAATAATATATACTCCTAAGATTCTGGAACCATTTTTCTATATATATAATGAGACACTCTAAAGCTGTAGTTGTTTGTTACAAAAGGAAAAATGAACAAGAACAACAAAATTAGGTGATCGCGATCGCTCCAGGATCCTCTAGAATGAGATTCTCCATGATACAATTAGTTTTTGAAGAAAGAAAAAGGAAATGAGATATGTTGAGACGATCATCGTAGCATGAGAAATGAGGGTAGAAATTAACTCATGCAGCCATGCAGATACGTTGAAATCCTTTTCTTTATGACAGATATGTTGAAATCTTCATAACATTAAAAAGGAAAAGGAGGGAGAAATAACTCATGCATGGAGATATACATACCGAAGTAATCATATATATATATATATATATATATATATATATATATATATATATTATATATGGTGCCAATAGCCCACTGCAGATATGCTGAAAATAATCATGTCCAGTGTATCTCTCCACACTTGAGGTACTCTACACACCGACTACACTGTGCAGTTCAAAGCAAGAAAATATGGAATAAAAAAAGTAACGCTCATGCAGATGTGCTGGGGTCGTCATAGTTTTCAAAAGTCTAATGTAGATATAGTGATATACATACACGCTACTGAAGTCATCATAAAGGGGGGAAAATGGGAGCAAAATAGCTCACTGTAGATATGCTAAAATCATGTTAATACTTCAAAGGCAGAAAGATTGTGCGACCATAGCTCATGCAGATATGATGGAATCATGTCCATTGTATCTCTACACTTGTCAGTGTACTCTACACAACTAATACACGTATACAATTCTAGGCTGGTAAATCTGCAATAAAAGGGTGACGCTCATGCAGATATGTTGAGATCATCATAGTTTGAAAAATGAGGGTATAAATTAACTCATGCAGCCATGCAGATTTGCTGATCGAAATCGTCGTAGTCTTCAAATAGCTAATGGAGATATAAACTATCATGCCGGTAAACAGAGGAGTAAATAATTCTCAAAAGTAGTCGGTAATAAGAGGGGATAAATAATTCTCAAAAAAATTTGAATGGTATTCAAAATATTCACTTAGGTGACTATGAGAGTCACCAAATTATAATTATACCATCTACACTTAATAAAACAAAGCTAGAGACCTAAATCAACAAAATTAACACTCTTCAGCACAGGACTGCCCAATGACTTAGCCGTCAAGACTTTAGGCATCCGGTCTACTTACCTCGGCTCCAAGTTAGTTGGCACACCATATGCACTAACTCGTTTCTTCATAATGTTTATCTTTCATGTGCTTCCCGCTAGTCTCACCTGGATTTACCCGACTACACGAACCTTAGCTCTCCCACCTAATTCCAATCCCTTACCATCGACCGCTAATATTTTTCAGGTTGTCTGCACATCTAAAGATTAAGTAACCATCTTAAGCACAAATTACATGCTCTTGACTCACATTAGTCAAAACAATATATATACAATACAATACAACTAACCAACAACATTCATGCAGTGCTCACACTAAAACCAACTCAATACATATTTTTTATCAACACCCTAAACATGCCTGTTCTCTCCAGAAACTCTCTGGACACCCTAGATATGTTTGCCCTCGAAGCCAGTCAGACCATCATGCCACGGCTGGTCAGACCACCAGCATTGATTGGTCTAACAACTATCCTAGGTCCGATTAGACCGCTTGAACCCTGAGAATGCAATCTGAAATATGAAAATTTTGAAACTTCACAAAATTCAATTCCAACTTAACCAAAGTGCCAATTATTCATCATAAATATATTGTAGATCTTCTACATGATCTTTTATATATTCTGAAGTCGCAATTCACTATAGATATGCTAAAATCATGTTAATTAATTTTTAAACCCCTTCTTTTTAGGTTATGGCTTCCCCTGAACAAACGAATAAGATGTCTTCAATAGTATAGATAGCTGCTGTCTATAATATCTTCAATATTATTTATAGACGGAACTAAAGACAGCTTATACAATATGTTATATTTTTACATATTTATATAAACAACTTCTTCATAACATAATATGTCTTAGTTACCATGTTATAGTTACGAGAGATGACCTAATCTTATATCTTATATAGTAAAGTTTATAAGCAGATAATAGATAATATCAAATCACTGTAGATGGCCGGCACTTCTCCCAGGGCGAGGTGCAGTGCTTGAACGGCCTACAAAAGCGGGGTGCAAAGCGGCCATCCAATCCACGGCCACAAAAGCACAGACACCACACCTGCTCGTTTAACTTAACAACCCCCATCATTTCATTAGCCCCGTCATAACACCGCAGTTTATAATATGTGGTTGGTTGGCTCCGAGCGCTAGCCCCTCGTCATCTCGGCCGCCCCCCTCGTCGCCTCCGGAGACCGAAGCCGAACCGGACGGCCGGCGCAGAGGTCGCTTTCCTGTCCCCACTCGGCTCGTCGGGTTAGTGGTGAGTGATTCTTCTTTCTTGCGTTTTGCGGTGAAGAAAGGTTGGGTTTTTGGGGGGTTGTTCTATGGAGGTCTAGGCAGCTCTTGGTTTTCTTGGGGATTTTGTGCGGAAAAGATCGTTCCTGGTTCCTTTGGGAAGTATTTATAGAGTTGTAGGCTCTGTCTTTCACAGGGGGATATACTTTGTAAAATTTGTATTTTTTGGGGTAAAATAATGTGGATATACTCTGAGAATATACCGCATAAAGCTTGGATTTTCAGGGATAAATTAGGCGTTTTTAAATCTCCTCCCTTTTTTATGCTACTGTTCTCCGTGAGTAGAACAGAAAGAGTGGCGATTTCGTGAACGGCTGCTGGAATGAATAGTTTGCTTCCTTTTCCCGAGAGGCTTGCTCGGACCAAAGCTCTGATGAGGAATTCTAGCTTCTTCTCGACCTCTCAAAACACCGAAATTTCTGATGATTGTTTGTGCTGCGTCCTTCTAGATGCCTTGCCGCTTGGTTTCCGATTCCTTTGGCTGTAAAAAGCTTCCAGGAATCTATGGTCAACAAGCTATTAAAAGGGCTCTGTGTTTACTGTCGCAGGTTGACTCGTGCTCTGATTTGCCCATGGTTTGCAAACAAGATACTCCCCCGTTCACAAAAACAAGTCCTGAACAATTCAGAGCATATATTCTTTCCTCTTTTGCGTTGGTTCTGAGAGCAAACTTTTCAAGAGTCATTATGCCCAAGTTCATAAATTTTGTGTTACCTTGTCTGCACAGTTTTCCCATAGATTGTTGGTACCTGGGCGGGTAAAAAAGCACACATTTATCATCCTGTGGCAATGTTTGCACAGTTAGCCTGTCGATTTGCTTCCTTTTTTAGCTATTACTAGGTCAAGTCGTGTCACAATTACTCCCTCTTTCCTCCATTGTAGATTTCTGTTTAGTCCGTCCGGGAATGCTCCCTGTGCCTGTCTTTCTTGTAGTTTTTTTACTCGCACACCAGCAGTATGTTTTGTGCCGGTGTTTAGGACCCTACTTTAATAATTCACCAAATCAACCATCCTTTTGTTTTTTCAATATTTCACAAAGAGACACTTTTATATGACTGCAATTGTCTCGAGGCTTGCATAAAACATTAGAAAGGGCGCTGCTACAGTGGTAGATTGGGCACTAACTAGTAGAGTGGTAGGCTGACTGCTTAAAAAAAATCATACTGGGAGGGTTTGCTCTTATGTGTGAAGCGGTAATCATATAAAAAGCTAATGATAGCCTACCTGTATTGCTATTTTTTTTATTTTCAATTGGTTTCTTTCTCGTTTGTATTGATAAATTTTGCATCAAGATCCAGTGTAGCAAGACTACCAGTAGATAGCTCAGCAAGCTGCCTCCATTTCCTGTCAGTATATGTGTAGCTTTTATAGATTGTCTTATGTTGCAATTCTTGCGTCAGTGGTATCTATCGTAAAAAAAGTGAGCATGTGCCTTCCTTTGTTGGGATTCTGATTGATTTTGTTAGTAAACGTTGCGTAGGAAAGTAAAGACTACACTTTTTTCTTGTCAATGTTTCCACGGATGGTTTGTGAAGTGGCCTAGTTTTTTTTTTCTGTTTGTTAGCTTTAGTAGGTATACAGTATGCTAGTACTGTTTTGTTGATCTCCCTCCTTCCACCTTCGTCATCAGGGATGCAATTTAAGCAATTTGTTAGGAATAATTCTATATTATTCAGGAAAAAAACACAACTTATAAGTATGAGATAGACTTTACTCGTTAGACTAGTTTTTTGAGGGGAGAAGACCCAATACCATTTATAAATGTGTTGCTCTGTGGGTTTAGTTGTGTTCAACCTATTTGGACATGTGACCCGAGAAGTAAACTCAATTAGATCTAAGCATACGGTCAGAGTCCAATCTAACAATTGGTATCAAAGCCCAAGCACCTAACATCTCTTTGGACCTTATGGTTGCAGAAGTATTCAACCAATTATGAGGAAAAGATTGTTAGAAATAGTACCACATCAATTGTGAGAAAGGAAAAATCATAACTTACAAGTGTGAGGGAGACTTCACCCATTGGACTAATCTTTTGGAGAAGGGCCAATACTATTTATAAGTGTTTCGCTTCATGGGCTTAGTTGTATTTAATATATTTAGACTTATGGTCCGGAGAGTAAATCCGATTGAATCTAGACATGTGGTCAGGTCCAATCTAACACAGTTCATTGCAAGATTAGTGCGTTTTAGTCAGCTATTCTGTCGGCAATAAAGTTCTGCACCCTTCAATAATTTCTTGCCATTCTGATGCCAACCAAACTGCACTGCCGGTTCTTGGTTTCCAGCTCAGTTAGTGGTTAGAAATCGCAAAATCTTTTGACGTGTCTCTCTTTTAATTTTGCTAGCATTTGATTTAAATTTGCAACACAGCAATGCCTTCAGCTATCTTCCCACATGTAACTGACAGATTTACTTGCTTTCTTTGCGGATATTTGCTGTGATTCCTCTTCCAAACCAGGTGACAGAGCCAGGATTCTACCAGTACAAATGACGGTCTGTAGCTCTGAAGAGATTATCGATGAGTTCGAGATGTTAACGCATGATGTTGGACGCGTGCAGCAGGATACACTGAAGAAGATCCTCAAGGTGAATGCTGATGCTGAGTACCTGAAGCACTTTGGGCTAGGAGGGAGGACTGATGCCGAGAGCTTCAAATCTTGCATCCCATTGTGTGTGCACAACGATGTTGAACCTCATATCCAGAGGATTGCTGATGGTGATAGTTCACCAGTGCTCACTGGGAAGCCTATAACCTCCCTCTCCCTCAGGTACTCATCGCTTGAAAATGAATTGTCTTAATGGTCTATGAAAGTAGATGTTTATAACCTGGTTTTTCTGTGTTTTCATCCAGTTCTGGTACAACACAGGGAAAGCCCAAGTTCCTGCCATTTAATGATGAATTGCTTGAGACCACACTTCAAGTATTCCGTACTTCTTACGCATTCAGGAACCGGTGAGGAGCGTCATTTTGTTATTATGCTCTAGTATAGCTGCTACTTCTCAATGTGCAACTAACTTTGCTGATTAAGTTCAGCATAAATTTATTTTGTGTGTACATTTCTGTGGTGTGTATGCGATTAGAGTGTTGCTTGGTTTGTGGATTTCTTATAATACATCCCAGAATTTTATAACGCTGTTTTGTTTTGTGTTTACAGTGAATACCCTATTTGCAAAGGAAAAGCCTTGCAGTTTGTTTATGGTAGCAAGCAAGTTGTAACAAAAGGTGGCATCCTGGCTACAACTGCAACAACAAACTTGTACCGGAGTCAACGTTACAAGGAAGGAATGAAGGATATCCACTCTCAGTGCTGCAGTCCCGATGAAGTTGTCTTTGGCCCTGATTTCCACCAATCCTTGTATTGTCACTTGCTCTGTGGGTTGATATACTCAGACGACGTCTATTCTGTGTTCTCAACATTTGCTCACAGCCTAGTGCATGCATTTCAAACATTCGAGGAGGTTTGGGAGGATCTATGTGCTGATATAAGAGATGGTGTTCTCTCAAATAAAGTTACAGTACCATCAATTCGTGAAGCTATTTCAAAAATCCTGAAGCCCAACCCTGAGCTCGCTGACTCAATCTACAAGAAGTGTATGGGTTTGAGCAATTGGTATGGTGTAATCCCAGCACTGTGGCCAAATGCAAAGTATGTGTATGGCATCATGACAGGATCCATGGAGCCGTATCTGAAGAAGTTAAGACATTATGCTGGGCATTTACCACTGATAAGTGCTGACTACGGTGCATCTGAAGGATGGGTTGGCTCTAACATTGACCCCACAGTGCCACCTGAGCAGGTGACATATGCTGTTCTCCCACATATTGGTTATTTTGAGTTCATTCCTTTGGAGAAACCACAAGGGGAGGAGATGGAGAACAGTGCCTCTGCTCATTACATAGAATCAGAGCCAGTTGGCTTGACTGAAGTCGAGGTCGGCAAAATCTATGAAGTTGTAATAACTAACGTTGCTGGTACGTTCTTTCTCTTAGCTATTTCTTCTGAATCTTGGAGCTAGGGATAGCCATTAATTTTCATCATATATGTTCTCTTTCTGCTGTTGTCGTCTGAGAGTCAAATGTCTTACCTTGTGACATTTATTAGAAGAATCTAGTGGTTTGTGTGATATATAATTTCCAATGAAAATACATATTGCTTAGTCATGTCCCTGCAAGCTTGAACACTTTATGAACAGAAAACAGAAAAGCACACAGTTGCGGTGTATACATCAAGGTTATGTATTAAGCACATGGGGAAGTAATTATTGCCAACGTTTGTGGTCCACTCATTGCTGCCTGCTCATTAGGATTAGCTTCAAACTGTATTAGCCAGACATTGTTAACGTTTAATCTTTTTATATCAGCCATACCAGACTCAGGAATCACATTTCCATCCTTTATTATCTCAGCTAGCACATATCTGTCACAAGCAACTTCAGACAAACTTGCACAGGAATTGTAAACCTTAGGTGCAACGATTTGAGTCCATTTTCTTTTATGACATAATTTTCTTATTAAGTTGCTGCAGAAATAAATAATTGTCTCTGAATACTATTACAACCCGTTTTTTTGGCTATGCTGCTGTAGGTCTATATCGTTACAGACTCGGAGACGTTGTGAAGATAGCTGGATTCCACAACTCAACACCTGAGCTCCAGTTCATCTGCCGCAGAAGCCTAGTGTTGAGCATCAACATCGATAAGAACACCGAGAAAGACCTCCAGTTGGCTGTTGAGGCGGCAGCAAAGCTCTTGGAAGGGGAGAAGCTGGAAGTTGTGGATTTCACAAGCTTCGTGGAAAGGTCAAGTGATCCGGGTCGCTACGTGATCTTCTGGGAGCTGAGCTCTGACGCCAGTGATGAGGTCTTAAGCAGCTGCGCAAATGCCTTGGATCTAGCCTTTGTCGATGCAGGCTACATGGGTTCAAGGAAGATCAACACCATTGGCCCCCTTGAGCTCCGGATCCTAAAAAAGGGGACCTTCAAGGAGATCCTAGATCACTTCCTGAGCCTTGGTGGCGCGGTGAGCCAGTTCAAGACGCCTCGGTTCGTGAACCCATCCAACAGCAAGGTCTTGCAGATACTGAGTAGGAATGTCACCCAGAGTTACTTCAGTACTGCCTATGGGCTCTGATAGATAAAAAAAGCTGCTGCTAGTAGATGCATGTAATCACCTTCCTTTTCTCTCTTTCTTTTACCTGTTCTGTTTTAGCCTCCTGAAGAAGAAAACGTTTGTTTTAGTCTCTTGGAATAATACTTTTATGTAGTTGTGGTAGGGGGTATCAGAAAAATTAATGCTACAATTGCCTGCGTTCTGATGTATTTCATAGCAATTGCATACATACTCCAAAGTAAACCTAGCCATAAGGTTTTTGCCCTAGGATGCATCCACTATTTTTTTTCGTCTTCTTTCGGATTGTCCACTAGGAGCTCACGCGCTCATCTCTCGTCGGTGCCCACTCCGGGCCTGACGACCACCATCGCCTATCGGCACCCACTCTGACCTGACGACCATCGTTGCTCGCCGACATCCACTCTGGGCTTGTCGCCCACTCTTTCTGACTCCTCATGGCACCCTCCCTCCAACCAAGTAGCTCTCCCTTTTGTTCGATCGTTGTTGATCTCTGTGCCGGTAAGCCAACAGCACATGAGCTGCGCTGGCAGGATAGTAGCCCATCCTCAAGCTCCCCCTCATCCCCATCATGCCCTTCCTTCGCTAGTGTCGACCATGTTGGATCCGGACCCACCCTAGGGCCTACCGGGTTCACTCCCCGGTGTCTAAGTCTTAAATGGGCTACGCTCCCTACGCATCAAGCCCACGGGTTGCCCGCTAGCAAGCCCTCCAATCAACAACCTTATAAGCGGTATTGAGCCTTCTCCCCCTAAACCTTATAAGATTAGTCTAATAGAAGGGGGTTCCCTCACACTTATAAGTTATGTTTTTTCGCCTCCCACAATTCATATGGGACTATTTTTTCTAATAATTTTCTCCTCACACATGGATTGTGCACACCGCACTCCTGAGAGATGTTAGGTGCCTAGCTAGGATCTCCCCCTCTTATCACACGTCCGTGCGTCCAATGCTGGTATATATACCATACCGTGTGTCCACTGCGGGCCCACACACGTCATGCGTCATATGCCCATGCCCCTGACCCATACGCGCCCGTGTAACCGTGAGGGTCGGCTCTAATACCAATTGTTAGATCCGGACCCACCGGGTTCACTCCCCGGTATCCAGATCTTAAATAGGCTGCGCTCTCTACGCACCAAACCCACGGGCTGCCCGCTAGGAAGCCCTCTAAGCAACAATCTTATAAGTGGTATTATGCCTTCTGTCCATAAAAGACTAGTCTAATAGGAGAAGATTCCCTCACACTTATAAATTATGTTTTTTTCTCTTTCACAATCCATATGAAACTATTTTTCCTAACAGACCACCGGCCCCCTCCCCACGGTGAAGATTGATGACGACGAGGGGAAAGCCGTTCGGGAGCTGACCGCTCGTTATGGGACCTCCGCCCATTCGTCTCGCCTAGCCCGCCCCCCTCCGGTGTCCAACGATGTGATCTTGGCATCACAGCCCCCTTCAGCCTGCCGACGTAGGGTGGCACCAAGTGAGTCATTGCAAGCCAAGGCGATGAGTCGGCCGGCAGCCTCTTGCAGGGCCGCCACACGCTCTGAGGCGGCAACGAAAAGGGCCACCCAAATTTCTTTTGGATAGATGCTTCAATTGCATGTCCACCACCCATCGTCACTCCAAGTGCCACCTGCCACCGCGCTGCTTCCGCTGCAAGGGCCTCGACCATCTAGCCAGAGACTACAAGAGACCAAGGTCGCCGCCAACTTCAGCGGGGTCGACCAGCAGGGGCGGACCAGCTGCTCCAGTCAGGCGGACTATTCGACTACCGGTCCAGCATCCGAGTTCGAGCAATCTCGACACGGCTGCTCAACCGTTCATCCTCATGGCTATGGCTCAGCTGCTGCTTAAGGTCCATGGGTGCTCCCTACGACTATGCGCCCAGTCGTTCCTACCTTCCACCTCCCGTGGTCCGCGAGCTAGCGGCCGAGGAGCAGTGGCTATCTACGACCCTTGTTGCATACCAGGCAAGCTCGGAGCATCTGATCAACCTCACCCACATTGTAGCGGTCGTTCAACTTAGACCCTAGCAAACTTCTTAGCAGGCCTTCACGGTGCGGCACCTTGGTCAAAGCTCCCTGCTTATCTCCTTTCGTTTCGGTGTCAATCGAGATGAGATACTGCATTGCAATGATACCATGGTCGACACCTCAAGGCTCCTGTTCGAGCCCTGGACTAGGCATCTTCATGCGGACTTTTGCAGGCTACGCTACCTGCTCAATGTTATGCTGACAATGTCATGCTATTCATCAACCCCAAACACCAAGACTTGCTTGTTGTCAAACAAATCCTGTTTGTTTTCAGATCTACTATAGGACTACGACCGAATATGTACAAGTCATCCTTAATCCAAGTATGCTGCACACAAGCAGAACTGCAGGCTGCAAAACAGATATTCCAATGTAATATGACCACTTCCCCATTTCATACTTGGGATGCCCCTAACAACAGGTAAGTTGCGGCGTCGGGACATCCAACCTTATATTGACAAAGTGCAGAATGCACTGCCAAATTGGAAAGTGCGACTTCTTTCGAGAGAAGGGAGGTTAATAGTCATCAAAACAATCCTAACATCCATGGTTACCTACCTACCCTCTAATTACATTGGTTTTCTCGGATTGGGCATTCAAAGCTGTTAGGAATAGACACAAGATTTACGTGGAAAAACCTCTCCAATGCGGAGAGTAAAAAACCACGGGAGACAAATCTTTATTCCAATGGCATGAGTTACAAGTACAAGGGGTGGGCGTATTTATAATAGCCCAGAGAGATGGATTTGAATACAACTCTATTAAAGATAGATTCCATGTAGGAGATAAACTATTTGAGTCATAATCCAACAAACCTCCCCTTGACTCAAAAACTCGATAAAAAAAATAGTAAAGAGTTGTCTCCAAAACTCCGAAGGGTATTAAGCACCATGAATACCGACTAAGCCCAAGCAATGCTTGAACTTAGTATTGGAGAGTGACTTGGTAAGCATATCTGCAGGATTGTCATCTGTATGTATCTTTTTCACAGTAATTTGCCCTTGAGTAACAATGTCACGAATGAAGTGGTGCTTGACATCAATATGTTTGGTCTTGGCATGGAACATATCATTCTTAGTCAAACAAATAGCACTCTGGCTATCACAATAAACAGTATTAATGTCTTGTGGAACACCAAGTTCAGAAATCAGACCTCGCAACCAAATAGCTTCCTTAACACCTTCAGTGGCTGAAATATATTCATACGTAGTAGAAAGAGCGAGAATGATGCAAGCGAAGCTTTCAAGCGACAATTGAACCACAAAGAGAGAAAATATACCGAAATAGACCTTCGTCTATCAAGATCTCGACATAATCGAATCAACAAACCCAAAAATATTATTTGTCTTCACCTTATTCTTATCAAACATCAAGCCAAAATTGGATGTACCTTTCAAATAACGAAGAATCCACTTAAGCGCATTCCAATGTTCTTTGCCGGATTATGCATAAATCGCTAACCACACCGATTGCATGAGCTAAATCGGTCTTGTGCAAATCATAGCATACATGAGATTCCCAATGACATTTGCATAAGGAACACGTGACATATAGTCTTTATCATCTTCATTAACAGGACATTGACTTGAAGATAATTTAAAGTGTGAAGCAAAAGGTGTTGAAACAGGTTTGTAATCACTAAGATTATATCTTTCAATAATCTTCTCAATATAACTTTTCTGAGATAGAAATAATTTGCCAGCCTTGCGATCACGGTGAATTTCCATCCCAAGAATTTTCTTTCTTTGGACCAAGATCTTTCATCTCAAATTCATGGCTAAGTGAGCTTTCAACCGATCAATTAATGATTTATCATGAGAGGCAATGAGCATGTCATCAACATATAGCGACAAATAAACAAAAGACCCATTGGGAAATTGTTTGAAGTAAACACAATTATCATAATTGCTGCGTGAATAATTTTGTGCAATCATAAAAGAATCAAACCTCTTATACCACTGCCTTGGAGCTTGCTTAAGACCATAAAGAGATTTCTTCAAATGACAAACTAAATGCTCTGTTCAGAGCAACAAAACCTTCAGTTGTGTCATAAAAATCTCCTCATCTAAATCTCCATGTAAGCAGTTTTAACATCAAGTTGCTCTAACTCCAAATCAAATAAAGCAACAAAAGCAAGCATAACCGAATGGAAGAGTGGCGAACAACGGGAGAAAAACTTCATTGAAGTCAATACCTTCCCTTTGGTCAAAGCCTTTTACCACTAGGCGGGCTTTCAATCTTGCGAGTTCAACTCGTAAATACCTTCCTTTTTCTTATAAATCCATTTGCACCTTAAGGGTTTCTTACCTTTCGGAGCTCAACCAAATCCCATGTGCGATTTTTATGAAGGCTCTCAATCTCTTCATTCATAGCTATCACCACTTATTAGAATTATCACATGAGATAGCTTGAGAATAAGAAGAAGGTTCAATAATATCATGAGTATCTTGTGCGAAGAAGAGCATAATTGGCCAAATTATCGGTGTCACGATATCTAACGAGCAATTGAGTATTCCTTCGGTTCGATCTCGAGCAATGCAATGATCATTATTATGGAAGATGTTGAATCGAAATATCTTTGAAGAGTAGGAGAATGAGATGAAGAATCATTATCAATAGCGAGTAAAACTACCTCAAATTTTGCATTTCTTGAAATATCCTCAGTGATGTCGATTCGGATGTGGAAGAACTATCCATCATATCACTACTCGATGAGAGTAAAACATCTTCATTAAAAGTAACATTACGACTAATGATCAATTTATGAGATTGAGAACACCATAAGCGATATCCTTTGACACGAACCATAACCAAGAAATATGCATTTAATCGCTCTAGGCTCTAATTTTCGGTGCTAGCATGAGCATAAGCGAGGACAACCAAAAATTCTCAAATTGGAATAATCAATGGGTTACGACCAAACCTCTTACGGAACCTTGAAATCAATGGCGGAATTTGGAGCGCGACTGATCAAGTAACAAGCTGTAGAAACAATCTCAGCCCACAAACTGCGTTTCTGCCATAGACCAGCATTTGAAAGCATGCAACGGGCTCTTTCCAGAAGAGTACGATTCATCCGCTCTGCCACACCATTTCTTTGAGGTGTCCTGGAATAGTCAAATGTCTTGCAATACCATGATCAGCACAATATTTATCAAACTCACCATTGCAAAATTCCAATCCATTATCAGTTCTAAGTTTCTTGATTTTTCTGCCAGTTTGATTTTCAACTAAATCCTTCCACTTGAAAAAAGCGAAAAAGCTTCATTTTTGTGTTTCAAGAAATAAACCCAAACTTTGCGAGAAAAATCATCAATAAATGTAATCATGTACTCACATCCACTGAGAGAAGGAAACTTAGACTTTCCCCAAAGATCAGAATGTATATAATCAAGAATTCCTTTAGTTTGATGAGTTCTTTGTACTAAAGCGACCCTTTTTGTTTGCCAAAAATACAATGCTCAGAAATCAAGTTTGCCAATATTATGTAAAGAACCTTTCTTGCATAGGAGATGCATACCTTTCTCACTCATGTGACCCAAACGCATATGCCAAAGTTTGGTGATGTGAGGAGTCGATGCAATGGAAGAAACAATTGCAATACACAGAATCGTGGATCCTTGCAAGTAATAAAGATTATTTGTTCTATTGGCTTTCAAAACAACGAGGTTGCCTTTCAAAATCTTAAGAACACCATTTTCTCCAACAAATTTATATCCCAAGGATTCTATGGTGCCAAGAGAAATAAGATTTCTTTTCATTCAGGAACATGACGGACATTTGTAAGAGTCGAATGAGTGCCATCATAGGTTTTAATTTGAACAGAACCAATTCCAGCAATTTCAAGTGGAGACTCATCACCAATCACAACATCACCACTACTAACGGGATCATAAGTAGAAAACCACTCTTTGTATGGGCGGATATGAAAGGTGCAAGTGAATCAATAACTCAAGCAGTTTGATTCCTTGTTTTTGTAGAAGTGACTAAAGCGGTGCTAATTAGAGCCTCCCCATCGATTCACTTTGAACAATACTAGCCTCGTGATTTAATGATTGAGTTTTATTGCCTAGTTCTTCCTTTCTTTTCAACTTATAGCAATCCGAAATATGATGAGTTGTTTGCTTGCAATAACGACAAAAAGCTTAGAATTACGGTGTCTCGATTTAGATCCGGACTTTGATCTAGAAGAATTGCCTTTATGTGATGATCTACCTCTAGTAATTAATCCTCACCTTAACTTGAGCGAGAATCAATATCAAATTTCTCCTTAGATAACAAATTTGATTTAACATTCTCAAAGCTAAGAATATCATTATTTCCATAGAGCATAATCTCCTTAAAGTGTTTAAAGGTAGCAGGCAAAGAGACAACCAAAAGAATAGCCTTATCCTCATCATCAATTTTTACATCTAATTTCTCAAGATCAATGATGATTGAATTGAACTTATTGAGGTGAGGCTGAATAGATGTACCTTACGCCATGCGAATCGTATCTGAGACATTCTTTGAGGCGCAATTTATTGGCGAGACTTTTCTTCATGTATAACGTCTCCAATTTTGTCCATAATGAAGCGGTTGTTGCTTCGTTGATGACTTCACGTAGAACATCGTAGATAAGTCGATTTGAATGGCGAGAGTGCTTTTGATCCAAATCCTCCCATTTGTCCTTTTCCATATCCACCGGTTTGGGAAGCAATGCTTTTAAATGCGCCAACTTTGTGTGAAACGACTTTCATCCGAACTCGCCATCTTGAAAAAGCGATCGTGCCATCGAACTTCTCAATGTCAAATTTAGTAGATGACATGGTGTAGATCAAGAAAATATAAAAGGTTACGTTGAAAAAATTTACGGAGAAAAATCACGATACGGTTATTGGGTGACCGTAGCAAAGAAAAAACGGAACTCCTGTGTGCGGTGGGTGCGCGTAGCAATTTCAAGCTGCTGATGTCAGCGATGATGTCAGCTCGACCGGATCTAATGTGGCGGTTGGTGGTGGCGTGATGCGGCCGAGGAGGCGCCGGCGGCGGCGGCGCGGCGGCGGAGATGCTGTGGCGGTCTTGTGGCCGAGAGATCTGTGAGCGGAGAGTGCGCTTGTGGGCGCGTGGCCGGAAAAGCGTGGCCTTGGCCGGAGAGTGCTGTATGGCGCAGCGGCCGGAAAAGCGCGGTGTGTGATCGGCGAGGCGTCGGGGCGACGGGCGGCCGTTCGCGCGAGCGCGGCCGAGGAGGCTGTCGGCGAGGCGTCGGGAAGATGAACAGTGCTCCGCGAAAATAGTAGATCGATAATGCTCTGATACCACTTGTTAGGAATAGACACAAGATTTACGTGAAAAAACCTCTCCAATGCGGAGAGTAAAAAACCACGGGAGACAAATCTTTATTCCAATGGCATGAGTTACAAGTACAAGGGGTGGACGTATTTATAATAGCCCAGAGAGATGGATTTGAATACAACTCTATTAAAGATAGATTCCATGTAGGAGATAAACTATTTGAGTCATAATCCAACAAAAGCAATCGACAAAAGGCGCCGAGACTTTTTCTGGACTGGGGATGATCTCTCTAAGAAAGGGAGGTGCCTCGTCAACTGGCATCAGGCTTGTCGGCCATACGTGCATGGAGGACTAGGCATTACTGATCTTAAGCTTGCCAGAATTGCCTTCCGTCAGGGGAGGATCCAGTGTATAAGGATTGAAGTCACAGGACCGCAATGAAGTTTTCTAAATTCTATAGAAAATTACTGTTCATCAGTAGAGATGACCTCATAGTGTAATATAGGTGACACAAATGATTTTCTCACCTGGATCCACCCCTACCTTCCGTGCATTCTGGGAGTGGCTGGCACATACCGATCCATCGCGGATTTGGCAAAGCGTCCGTTGCCTGGAGGATTAGGAAACTAAAGACTTGTTTTAAGCATCAACTATCATCCACATAGGTGATGGCTCCTCAGTCCTCTTTTGGTCTAATAGATGGTTGTATGGCCAACATATCCGTGATCTGGCTCCAGCAATTTGGGAAAGGGTGAAGAACTCCCGCAGGAAGCTGACCATGGTAAAGGACGCGCTACTCAACAACAAGTGGATGACAGACTTGTAAGGACCCTTCAATTTGCAAGCCATAGCTGATTTCTTTACTTTGAGACCAGCCCTCAATCATGTACAGTTACAACAAGGAGCCGTGGATACATTCACCTGGCGCTGGACTTCTAATGGCAAATACTCTTCCAAGTTGGCATACACTGCAATGTGCCAAGGCACTATCTTTCTACCCTGAGCCAAGGAGCATTGGAAGACCACAACCCCCTCAAAGCAAAGGTCTTCACTTGGTTGGCACTCAAACATCAGGTTTGGACTTTCTCTAGGCTGCGAAAATTTAACGTCCCAGCGCCATCAGACTGTCTCTCCTGCGACCAGGAACCTGAGACAATCGATCACCTTCTTATTGGTTGTGTGGTGACTAAGCAGATATGGTTTAGCATCTTCTCCTGGCTATCCCTCTGCACTTCCTACCATTTCACCGAGAAGACACTGCCTGACCATTGGATAGTAATCCGCAAATTTGCCCCCAGATCGAAGCGAACAAGAGTAGATTCTTTGATAATACTGGTGGCCTAGATGATTTGGAAGGAAAGGAATAGGCCACTGTGTTGAAAAGTGATCCGAATTCGTAACTATGTTCGTGTAGAACTCTAATTCGGTTTTCTCTCTATATAGGACTCTTTTCTCCCACACTATATATATACCCCAGAAGTCCATAGGTATCAAGCCCTAAGAGAAGCTCTCCATTGTAATCTGATTTGCCTTTGAGCGCTCGTGGTTTTTTCTCAAAATGGTTTTTCACGTAAAAATTCGTGTCCCTTGTTTCTATTTTTCTGTGCATTATTTGCAACACACTGCATGATCACAACTGCTTTAACGCCTAGGAGTTCGCCCTCCGCATCAGGCAAGAAGTCTATGTTTGGTCGTCTGTACTGAAATCTACGTTGCTCGACCTTCTTAGTCATGCGCAGCTCAGACCTATCTGGCTATCTCCCCCCCAACCTAATGTTTCTCAGCAGTTGCTAGACGTCCATCGCATGCAATCTTCTTCTTCTAATGTAAGATTTCTATCTTTGGCTTCATAGCCAGTTTTGTATTTACCTCCTCTTAACGAATGAAATGCTGTCCTCCTCGAGGAAAAAAAGGTTTTTGCCCCAGCTGGCTATAGTGTTTCTGGGCACTCATCTGAATATCTTAGTTCAGTTCTTCTGTGCCTCCGACATGGAGAAGTTCACTGCATATAATCCTGCTGAATTCATGCTCTCCGGTTTTGCTCTTTAGCAGCACTTTGTGGCCTCTAGTTAGGAATCATTTGAAGATCATTATAATCTTATTGGTTGTACCGCATAAAAAAACACTGATTAGAAAATGAAAAGGACGAAAGATCCATGAGAAAGCTGCATAGCGGCAAAGGCAAATCATCTTGTTTACTCAGCTAATAATTGTAGCACAGATGAGTCATACATATTGTCACTGAACATACCAACATAATGACACGGTCTTGGTTGCTCTAATCAGTTTACATACATAGAAGCGAACGAAACATAGTGTAATATAAGCACATGAATGTCTAACGTACAGCATCTTAATTAAAGTAACCGGTCATTAACCAAGAGCTCCTTTCACAATCTTGGTGCAGAGACAGGGATCATAACGCGTAGTTGACGTCGATGAAGCTGAGGATCTGGTGGACGGCGCCGGCGATATCCTCCACCGAGAATCTTGCCTCGCCGGCGATCTGTCAGACGCAGCAAGTCGCGTGATCAGTTTACTATACTGCGGCTGAACTCCAGAAATATACATGCACCAACTCACACGACGTGATCTACAGGTAGTATCAGCATGTGTGTACCTTTACGTTGAAGGAGTAGAGGACGGTCTGCTCGATGGTGGTGATGTTGGTGTGGAGGATGGACATCTGCATGTCCTCGAGCGCGGCGATGATCTTGATCAGCTGCCCGGGCCGGCGGCGGGACAGGATTTTGATTATGGCGTCCACGCCCAGCACCCGCACCTCGATGTCCGCCAGGCACGACTTGTTCTCCGCCACCTCCTCCCGGAGCCCTCCACTGCCGGCGTCGAGGTCCAGCACCTTGGCAACAGCGCCGTCGCTGCCGCCGCCGGACGCCGCGGGGAACGGGAGGCTCGGTTGGTAGAACGGCGGCGCCTGCCCCTGCTGTTGCATGGACAGCGGCGCCCCGGCCCCATCGACGACCGGCCGTGGTGAGTCGTCGGACCCGCCGTACAGGCGCCGCCGCTTCTGCGACTCCAAGCACTGGATCAGCTGCTCTAGCTCCCTTATGAACTCTATGGCGCCTCCTATGATGGATGCTTGGTCTCCCTGCAGCGTACGTACGCAGCCAGTAAGCTACTCCAGTGTTTGATATATATATACATGGAGTATTTACACAACATTCGTATGTCTTTTTAGGCAAAAATCAGTTAGATTTTAAGACATTGAATGAGAAATCCAACATCCTAAATCTGAAACACTTTTTTTTTTTTTTGAAGAGGTATGATGAGATCCGTTGAATAAAGATTCAATGTCTCAAATTCTGATTGATTTTGTTCTAAAAATATACAAATATTATATAACAATTCTCTCTTTATATATATAGCTACTAAGCAATAGTACGTATAATCGTCTATGACTAGGCAATTCAACCGTTCGTATCTACTCTTAGTGAGCTTACATTTTTTTCTCATTTAGGATATATACTAGAATATGATCAAACACTATAGCCTGTGTGTTTAGTCACAACCTATATTTTTAATCAATGTGTTGCACACCGTAGTAATTCTTTTTTAGAGGTGTCTAGAGAGTACTTGAGTATTTTTTATATTAGAAGCACTAAGATTTTTTAGGCATTGAATCTTTATCTAACATCCTAAATTCAGAGCACTCATATTTTTTTAGAAAAGAGCATAGGAGATCAGTTGGATGAAGATCCAACGCTCTAGATCTGTTTTTTTTTGAAGGGGTACGAGAGATCTGTTAAATAAAGATCTAATGCTCAAAAAATTTATATGCTCTTAATTTAAAAAACACTGGAGTGTTGTTTATCACTTTCTTTCTTTTTGGTGGCGGACAAATCGGTCCTAAGAAAACGTATACATTTTGTGTTAATTCCAAGCTTAGGCGGTTATGAGATATGAATGAATAATCTAGTCCAAATCATGCATATATGAGGTGGAGCGGGTGAGATATGTAGGTACCCTTTGGACGTAGGATCCTGGCATGAGGGACCTGAGGACCCTGAGGAACTCGTTCATCTGCCGCCGCCGGTTGCGCTCCACGGCGATGTGCGTCATCCGCTGGCTCTCCACCTCCTCGCTCGACTTGATCGTCCGAG
Source organism: Melocanna baccifera (assembly GCA_036346265.1). NCBI lineage: Eukaryota > Viridiplantae > Streptophyta > Magnoliopsida > Poales > Poaceae > Melocanna > Melocanna baccifera. The sequence goes on from CM070688.1 coordinate 27,541,766, forward strand.
GCCGCTTCCGCCGCCCGCTCTTCCCCTGATCCCCGGCCTTCTGATCCGCACGCCCGCCACCGTCAGGCTGCTGCACCAGCGTCGTGCTCTCGGACACGCCGCCGACGTCGTGCGCGCCGCCGTCGACCGTCTTGCTGCCCTCCTGCTCCGCGTGATGGGCGCCGCCGCGGGGAGGGGCGGCGGGGAGAGATGGCAGGGACTGGAACCTGAGGAAGTAGCTGTCGTCGTCGTCGTCGTCCGCATCGTCGTGGTCGGCGGACGCGCCCGGCTGGTTGAGCGCGAGCTTGGGGCCGAAGTCGGCGAACTGCATCACGTCGCAGAAGCTGAGCTTGTCGAAGGACACCTGGCTCTGCGGCCACGGAGGCGGCGGCGGCGGCTGGCCCAGCATGTAGTCGACCATCTCGGCTCCCCCGCTGCAGCTGCCGACGGGCTCCTCCGGCGCCCCGTCCAACGGTGCAAAGCTATCCAGCTGGTGGTGGCTTCTCTGCTGTGATCATTGCAAACAGGAGATCTTAAGCGCATATATAGCTACTTAAAACACTTTGCAAACTGAACATGGCGAAGCGAGAATGTCCTTTCATGTGTGCATGCATGTACCTCTTTGTCCATGATCAGATCAAATACGTAGAAGATGGCTCTAGCTTTGATGAACTCACGATGGACGCATGCATGCAGGATCACACACCGTACGTGTACGTGTGCATGGACCAAGTAAAGAAGCTTGCTAATTATCTGAAGAACTCAACTACTGCCAATCACGGGCAATGGTTTGCAAGAACAGCAGCGAGCAAGAACGAGATCGAGGAGGAAGAAGCCATGGCTGGAGGCATACATGCACGAGATGAGACCTAGCTAGCTGCTTGCGTGTGTGCAGCTTGGGCTTTGGAGGAGCCTCGCATTAATTAAAAAGGGGGCCGTGGAGACGGCGAGGCTTGAGAGGATGATGAATTCGACCGCCACCTCCGAAGCTCCGGCCGGTGAGTTATTTTTTTCACATGCGCGGCGCTCCCGCCTCTGCTTTTTTTTTTTTCTTCTTCTTCTTCTTCTTCTATTCGACCTTGCTCCGGCGCGTACTGATGAGCTTTTTTTTTAATGTCTATTCTTTGCTCAACATGTGATCGATGCATGGGTCAAGATTTATGGATTGCCGCCCGTGATAATTCTCTGGATCGTTAAAGAGATCGATGATGATGCTATATATTTTCACCGGTGAAATGTCGCGTCCGTGCGTGCCGCGCCGCTGCAAGCATTGCTACTATGCTGTCCTGATGAGAAATGCGATTCCTGACATTGCAAAAGTGAGAGGCGAAACCGCCACTAGCCATTGAAAATGATACAGATTCTATGTGGCGACCCATGATATTACCGAGGGCTAATAATACTGGTTAACGGATTATTATTCGTCTGCTTGGTAGAACACTACTCTAACATATAATAAGCCCATCAAAATGTAGTAGCAGAACAATAATTAGAGATGGAATATGCTATTATTACATAAACATAACCACGTAGGGCTGAAGTCTGATACAAATCCTCTAGAGCTTGAATAGCAGTACAATACCAAAAGTAGATCTTCGGTTCCACATCTTAATCTTACATAGAGTCCTGGAGGTAAAGATATTACATAGACTTTACATAACCACGGGGCTATGTCCGCGCCACTGGTGATCTCCTAGTCGTCCCAGGTTTCGTATGAGGTGTCAGCCCCATACGACACGTTCTCATATTCCTCCCATTCTTCTTCAGAATGGGGTTCCTTGGGGCAGGCCGCATCCAAACCAAGTGCAACTCATGTCTGGTTTCTTGCTATTATTTTCTATTTAATGCAATACTTGTAATTTATTTATTATAATTGTGCAATACAATCTGGTAAATGTTCAATGGTTGTAACAATTTTATTTTGCTTGTATAAACTTCATTTAATGCCATCTAGCTTATTCCATTGTAAGTTATCATTGTTTCTTAATCATACTTATTACTTTTTAACTACAGTTAGTCTAATTGCGTTGTGGGATGTTTCATTCTAGAGATCGTTCCGTTCCATGCCCCTTTGTTTCTTTAGATTATAAAGGAGGACGCACACTCAAGGGCGGATCCAGGAATCTAAGTCATTAGGGTCACCATGAACTAGCTCATCTCCAACTTTATAGAAAAGGCAAAATAGACTATGATATATTGGTTCATTAAGGATAATTAGCAAGAGGATATATGAGTGAGTCGAGTCTCATTGGGGTCACATGAACCCAATAGGTCTACAATGGATTTGCCCCTTGGTACACTCACGAACGCCATACTCACATCACACACCACACACATATACATGTGTGTACTCTATTGAAACACAAACTGGGCCTAGAGCGTAGGTCGCTAGATAAATCTTGTATTTATCCAGTACCCCATGGAGCACGAGCACATACTTTTTCACCAAACGCACATATGTGTATGAAGGTGAGCGCACACGGCAAAACTAGGGTTCAAACACAGACGGACTGACGCTCAACTGCAGTTGTAGCTAACTGTACTAGGCTCGGTTCTCTCCCTGTCCCTCTGTTTGTGTTGCCGAAGCAGAGGGACCACATGGTGTTTTGCCAAGATTTGGGTCTTGGGCTCAGTTCTGTCGCCCAGTCGGATCAAGTTCGGTATTAAAGATGCGTTCTTGACAAATCGAAAAACCCAAAGGAAAATCTTACATCCCTCCCTGCCACATAGAGATGACCAATCCGCGATCTCAATCACCGGATGAAACATGAAGTAGCGTCGCCAGGATAGGGTGAGGCCAATGCATGCTTGCAAGGGGAGGGAGAATGCGTAGCAGGTAGGTGTTGCACCAGCACGATCGATTGCCCTAGAGAAATAGCGACGCGCAGGGCGCCTCCGCCGCTGCCGCCGGTGGTGATGGGCGCTCCATCGTGCGTGCGCCCGCCGCTGCATCAGTTCTTTTGGACTTCATATTTATAGCTTTTATCTTTTCTACTATAGTAACTAGTTTTTAAAAAGTGTATTTTTTAAAATAGGGTCTACAAATCAATTATGCTAGATATTATATCTAATTTATCTATATCGGTTAAAATCACACACGATTCTCTTCTGTACTTTCTCTTATAAATAGGCAAAATCCTAAATTTTAAATTAAAAATCATAAGACACAGACCAAATGAACCCACGGTTCATCCCCTCCCCCTTGTTTCTCGGAGACTCAACCGGCAGTCGAGGGCCTTGATTTGCTCCGCAAGAGCTGTTGCTGTGTAAAACAAACTGCAAATGCAAAAATCTCTCAAGCTAAATACGTTGTCCTCCTCCAAGCACCAGGCTGCAGCAAGTTCAGAGGCAGTCATGTTTGATGTTATTTTTAGCTGTGAGGAAGGAGCCGGGAATGTTCAGACATTCAGATTGAGCTCTGAACACAGGTGCTAGTGCTACTATTAGGGCCACGCCATTCGCCAATTCAGCATCCGTGTTGGTTTGACTCGATGCGCGTTCGGTGCGGCATGCATTGCTGTTGGACAGGCAGAGCAGAGTAAAGTGCGACTTTGGAGCTGGACATGGCGAAGAATCTCGTGTGGCATCTTCCTTCCGCTTGTGCTGTCTGTGGTTGATGCTTGACGGGTTAGGTGCCACCTAATTACTACTAGCTGATCTGCTTTGGTCAGCTTCGGGCTTGCTTCCCAGAGCTGGGTGCGTTGCTTCGCTGTTTCTTGTCAGGCATGACATGAAATGTTTTAGCTGATGCTTGTTTTGTTTTGTTTTGTTCACACAAGCTTAGGTTCTTGTCGGTTCCATTTTCTTCTTCTGTGTTCAGGCTCTTGTCAATCCTTGTTGAACAGCCGACGACTTCTTTGCCGGCAGACATCGATCGAGTACCGATGGGATAAATCTGGCAAGCCTAATAAACAAACAAAAAACGGGCCACATGTTTAGGTCCATATATTCGTCCGATTTGTCGTTGACAAAATGGTTGCTCGAATTATTATACTACCGACTACGGATACTAGCTAGTGCTAGTATTGAAGCAGGGTAGAAATACTGATGAAAAGGTGATTTAAATTTTAATAGTTCATAGAAAGAAGTGCTTTATAAGAAGTATTTCACTATAATATCTCTTTATTATAATGATTTATCTTCGAATATTCATATTTTTTTTCACAAAGATTTTCTACATAAAAATTCATATCTCTCGCCTCTATTTTTTTTATATATTATCTACAACAAATACATCACTAAAAAAAATAGGTCCACGAGAGCTCACTTGCTACTGCGGCACGCTAACCACTGTTTAGTGCCGCGCCACAAAATTCTATCGTAAGGAACACCGTCCTTGCGAACGCATGCAGCCTTTCAAGTCGCCGTCACATCCAACTGTCTGCTTTCCCCTTAACCTTTTATGGTATGATTGGAACGCACGAATTGCTTGGTAGAAACAGAGGTTTAGGGATACATAACATTTGATTCCTGTGTAGCAAAATCTTGATTTCAAATCAAAGCGTGCGATTATATACAGTGCAGACGTGTGCAGGTGCTAGTGCCAGCCTTCGAATCGAACTAATTAGCGAGGCTCCTTTTAGTCCAGCCGCCAGATCACACCAGCTGGACGCCCTCCTCCACGTGGGCTCCACACGTCAGCCAGCTCACCCCCAACGAACTCTATCGCGTTCAAGCCCCCGGGAAGTATAAAATTACAATCCTATCCCTGAGAGTCTCTATAAGCACCCTTCCACTTCACCCCCCTCCGTCTTCCTCGCCGCGGCACCCTGCCACGCCGCTATCGCCAATGGCGAACCCCACGAGCCACCGCCTCCTCCCCGCCGCGAAACCCTAAGGCGAACCGGCCGCGCCTCCGCATTCCCGCGCGGTAGCTCCTGCGCCGCGGGCTCTCCACGTTGAGGTAACCGCCGCCACCACCTCGTCTTCCTCTCCCGGCCTCCAAAAACCTCACATCTCACCCCGTAGCCCACTCTGATCCACCTCGATCTCTTCCATTTTCGCCTCCGGCATCAATAAATTTCGCGCAACTCATTCACGGTTCTCCGCAGGCTTGTCGATTCGGCCAGGTGGGGAATTTTTCCTCCTTGTGAGGCGCCATGGGGAGCGAATCAAAGGAGATGAAGTACAGGCGAAGAGCTAGGGTTTCCGAGCCAGGCAAGTACGGGCAATGCAGTGATCGGAGTGGCTCGCTGGATTGGGGCGTGCTCAAGCAGGACCCTGTGGAGCTGCTCCGGAAGCTCGACGAGATACGGGACCAGATCACCAGGTCCTGCGAGATCGTGGGGCAGCCGCGGGTGGAGCGCCACCGCACGAGCCGCCGCGCGATCTCGCTGCGCCCCTTGCACGCCGAGCCGGCGCCGCCAGGCCGTGCGACGGGGTACTACCGCTCGCGTTACGCGGGCCGGTACGGGCATGGCTTGTCTCCGAGTTCGTATGACCAATTGCAGCGCTCTGTGTGTGACGACAGGTATTCAAGGCAATCGAGTGGGCGGTTCCGGCAATGCCCGGAGGGGCAGTGGGAGAATTATGGGTATGATCAGGGGAATTCCCATCAGAGCACATGCCAGTGCGCGCAGTGCGTTCACAGCCAGCGGGCCGTGGTTCAGGACGAGCACATTCCGATGGCGAGGTACTTCGCAGGGCAGCAGGGGTCCTACCTGTTCGAGAGGTCCCCGTCAATCTCATCGGAGTATGACCGGAGGTCTGTGGCTTCGTCGCTGTACTCGCACCTTTCGATGTCGAAGAGGAGGGTGGAGTATTTTAGGAAGAAGGCAGATAGTTTTTGTCGGCCGATAAAGGGTGCTGCGCCTTTCGCTGTGTGCAGCTCTTGTAACCAACTGATGCAGCTGCCTTCAGGGAAATGCACAGCACGGAAGCAGAATCAGGTTCAGTGTGGTTCCTGCTCAGAGATAATTACTTTCAAGCTTAAGGAAGTGAAAGTTCATCCTCTGATCCCATCATCGTCTTTCCATGTACCAAAAAGTGTGAGAAGTTCCAATCGTCGGGTTCCCCAAAGTTTTGGATGGCATCAACATCAGGATTATGACAATTCAAGTTTCAATAAGCTGCAAGCACATGGCAGCCCACGACAGAACAGGGATTTTTCTGACAACACATCTCTGTCTTCTACTGCAAGTTCTATCAGGACAGACAAAGAATACGGGTCAAACAGGAGCATTCAGTTAAAATCAGGATCTGCCAGCAGGTCTAGATTTGCAGATAGCCCAAAGGATATATTGTGTCAAGGAGATAGATACAGTCAAGTGGAAGCTTCAGCACTTAGTAGAATCAGTCCACAAGCCCCAATTTTAGAGGACAAACTTGTTGATCCATTTTCCAGTCAACAAAAAGATTGTAGTGGTGTGGATCAAATCACGAGCAAGGAATATGGCATAAATAGAAAAGCATATTATGATGCTAATGTTAGAGGTGAAAGGATTGAAATGAAATACGAAGAAAAGATCAAAGAAGGTCATAAGGATGGATTTGGAGAAGAAGCCATTAACAAAACATATGAACAAAAATGCAGACAAGGTAATGCTGGCTCTCATGAAGATGGAAGCATGGGTAACAAATACAAACAGAAGGCAAACAACGATGATAGCAGCAACTGTGAAGATGAAGGTATGAGCAAAAAGTATGAAGAAAAGAGCAAACAAGATGACGACAGCATTGAAGCACAAGGCATTAGTAAGAGATACAGCAAATGCAACAAAGAAGATAATAACAATGCCCTTGATGTTGAAAGCACATCTAAGAGATGTGAAGAAGAGAACACAAAAGATGATTATGGTAAACTGCTGTCCTCAAATTGTGAAAATGACAATACAGCAGCCAAGAATGAGCCATCAGTCAATGAGCAAACAAATCGTGTTTCTTCTGAGGCTGAGCTAGATGAAATTCAGTCTTCGGTTGGTAAGGGTGGGGATTCATCATTTTTAGCTGGTTTCTTGAAGAAAGGTTTCAAGGACCTTTCTTTGTTCAATCAGTCTATGGACAGTGTTAAGGTTTCAATCAATGGTCATCCAATCTCTGAACGTGCTCTTCGGAAGGCAGAGAAGAAAGCTGGTCCTGTTGGCCCTGGTTCATATTGGTAAGTCATTTTCTCACTTTGCAATTCAGAATGTGGTATAGATTGCTGTATTTTCTTAGCATATGCTGTATACCCTGCCAGCACTGGTCATTGTTTACTTTAGCATCATCCGCCCAGAGCATACACCCATGAAATCTTATCTGAAGGATGCCACAATCAAGAGACAAAAAATTATTTGTATTTTCCTTCAGAAGATACAAATCTGATGAGTATATTTTGACAAGAAAGATACAAGGGCAGGATTGTAAAATTAGTCTGTTGACTGGTATATATATCATCCAGCTATTTTTTAAGCAATTCTGTTGACTGTTCGGCATGGAGATAGTGGTTTACAGTAGCTTTAATTCACTGGGCATTAGGGACTTCTTTAAAGCAAGGTAACATACTGTTTTCTCTATTTTGTAATCCAGGTATGACTACCGTGCTGGATTTTGGGGTGTCATGGGGCGCGAGTGTAGCGGCATTATCCCTGTAAGATGAGTGTTTTCCATGTAATGCTTCCCCTAGAAATTTATATTTGCATGGCATGACAGAACGTCCATTTTGCAGCCATTTATAAAAGAATTCAATTATTCAATACCCAAGAATTGTGCTGGTGGGAATACTGGAGTTTGTGTCAACGGCAGAGAACTTCATCAGAAAGATTTTGATTTGCTTGTAGGGAGAGGCCTCCCACGTATATCTGGAAAATCATATTCTGTTGAGATCTCAGGAAATGTGATTGATGAAATATCTGGCAAGAAATTACGCAATCTTGGAAAGCTTGCTCCTACGTAAGTTCCTTTACAGACTATGACCTCAGGAAACAGTGAGCTATATGTAATGTTTTTCTACCCTTGTATGAAAATGAATCTTCTTCAATTCATTTTGAACCAACCCTTGTGAAACATCATTCCCAAATAGTTTCTGGTGTCCAGGTATCTAATGCCACAATTTTTTAGGAGAAATGGCCCTGGCATTAGTAAATTGCATTTAAAGAAATCTGATTTTAAAGCCAGTGAGGTTGAGAGTAGACATTCAACGTAGGAAGTTTCTGCATCATTTCTCTCATTTAGTTCATAAATTCATCTAATGGCATAATTACCCACTGGGGTTCATTATTAGATATGAATCACCTAATAGGTCAAAATCAGTGTGATCATGTCTTATTTCTATCTACACATTAAGTCTGCATCACCTTCTCTTCTGAACTATTTTGATTTTGCTATGGCTATTTTAAGTCTTTTGCTTGTCTGTAGTCTCTTTTCTACACGGAAGGATTATAAGTTACTCAGATGAAATTGTGCAAGATCATCACTTTGTTTCTCAGATGGAATTATGCATGCTTTCAGTTACTAATTCTTATTGCTTTTAGCCATTGCTTCCTTGTCTCAACTCTGACTACCATGTATTTAAAATTTTAAAATGCTTTATCAGCAACTGTGTGTTGATCAGATTCCTTAAAATGTGGGGGGCTTTCAGATACTAACCATTTCAATTTTCAATTGATCAGAATTGAGAAGATGAAACGTGGCTTTGGCATGCACATCCCTGAAGAGATAAGTTAGCTCACTGGCTATGCTGCTGATTCTTTCTTTGCTTATATTTTTTCCACCTAAAATCTGCCTATGGGAGTTAATCTTTGGATTATGGCATGGAAGAAGCCTTTTAAATCATACTACTTGAAGCTCGAGTGTGCAGCAACAGTTTTACTCCATAAATTGAGGCAGCACTATATTTTTATACTTACTCATTCAACATCATCCTACAAATTCCATTCCTTTATTTGAAATATTCTTTAGATATATCTCCTAATCATTGGGGCAGCTCTAAGTTCCTCTTGTTGTGTTGTTTCTTGTCTCCATATGTTGTTTGATACAATTTGCCTCAGCATAGATAGCACTGGGAACATGTATCGTGATGGGCTTGTAATATAGTGGTAGAATCCTTCTACCTTGTATTATTCATATATGTAAAATTGTAAATATTTACTCTGAAACCACCTCTTGCTAGGTGGCTGATGTGAATGTGTGATGGCTTTTGGCTCACCTGGGATATCATTCATCTGAGGTATTTACATGTCTCCTTGCTACTGAAACTGAAGCCTGGTTTGGACGGCAAACCTACACCCATTCCAATTTAGCTAGTTGGAAGAATTTAATCACCTGGCTTATAATATATAAATTTGCAATATAAGCACGTCGCCTAGCTGCTTATCTGCTAGCTCAATTCCATCTTTAGTTGACTATGGACTTAATATATCATGTATGTATCTTGTTGGGCATTTCTGCGTTGACCTGGCATTGAACTGCTGTGGACCATGGAAGCCTCCAAGACCTACGTGTATATAAGATCAACAATATATTTTTTAAAAAAAATCTGGTGGCCTGCCTGTCCTTACAGCCTGCAACAAGAAGATGGTCGTCTCTCTGCTTTTGCCCTTCAGTCGGGCCGGCGTCAGAAGTTCTAGGCCAGGATAAGGAGGCTATTCAGCCCAGATTGTATTTTTAATCCAAAATTAATGCTGCCTGGTTCTCTGATGGTGTCCCGTTGGAATAGGATCCTGTTTGATCGGTAGATGCCTGCGATATATAAATCCAATTAATACTTCAGGCTGCGTTATTAGATTATAGATGGTTTATTTAGGACTTAGCAGAGAGCGTTTCAGAGGCAAGATGTGGCCGCTTCTCGGCAGGATTCGAAATATGCTAATGTCTACTGTTTCAGTTTGACATCGCCTGTCGTATGCAATGCATTATGGAACATCACGATATCAGAACTTAAAAATAGTTTTAATAGAGTCGTACATTAATATGTGTGATGGTGACATACAATCCGACTTTGACCCCTAGTGCAAAGGTTGAATTTGGCAGCTCTGTTCTGACATAGGAAGGCTTGATAATTTCGAGTCCTGCTGACCTGCACTCAATTGTTAAATTCGTTATCTGAAAACGACTTGATAGGCTTTGACATTCCGAAACGGCATGGCAGTGTCAGCAAAATACATTAGCACTATCTATTATATATCTAGTGCTTAGCACTATCTATTATATATATCTAGTGCAGCTGAAGGTCTAAACCAAAGACAATTTCCAGCGAGACATCATTCATCTCATGCATCGTGCTAATATGATGTTTGAGCTGTGTACGTGTACCTGCAGATAATGCACTCGAGCTTGGCACCGAATGGTCCCCTGAAACTGGTACCATTTCGTCGTCGTCGCGGTGGGGCTGGCCTGCCTCTCGCAGCTGCCGTCGTTCCACCCGCTGCGGTACATCATCCTCGGCTCGCTGCTCCAAAGCTTCGGCTAGACCGTCGTCGTCTCCGCTGCTTGCATTCGTGCAGGTACACGTCACTGTGTCAGCTCCTAACCTCCATGGTAAAATAAGATATCAGCTTTCAAAAGGCTGGCCTTCGAAATAATCATGACCTGATGGAGGAATTAGATCGCATTATTGCATTATTTGAGATTGTTTTTGTCTGAATATACAAAGTTGATGCTAGCTATCAGGATTTAAGAGGTATATGGCAACAAGGTCTGACCAACGACTATGAAATGGTCAGATCGGCTCAACTATGAAGTGGTCAGACTCGCCATATGCCCTTTTAAAAAATAGACATTAAACACTTATGTATGTGTGTTTGAGGATATCTTTGCATTAGGTGTGACTTAAATTGAAGTTCCGAGCTGAAACTAGACAGAGATGAACCAAAATTCCAGAAAGAATGTTTTCTTGTGCTCTTAAGCGGTCTGATTGGCCTATAGCCGGCAGTCTAATTGGCGTTGGGCCAACGGTTAGACCGATCCCTTGTTACCAGCGTTTGACTAGGGTTGACTAGAGCGGTATGATCGGCTGTTAGCTGGTAGTCGACCGGCTCTTGCTAAAATAAGTGAGCTAATTTGGTTTTCGGTTAAGTTTGCTCTTGAGGAGCTTTGGGTTCTTGTTAGGATGTGTTGTGGTATGTTTGTGTGTCACATATGACAGGGAGCCGTGTGTTGAGATGAAAATCTTGTCAGGAATGTTAAGTGGTGCATGTTTGTATCGGTTTTATTGATGAGAATCAAGTGCATGTCACTTATGCTCGGAACGATTGATTGTTCTTTGATGTGCAAGGCACTTGGTAATTGTTAGGGGTAAATGGCAAGACTGAGTCTATGGGAGAAGCCCGAGGTCTACATCTTAAGAGAGAAGCACGAGAGAAAGATAAGGATCATGATGAAGAAAGTCCATGCATTTGATATACTATTGGACTTGGACTGAGAAAGATAATGATCGTAACGAAGAAAGTCTATGCATTTGATGTGCTATTGGACTTAGACTGAGAAAGATAAGGATCGTGGTGAAGAAAGTCCGTGCATTTGATGTGCTATTGGACTTGGCCTGTTTTAAGTAGAGATGATCCGGAAGAAGGCTAGAAGCATATATGCTTGGCAGTAAGCTATCAGGCATCACGAATTTTGTATTGGAGTTTGTTTCGAGAGGAAGCATCGTGAAGGCCAGTGTGTGGAAATTGTGTAAAGTATCTAATATCAGATAGAGAGGCGATTTGCAAAACCACGACGGTGGTATAAGATGGAGTAGGTCACATCTTGGTAAATGGAGCGCCATATCGGGCTATTAGAGCTATGTGTAAGTCACTTTTGAGAAGTGTGCATGTGTGTAAGTATAAAATCTATTTGTATATGAGTTACAGGTTTTTTCATTTATAAGTAGTTATAATATTCACTAAGTATATACTGGTTGTTAAGGTTATGTGTAAGGTGAGAAGTCTTTATTATATAAGCTGTTGTGGTTATATTCACTGTATTTTAGACCTTAGATGTAATTCTTAATATTCAGAAGAAATGGTATCCCTGGTTAGCATAGCAACTCAGCATTCATCTGCAGTTCTGCTTTCAGAAACTTCTTTTTCTATGAACCGAAACTGAAGTAGTTTTTGAACCCTGACGTGTGACAACTGGTCATCTATCTGCATCTCAATTCTCGATGAACTTGTCGGTCAGAAATTTCGCACAAATAACGAGGACCCAGAGCAGGTGACACATGAACAAACAAGCATGCCACATGTAACATCACAAAGAAGAATGGTACCCGTGTCCTGCAAAATGTCCATCTGGAAGCAGAGATGGCAATCTCCTAGTCCCACCTATTTCGTCTTGACGCAGGGCTCAAGGCGCCATGCATGGCGCCACGTACGTACGAACTCTGCCTCCATCTCCACACCAAACTCTCCACTTCCACATCTTCAATGGTGCTAAATCAGCTAGCTATTAGCATGTATACATCAGTATATATCCTATGTGGAGGAAAGAGAGGATACAAAACACAAACAGCTAGCTATTATTTCGTCTCTAATCTATAACGCAAAACAAGGTAATATCTATAAATGACTGTGTGTGTATGTAAACATCAAATAACTACCTTTATAAATAGTCTTTTAAAATACTAGTTTTTAGTATGTACTCTATTGATGATGTGAAATCTTTATAGATAGGACTTACCTAGTACCATTAGAAATGCCCTTCAAGTCGCACCGCATTAGCTCTCGCAACAGGCGCGCCGTGACGCGAGAAGCTCGCTTTCGCATTTGCATTCCGGCCATGGTGAAGCTAGCCACCGCGAGGGAGGCGCGCCTGTACGGGCCGGCGCTGGCCGTGCGCCGGTGGGAGTACATCAACGCGGGGATGTACGTGTTCGCCACGTTGCTCCTTGCCGCGGGCCTCGCGGCGCAGTCCGCGGGAGGCGGGGCCAGGGCGGGGCTCGCCGTGGACGCCGTGGCGCTGGCGATCATCGCGGCCGTGAACGCACACGACCTCGCGGCGCACCTCGCCGGCGTCGACTGCCGCGTTGGGCTGGTCCGGTACGACGTCCTGCTCGGGCTCGTCGAGCTACTGGTGCCGGCGCTGCACGCGGTCGGCTGCGTCGTTGGCGTCGTTGGCATGGCCTTGCTGCTCTCTCAAGTACGTGACAAATTTTTGATCCGTCGCTGAGATCATTGGCAAACACGGTGATGGCAATAAATTGTTTGGATTTGCGGTGACAACAAATCTTCTGCCAATACTGCTTTCCACACTTCTTCTCTTCCATTTTCTATTCCGAGTTTGCCGCCGCTCATGCTCGAGGGACAGCATCCGCCGTGGCTTCCTTCTCCGAGAGGCAAGCCCGGCCCGGCCCGGCCCGTGGTGACTTAGAGTTCACCACCGAAGATTGAGACCCTCACGAGTTTTTGTTGTGACAAAATCGAATGGCCCGGAATCAATATATATAGGTGATATATGACGATGGAAGAGAACGTATATATATGATGAGAAGGCTTCCACTGTACGTCCAGACGTTAATGGCTCCTATAAATTTATAAGTTATAAGTTACAGTCAAAAAGAATAGATCCGTAGTCTTATGGATTTCACTGATCTTCAAGAGCTGCCACAATGGGGAGTACGAGGACTCGTTCTACTTCTTTAATGAGATGTAGAAGGACGGTGTCTAGCCCTCCTGCTTGGTCGCCATGTCGGTCTTGCTCCAAGCTTACACTGGGCTAGTGCTACTAAAGAAGGGCAAGAAGCTGCACTGTTTTGCGTAGCGTAGAGCGTATGGCTATTACATGGTTATCAGAACAGCGTTAATTGACGGCTATATTTTTTTTAGATTATGGTTGATGATTTTTTGCTATATTTTTTGAGACTATGGCAAATGACAGAAATGCTAATACGAATGGCTAACACGCTAGTGGGCTTAGGAGGAAGACGTTTAGAGAAGCGGCTTCAAGAAGTTGCATGAAGAAAATGTCTTATTTATTTTAGTTTTTGAAAAAGCCAAAATGAACACGGCTGATGTGTACTCAAATGCAGGAAGGAAGCATGACAAGTGCAAAAAATGATATTTGGAAGGATTCAGAAGAAGGATTTGGTGTGTTGTAAGAGCAACTCCAGCAGTAGCCCTCAAAACAGGGCCCCTACTTTTCATTTGAGGGCTTCCCCTACTTTTGAGAGCTCTGATTTTTGAGCTGCACTCCAGCAGAAGCCCTCAAAATAGAGCCCTTACTTCTCAATTCTCTCTATTTCCTCACACACTATATGCATATGTATTCCAAATTTAAATTTAAATTCAAATTTATTCCGAATTTAAATTTATGAATTCAAATACGAATATTCAAATTTATTCCGAATTTAAATTTATGAATTCAAATACGAATATTCAAATTTAAATTCAAATTTATTCCGAATTTAAATTGAAAACACAATGAGGAACGTTTAAATTTATGAATTCAAATACGAATATTCAAATTTAAATTCAAATTTGTTCCGAATGAGGGACGTATTTATTCAAATACAATAAATCTAAGTTTGAGGGCTCAAGTAGGGGCCCCCTAGGAATGAGGACTTGGAGGCCTCATTTGAGAGGCCCCTATTTTTGAGGGCTCAAGTAGGGGCCCTGCTGGAGTTCAGTTTTTTGCTCTGGCTCTCAAATTTAAGTTTAGGGGCTCAAGTAGGGGCCCTGCTGGAGTTGCTCTAATGCGATGCTCACCGGCTGGCCGTCCACGGGCAAGGTTGGGAGGCAATAGTGCTATCCCATGACAAGTGGAATTCGGGATTGAAGCCAAACAATATAACCTTCACTGCACTACTCACTGCCTACATATCAATGGACTTGGTTACAGAAGAGCTCAGAGTAACTATGGGTAAAATGACATAAGCTTACGTAGTACTAAATAAATCATGAATTCATGTCTGTCTTTTGGAATAGAGGCTACAGGGACCATTGGGGGTTTTTCTTCTCACCAGGGTGATTAGTAGTATTTGAAATACTAAAACATGATAATTTTCACTTTAATTTGATAACCTATTTTATGAAGAAAAAAGAGAGAGAGAATGAATTGATGATAAAGAGATAAGTCATACAGTTGCATTTGTTACCATTAATGTTTCCTGAAAACATTGTTCTCACCCTTACTATTAAATTCTTTTGTTAGATCCCGGTCCGACCAAAGAATACCTCGAGAGGGACGTGAGGTATACAGGCTTAGAGGACACCGCATGGGACAAGGGTGGTCGTGCTGAGGATCAGGGCAAGGTGGATGTCATATTCGGCGGTTAGGACGAGAAGGCGACTTGTAGTGCCTCTTCTTCGTGAGATAGGGTATATGAATAATTTGTATCTCCTTTGTACCTAGTGTTTGTGCTAAAGACCTTAGCCCTGTGTGACTAACTGTTGTAATATGTGACTAACTGTTGTAATCATGCAAAGTCTAATTATTGTTCTGCTGCGTAACTCTGGGAAAACTTATTATTCCTTAAGGCGGTGAGCTTAGTGAATAATAATATGTTGTCCGGCATCATGTTCTGAGAATAATAACACGGGGCGTCACAGTACTGAATTATCGGATAAGTACAACTCATCGCCGATCCTACAGTTTCAGTTAAACTGCAGTTAATTAACACAATAATTGACCATTTCTGCCAAAAAAGAATGGAGTTTTGACATCTTTATTGCCATGTCTCACGGGAGGAATTCTATGCCTAAACCGAACTGGGGGAGTAGCAACATCCACTTGGGGTATCATTCAGAGCTAATTTGTACAAAAGCTGGTCCCAGATGTACTAGTCAGCTCTGTACATGGCGATGGCTGCACATCAAGCGCGCCACCAGTGACAGCTCGACATTTCCATGGCCCAACAGAAGCACCGCCATAGAGCTTGACGTTCGACAGGCAGATGCGACTGAAAACTGAGTTTCTGATGCCCCTTATCAGCCCAGCCTGCCGGATGTTCTGACCCCATACGTTCTTTATCGTCATGCCGTCGACAACCGGAAGCATATTCGGGTTGTATGACGTATCCGGGTGCCCCCCAACATCACCGGCAATCCTCAAACCGTATCGAGCTCCGTTCAAGGTCACTTCAGAGACAGTGATGTTCCGGATGAATCCTCCCCTTCCTGAGTTGGTCTTGATATGGATCCCTACACCCGTGCTGAAGAAATTCAGGTGCTCGACAAGGACGTTCTCCACGCCACCGGAGGTCTCACTTCCAACTGCAAAGCCGGCAAATGGGCCGGATCCTGTTATCCGTCGGATGGTGATGCCGGAGCTAGGACGCCCGAAAGCAATGCCATACTCATCCCAGCCGCTCTTGATGGAAATCAAGTCGTCTCCTGTCGAGATGTAGGAATCCTCAATGCAGACATTACTACTTGAATCTGCAGGTGTTGAGTCAAAGATTTAGCTTCATATTCAGACATACCGAAAAATTGCACAGATTGACAAGGTGAGAGTGACATTTTTACCTGGATCAATTCCATCGGTGTTCGGGGAGTCATGTGGAGCCACCACAGTCACATTAGCTATCACTACATTGCTGCGCACACAGGAGGAAGAGGAACCCACATTTCAGATGCGTAATTGTGACATGACGCCAGACAAAAGAGTAACGTATGGCAATAATGGAGTCCACGTCAATGTTCAGATAATCATATGAGTCCTGCGGCGATTTCAATGCTATTGTATAGCTCAACGTTTGTTGCTAACAGTATACTGCAGCCTCGTAACAACACGACTACCAGCAATTCATGTGCAGCTTTTCATGCTGTAAACTGAGCAGTGATTTTAGGTCAAATCAAGCACTGGCCAAGTAAGCTACCAGTATAGCCGCAAGAAAGAAAGTAGTCTGTTTAGCTGACCTGCAATAAACTGGATGAATGTTCCAAAATGGCGAATCTTGGAAGACGACATTGGAGATTGTCACGTCAGTGCAGGATATCAGCTCCAGTAGATGTGGCCTTGTGAAGGCCAATGTACGCTTCCTCCACAGATCCCACCACACGCTGCCTTGGCCATCAATGGTTCCATTCTCACCTGCACAAGTAACACAGAAGCTCCAATCTTGAACAAAAGGAAAGTAGCGTGATACTTGAGTTCTGAAATCTTTTTAAAAAAAATGCTGAGCATTTACATTGCACATCACATGAATGATGCCAGTGTGAATGTTGCAGGTCTATATTAAGCTGCATATGTATTGGCACAGGCCGTAATGTGTATTGCGAAATGTGAAGCAGTAACAACAAGGAGTAGCAGAGTGGCAAGTATGCAGAACAAGAACCTGTGATGAAAACATCCTCAACGCCATTGCCATGGATCAAGCTTATGTATCTTCCACCTGGTAGCTCGCGCCCTCTACCGTAGGACGGCAGCGGGTCGATCAACGGCCAGTTCGACGTGTCCTGCTCCACATATGCGCAAACTTTGCTAAAAGAACACAGGCAATCCTACCATTATCCTCGCCATGTCAGTCAGCATCAGGCGTTAGCTCTGCTTGGTGGTTGGTTACCTGGGTGGCACGGATGACGGCGCCGCGGGCGAGGAAGAGTGTCATGTGGGAGGTGAGGTTGAAGGGGCCCGTCAGCCACACCCCGGGCGGCACGTACAGCAGCGCGCCGCCGCGCGCGCGTCGCCGCTGGATGCGCGCCACCGCGCGCGCGAACGCCGCCGTGTTGAGCGTCCGCCCGTCCCCGGCGCCGCCGAAGCTCGCCATGGACATCCACGCCCCGCGCCGCGGCGGGCCCGGCACGATCCCTGAGCACGTCTCCTGCGCCGCAGCCACCGAGAGCAGCGGCAGCGCCGCGGCGACGAGGAGGCACAACGGCGCGCGTGCAAATGGCATTGGCGGCGCCATCGCTTGGTGGCCGCGTGCACGCGCGCGCAGCAAGAACGGCGCTGCCCGGAGCAAGGAGCGTTGAAGGGAAGAGTACAAGGCGCAAAAGCTTCCGCGTCCTGTCTTGTGGTTGGATTTATGTGTGGAATTGATGTGGCTGTTGATTCTAGGTGTTGCTTTGCTTACGAGTGGATTTGGTTGGTCTCTTGCCGTTTGGCGCTTGTTATATTTATACATCACCTTTAGCACAGTTAAATACTAATTCTAAGATACTATAATACGATATGGTTAAAAAAATTTATCAAAATTCATCGAAATTCCTATGTACTCCTAGGAATATGAAATCATTTTCATATATGTGTGTATGTATGCGCGCGCGCATCAAAACGTAAGTAATTCTAATGGAGGGAGAATACTGGATTTCCACAAAGTGGACAACGATTTTGTGAACTTGAGTTCACATGAACCCATTTTAGTTAGTCACTTCAAAAATTCTTTAAAAAACCGTAGTTGTACAGCATGTTAAAATATGCTCACTTGCAAAAAAAAAAGTGTAAACATGATCATATGTGCACCGTGCATAAAAGATTGGAATATAATGGCTCAAAATAAAAGCGTTCACCAGGTCGTGGTTGTGACTTTGGCAGTCGTTGAGCTACTGGTAAAAACCCTGTGTTTCTTACCGCAAACATGTGTTCCTCATTTGGTATGTTGCATTGGACCTTGAATATGAAACAAAACAGAAAACTGGGCAGGCACCAAACTAAAACCCAGTGAATTACAAGGTTTTAAATAGCAGGGAGCAGAAGCGTAGCGATGAACTATTTTTGTAGCGGACATTACATGCTAAGCTATAAAACTCTTAAAATATAAATATACTTGATCTTAAATTATAAGTCTCAGTCATAATTTGCATAAAGCATCTAAAATATCAAATCCTATAGATCTATATACAAGGTAACATCAAAATTATAAAGATCATGCAGTGTTTTATTGATTAATCTTCATTCTTTGATGAAGAAAATAAAAAATCAATATCCTCTTTGTTCCTTCTTTTCTTTCCACATAGAGAATCTGTGTTTACTATTTGGCTTCTCCTTATCTTTTGATAATACATATTTATCTTGTTTGGTAAATCATACAAGAAAATAGATTAAAAATTAGGTTTATCTTGTGCATGGGCCCTTCCCTCCTTTTCTGACAAGAGAGAAATTTTCAATGCATAGAGAAAGAGGTGAAATATTATTAACTAGCAAAGCTGAAGACTGTGAGAATGCAGAAATTTAATTATGCACCATTTTTGGTTCGAGCATTTACTTTGGTAGTGGTTGTCTGATTTATACACGAACAGTGGGATTGTGTTGTATGGGCGGGTGGTTCGAAGGTCCAAACGCCATCACTTCTCAACGGCACTGCGCCAGCACTCCGTAGCTGCTCACTCTGTAGACAAGGCAATTAAATCACCGGTTACCCACCCACACCCAATTACTCGTACAATCGTTCTGGCATTTCAGCTTTCAAGTTGTCTAATGCCTCGATCTGTTCATCCCTATTCCATAAAGCTTCTAATTTTTAACTTTTAAAAGTTAATTTTTTAAATAAAATAATTTTTTAAAATAATTTCTTTAAATTATTTGTATGAGTTACCACAAGAGCTGGTTAGAGCACATGTGAGCAGGGCCCGTTGTTTCAGAGGTGGCGATGGAGGGGAAAGAGAAACGGAGAAAGCAAAGGAGCAAGCAGAAAGGGTGGTCAGTAGCGGTAGCAGAGCACGACGATGATCTGATGAGATGTGGCCAAGCTGTGTTTAAGCCGATCGGCAGAAGCTCTGGGAGTAGGGTCCGCGTGGGCGCAGGCCACAGCTGCTAAGCACAGCAGTGAATGGAGCTCTTTTCAGATCTGGCTAGTCCCGGTTGGCGCACATGCCTCGCGCTTCAGCCATGAGCACCACCACGTCGTTCGTTCGCAGTACCATCTTCGCCTTTGGCTGTACTGTGGCATGGATTGCCGGTCATGAATGCCTTCTCTTATCACAATTCACAACGTTCTTCTCATCATATACGGAGCCGGCTGCTGTCTCTGACCGACCGTCGCCACGAGCCGCGACAAAGGGTAGCACCAGGATTCAGAGGACGTGCCGTCCACACACGGACACCCCTCTTGGCTCTTGCTGTGTCGGAGTTGATGTGATACCACTGGAGGCCGTGAGCTGCAGCCAGTCAGATAGCCCCAGTAGCCAGTCCACAATTAAATCTGCAGCCAGTCAGGTTAACAGCCGGAGTATTGGGAATGCATCTCAGCACGCGAGCCCGTGGAAACTAACCAGCCGCAAGGCTCTAGGGTTGATCCACAAGCTCCCCTGAAGCTTTGCACAGCTGCATGCGTTCAGCCCGGGAAAGGAATTCCAAAACCCTACATCAATCATTGCAGTATAGATGAATCGATATACCAATGTTAAAATTGTAAATAGCACCGCAACCTTGTAAACCACCAGAGGCACCAAAATTAGGGATATATAGACAAGCAACGGACATGGAGCAAGTCTCTAGCATCAGGTGCGCCATTATAGGGGACCATGAAGCCAGCAAAAATCCAGCTTGAGTTAAAGACCGACAACTTGTATAACCAACAAATGGAATCAACCCTTGTCGCCTGAAGGTCAGGAATCGCCGCACATCTTGTCATGCTGAAATTTCACGACGATACACGTGATATTGTCACCACTCCCGCGGGAGAAAGCGGTCTCTGTCAGCTTCCGAGCTGCTGCCTCGGGTTCCTCCTCCATCTTCACGAGCGAAACAGCATCCTGCGTGAACAAGAGGAAAACATGACGAGATTGTTGATAATGAAATGTCATATGAATCTTCTTCAATGGAATTTGTGGATGCATGGACAAGAACCCAATCATGGTAATGCCGGAAAAATCCCCCTACATACATGCAAGTCCCTAGGTAACAGACATCAGATACCAGTGCCAGTGGTTGAAAATAACTTCAAATGTTGTTGTTCTAAAAAAAGGAGATACATCCTTTTCGCCAACTAGTGATTTCCCCAGTTGAAAATGCAACTTTAGTAATTTACTTGATAGGTGGTGCTATGTAAAACACATACTGATGCCACAAAGTGTTGTAAACAATAACTATTCTGTGTAAAACCAGCAAAAAATAAAAGAAATAAGATGTTGATGTTAAAACTCCTAAAACCAAACCTCGAAGAGACTCGCACAAGATCATCTCACACAACAATCCGCCCATCCGTCGAAAAGCCGACCAACATAAGCCTCGAAGAGACCCATCCGTCAAAAAGCCGACCAACACAAGCCGGCCATCCATCAACTCAAGCACGCACGCGATCGGAAAGCACATTGGCGTCGAGAGAGAGTGTGATGGCGACGGAGAGGTGGAGGCACCGGCCGCCGGCGCCGCTAGGGCGGCGGAGAAGAAGGCGGCGAAGGAGGTCAAGCCCAAGAAGTCAGCCGCACCAAGGAAGCTCCGCACGTGAGAAGAGGCGGGCGATGATCGGATCCAGGTGGGAGAGCCTCCAGAGAAGCAAGCCACCACCGCTGCCGCACCACACGCTGCGCCTCCCGGTTCCGACGGGTTTGCCGGCCGTGGAGGAGGAAGCGGGGATCCAGTCGGCGATGATGAGCAGTGGCGGCGCGGGAGGAGGGAAGGGAGTGGCGGCCGCGGGGCCCGTCCCGGCGGCGGTCGCTCGTCTCCAAGGGCGGTGACCGGATTTGGTGCGGACGAGTTGCGCCAGATCCGGGCCTGATCTACACCGCTAGTGGCTGGATCTGCGAGGCGGCGGCCCAGATCCGAAAGAGGCGGCGACGACCGGAGACGAGGCGACAAGCGCGAGTCGACAACGGCCTGGCAAGATCCGTCTGAGGATTGGAGACGACGGAGGATCCCGGCGCGGTGGGATTCGACGACTACACGGTCCATGAAGAGGAGGCGGCGGCCAGAGAGGAAGCTGCCCCCGGGAGTACAGATCGATCCTCCTGGGAGCAGCGGGACGTGCGGAGGCTAGGGTTTGAGAGATTTGAACCTTTGTTCTAATACTATGTTATGAATATTGTGTATATATTGAAAAGCCCCAATGGGCAATATATAGAGAGAGTACATAAGGGTATTACAGATAAGGAAGGCATATCAGGAGGAGAATACAAACTCTATATCCTAATACAACTTTATATATTTAACAGTTGAGAGTTCATTAAACGAAATGTGGTCTTGACAATGAAGAAACATGTCTGCGACGTAAAACAAATTTATGCAACAATCGACCCAGACATAAAGGATAGGTTGTGTTCCTGAATTGGACATCACAATAGCTGAATTAAGTAAATTCTTTGTTAATTGCATCTGTTGTGGTTACAGGACCAAACAGTAGAGAATAGTGAAATTGAGGAAAATGTTGATCGAAGGTAGTCTTGTCCTTGGGATCGTCCAGAGGGGACTATTTATATTGCCGTCATTTTTTTGTTACAATATTATCCCTAAGTAACAAGTATCTTCTTAGGGCATTATTGTCTTTTACATACTCAGATGGGCCTCTTGGGCCTAACCCATTTAGGCATCACAACGTTATTAAAATAAGCAGGCCGAATGGCTCTTAGGTGGAGGCCATCTCCACAACAGCATCATTGTCCATATTGCTACGATTTCAATTACATGGATGAGAACAGTTGGATGGTAAAATCACAGTATAGCAGAGCATCGCACACAAGTTCCAACTGCTTGCTGTTCACCATGCCCACATGTACGTGCCACAAATATAACAAAGCTCCAATTCCCGTTAAGAGTTTATTGTTACTAGTACACATTGCGAACAAAGGGATATCTGCACCACTGAACCTCTAAACAAATCATTGATGTTGATTGTACACTAACCTCGTTTGGAACCACGTCCCACAGCCCATCACTAGCCAAAATCAGAAACTCCAATTCATCATCTATTTCTTGTTCCTGACAAATAATTAGAGTCCAAGTACCTTGGTCACTGATCCCACAATCACATATAAGCCATGAAAAATTAATGTATTGTCCAATTTTTGCCAGAAAACAACATAAGTATATGTGCCGCACAAGTTACCTGAATCTCAGGGTCCGCAACAACAAATTGCTTCAACAACCGGTTGCCAAATGCCCGAGACATTGCAAGTACACCACCTACCCTCCAAGTTCCTGCAAAAGGCCATTTACCACTATCAGCAAGAAAATCATTCCAAGCCCCTCCCCTCATGAACATGTGACTTCTGCCAAATAAATAGGTAGAAACTACAGCAACTCAAGTCAAAACATAAAAATATGTACTTTAGTCAAGTGGTAAATGGTGTGATGGATGCAGGACTTACCAGCCCACATAACAACCCCACCAGCACTCTCAATTCGTTTCCTCTCATCACTTCTGTTTGGCTTGTGATCTTCAGAGAGTGCAATAGCTGTGGACAGGAAGGAGACAAGATATTTTAGCAATAATTCAGCAGGCATATACATCTGGGTTGTACACATCACATTGTGCCCAAGCAGTACGCACATGCCTTGGATATTGGCACAAGAGAATAACTAGCGCTTATGATACTGATACAAGCCCAATAAGTATCAATACCTCCGCTTTGTAAAATTGAAAGGAAGCTCTCTAAGAACACAAGTTTGGATAAGCACTACGAGATGGGTGAGTAAGCAATCTATAATCAATTTTATGCTGTGTATATTTAACTTGTATTTCCAGCAAGCAACTTAATCCAGAAAGCTAAGATCAACAAGAAATGAGGCAATGCTTTTCCCACAAAAGAAGGATGAACCGAATTCCAAATACAGCTTCCTTTGCTGCATTTGTTCTGAGAAGCCAATTGGAGTCACAATTCATCTGATGTCTAGAATGCCTTTTGTTTTGAGCTATAACGATAATATGTTATATCACTGGTGATAAAATTGAGCAACAAGTCTCATGCCATACAGGTTAGTGTTTTACACAGTAGTCTACTTAAAAAGTTATTAGAACCATTATCCATTGATCAGCATAAATATGCACAGCAATTACAGTAAATAAGGTAGTGATTCATGTCTTGTATAATCCATAGTATAGCAGGCTGAGTACACAGACAAAACGTGGCACCAATAGTAGTAAATATTAATCAATGAACAACATAATAAACAGAAGCACCTTTGCCCGCCTTTGATATTACAGCCCGAGAGTCTCCAACATTGGCCACATAAAGATGATTTCCAACCAAAACCGCTGTCGATGCAGTTGACCCATCATCTCTATGAGTGTTGCTTTCAGAATCCAAGAATTCTGAATCAGTTTTCCTATATGTTTCGCCTGTGAGTTACCATTAATCAGATGACTCCATCACAAGGAAAATTAATGGACTATTGGACATACTATGAGCAGTATCTTACTTATTGCTAACTTTGTATCTGTCATGAACTCTGGATGTTTCATGAGGTTCTCCAACAAGTGCTCCTTCAAATACTCAGCAGCCCGTGAACCACCATGACCTACAAGAAAATAAATGTTTTAGATAGAACCATTGAGAAACAACAAGTCTACAAGAACGAATCTCCGACCATCAAATATTCCAAAGAGACTTATTTGTTTATCATCAATTTTAGATGATTTTATATCATAGAAGTCTTCCATGCTTGCTCTTTTTCCTCTAAAACTTGAATATCCACAACTCAGACTTCCATCATCACTGCAAATCAGTCAAACATTCACAAGGCCTATTGTCAAAAATGTATAATATATTAAAAGGCTTATAATCTTCATATATCCTAAAGGTAAAATTACTTGTAGGTCCTGATAAAGGAAAGTGCCTAGTTAGGGACTATTACAAATGGCTATCTACTCGAAGTTAGAAAAGGAAGCCATATACGTCAATAGAAATTAGGCGCAGGTGTTTGAATTAGGCGTCGATAGAAATAAGCAAAGTTGGCTGCAATTAATGATGTGACATGTTGAAATTGTATCTAGATATTGTATGAACACATTTAAGATCTGATAATGAAGAAATTTTTGTATTAACAGCACATCTTCGTTATCAAGACATTCTTCCCCGGATTATAGCTTATTGCATTTTTTACCATAGCTTGCCAAACACCAAAAGAAACATTTTAACTAAAGTTGCATATTTTGTATCACAAAAAGATTGGTTAATAGAGCATTCTAGAATCTAGATATATCTCAGTAACATTAAGATGTTTTATCATTCTCGCTAGGTAAGCAGTTTTTATAATATGATACCACGCTTTCTTTTGTAGGGTCCTCACCTACTGTTCGTGTCCAAACAAAGATGCTTTCTTTTGTTCACGATGACATTGCTATGTGAGCAATCCATGAAATCCAGCAAGCTACCGCCAGCTGATGGAACTACATAACTATGTGATTATGTTATGCATTACTCTTTAACAATGGCATGTGTGTGTACCATGCAGGCGGGCGGGGGGGCACTGGACTTGCCTAACAATTTGCGAAAGCATGCAAATTCTATTTACAATTTACATGCAAGTCCAAAAGGTTCCATAAAGCTTGAGGCGCTGGTCCACTGAAACTATGCACAATTCTATATAGGGAGACCACTACAATGTTTTCTAGTTATAAGGGCCACTGTGGATCTATTCTGAAGCTATGCTTGCTGCCTTTAATACTAAATTTAAATAAACTGCCATTTACCAGTATTTAGTGAACCATGTATTTCACTATAGCAGTTTGTCCTTCTGCCTGGGATGGGACCAGATGAAAACAGCATTGACAACCTCAAGGTGAACTTCAATAATTTAGTGGCTCGCAAAAACTAATAATTGCACAAGGATAAATGATAACCGCTAAGCTAACAAACTAAACATAGGACTCCTTTTGATTACGATCCTGAATGCAGCATTGACTCTTATGAAGTTACGTTTGGTGTACCACCCATATGATTGTTCAATTATGTTCATGGCTATGTATGTCTATTGCACCGCTGTACATTGGATCATATCAGAACAGAACACAAACTGCATAGTGGATTTAAATCAAA
The DNA here is from genome assembly GCA_036346265.1 of Melocanna baccifera. Lineage (NCBI taxonomy): Eukaryota > Viridiplantae > Streptophyta > Magnoliopsida > Poales > Poaceae > Melocanna > Melocanna baccifera. The sequence continues at coordinate 27,567,496 of CM070688.1, forward strand.
TACACTAAGGAGACTGCACGCCAATAGAACCGATCATATTTAAGCTGCAAAGTAGGGAATCGAGAGGCAAGTATTACCTCTTCCATCCACCACTCATGTAGCCCACCTCATCCACCCTCTCCCTCTCCTTCACCCTTTCCTTCTCCTTCTCCTTCTTATCCTGATCCTTCTCCTTTGGCGCCTCCATAGTTGGCACAGCAGCTGCAGCTGCAGACTCCTGCTTTCTCACCCCTTCTACTACCACCTCCGACCACACCTCCTCCTCCTCAACTGTCTGGGCCTCCAACTCCGACTCCCCCACCGCCACTGCTGCCACAGGCGACACCTCCATTTCGTCCCTCTTCTCCACCTCCATCTCTGTCGGTGCTGATGACACCTTCACGTCACCAGCCTGTACCTCCACCTCCAGGACACCAACTTGTACCTCCCTCTCCACCTTGACCTCGCCGGCCTCCGCCTCCTCCACCGCCTGCGCGGACGGCAGCCCTCCGGGCTGCACCATCATCTCCCCCTCACCCCGGCCCCGGCGCGGAACCGGCGGTGCTTCAAGGGGTGCCGCACGCCGAGTCGCTTGTCGTGCCCCGACCTCGGCGGTCGCGCGCTCACTATAACCTCCGACGCTGCCGCCGCCGATGCCGATGCCGGGTTAGGCGAGCTCTCCTGGTCCTTCACGGCGCCATCGTAAACCATCTAAATCGCGGCAAACCGAAACCCTAAACAGCATCAGGCACAGAGCTCAGGTTCAAACGTGCCTCGATTCGAATCCGAATCCGACGGGAGCGATCTCGAGCAATGGGGGCGGGGCTCACCTTTGGGATCCGATCGAGCGGGAGCGGTGGCCGGGGGAGGCGATCGGGTCGGGAGGCGGCGGATCTAGAAGGTTCTAGATTATTGGGGTGGGGTGGGGCGGTGGGTGTGAGCTGGAAGAGAGGAGGTGGAGTGATCGGAGGTGTGTGAGCCTGCCTGCCTGTGGAGGCGAGGGAGAGGAGGAGAAGCAGCGTTGCGTTGCGCTACGGTTGTCTGTCCTAGTGTCCTGTGCTTTCTAAATCATTTTTTTTTTTTTGATGTTTGTACGTGGTTCGGGAGGCGAGACCACCTGGCAGACGGGTAGGACGACGATGGTTTTTCACTGACGTGTGGGACTGTTGGTATCGGACCCACTGTCAGTGACGTGTGGGACTGAGAGAGTTGCTGTGGGGGAGTCTCCCGGGGGCATGGTGCGCGTGCTGCGTGCTGGCAAAACTTAAAATTAAAATTAAAAGCCAAATATACTTTGTTAGAAAAATCGGTAGTATCGATATGTAATTAGCAGTACTACCGCAGTGTGATATGACCGGATAGTAGTATAGACTACTGTAACCTAGAAGTACCGACGTATAATTGGCGTTATATTTTTCCCAGAAAGTATCATTTGAAACACGTAGTTTCTTTGAAAAACGATAATACCAGATATATAATGACGAAACTACCATAGAACGGTATAATCACAGCTCCTAAGCGAAACTACCGTAGCTTGGAAGTCCAGAAATCCGGATGGTACTTAGTTTTTAGGTAACACGCTTCTTGAATCCTAGTATTTATTCAGCTTTTTTGTTATGCTTCTTAGGCCATGTACAATCCGTTTTCAAGTCTAAGTCTATGAAAGATAAGTACATAATAACAAAAATAAATCAAAACCGCCACCCAGAAAAGGTACTTTCCTTACGCAGCCGAGGTCGATAGGAAGCTAAGCAATAAGTAAAATCTGTGTGCCATCCGTCTAGCTGTCAACTGGAAAGTCTTTCCATCGCGAGCTGTCAGCTGTCTGTTAAACACTATAGGTATCTCCTGTTGCAATTAGTATTGGTATACCTGCCTGGTAAACAGGTCAGTCAATCAATCCGACCTAAGCAGTTAATCGATATCTGGAATTCTCTCTCGACATTGGTTTTCCACTGGTGAGGAAAATTACTAGCAGAAGATTTTTCTCTTGAAAAACAGGTTAAGTAATCTTTTTAATAAAACATTATGCAGGGGCTGAGTAAACTTTATCACGTATAACACGAGATGATATGGAGAAAAGAGGGTATAGAGAATTACACTGTCTCTCATACAACAGCGACTATAATACGAGAAATAAGATATATTGTGTCATAGAGAAGTTGTCTATAGAGGTATGTAAAATAATAATATATTATAGAAGCTGTTTTTAGTGTTATCTATAGATGATTTAGAGAGTACCATTGTATATACCCTTAGAATACATGCAACCGAATCTAAAATTGTAATGTATGTTCCAGATTCTGATGCGCATATCAGGAAAACACGCGAAATAGCAAGCAAGTATGTGACTACCGATTTCTTATGACACTGCCCCCATGAAGTATCTATTTGGGCCGTCATCACAGATTTATTATTTTCTGCTGGCACTTGCTTGTTAACAGTGCGTTTTGCTGTTGAACATGCAGGTATCAGGACAGAATTTTGTTTTAGTTGCATAGGCGCCACCGCTTGTGTTCAGTTAGAAGAAACATATAAGTTTTAGTGAGGCGTGGATCTGGGCCTCGGGATGCCAGGCCTATAGCCCAAGATTTGACCCAATTAGCAGTGGTACCCCTCATGTAGCGTTAGGCCTTTAGATCTTACCAACCGTGGACCAGGCTTTAGATCAGGGCTCATAAGTTGAAGCCACCCCTCCCGTGTCTAGCCTCCTCTTGGCCCATAGCCCAGAAGAGCGTGAAAGGGAAGTAGAAGGCCGTAACATGTATCATGGAGTCATCCTCTCCCCGGTTGCCGCTGCCATCGTCCTCACGGCGCCTCCCCTCGTCGTCGCTCGCACATGGCGCCGCCGTCGCCTCTCCCGGTCTTCCCCCTCGTCGGCGCACCTAAAATCCAATCAACGAGCTCATGCGCCCAGCCACTGGTTGTCGCCGGCTCTCCTACGTACAGCCACTGGTTTTATTTTCGGAAAAAAAAAAAACAAACTTCTGCGCCTGCTGCGGGCTGCAAATTTGAAGGGGAAATGCTCTTCAAGAAAAGGCAAAGCCAAGTGGAAACGGATGGGATCCGGACGGCGGCTAAAATTCGACGCAAAATCTGCAGGCCGGAACCGGATTGGTACTTGGCATGCGCAACTGATGCATGCCGGCCCGTGAACTGAAGCGTGTCGGTGTCGGTGCGACCCTATTATCTCCCTAGAAGACGACGGTGGCGCCCAGGCGACTGTGTTGACGAGATGATGCAGCATGGATCGATGACATACTGCAAGGACAGACATCGATTAGGTGACTGCTAGCAGTAACAAATTTCCACCGACAACCGCGCAATGTCGCGCTATCTCGATCGCGCACGAGCTGGAATTTCAGCACTGATGCTAGAGATGCCCGTGGCCGGCAGCAATCCGCAGTCCAGCAATAATGCTAGAGATGGAGCCAACGGATCAACAAGTCTGTATTAGAAGGTCATCCGCTCTGGCCTCAGATCTATCGTGTCGAGCCTCAATTGTAGTGTAAGCGCATCACATGTAGATCAATTCCAAATTGATCGGTAAGGAACCAACAAGAGTATGGCCGATCGAACACGCGTGCAAAGCATCGAGATCTAACACCCTACGGCCTCGTCACCGAGGCAATTGCCCAACCGACAAAAGGAAAAAAGGGGTTTGCATTGGACTGTCTTCTAAGGATTAGATAATCAAACCGCACCGCACTAGCTAGGCGCAGAAACACTGACAAGTTAGCGTTGCAAAGCAACAGGCAATGAGTTGCCGACCAACCGCCCATTCAGAAAAAGGGCCAAGCTCTTGCAGCCAGGCTCTCAAAGATCGAATCGCAGTCGATTCACAGACGAAAAGTCTTCTCTTTCTCTCGCTCCTGAGCGCATCGCGAGTTGTGATGAGTGCATCGCTGTTTCCTGGATGACAAGTGTTCAGTGACCAGCCACAGGAACGAAAGTTACAAAAGACACGTAGGGTAGGGCCGGTGCTTTCTTTAATCTTTCTCCTGTGGATTCTCATGTTCCAGGTTATATTCTTTTTTAGCTTTAACTTTTAACTATATTTTATAATTTTTAGTAGTTTACGAGAGAGTATAAAAAGAGACTCTCATGAGATTTCAGACGATATAAATGAAATCACTGCACTATCTACTACGATTAATTTGTAAACTCTGTCTTAAACTAATTATTATAGAACTATGGTTTTTAGAAGCTACCATGCATGTTCATACTTAACACTGTTGAGATTACAGAACAGTAAGACCCAAAACGAGGACTTAAATCATGTAAGCATACTAGCTTAGCAAGATTAGTAAACTAGGAAGTACGGCCATTTTATATTTTAGCAGTACTAAGGTCCCGTTCATGTTAAACCTATACAATTTTAGAAAGATCGAGGTATCATAAGTAATACTCTCTATAAATATATTTCTAGCACAAGTAAATATGACAATCTTAATAATTTCACAACTAGAAATATAAGTGCAGAATGCGGCTTCCAGAATGCAGAAGCCAGAATGAACACGTCGGCTTCTTAATTTTAGCCTTTTTTAACTTCTTTTTTTAGTTTTTGCTTTTTTTTCTTTTTTCTTCGTATTTTGTATGAACATATAACGATTATTATTATTATTTATTTTTCTTTAGTTGGATGATTTAGAAAAGCTAATAGTCACTATGTTGCAATTTTATTCAAAAGCCATGGACATATTGAGGGCATGTTCTTTCTGGCTTTTGAAACCAATTTTTGACTTTTACTATAGTATATAACTTTCAAACGGAGTAATTTTTTAAGACGGGATCTACAAGTTAATTGTAGTACACGCTAAAAGCCCAATATCTATACCAGCCAAAATTGCAAGCAAGTATATCTCTGTAATCTGTGTCGCGAACTAACAAAATTAAAAAATTTTAATCAACAATCACAAACCGCAGTCACAAAGAAGAGGCTCTGAATGGCCTCTAAGAAAGAGAGAACACAAATCACTAAAAAAAGAAATGATTTTTTAATAAAACGCAACCACAATCCAAACTTTAACTATGCAAAAATCACAAAAAAAACCCCAAAATCCGCAGAAAGGCCAAGTGAAAGTCAATTCATTGCCAAAAGAAAATAACCAAATTATCACCAAAATAATCTATATACTATTTTTATTCTTCAAGCGCAAAAAAAAAAGTCCCTAGACTAGGCTTTAGTGACGCCACCTTCTCGATCGCCGCCTTCCTCCTCTCCTATTCCTTTCCTCCCCCACTTCTCCTTCCTCCCTCCTGCATCCATCCAACCCACCCGCACTTCACTTAGCTTGACTTCTTGTTGAGTAGCTGTTGCCTGTACCTGTGCGCTTGTATGCCTGCTTGGTCAGCGAGGGGAGTGGCGGCGGCTTCTGTGAGTGAGTGGTGGCATTGGTGAGCGGCCCGGCGATGTCGGAGGCTGACCGGATACGCCTCCGCGCGGCGGCGCTGACGCTCGACGGCGGGGTCAGGGACAAGCCGGACACCAAGAAGGATGTGTTCGCGGATCTTGGCTCGCCGGTGTCGCCGCTGCGGCTGCGGCCGAGCGCGGCCGCAACGCCATCGACGTCCTCGTCGTCCGCTGGGTCGGCCAAGTCACCGGTTTTGTGCAATGAGGCGACTGCGTCCGCCATGGGAGGAGGCCGGGGGAGCCACTCGGGTGAGCTGATTGTGGAGAGCAACCCCCCACGGCCGCCGGGGCACCGGCGCTCCGGATCTGGGCGGCTGATTTTCTCCGGCAGCAGCAGCAGCGCGGGTAGCGGAGGAGGCTGCGGCGGCGGGAGCACAGCGAGCTCGCCGCTGACCAATGCTCTCCTCACCGGTAACATCTGCCCGTCTGGCCGTGTCGCGGGGGTAGCGGCTGCGCCGCGGCCGCGCACCCGCCCGGACGTGCTCGGATCCGGCACCGGGCACTACGGCCACGGAAGCATCATGCGGGGCGGCGGAGGCATGGCTCCCGCAAGAAGTAGCCTTGACGCCAACCCCTTCCTCAACAACTCCTCGAGGCCTCCGGCGAGCTGCCCGGCGCCACCGGACAGTAGTGGGAGTCTGCAGGAGGTGACTCGGGCCGGGAACGAGTGGTACAAGAAGGGCCGGTACGGCGAGGCGCTGCGGCACTACGACTGGGCAGTGGCGCTGTGCCCGGACAGCATAGCGTGCCGCGGCAACCGCGCCGCCGCGCTCATCGGACTCGGCCGCCTAGCCGAAGCGCTCCTCGAGTGCGAGGAGGCCGTCCGCCTCGACCCCGCGAGCGGCCGTGCGCACGGCCGCCTCGCCTCGCTATGCCTCCGGTGAGATTCTTTCGCCTGTGTAGGATGCATATCTGCTGCATTGCATTGCGCTGCACTGGAATCCCAAATAGATTCACAGATCTCGCGCTCTTGTTTCCGCTTTGCTTGTTGCTGTTGCCTGTGTGCTGCTTCCTTGCAGATAGATGCCTGACCTATCCTGTTTCCTTTGTTCTTTTTTGTCTGATTTTGACATCATTACCGTTATGGTGTGCCATATTGATCGTGAGATCGTTGGCGGTTGCTCTTTTACTTGTTTTGGAAGCAAAGTCTTCATCTTGCATTTAGTACTTGAGAAGCATAGGAATTCTCAGCTAACTCGTGTGCTGCAAGGATGGGAAAGTTTGTATCTTTGGCTTGGTTTGTTGTAGTGAATTAATGCGATATTAATACGATTCACATCACAAAATGCAGTTCAAAAGGATTGCTTACCTGTATTGTACGTTGTATTTAGACCGCCAATACGAAGAATTGCAAATTTGTCGTAAAATTGTGGTCCTAAACTATTCAACGTTAACATGTGTATAATCAATTTATGGTAGTTGGTTGAATTGTTACTGAATTGGCACCATGATGGCTACATTGTAGGCTTGGGATGGTTGAGAAGGCAAGGAAGCACTTCACGCTGGCTGGGCATGTCAATCAGTCTGACCCTGCTGAGTTGCAGAAGTTGCACGAGGTGGAGAGCCATCTGGGGAGATGCATGGATGCAAGGAAAATCGGAGATTGGAAGAGTGCGCTAAGGGAAGCAGATGCAGCCATTGCCAACGGAGTGGATTCCTCTCAATTGGTAATCTCTCCTTATAGCTTGTGCTTTTTATTATGCTGAAAAACACATTGTTCTTTGGTGGTCAGCTTTAGAATTCAGTCCATCACAATGGAATCATATTTCACCTGCAGCTTCTTGCCTTGAGGTCTGAAGCACTTCTCCGGCTTAATAAACTAGAGGAGGCTGATTCAACTATTACGAGCTTGTTGAAATTGGACAATGTGTTGCTATCTTTAATGTCAACCAAACTATCAGGCATGGTAGCTGATTCATATGTACATGTTGTCCAAGCTCAGGTCAGCATGGCATTTGGAAGGTGCAATCTCACACCTTGAGGATTATGATAATTTTTCTTCATTTTCTGGTTTGTAGCAACACAGGTATTGAAGTTGGTTTCTGCAGGTTTGATGCAGCTGTTGCCATGGCTGAGAAGGCTAAAGTTATTGATCCTGGAAATGCAGAGGTTGGAATGATTCTAAATAACGTGAGGCTAGTTGCACGGGCTAGAGCACAGGGGAATGAGCTTTTTAAGGCAGCCAAGTTTGCTGAAGCGTCTGTAGCCTACGGTGAAGGGCTCCAATATGAGCCCTCAAATTCAGTATTGTACTGCAATCGAGCAGCTTGCTGGTTAAAGTTAGGTCGGTGGGTGAAAGCTGTTGAGGATTGCAATGAGGCCCTGAGAGTCCAACCTAATTACACAAAGGCTCTATTAAGACGTGCAGCATCCTATGCAAAGGTAAGCAATTTACATGCATTACCATGATTTGGATTATTCACCCGTTGTGGTATTGACATCTCCCTGTTAACATTTAATTAGCTTGAGCGTTGGGCTGATTGTGTGCGGGATTATGAGGTGCTTTGCAAGGAGCTTCCTGGTGACACGGAGGTTGCAGAGTCATTGTTCCATGCCCAAGTTGCATTCAAGACAACCCGTGGTGAGGAGATATCAAATATGAAGTTTGGAGGAGAGGTTGAGACAGTTACCAGCCTAGAGCAACTCCGAACTGCTATACATTCACCTGGTGAGTGTTTCCCCTGTGAATTTTTGCTGGTGCACCCTAGGTCCTGTTATAATCATTTCAGCTAGTCACTGAATTCAAGTAGTGCTAATATTGTGGATAATGAGGATTATCCCTGTTCGTATTCTCATGCATTTCACTAGTTCTGACTCAAAATACGAATGTCTTTCATATATTTAATCTGTATTCAGTATTCACTTTACAACATGGCCTGAATATGATTTAAGTGGGAATTTCTGCAGGGGTGTCTGTTATTTACTTCATGGCTACAAGGAATCAGCAGTGCACACAGATTACCCCATCCATGGACTCTCTTTGCTCTGAGTGCCCTTCAGTGAATTTTCTGAAGGTAATCCACCTAACATCTCTCTCTATATATATATCAACTGTTGCAATCAAGCACATTTGACAAAAGTTTCCAAGTTGCCAATCAATCCTCTGTATGTGAACTTGCAGGTAAACGTTGATGAGAGCCCCGTGGTAGCGAAGGCAGAGAATGTGCGCATAGTCCCAACCTTCAAGATATACAAGGATGGTGCAAGAGTGAAGGAGATGATCTGCCCTAGCCTACATGTCTTGCACTATTCGGTGAGGCACTATGCTGTCTCCAATTCTTGAGGAGGTCTTACTAGTGGCACTCAATTTCTTTGATGCATAGAATCCCCTGTCGCCTGCCAACATTTTACCAACAAATTGTTCTACATAGTCAGTCTCCACAGCATTTCACCAGTTGCATAGTAATTCTCCATTGAGCATATTTAGCTAAGCTTGGTATATGAAAGAGTTTCCCTTTCCTATTAATTATCTTTCCATTCCCACCTCGTGTTGCAACTCCTTCAGACCATTTATTCAGCCAACCTTATGCAATTCTTTCTTTCATCTCTTACACTCTGCTCTGCCACCTCATACACTCCTCAAGAAACACTGCTGCTGATGTTGTTTAAATGCATGCTGCTAGAAAGAGAGGGGAAGAGATGAGAGGTGGCTGGTTGGTTTTTTCATTACATGTACATATACCATATAGCAGAACATCAAACCCATTGGAAGATTGATTCTATGGATCAGGTATGTTGGCGGTACCATTTTTGGCGGTGGATGGAGTACAGGGCTAATTTGCCATTGTAGAGAGAAGATAGATGAAGAAAGACAATGTAACTGGTAGGGAGATAAATTAAGAGGGAGGTGGTGGTTGGTGCCATTGATGTCGTCGTTTGCATATGTATGCCTCTGGTGGTCTGTGGCGCTGATACATACATGCTGACATTTCGAGCTATGAATAAAAATAGTTCGACATTCTTTCTCATTTTTACTCAAGCTGCAATCTGCTTCCGTTCTGAGTTGTGGTGGTGTTGAACGTTGTTTCCATACTTGCAAAACTTCCATTTATATATGATCTTGAAGATCCATGTCATTGCTGTACCTAAGGGCTACAGGCGTGCGCAGCTGTGCTAATGTTGTTTGAGTAGTACTACTATACTTGCTGATCGAGCAGAAATGCAGAATGCTAGGTCCGTTATTGGTTTTTCTGATGGATTTTAATTTTAGCTTATAAATAATAATAATTCTAAAAAAGTACGGAGAGAGATATTTATATATGAATTTAGTCGATATAAATAAAGTTATTATAGTATATACTATAATCGACTAGTTGATCTGTCTTGAGAAGACATATTACTTAAAAGTTAGACACTATAAAAAATCATTTACTATGAAAAAAACAGTCTTTAGAAGCTAATACAAACATAAACAAATTGTTAGGAGTGACCTGCGCCTCTTTTATTGTTTTAGTGTTGACTGCCATGGGGAATCCAAGTATGGCTCTCTTGGTGGCCTCAAGTGTGGCTCCATAGGACACATTGGAATTTTTTTAAAATAATTATTTTTTATTTTAAATTATAATATTATACCTGTTTTTTTATTTTTTTTATTTTTTACAGTTTTGATCATACGTCGCTCTGCAGTTGGGCGACTTGAACTAGTCGTCCAATCGTTGGGCGACAATGCCTCTAGTTGAGCGACTCGGTTCACGCGTGAGTTATACACAACATATATACCTATTTTTTTCATAGCTCTATTATGATGCCTTCTAATTGTAGTTGTACATTTCGCAAGCATAATAGGAGGGGTGGTAGCGGGATGAGCTGGTTCGCTAAGATGGCGTCATGGATAGCAGAGTGGGCGGGGCGCTCGAGGACTTCGTACAGGAGGGCACCGCGTAGGACTCCAGCATGTATGATAAGTACCTATGCTAGTACACTCTACAAACACGCATGAGGCTAGTGCGTGTTGTTGACCCTTCCCCTACTCACGTACTAGAGACACATATCTCGTGCACTTAGCGCGGAACTTCGCTCTCATGGTAGGTACTCTCGTGTTTCAAAGTTTCTGAGTACGGGTATCACAATTACTAGTTTGATACTTTCATATACTTTTGTAGAGGGACATCATCATCAAGATTACGAGAGACACTGGGTCAATCGTGGGCAGGGTTGCCCACGGTTTGTAGGTGACACGCGACGAGTTGCTGTGCATTGTCAATTGGGTCTGCGCTGCGTCGAGGAGTGCCCTCGCCCTCTCGTCGCGCAGGACACTCCAGGAGTTGGCCATGTTGATGTGTACACCGAGGTCACCACGTCCTACAACTCAGGTAGGAGGCTCCGGAGGGCCATGTGTACAGGGCTCACCAGCGCTTGACCAGGCCAAAGGGTTGGCGTGGGCAAGTGCCTACCCCTGGCCACTGCCGCCATCGGGCTAGGCCGGAGGGTCAGGGCGGGTATGTACCTACACACCAACACCATCGTTGTCCATGGACCCTTACTTGGCATCAGGAGGGCAGCACACATTGTTCGGCCAGGACGGGTATGACGGGTACAATAGTTGGTTGTAGGCCATGACCCACATGGAAAGTACTTTTCGTCTCTTAAGTTTTTTTTTCACATTGATATATTGTAAGAATAAATAATACCTATCCTGCAGGTACGACGCACTGGCTAGAAGTTCAACTATCCCCCATAAGGATCTCTCAAGGGATGTGAGCGACTTCCTTGTGGGTGACCCAATGGAGGTCCTTTCTAGGTCGTAGCTTAGGAGTGCGCTAGTTCCCACGCAGCCACAGGTGTAGTCCACCTCCGAGGTGTTGGGAGCATGGATCAGTAGGCCTCTTGATTGCCTCACCCTATCAAGGTACCGACACCTCGCGCTGAGGAAGGCCAAGCAGGGCCGTACAAGCAGGTATCAACCGAGGGTGGCACGTGGCGAAGATGGAGGAGGTGCTGCGGTGGTGTAGCTGGTGGCTTGTAGTGGATCTTCCTCCTGCTTTGTGTACTTTTTTCGTTGTGTACGTATTTTGCTTTGTCTTCCTCCGCGTACAAATTCTCTATTGCATTGCAATATCACTTATATTCCTACTTACGGATCGTTGCTACCTCAGTTGTCCTCACAAAATTCTTCAAAAAATTTATTGCACTACAATAACATATAACGATTATAAAATGTTATTGCGAGTCTAACAGATTTCGTACTATTTATAATATACGAAAATCACAAACGGATGAACCGACATTGTCTGCCCTTATATTAAAAATATAACTTACATACAAGATTTGCTAAGTGTATTACCTACAAAAATTACCATTTACTCACCCACATTATTTTCATCGGATTAATACGATAATCATATTATTTTTTAAATTGCCTAACCGTTGGTCGACTTGGGCTAGTTGCTCAACCAGGTTAGGTTGTTAGGGGTCTTGTCGCCCAATGGTTAAGTGCTAGGGACTAGTCGCCCAACGTTGGGCGACTTGGCCACGTGTTACCCAACGGTTATATGACTAATTCAAGTCGTCTAACTGTGATATGGTCAAAATGCTAAAAAAGTAAGTATAATACTGTAATTTAAAATTCAAAATTGATTATTAAAAAATTTTTGGACACATTGGGGTCCTTCAGTAGAACTCATAGTCGGCTTTGGCATGTATGTGCTATAGTAACTAGTTTTTAAATTATATATTTTTTTGAGGTGAAGACAACAGGAATATTGTAGTAAAAATATACTGAGTTCAGCTGTACCAGTAAAAATCATATACGACTATTTTTCTCTATATATTACCTCTCACGAACAATCAAGATTTAAAAATTTAAGTTATAAGTCATAAATTATAGTCTGAAAGTACTCACCCATTGGGATGGGTGAATTGTTGTCATTTCTTTCCTATGTTTCTCTTTTGCTTTCACGCAGGTTAAGCGAACGTACAATTTCTCTTGTAAGCTGTGCGGTTGTAATTCAGGTGTTGGTGTATTCATGTGTGTACTCCAGTTGTTGAAAATTTGCCAAGTAATTGTTATTGATGTGATTAAAAATGCGGGTCGTTTCAGGCGTCCGGTGAGAAGGGGAGTTCACGGAGGCGTACAAGCAGACGGGTCCGTGCTGCTTCTCCCCCGACGGCCGCTTCCTCGCCGTCGCCGTTGACTACCTCCTCGTCGTCCGGGACGTCGTCTCCTTAAAGGTATCCGCCCATTTCCCCTCCTCCTTTCTCCCCCTCGATCTTAGTGCTTGGGAATTGTAATGCGGGTTTAGGGTTTGGGCTTTTGGAGTAGTTGCGGAATCTGGGATCTGGCGTGGCTCACATTTGAGCATTCTGGTGCATGGGATGTGCCTAATTTTGCCGGGTCCGTAGCCTAGGGGTCAGGAGTAGGTTGTGCTTGGAGCAATTCACGGTATATGTTCGATTGAAGAAATTTTAGTACCAAATGGCATGGAAGAGTGGATAATACGTGATTTTGTTGTTTGCGTGGAGGTTTAGATGTGTGCGTTTGGTTTGCACCTATGAATTCTACCAGTTGTATGAGCTTAGCGTATGGACTTTTTTTGTTGTAATTTTGGTTTAGTGAACTGTGTAATTTCTGGAATACGCTTGGGTATCTCTTGGATTCATGGAAGTTCCACGAACACTTCATGTTTCATATTCGTTTATGCAAATGTAGCATCTTGTATTACCGTGTTATCGTCTCAACTTTCAAGAACGGTTAGGTTATGTATAATGCCTTGCAACTTTCTTATTTACTGTATGGATGAACTCATACGAGCTATATGAATTTTAAGTTTTACAGAACTCATGTCGTTATAAAAAATGTTAGTCACATTTGCAAATTACAATTTACAACAATGTATGCTTTAACTTGCTTATGAAGGTGGTGCAATTATTTTCATGCGTGGACAAATAAATTCTGTGGACTGGTAAGCTTACTTGTAAGCTTAACATTTCTGATTTGGTATGCACTTGGATACTTCTGAAGATATATATTTATTTACCTTGGTTGTTTCTTCACATTGGTACCATATAGTGTGAGCTTACCACTGATATGTTTCTTCACATTGTCAGGGCAACAATATAAGTGCATTGTAGTTCTGTTTATGTTGACAGAGAGAAGGCAGTACTTTTGCGACACTATGCTTCAGTAGAAATCATTGTAGCTTATCACTATGCATGGTTTTTAGAGGCTAGCTAAAGTTGCCTCACTCATATTACACTAGTTCAACGACATCTATCACCAAATTTACATGTTGTATGATGCCTCTGTAATTTCGTCAACTGTTTCCTTATATTGTTTAATTATGCAATGATGTTTCCTTGTTTTGTTGTCAGAAAATGGCGTGGAAGGATGTTCCAATCACCTTACCATCACAGCAACCAGCTACCGACAAGCCCAACCCCAAACAAGGAATTGGTGTTGCTTTACTTGTCCTTTTCTACTTCTATTCATGATTCTTGCGAGGTCAGATTCATGCATATATATCACGGTATCCGTGGTTTCCTTACTTAATGGCTAACACACTGGTGACGAGTGTCATGAACTCGTGATCTATTGAGTTTCTTACACAATGCTTATCTAATTTCTTACTCTAGTTGTGGGTACACTTGATGGTTTTGATGTGCAGTAGCCCTCAAATTCATTTGTGAATTGTGATAACAGTTACTAATATTTCTATAGATGTGATGAGCAACACTTACTATGAGTTGTCTTGCTGATTCTCAAATTTCTATCAGAAAGTTGTTTAGGACATCAGTGTGTTGTATTGTGGACAAAGCTGCATTGTTAAGATTGCATTCGTAGTTCCTTTCCCCGCAGATACTTGAAAACAACTCTCACCTTACAGCATGTGGCAGGTATGCTATCATGGAGCAGCGATGGCCGCTATTTCTTCACTCGGAACGACAACATGCCAACTGCCCTTTGGATATGGGATGTCTGCCCCTTGAGCTTGCAGCTGTTCTTGTGCAGAAAGATCCAATCCGTGCTGCCGTTTGGGGCCCTACATGTCCACGCCTTGTTCTGTGCGCGGAGAGCCCGCACCTGTACATATGAACACCATCCGGTGCATGTTAAGTCAACATTTCCTTGCCAAATTTCAGGTTTGTCGACTTGAAATGGAACTCAGATGGAAGCTGCCTCCTTCTGAAGGACCGTGAATCTTCAGCTGTGCAGCATTGTATCTGCTGTGCCAGAGGAAGAACCTGATCAATCTGATGATAGCTCTGAAGATGAATGGTCTTGTATATCTTGCTTGTTTCAATGGGAACTGTAGCCGATACAGCAGTGGATGAATTTGGGGGCAGAACTTGTTCTGATCTGCAGGAGGAAAGATTGTTGTTTCGTTCTGCTTTACACACACTACCACCGTTCTAGGCTCTATTTGGTCACTGGTTAATTTTAGTAGAAAAATATGAAGCAAATGTAGAAAATATGCAACTGTGCGTCCCTTTTGAAATGGCATCTTGAGTTTGTGCGTGGGAGGAGCTGTAAGTATCCTGCTAGTAAACAGCAAGATTCACTTATAACTAGAAGCCGGTAACGTGCTTCCATTGCCGCGGCAACCGATCATGCTAATTGCTACATTTATGTACCTTTTTAGACTCGCAAATTTGAGCTGGTTTCTTCTCCAAAATACGGCAAAAGTTAAATCCGAGAAAGCTGGCAGGCAGGAGACCCTCGCAAAAATACGGCAAAATGGAAAATCACTTCACGCAGGAGGACGCATCCAGGCTAGGCTAGGCTAGCCTCGAGTGCATCATGATCAAATGAGGGCGCATCTCCTCCTGCGCTCCTCTTCCCGTCACCTCACTGCGGCGTCATCGCAGGAGAGGGGGAGGAGAGGGCATGGAAGCACGCGCCGCGGTGTCGGATCCACCCACCCCGCGATCCGGACGCGAATCGAAGCCACCAGCGTCCTCCACTTCCACTCGCCACCGCCGCCTTCCCTCCCCCCAATCGGGTCCCAGAATTGGTCCGACTGCCCGCGCCCGAACCCGATAAGCGCGCCTTCCTCTCGATCTTGCGGCGGGAGGCTAACTGCTTGCTGATTTGGGTTGGGGGTTCGGATTTGGCGCTGTGCGTGTTGTGGTGTGAGGTGGGCGGCGCTAGGGTTCCGGTGGGGCGGGCGAGATGACGCGCCGCGTGCGCCGCCGCACGTGCAGGGAGAAGGCCAAGGGGAAGGGGGCGGTGGGGGAGGGGAGGGTGTTGTCACGTTCGTTAAGTTCGGGTTTGGTGGCAGCGGAGGAGGATGTGGAGGCGGCGGCGGTGGGCGTGGACTGGACGTCGCTACCGGATGACACGGTGCTGCAGCTGTTTGCGCGGCTCAACTACCGCGACCGCGCGAGCATGGCGGCAGCGTGCCGGACTTGGAGGGCGCTCGGGTCGTCCCCGTGCCTGTGGAGCGCGCTCGACCTCCGCGCGCACCGGTGCGACGCAGACGTGGCGTCGTCGCTCGCCTCGCGGTGCGGGAGCTTGCGGCGGCTGCGGCTGCGGGGCCACGAGGCCGCCGCTGCCGCCTCCGGCCTCCGCGCGCGCGACCTCCGCGAAGTGGTGGCAGACGGCTGCCGCGGGCTCACGGACGCCACGCTCGCCGTCCTCGCCGCGCGGCACGAGGCCCTCGAGAGCCTCCAGATCGGGCCCGACCCCCTCGAGCGCGTCTCCAGCGACGCCGTCCGCCACGTCGCGCTCTGTTGCTCGCGCCTCCGCCGCCTCCGCCTCTCTGGTCTCCGCGACGCCGACGCCGACGCCATCGGAGCGCTCGCGCGCTACTGCCCCCTTGTCGAAGACGTTGCCTTCCTCGACTGCGGTGCCGTCGATGAGGCCGCCCTCGCCGGTATCCACTCCCTCCGATTCCTCTCCGTCGCAGGATGCCGCAACCTGAAATGGGCTACAGCATCTTCGTCCTGGGCCCAGCTTCCCTCCCTTGTCGCCGTTGACGTCTCCCGCACCGATGTTTCCCCAAGCGCCATCTCTCGCCTCATCTCCCACTCCAAAACCCTCAAGCTTATATGCTCGCTTAACTGCAAATCTGTCGAGGAGGAACATGCCCACAATCCTGCTGCATTTAGCAACTTCAAGGGCAAGCTTGTGCTCACCATTACAAGCCACATTTTTAAATCGGTCGCCTCACTGTTTCCTGGCAAGGTTGTGAAGGAACATGGGGTGTTCAACGAATGTAACTGGAGGGGCAAAGACAAGTTACTTGGTGATATGATGAGCTGGCTCGAGTGGATCCTGTCGCAGTCGCTTCTACGAATTGCAGAGTCCAACACGCATGGTATGGATGACTTCTGGCTACAGCAGGGCACAGCAATGCTGCTGAGCCTGGTGAAGAGCTCACAGGAGGATGTGCAGGAGCGAGCAGCTACCACGCTTGCCACATTTGTGGTTATTGATGATGAGAGTGCGAATGTGGATGCTGCAAGGTCAGAGGCGGTGATGCGGAATGGGGGCATCCCGATGCTATTGGACCTTGCAAGATGCTCAAGGGAGAGCGCACAATCTGAAGCAGCAAAGGTAATAAATTGTTTGGCTGAACCCAATGTTTGTAGTCTGGTATCTATCATTTGCTTACATTAGTTGATGTCACTTTTCAGGCTATTGCCAACTTATCGGTGAATTCCAAGGTTGCGAAGGCGGTTGCAGATGAGGGAGGTATTGCAATACTCACTAATTTGGCTAAGTCGATGAATCGCCTTGTTGCTGAAGAGGCTGCTGGTGGCCTTTGGAATCTCTCTGTGGGTGAGGAGCACAAGGTTGTTATTCTTTGAATTCTGATTCTGATTAGTTAACCTTTGTCGCGGGAACCTTTCATTGTTGGCACTTGTGCTAATAATTCATTGATTGCTCTTTTTCAGGCGGCTATTGCGGCAGCTGGTGGTATAAAGGCCTTGGTCGATCTCATATTTCGTTGGCCTGCTGGGATTGACGGAGTTCTTGTACGGAGCTTTTAAATTTCTCAATTTTCTGAACGTCCAATTTAACCTTCTGGTTTTCTGCTGGCAAATAACCGGCTTGTCACTGTTTTTTTATTTTTACATTAGGAACGTGCCGCTGGTGCGCTTGCAAACCTGGCTGCTGATGACAAATGTAGCCTGGAAGTTGCAAAGGCTGGTGGAGTACATGCTTTGGTTACGCTTGCTCGATCATGTAAACTTGAGGGCGTCCTAGAACAGGTAAACAGCACATCAAACCTTCATGCTTGTACATTTTTCCTTCTATATAAACTAGTAGAATTTTATGCTATCTCTCCTAGTACAGTTAGTAGTACAAGTTCCACATGGCAAGCATGGTATGATAAAAACAAAACACATGCAAAAGCATGCAAGTTCTCATCTTCAATGCTTCATAGCTGTACACCTGCACATGTGCCATTTGCATCTTATTGCTTGCTTATTGAACTTTTGCTCTGCCATATAAGGATAATTTGGGTCATGCATACTGCATTTGCTAGACATCGAATGCAACTTTTCTTGCATTGATATCTATGCACTTTTGTGTTTGTCCAAGGGGTCACTCTCATTGCATGTTCTATTTAAATTCCATAACCCTTGTTCCCATTAAGAAATAAAAGTCTGTAACCTGTGGTATTTACCTTGAATAATCTGCTTAGATGCTGACTGGATTGTTAGCATGTAGATAAAGTTTAAAACACAGTTCAATTTAACAATTTGAATCTTTTATGTTTGCTTTAAACCGTTTGGATTTGCTGTCGGGCTACTCAATATTGCTGATTTCTTACATTAGCAGTTCTCCGCTGCATTTTAAGCTCTACAAGTAAATGTTTTATCTACAGTACTGGCTTAATGCTTTGTCTTTTTCATGTTCATCATCTCTATATTTCTGCTGTGTTGTTAGTTTCTACTTTCTAATGCTATTGTTATACATGTAGACTGCAAGAGCTTTAGCTAACTTAGCTGCACATGGAGACAACAACAGCAACAATGCTGCTGTAGGTCAGGAAGCAGGGGCCCTTGAGGCATTAGTGCAACTAACATGTTCTCAAAATGAGGGTGTAAGGTATACTTCTGGTCGACGTGCTTTGATTTATGTGTCTCTTAAGTTTTATTGTTTGCTTTCTCCCTTAAATTGTACCATATTAATCTACGTTAATGTAGTGCATATTTTTATGTGTACAATTAGACAAGAAGCTGCTGGTGCTTTGTGGAACCTGTCATTTGATGATAGAAATCGTGAAGCTATTGCTGCTGCAGGTGGTGTCGAAGCTTTGGTATGCCTCTTTTTTCTTTTTGCCACATCTGCTGCACACCTTGCATCCTTTGATCAATATGGGCCTGTTCTTTTTGGCTGCGGCTGATGGCTTTTGGCTGCGGCTGATGGCTTTTTGGCTGTTTGCGACAGAGATTGTGGAAAGAGAGATACTCGCTTGCGATTTTTGATGGTACAGATATTAGGTTTTTAACGTGTACTACAATTAACTTGTAGACCCCATCTTAAAAAAATACTCCGTTTAAAAGTTAGTTACTGTAGCAAAAGCCAAAAGCGGCTTTTAAAAGCCGCAAAAGAACAGGCCCAATTACCTGTTAAGTGGTACATCTAAATAGAATTTATCCCTCTGAAGAGGTTTGTATACAACGGATTGATGTAGAATACAGCAGTCTTAATTCAATATTTTGGTACAAAGAAGGCTCAGGTTATTGGGGAGCAATTTGGGTAGAACATATTGTCTTGAATCTCTTGATTAACTACACTGGCAAAGGCATTCAACTAACAAACAATCCAGCTTCTATGTTCACTTGTGAAATAATTGATGCTGCTGCTTGGATACTAAAATGTTTCTAGGAACATTTCTTTGCCATCTTTCCATCTTTTCTTAAGCCTACTTAAATAGGAAATAGTTTTCCTTTTCATATAAATGACTTCATATTTTAGGTTTCACTTGCGCAAGAATGTTTGAATGCTTCGGAAGGCCTTCAGGAGAGAGCTGCTGGCGCATTATGGGGATTATCTGTTTCAGAAGCTAACAGGTAACTTCAAATGTTACTGTAGTAATCCAGTTATGATATTCTCAGTGTAACTGTGTAAGTCCTTTCAATCGTGATTTCTTATGCACCTTTTCTTCTCAGATTTCTTATTATTTGCCGTAACTCCAGAAATTAGAGGCCTTATCTCTTACTACCAATTACTCCCTAGCATATGCTATGTAGGACATAATTGCAAAACATTCTACCAAATTGCCCTATTTCAAGATATACCTTTTGATATGCTTTTTTGCTGATGACGTCGACAAGTTGTTTGGCCATAAGCATACATGAAAATTTCAGAGTTAATTATGCATTTGTGCTGATGTAGTGTTGAAAGGCAACTTAGTGTCAATCAAGTAAAGGAAGTTCATTCAAAATAAAAAAGAAGGCTTGAAAGGGAAGGTTAAAAATATCCAGTGTAGGTATTTATTTAGTTTGGGTCTTAAGTTTCTATATCGTCTAACATGTATATTAGATAACTCCTCACATGATAAGAGTATACCATCATTAATAGCGAGTTACACGATGTCTGTATCCTTGCTAAATCAGGCACCAACCTTGCTGTTAGCAAATGCAGAGTGGTTGTTTACACTTGAACATCTCAATCTTGCCCTTTTCTCTGAAGCACTTGATGCAGATAGATATGGTGTACAGCTTGCACCGTACGCTTGTGGTGAATTGCTTCATCTTAGCATACCACCCACATCAACCCATTATCATTTGACTGTCTCCAATCTCCATAGAAATTATGCCAAGCAACCCCAACAAGAATCCCCTTTGGTGTCCCTGGTTTAACTAGCTGGGCAGTTGTCTTTTTTGGGTTAAGATTACTGGACATGAGACATGAGAGTTATAATGGCAAATTAGTGCTGGTGAACTTCAGATTGTTATGTGCAAAAGTTGGAAGAAGCTTTGTTAGGAGGATAGTGTAGACTCAACGTGGGATGAATATGATAATTGGTGCAATGCAGTAAAGGGGTGAGGTGCTAGCATTTCTAAGGTTGTAACTTGTAATGGTACAACGGGCTTGTTTCTTCATACAGCTGTACAATAAAGAAGACAGGCAAAGAGTTGTTTTCAGAATCTGTATCTTCTTATCTGTTGCTTGTGTCTGTTGTGGACGCATTTGTGGGCAAAGTGTATGAGCGGCGTCGTCCACAACAATCAACGGCTGTGGCGGCAATGGATGGATGCGGTACAGCGGCAGCGGCAAGGGCCGGAGGTGCTACAGTAACAGCATCAGGCGCTACAGTAACAGTATTAGCCACAGCTGAGACCGAGTCAGGGACGGCAGAGGAATCAGCAGGGGGATCCAAATCAGGAACAACAACAATATAAGGAGAGAGATAAGTATTAGCCAGTATTAGGAAAGGCTATTGTTATATTTAGAAGTACTTCTTAGTATTAGTATGATATCTCTATATTAGGCAATCTATATTTACAAGGACTCTTAGTATTAGTATGATATCTTTTATAGGCTTAGTTCTTTTGGGTTTATACTTAGACTTTGGCTCGTATTTCTACAGTAACTCGCCGTTAAACGGTGTATTTTTTTTCAAGACGTGGTCTACATGTAAATTATAGTACAAATTGTACCAAGTTCAGTTATACCAACCAAAATCGCATGCGACTATTTTTCTCTGTATACTGCCTCTCACAAATAGGTCAAAATTCAAAAACCACAGCCATAAGTCTCAGCCCAAAAGAACCCACCTATAGTTTTCATTGTTAGGAAGGCACCTACTCTTATAAAGGTAGCCAGCTATTATTTGAGAGAAGGCAATAAAGATCAATTCAGTTAATCCTAGGCTTGATCAGGGCCTTGGCCGCAAGGGTGATCTTCGCCAAAACCTACCCCTTCCCCACCATAAGCCACAACATCTTTGATATCAGAGCCATCCCACCACCATCCCCATGGATCCCGTCAACAAACAAATGCTCCGTGAGATTTTCCAGATGATGGAAAAGGTGAATACGACGATCGAGAGGGTTAACAATCTAGAGAAGGCTGTCGACAAGTTGCAGCCTAGCCATGACGACTCGGGCAGCATCAAGGACAAGGGCGTCCCTCATGTTCTGAAGCACAACGGCGAGGGACCCATAGCAGACCAGGGAGTCCCGCGATTCAACAAATTGGCTTTGCTAGTTTTCGACGGCAAGGAAGACTTGTGATTTCGTTGTCTAACCGGGGAGGAGATGGAAGAACGGCGAATGAAAGGGCTATGCTTCAATTACCTGGAGAAATTTTCCAAGGACCATGCTAGCAAGTGCTTCATGAGGGGCATATACTTGTTGGAACTCGACGATGGGGAAGATTGATAGCTTATCTGATGGAGACATTGAGATATCCCTGCATGCTCTCACAGGCATCCCCTCATGCAAGACGATGCAACTAGCATCAACAGTCCACGGTGAAGAATTATGATCTCTTGTTGACTCCAGCTCCACACACAATTTTTTGGCGGAGGAAACAGCGTGCTGCCTTGGTCTCACGCCAATTGTAGGCCGCTCCATTAATGTTGTCGTTGCCAATGGCGACAAGGTAGCTAGTATCGGCCTCCTCACCGGCGTGCATGTTCAAATTGGTGATGAGGACTTCTTGCTGGATTTCTATGTCATCTCACTCAATTGGGTTTGACATGGTGTTGGGCATCTAGTGGCTACGGACTCTCGGCCCTATTGTATGGGATTTTGAGCGCCTCATCATGTCCTTTTCGCGCATCGATCACAAGGTGACGTGGGACGGCCTGAAGAACGAAGCAGCTCGACCCCAAGCCCTCATGACTGGTCAATATGATGTAATGACAACACTCCTTGATGAATTCGCTAATGTCTTTGAGGAGCCGCGGGGGCTACCACCACAGCGACATTGTGATCACCACATCCACCTTCGTTCGGATGCGGAGTCAGTGGCACTATGGCCTTACCGCTACCCGCAATTGTTGAAGGATAAAATCGAGCGTCAATGTGATGATATATTAGCACAGGGCATCATCAGGGATAGCACGTCGGCATTCTCTTTGCCGGTACTGTTGGTCCACAAGAAGGATTATTCATGGCGCTTTTGTGTGGAGCACTTAAACGACAAGACGGTGAAGGATAAATTTTCAATACCGATGGTCGATGAACTTATGGACGAACTCAAGGATGCTCGTTTCTTCACCAAGCTCGACTGACGTAGTGGTTATCACCAAGTAGGAATGTACCGGCCAAACATTGAGATGATAGCATTCCACACTCATCGGGGCCATTATGAGTTCATTGTGATGCCATTCGGTTTGACTAATGCACACGCCACCTTCCAAGCCCTCATGAATGATGTTCTTAAGCCCTATATTTGTCGTTTTGTGCTAGTTTTCTTCGATGATATTTTGGTCTACAATTCTACATGGGTAGAACATCTTCAACACGTCCAGGCTATTCTTCAGCTTCTACGTCAACATAAACTTGCTCTCAAATTATCCAAGTGCTAATTTGGAGAAGAGTCAGTGGGATACCTTGGTCATGTCATATGTGGCCATGGTATGGCCATAGATCCTAGCAAGGTGGAGACGGTGGACAGCTGGCCGACTCCTACTTTAGTCTGAGCATTGCGTGGTTTTCTCAGTAATATCGGGTACTATCTTAAATTCATTAAGTTATATGGCGAGGTGGCTAGTCTGATCACCAAATTACTCAAGAAGCATTTGCATGGACTCCGTAGGCTGATGTGGTGTTCCATGCATTGAAGGTAGCACTGACTTCCGGCCCTGTACTTCAACTGCCCAATTTCGGCGGACGTTTTTTTGTGGACTGTGATGCATCTGGTATGGGATTTGGTGCAGTATTACATCAAGGTTATGGTCCTATTGCCTTTTTTAGCAGGGCAGTAGTGCCCCACCATCTGAAGTTAGCGGCTTATGGCCGAGAATTGATCGGTCCTGTAAAAGCGGTGTGGCATTGGAGGCCATACCTTTGGGGACGTACGTTCACAGTCCGTACGGATCATTATAGCCTTAAGTATATCTTGGATCAACGCCTCTGCACGATACCTTAGCATACGTGGGTGAGCAAGCTGTTCGATTATGATTTCGAGGTGGAATTCAGACCAGGTCGGCAAAACGCCGCTACTAATGCTCTTTCCCAACGAGTGGATTCTGCTGCAGCATTATTGGCCATCTCTTCACCCACCTTCGCTATCTTCAATGATATCTGCACCAAGATTGACTCTACAACCGACTTGTAGGAGCTGCCAGCTCGTGTGTTGGCCGGTACAGCTGAACCAGGCTGGACTTTGGTGGATGGACTTCTATTGTATGAAGGGCGTGTGTATTTGCCAACGACATCTTCTCTATGGCAGCAAGCACGGACCGAGGCCCATGGCAGTGGTCATGAAGGTGTTCAAAAAACACTCCATTGATTGCGTGCCACCTTTTATCATCCGCATGCCAACAAGATGGTGCGGGATTTTGTGCGTGGTTGTGCAGTCTGCCAGCGTAATAAAACAGAACATCTCCATCCCGTAGGCCTCTTGCAGCCATTGGAAGTTCCCACTTGTGTTTGGCATGACATCTCCATAGATTTTGTGGAAGGATTTCCGATAGTTGGAGGAAAATAAGTTATTCTTACAGTGGTCGATTGTTTCTCCAAGTATGCCCATTTTATTGTTGTAGGCCATCCATACATAGCTAGTTTAGTTGCTCGTGCCTTCTTCAATGACATTGTTCGCCTCCATGGCATTCCTTCTTCAATTGTCAGTGATCGTGAGTTTATGACCGATTTTTACTAGCAATTTTTGGGCAGAGCTTTTTCATCTTGCTGGAGTTAAGCTACATCTCAGTTCGGCTTTTCATCCCCAAAGTGATGGCCAATCGGAAGTGGTCAATCATATTATCGTCATGTATCTTCGCTGCCTAGCGGGTGACAGAACTAAGCAGTGGCTTCAATGGCTTTCTTAGGCAGAATATTGCTATAATTCCTCCTTCCAAACAGCCCTGAAAATGACTCCCTTCCAAGTGATATATGGTTGTGATCCTCCTACATTGCTTTCATGTGAACCAAGGTCAGCACGCATGGCAGTAGTGGATCGCCATCTTAAGGACCGGGATGAATTCCTTGAAGAACCCGTGAGCGTCTCATCCAAGCCTAGAATTACATGGAGCAACAGCATGACAAGAAACGCCAAGAGATTATTTATGAGATCAGTGAATGGGTTGGGCTTCACCTTCATCATCGTGTTGCCACCTCCATCAAAATATGATCTTCTAAGTTGTTACCACATTTCTATGGGCCTTTTCGCGTGGTGGAACGCATTGGATCAGCTGCATATTGCTTTCAACTTCCAGTTCATGCTCGTATTCATGATATCTTTCATGTCACTCTCCTTAAGAAGTATGAAGGCTCACCCCCTATCGAGACAGTTGCCCTATCGGATTTTGTTCATGGTCCATCATTCCTTTGCCCGACCACATTGTCTGTGCATGCCTCAATTGAGGGTCTTGGGAGCTCTTTGTTCAATAGAAGGGTTGTTCGGCAGCTGATGCTACCTGGGTTATGTTGAACGAGTTCAAGGAGCGTTACGCGATGTTTCAGCTCGAGAACGAGTTGTTTCGCAAAGAGGGTGGAAATGTTGGATGCATTTGTGGGCAAAGTGTATGAGCGGTATCGTCCACGACAATCAACAACATTGGTGGCAATGGATGAATGCGGTACAGCGGCAGCGGCAAGGGCTGGATGTGCTACAGTAACAGCAGCAGCCACAGCTGTCAGGGACAGCAGAGGAATCAGCAGGGAGATCCGAATCAGGAACAACAACAATATAAGGAGAGAGATAAGTATTAGGGAAGGCTATTGTTATATTTAGAAGTACTTCTTAGACTAATCTTAGTATTAGTATGATATCTCTGTATTAGGCAATCTATATTTAGAAGGACTCTTAGTATTAGTATGATATCTTTTATAGTTTCCATTGTTAGGAAGGCACCCACTCTTATAAAGGTAGCCGGCTATTATTTGAGAGAAGGCAATAAAGATCAATTCAGTTAATCCTCAGCTTGATCAGAGCCTTGGCTGCAAGGGCTAAGGGCGATCTTCACCCAAACTTATCCTTCCCCACCATAAGCATAACAGTGTCAATCGTTGAAGTTTGTTGTGCCATATTGGTTTGGTTGCTTAACTATCTAGAGCTTGTTGGTGAAACTTTTCTTTGCACTTGTCAGCATTGCAATTGGACAGGAGGGTGGTGTTGCACCTTTGCTCACGTTGGCACGGTCAGAGGTTGAAGTAAGTTTCCTCTACACTTAAGATACTCAGTATGTTTGATAAATGTTTTGTTCATGTGCGGATACATTCTATTACTGAGAAACTTTGAATCATTTTACTTTATGAAAGGCCTTCTGTTTGGCACTAGGTAACACTGCCAGGAGACATGTAAGTTGCTCATGGTCTCATGCATTAGTCTGAGTGATGCCCAGACATATTCTTGATTAGTTTTCACATTTTGATGATTGGTGTTGACCACCCTTTTCAAAAATGCCGTAATTGTTCTACTTCTGTCTGGTAATAAGTAATATGTTGTCCATGACCAGTTCACTCTAAAAAATTCCGAAATTGTTCTACTTCTGTTAGGTAATAAGTCTGAGTAATTTCCAGACGTATGCTTGATCAGTTTTTATTTTGATGATTGATGTTGACCATTCTTTTCAAAAGTGCCGGAAATGTTCTACTTCTGTTTGGTAACAAGTAGTGTGTTGTCCATGACCAGTTCACTCACAAAGCAGCCAATGACTTTCTGTAGATATGAAGATACGCAAAGGAGTTAACTGTCAGTATATGTGTTGAATTTCTTTGGTCTACTTTATATCATGCTATTTTAAATTTGCTTGCTTGAGTGCGCATTGTTCAGTGACCTAGCTTTGTTTGTATGAACACATCATTTGTTCCATTTCTCAAGTGCTGTGACAAAATTACGAACATTGCCTTGCTGCACATGTGTAGCTTATTGTCCATAAATGTTTGATTTCAAGTCAATTAGAAATTTTTTACTTTGTTACTTTATTAGGTCCTTATTTTCTTGTTAAGGTTTGCTCCTAGTTTGTGGTGATAAGTGTTTCTATAGTTTATATTGATTGTTCCCATACATATTTTTTTAATCTTGCTTTGGATATAAAGCTGTCTTTTGCTCCAGATATATGATGACTTTCTTTTTTCTGCAGGATGTTCATGAGACAGCTGCAGGGGCACTGTGGAATCTTGCTTTCTGTTCCGGGAATGCTCTCCGCATAGTTGAAGAAGGCGGGGTGCCTATTCTTGTACACCTGTGCTCATCATCAGGGTCTAAAATGGCTCGCTTCATGTCTGCGCTAGCCCTTGCTTATATGTTTGATGGAAGGTATGCTGTTTATGCAGTTTTACGTGTTTGCTTTTCATTTATTAAGGTCTGAGTTAGACAATGACTACCAGCAGGTTAACAGCATGAAATCGTTTATCCTTTAGTGTTAGCTTCAAAACCATGTTATTGATTTATGTTGTACTTCTGGTCGAGTGCAATATACAGTTATACACCCTTCTTCTAAGCTTAAGATGGAAACCAGTTCTTCTGAGAACTTAAAGTATCATCTAGCTGGGAGTTTCTTTTATACAAAACTTTATTGGATTCAATGGCTTATGAAATAGTTGGATGCCTTCAAATTAAATTGTCCAGTTGAATATTAGCCAGCAACAAGTTAGATTGCAAGATTCGAGGGCTTCTGTGTTGGCATCAAGAGAGCATCGCGGTTTAGCATGTCCTCATTCATCAGTCTATTCTGTAGCTATAAGTTCTATTTCTAAGTTTGTTTTGTATATGTTGCTGCTGCTAACTGTATCATAATAGTGTCCAATTTTAGCAGTTCTTATTGAGTATCTTAGGAATTAGGTCTATAAATGCTGTACCAAAGACACACTGCATGTCCTGTAAAAAAATCAGGATTCATTCAGGAAATGATCTGATTGGTTCTGGGCAGTTGTGTGGTATTGTGGTTAGCATGAATGGTGGTCTATTTCTAGAGTCAGGCTGCCTACTTGGCATTGGCATGCTGCATTGTTAGCTGTGAATTAGTCTAGATGACTTTCAAATCCTATGTGCATCATTTTTTGACACTGCAATCTTTGTACTCAATTGTGTGGTAGAAACCAGTACTGAGAAATGAAATACATCTTTGTTTCTGTTTGTTAGTCTATTGTAGATCAACTTATTGTTGACATGGAGCACTTCTAGCTTCCCTACTGCTATATTAATTTGTACAAGACATATAAATAGAATATTTTTTTGGCACTTCACAGTTTCATGCAGCAGTATTTATGTAGTTAGGGGATCTGAAGATATTTTGCATTTAAACCTGTAAGTATTATTACTGTTACTTAACTGTATGTTTTATTAAATAGTTTCCTGTTTCCTTCATAATATTTACTTGAAGAGCAGTTAACTATAGACGCTAATACATATTATCCAAAAGTTGGCTTACCCGGTCTGTAGTATGGCCAATAGAATACTGGTATTTCTTAATCCTTACATAATTCCACTGTAGGTTGGTTTGTAGAAATTTGGTACTGCCATTGCTGAATGCTGATTCACAAGATTATCTTAACAAGGAATTTGCATGGTTTAAATCTGAAATTTGTAAACTGACAGAATGGATGAGTTTGCATTGGTCGGGACATCCTCAGAGGGCAGTTCCAAGAGTGTTAATGTGGAGGGAGCTAGGAGAATGGCTTTGAAGCATATAGAAACCTTTGTGTTGACGTTTTCAAATCCACAAGTGTTCTCTATGGCTGCCGCCTCCTCAGCCCCAGCGGCATTATCTCAGGTTGCCGAAGCAGTGTTTATACAAGAAGCTGGACATCTGAGATGCAGGTTTGGCTTTACACTTTAGTTCTGAGCTCTGACTCTTCATGAAGCTTAGATGGCTATTCTGTGGTCAGAATAAAGGAAGCATTTTAAGGAGTATTTGTGGTTTTCTTGTGCATCTTATTTGAATCTTTTGCCATGGTATAAATGTAGTTGGAAGAAGAGAGCACTAACATAGTCCTTTACTTCCTCCAGTGGTGCTGAGATTGGTAGATTTGTTGCCATGCTTCGGAATCCCTCATCTGTTCTTCGGGCTTGTGCTGCCTTTGCCCTTCTTCAGGTTGGTTTCCTTTTATCCCTTCTCGCCATCTGATGTTATCTATACGAGTCTTATGCATTGAGAATCATCATGATATACCTGGATTGTACTGCATGCATGAGAAGACTTGCAATTTTCGTATGAAAGTAGGGACGCCGTCATGATGTGTTCTCAGAAAAGAGAGGGAACAATATAATGAGTAATCTCATATTTCCACATCTCAAAAAGGTTCTTTCCTTTTTTTCCCCATGATTTATGTCGGCATTTATTAGTTCCAACTACCACGCTTGTAACTGCAAAAGGTTATGGGCATATGTAGTGCAAAATCATATCTAGGTTCATTTTTATGACACCTAAGACGCGTTGCCACGTCTATGTTCGGCTTGGTCATTACTTCTCTCTCGTAAGTGTGCATACACAGAAGGAAATACGGGTCGTTTTGATTGTTCATGTCATCTGTGTGTGTGTGTGTGTGTGTGTGTGTGTGACTTGAAGACTTCAGCCTATGACTATCTTCTGTTTGTTTTGTCTGATGCAAAGCAATTTTACTGTCCAACAGTACCCTTAAGGTCTAATGAGATACTTTCCAAAACAACGCAGTTCACAATCCCAGGAGGTAGGCATGCGGTGCACCATGCAGGTCTCTTGCAGAAAGCAGGAGCAGCTCGAGTCTTGCGCGCAGCAGCGGCAGCAACAACAGCTTCTATTGAAGCCAAAATCTTTGCAAGAATTGTCCTTAGGAATCTGGAACACCATCAGACAAGGACTTCAACATGAAAGCGCATGCACAGTGGAGTGCGCTAATCCTCGAACAAAGCATCGCTTCGAAACCCTGCTTGGCCGGTTCAAAATGATGCGAAGTAGCGGTTCAGGTATAGTGTTTACTTTGAAAGTTATTTCCTGCACAACTTGGGTATTGAAGAGATGACCAACCAGACGACCCAACACCTAAGGAGAGCTGTGAGTTGACTTGGATGAAGCAAATAGGGGATGGCCTTTTTTGCCTCTCCATGAGGGGGGCAGTCGATTAGGTTGGGTGTGCGGTATTCTGGTATTCATTTGGTGTGTAAAAGTAACTCCAAAAATGTTAGCATCGATAAGAGTTAAGAACTTGTGTGGTATATACACCTAAGTTATGGATATTTGTTGATTAATGAGGTGCATGACAGTGCCAGACAGACTACACCTGTTGCAACATACATGTAACTTTGCAAATGTACTGATTATTATATGAATTGCCCCATGAGTGTTCCCGTAATTTGCAAAGAACACGTGCATCTTTTACTGAATTTTGTTTAGTGTGAAGACATTGTCGATTCATCCCATGTGTCTCTTAAGATCTGGATAAAATAAGAGAGTATTAGGCAAACAACCGTCTAATTTGTGATTTTTTAGATGTACTTTGTGTTGTAGAATAGGCGGTGTTGAAATTCGAGGTGATTTCATCCACCTGTTTCGTATCAGTATTGAGTGACTAATATCTGTACCGTTGATTGATAGATCGGACGGCGTAGGCTGCTTCCGCATTCTCCTGCCGATCGATTCCACCACAATCGTATCACTAGAGCCCAAGACCACCGCTGGGTACATGCAGCGACCCAACATAGATAGATTCTGGCACCAAAGGAAGGGGTGAGTTTTGAACAATGGCAGCAAGTTCGTTTCTTACCTGGTCTGCAGCAGGAGCATGTTTTTTGAGCGCCTGTGATACATGAACCACCGGGTGGATCTGACTGGAAGATGGCAACTTCAATTTATAAGCAACAACACCAATCTTTTGGAGAATCTCACATGGCCCATATGTAGGATCGATATACACTAAGATAGGCAATCAGAGGGGGGGTGAATGATTGCGGAAGCTAAAAATAAATTTTAAGACTTCCCCCTAAAACACAAAACCTATTTAAGCTTCTTTTAACTTTTTGGACAGAACATTGTATTCTTATTAAAACTGATCTCAACAAAAATCCGTAACTCCGATTTACCTCAAACTTTGTCAGAATAAACTAGAGAAAGTTATTGAACTAACCCAACTGGAAGTATATCAATCGGAGGTCTAGAACTCGAGATATAAAATAAACAAGCTCGCTGATACAGAAAATGCCGAAAATTAATTAGACCTAATTACCTTTTGTTAATACATGCATGCATGCAGTTTCAGATCAGAGGAAAAGTAAAAATAATAATCATGCATGAAGTCAACAACTTACAGCCATCTCAAGCCAAACAAAAAAACTGGATTAGTAATTACCTCCTGATCACGCACATGCATGTGCAGCATGCACCCTTTTTCTTTTTGCATAAGTTTTTTACTGATAAAAGTACACGCAGCGATGCAAGTATAGTACGAGTATATATTTTTTCCAATCTAATCAACCAGTGACGCAATAATAGAATTTTTCATTAGATCAAAAGCACACATGCATGTAATAAAAGTCTACTAATCACTCCTTAATCAGATCCTTTAATACCCACAAAACGATTACGCGAGCACCTTTCTAACTCACGCACAACTCGCAGATCAAAGCCTGCATGCTGCCATTACGCTTGTTTGCATGCAGCCCTAATCATCTCTCCTAATCAAAACAGTTTCGCACTAATTCTTTTTCGTGTTTCATATGGCCGCTGCCTCCAGGAATACTAGTCGCTCCACACCAAAACCACAAAACTATGCTAGCCGAACTGATGCAGTGTTTGCACGTATTGCACGAATACTAGTTTCCGATCAAACAATGCAAAAAGCAATCAACTTACATAACCAAGACTCTCGGATGGATCGTCCAGTCGTCCACGCCGATCGACGCCTTTTTCTTACGAAGTCTCATCACGCGGCCTTCCCTTTTCTTCCGAAAATAAGCACAGCCGAATCACACTCGAAGCAAAAACCCTTCGAAAAGGTCACGGCCAAAACAAAGCCCGTGCCCACCTCCTGTTATTCCTCACGTGAACTCGCCTCCAACCAAAGCTCACGTACTTTTACAAAAATCACGGCTCGACACCGAAAGCCGCCACACACACGCACAATTTATCTAGTCGGCCTCATCTCAAGTCGCACGTCCCCGATTCCAACACGGAAGCAACGCGTTATCTAGTCGGCCTCATCTCGCGTCGCACATACCCGACTCCAAACCAGAAATAGCCCACAGCTACCTCTCCGTATACGGCTCGTATACGTATACCATACATGCAACATAACAATCACTAAAATTACTGTGTATCGTAGCCTTCGGACCACACCTCCGTAGCTTCAATACGCATCATCCACCTTTGGTTTCCACGTGCCCAAACATGAGCTCGACCATCTCGTGACTCCCTCGACCGTCTGACCTCGGATCTCCCCATCCTAGTCCCGGTCCTCCTCGTCATCGACCACGGTCGCCTCCATGCTTCAACCTGCACATACAAAAACCAAATACTATTTTTCCGGCACAAGTTCGTCCGAACTTGACCAACATCAAACCGCACACATGCAACACACCATAAATAATAGCATAACCAATGTTGTCAATTATTCATCACCTAAAATATTCTAGACCTGGCCACATGGTCTAACACCATAGAACCGGAAGGATAGCTTCTTGTTGTGACAAGGAGCGACAGAAGTCTGGAGGTATGGTTGCAATTTCATATAGACTTCAAATGTGCGCTCTGTTCGGTTCTTGTCGGCTTGATGCTTCATTCGTTTCTACACCCTAAGCAACTAATGCTGGAGAAGGCGGTTGAGTAGTTCTCACTCCTTGAGCCGTGCTTCAAGATCGGGCATCGAACAAGCATTCATGTCAGTGAATGGGCGAGACGGGTACGGGTGGAGCTTACCTATGCCCATACCTATTTACCCGATGGGTAAAAAACTTCCCCCATTTTCATACCCGTGGTAAAGAATACATCCTATATACGGCTCTATTAGGGTATTTACCCATGGGTATGAGGGTAAATAGGTACAATTGCCATCCCTATCCGCCACGTTCCCGCTCGTCACGATGAGTCCCCGCCTCACCATCCACGTCGTTTTGTGCCATTTGATCCTCCAATCTAAACCCCTAACTCAATTTGGCAGCTCGTGCAATGCATCACCATGCCCATGCTATCTTCCCCCCTTTCTGACCTCCACCATCGCGCTCGACATTGCTGCCCCTCCGGTGAGCCCCAGTTTCTAATGCGCAGCCCCATTTTAGTTGCTTGTTACCAGGAATGTTGTTGTCGTGAGTTCCATCTCCGCCACTGCCATAGCCCACTGTCCCGCCACCACAGTATTTTCCTATCATCATTAACCTCTCAAGTAAGCTCTCAGTGGCCCCAGGATCCTTTTCTACTGGTTTATGTTGTCCCAAGTCTTGGTCTTCGCCGTCACTGTCGTAGCAGTGTTACCACCACTGCTTTTGTTTGCCGTTGGCACAATGCCAACAACTATAGGTCTTTGTGCCAATGCCTCCTCGTATTGCAATAACCCCCTCTAGCTCGCTCTACACCCAGTTGCCTTTTTTCCTTCCCTCCTATGTTGAGTTCGTCACATGGCCATAGCCACCTCACCGCTCATCGTCGCCGCGCCGCCGCTCTGGTGCACTATTCCAGTCTCCACCACCACCATTAGGTTCCCCACACCTAGGTTGTTCTATTTTTCCTACTGCCTATGCTCCACCACCATCCCTTCGCCACCAGTGATCTTGCCAAAACCTAGCACCACCATCTCCCATGTTTCCCTCTCTCTTTCTCCCTATTCTATCTCACTAACAGGTGGCTCCATAGAGAAAATGGTTAGTTAATGCTAATAACATGTTTAAGGTTAATAAGTCAATGACATGTGGGATCGGGTAATTAGGTTAATCACATTTCTAATTTAAACTAGTTTTAGAGTATGTTTCACTGACATCTTGGTCCCACCTGTGAGCAGCCAACGAGAGAAGAAACAGAGGAAAAAGTTTTGAGGATGACATACATGTCCCACTCCCACCATCTTTTTTTATTTGCTTACCCGCTAATTGGGCTATCATGTCATCTTTAAACCATCTTACATGTTAAAATCACTGCCACGTCGGTGCCACGAGCATTAAAACCAAGGTGGAGTGGCTTGAAGGGCATGTTGTCTAGTTTTGACACTTGAGGGGTATGTTGTCTGGCTTTCACACTTAAGGGGGTATAACATCTGATTTTACAGTTAGAGGTTGAAACCTAGATTATCACAAAAGTTAGGAGGGTAAAGTTGATTTATTCTATAAATCCACCATTTTTGTGTGGCGAATAACCAAGTGACATGCGCATGGCCCACAGTGCATTGCGCTCTCCTCTAAGGCGCTTGCAAGTGGCAAATCCTATGAACCGCACGCATGGCATATATGGCTTCGTGTTGGCCACCCTCATGGGCCCATGGCGTAACTCACGACACCACACACGGATGCCTGCCAGAAGTGCGCTACATGACGAGACCGCTAAGGTCAACGAATTCACAATTTAACCTGCGTTAGTAGTACCATAGCTCAAACAACTTAAAATCACTGATCTACGTCACTCAAAATCATCGCAAACCTCATATTCCCAAAAAAACCAAAACATGGCCGAAGCAACTAGCTCAACCGGCCTGACCATAACCCATAGCGGTCAGACCGCTGGCAATTACCAGTTGAACCGGAAATGAAAACTGGTCGGACAGAAAATGGCTCCAGAAATCCACCATTTTGCAATTTCAAATTTCTGATCTTCCCAAATTGCAATGGTTCACCATAACATAATCTAAGACTCTCTTACATGGCCCTTCAATTCTTAAAGAATCTGAAGCACAAGCTGAAAATTCAAAATCTAGAACTACCAAATGGACCCTTAGTTGTCGCGCTTAGTTGTTGTCGGGTGGTGTATAGGTGCCCCCCTTTTTTGGCTACTCAATGTTGATAGAAAAGAACTTTGCCTGTATAGTTTACTACATAACTTGTCTAAGCCAGAAAAAATGAGGAGGAATATATTAGACTCGACGAGCTAACGTAAAAATTCAAGCCACATTTTTATAGAATGAAACTCAAAATTGATAAGCCTACTCTAACTTATTTGGGACAAAAGGACTTGTTGTTGTTTAATTCTGACAGAAATGCAACTGAATTATATTCATATATCAAAACAATCTTGTTAGGGTCACCAATCAACGAAGCAAAGCTAACATTAGCAAAAAAATGTACCCAGGGTACTTAAAAAGGTAAAACCCCATACGACAATGCAAAATTCAAGTCTAGTAAGTATCACTCGATCGACATGAGCCACTGGAAACAAGGCATCAGATTATGAAACATGACATGAGTTGGTCATTCTCAACCAAGAGTAATGCCATGCCTATCGCGCAAGCTACCCTGTGCTCAACAGCTCAGGTCAAGTGTCAGCGCAGGGAATCCCGTCCTTGCAAGATGAGGGAAGCTCCTTCAGCCGGCCTGCAGGGGGAACCCCAAGCTCCTCCACCAAGTCCACTTCTGCTCGCCTTTCTGCTGTTCTTCGCTTCACTACTTGCTTTCGCAACCCTCCTCCTTTCCTTGTCCGTGAACTTATCATGGTTTCAAGTTCCTTTTTGCGATCATGCCACTTCAATCATGAAAATAGAATAAGAACTTGAGTAAATGACAGGTCAGCTAAAGTGAATGGGAAGAAAACAGTATAGCAATGTATCTCAATGGGTGGAAGAGACAAGGCCAAATAATGAATGGGATCTACATTTGGAACCTTTTAAAAAAACAAAATTGACTTAAATAATTATGACATTAATGAACCTTTCTTCGATCAAAAAAGAAATTCAAAATACGTCACTGACTAACTCAGTAAAGAAAGAATGCTGCAAAAAACAACGAGCCTAAAAGCCTTAATAATAGGATGTAAATGTCTGGGCTCCATCAAGCTTCATGCAATGCAATCAACTGAAGGATACGGCCATTACCTTGGTTAGTCTCTCCTTAAGCTTTGGCCGTGTAGATACTACCACCCGTGTCGGCAGAGCATCTGATTTTTGTAAAACCAACTTCTTAGGTTTCGACTTCTTTGTCCCTCTAGTCTGTAGTTTCCTTCTCTCTGCTGCTTGAAGCTTCTTGGCTACCATTTTCGCCACTGCCTTTCTAAGCTTCTTGATTATTCGTTCCCTCTCTTTGCTCCACAGGAATATAGATACCATCTCAGACTTTATCTTGTCATAGCTGTCCCAATCCAGGTTATCTTGGCTGTGGTCACCTTCTTTTGCTGCTTCTGCGATACTATTTGACCATATCAAAAGAACCTTCTGTCTTGATTTGACAGAAACTATCCGCCTCTCCCAAATCTTTCTCAATGCAGCACTTATTTTGTCTTTGCTCGCTTGTCTGAAATATGATCAACCATAACTTGTTTCAGAATTTACAAAGCTAGATATTTCTACATTTATCTACATAACAGAAATATGCATTTACCTATGTAATTGACGATGCCCTAGCATTTTCTTCCTAACCTGGGATAAGAAAAGAAAATGAAAAAATTGAATTGAATTTCCCCAGATAGTTCACAATCCATAGACAAGTAGCCCTTTCACAGAAGCAAGAGCGTCATGTGCAAGTTTCTTACATCACATCACCTTGGGATCTTTCAGAGCCTCGATAGTCCGTTGCTTAATGAGCTGCTTGTGCTCTACAGGAGAATGGCTTACTCCTTATTGAACAGTAAAACTAATGAGGCAAAAATGTCAAGGAGAGCTCGGTCATACCTTTGCTTAATTTCCTTCCTTTTGTCCAGGGAACCTTCCCCTTGTTTGCTGCACCAATCTTCCGTCTTCTTTCAATTTCCTTTATCGACAAACCAGTGAGACAAGCATCACCTTCTAGATTTGACGGCTGATAAGGTTGATGATCTTGCACTTGCTTCGTCATATCACTCTTTTTTGTAGATGGCTGTGCTCTTGAAAATGGGAGTGAGCAGGAAAAACAATGGGACCATTGTTCATCCATGACGTGGGACAACTGTTTGCAAGCTTGTTCTTTCAAGGATGACTGGGGCAAAATGAATTCTCGGTATCGAATTAATTGATTGGGTTCTCGAATTTTTTTCTGTAGTAGAGTTGGCTCCAACGGTGCACAGTACTTATAACACAAGAATTTGATTGTTGAAGAAGTACTAGCACCACACTCGAAGGTCATCGAAGGGGAGCTTGCCCTGTATGCACAATTTGAGTTAGCAAACTGAATGTTGAATTGCAGTAAACAGCATGTCAGCAGAAAGATAAGGGAAATGACTAATTAGTCAGCTATGTTCCTTGTCCCCGGCTGTTTTATCAATGAAATTCGGTAAGAGAGCCTCCAGTTGTATGAAGGTGAAATAATTTCAAGATATTTGCGAGTGCAGCATCCATAGAAGAAGAGAGAGCACGACTTAAAACTAAGCATCTGACCAAAATAACTAAAAGACTAAAGAGAGTTAAAGAATGAGAAAAGATACTGCTCTTTTTATAGAACTCGCATTACTGTAGTACAACAGCATCGGTGTTCTATGAATTAACAAATACTCTCTCCGTCCACAAATGTAGGTCGTTTTGACTTTTTACGGTCTCCAATGCAAGACTTTGACAATAATTTATTATCATAATATACAAGCAAAAATAATAAAAACTATATATTATGAAAGAATTTTGCAAGACAAATCCAATGATATTATTTTAATATAGTCAATCTATACAGTTTAACATATATTAATAGTGAAAGTTTCAAAAACTTGACGACCTTCACCTGCAATACCAAATACAAGTGGCTTATATCACGATTTCCTGGCTACATAAATGTGGTAGTTCCAACTTCCAACCGGAGAAGACGCTAAGATATAGAGGAAAATATGGACATTTTGCTCCATGTTATAGGTCAATCTGACGCTGATAGAAGCGTAATATGCGTTCTTGAAATGGACAAAGCACATTTTCGCCCAAAACGTTCTGAAGTCTAGTACAGATCGATAGACAAGAAAAAAGCATCACGAAAAATGCTTAGTGGCGGACATTACCTAGCACAATGGACGGCCGCCGCCATCACCATGGTTTTACGATCTTAACCGCAGCAGACTCTTGGGGTTTTCTGAGTAAGAATCGGCCGACGGCAGCAGCACGAAACAAAACAAGATGCTCCAGAGCAACGGAAGCGGATAGAGAAGAAAAGAACCAACCAGTCCAGACCAGACCAGAGGGGAAAGAGGAAATTTCACTCTTGCGTTGTCTTGCGACTAGTCGTCGGAAATGCTCACCTTGATTTTACCTACAGGCAGCTGTGGCTCCGGCCGGACGCCGATGGATTGGGACACGCGCATGCGCGCCGCGCGGGGTGGCGCACTTGCACACGGCGCACAAACTCGCGCACGGCAACGTCAAGTCCTCCAACCTGCTGCTCCGGCCGGACCCCGACGCGGCAGCGCTCTCCGGCTCCTGCCTCCACGAGCTCTTCGCCCCGTCGTCCGCGCGCCGGAGCTCGTGGCCACGCGCCGCCCGACGTTCAAGTCCGACGTGTAACTCGCTCGGGGTGCTCTTTCTAGAACAATCAAATTGAAGAAGAGTAGGGAAGACGAGGGAGGATATGAGCAGGTGGCTGTTTGATGTGATGACCTTATCCTGTCAACGTTTGTTAGCCTACAGGAAGACGAAGCCCGTTTACTCCTTACAAGACAATTGGCCCACACAGAAATTTACTCGTTTCGGCCCATTTGGCGCGCGCGCGCACACAGAGAGCGCTTTACAATCCTCTTGATCAAAGAATCTAGATAGGTGGTGCTGGACTGCTGTAATCTCAAAGCGGGAAAGGTAAACTCTCTCGGGCATCACCACTAATAACCTTGAGAGGTGCTTCAAGATATGTGAATTATCCTTTTTATGAGTACTGAAGCACTGCTCTAGTGCTCATGTATGATATTTGTTGGAAATTGGCCTATGGGTGGTCAAGCTCCAATTCCATTAGAAATTCCAAGTATATATGATTTAGTATTATATTACATAGCTAAGTGAAGGAAAGATAATTTATAAGGTAGAGTTCTTGTCACTCTTTGAAACATGCGACTCATGGTATAGGAATGGTATAAGGAGGACTTTGGCTAAACACACACGTGTACACACATGCGCGTATTTGAGTATTTTCGCGTGAAAAATCGCTTGCCTTTGTGACTCACGCCATGTTATTTTAGAGTAATTGCCGTGCATCTTTAGAAGGTCCTGGAGATGTCCAGATTTAACAATTGAATTTCTCTATTCCTTTCCCGCATCTTCTTCCTCCTATGCGCGTGCATCGGGAAGCTGTCGCCGCAGAGAACACCTGTATAGAGCGGCAATAAGGTTTTTGGATAGGGCACATCTCCGCAACCACTCGTTTCACTGCTTCCTCTATGTTCTATACTACATCAAATCTATACTATTTCCTATTCTTCATCAAATTCAATTGTAAGTTGTTCGTATGACCAATCAACTCTGTTATATAATGTTGTTGAGCATAATGCAATGTGTTAACTGCTGTTAGTATTGATTTATGCATTACTAGTTGTTTGCGACATTTGCTTTCTAGTAAAAGCTAAAATTAAAATATTACATATATTTACAACAATCTTATTCTTTTGGGCTATAGCTTATGTCTTTTGACTGAAAATTCTAAATTCGAGCTGTTTGCGAGCGAGAGAGAGTGCGGAGAGAAACACTCGTATACGATTTTGACCGATATAGCTGAAGTTAGTCCGGTGTCTAATGTACTCAACTTGTAGACCCCGTCTTGAAAAAATACTCTTTCTTGTTTTTCTGCTGTGAAGCTCACTACAGGCAAAAACGCAACGAAATGAGTTTCAGTCACTACCCTAACAATGGCACGGTGGGGAGAGACCTCATCCAGGAGGCAAACAGTAGCACGTTCCAAGTATCAGGGACTCCGGGCAGGCACCAGTGGCTGCAATCAGCATACGAACCCGGCTGCCTCCTCTGCTCCATGGTCAGGAGCTTCCCCCCCCTGACCGTGTACACCGACGGATGCGCGTCGCGTCGGAACTCCGACAGCCAGGTGACGTTCAGGTACGCGATCGGCGTCCTCGTCCTCCGCAAGTTCCTCTCGACGATGGAGATGATGCTCCTCGGAAAGAGCTGCACGTAGGTCTCGGTGGTGATCGGAGATGTCTGGTTGTAGCACCAGTTCATGCTGCAGGTATCGTTTCATCATTCGGCCATATTTCTCGAACAAGATCATCGATCGATCGTACGCAGATTATCGATGAGTGTACCGGGGATTGATGTATGCACCTCTTGTGTTCGGGGGAGATGCTCCGGAAGAACACCCTGGTTCTGTTGGAATCGACGTTTTGGTCGACCCATCGAGTCCATGTCCTGAACGCCCTGTTGAATGCTTCCTCTCCTTCCATCTGCACGCTCTTCCCGTTCCTCTCCAAGTGGTCCCACCTGCAGTCAGTCACCTCATCTCAAGTCATGGCATGGTCATGGCGCATAATGAGCTCACGAGTTCAGCAGGAGCTTACGCCCTGAACTTGCCGGTGTGCGTCCACCAGTGGCCCGTGTTGAACACCAGGACGTCCGCGCCGACGAACCGGCTCGACGTCGCCGCGACCTGGTCCAGCTTGAGTGCCCTGGTCTTGTCGCCCTTCTCTTCCAGATCGACGAGGAACGGGCTCCAGTAGAACTCCACCGAGCAATTGTAATCCTAAACAGAACACCGTGTTGAATTTAAAGAGAGTTACAGATACAGATCATATGTTTGCTTGCTGCTACACTGGTGAGCGATATAAGCTGCGAAGGTTTCGACTTGGGAGAATCGGAGGAAAAGAATGGTTACCACCGCGCGAAAGATCTTGTGCTCGGCGCTGGCATCGTCGACGAGGGCCCGTGACCGGTCGGGCACAGCCGCGTAGAGGATGCAGGCGAGCGACTCCCACATGTTCCTGTTGAGAGAGTCGCCGACGAGCACCACTTGTTTGTCCCGGCACTGCTCCAGCATCTCCCCACCACCCAACCTGAATTTTTTTTTTCAGAGGGAAGTGGAAAACGCATTCAGCTTGCTTCAGGTACAACCTGTATGTACCATTGCAGATTTTACTCGCGGAGCATCACACGATTATTCGATCGCAATGACGCAGGGGAGGAAAGGTCGCAGAGGCATGTGTGCTGAATCCAAAGGCTTGTGCAAGGAGCGTGATGTATGTATGTATGCTCATGTGTTTCGAA
The DNA here is from genome assembly GCA_036346265.1 of Melocanna baccifera. Taxonomy (NCBI): domain Eukaryota; kingdom Viridiplantae; phylum Streptophyta; class Magnoliopsida; order Poales; family Poaceae; genus Melocanna; species Melocanna baccifera. The sequence continues at coordinate 27,608,150 of CM070688.1, forward strand.
AAATTCCTGACATAAAGGCTCCACCTTTTAACGCTGTCAGAGTTCTGTTCCCAACTCAAAAGCAACGCCAAGATTCTTGATTCAAGAATCAAACACCGCAAAAATCAAATTTCGCTTCCGTGAGGAAAATAAATTGGTTGGCTAGCTGCTTGCAGGAGCAGAGAAGCACCGACCTGAGAGCGCCGCCGCAACCCCAGGGGCGCCACCTCCAGTGCTCGTAGCTGGAGTCCGGCCGGCCGTTCCTCCGGCAGGTGACCTGGTCGCTCAAGAACGGGCACTCCCGCGCCTCGTAGAGCGGGTACCCCGCCAGGTCGTACACCCAGCTGCCGTCGAAGAGGTCGCACCCACCCTGCGCCGGCGAGCCAGCAGCCTGCTTCGCTTCTTGATACACCCCACCACCCGCACTCGGGCTTGGGGCAGGTGCAGCTGCACTGTGGTAAGGATGCTGAGAAGGTGAGGAGGCCTCCGGCAGCTGCTTGAGCTTGCTGGGCTCGTCTTCTTGCGGCGGCTCGGTGAATGGGGTCAAGGGACTGGAGCCCCAGGGGAGGCCGCGGGAGAGGAGGAAGAGGGAGAGGCAGCCGGCGGCGGCGGCGAGGAGCCGCTTGCGGGTCACAATGGCGGGCTTAAGGGGATCCATCGCTGCAATTTTGTGCTAGCCTGTGCAGTACTGCACTAGCCAGTGTGTGTGTGGTTGACTGGTTGTAAAAATGGGACGCCGTAGATGGGGAAGCTGAGGAGAGAGAAACGAGGGAAAGGGGGTTTTAGGATGGCTTCTGATTTTTATTTAAAATTTTTTTGTAATTAAATTTTTTACTATAACTGTTTTAACTTTTTAAACATAATTAAATTTAAAAAATAAAAAAATAAAAAAATATATTAGCCCATCACGAATAATATAAAGGAACACGGGAAAAAAATGTAAAAAATCCTAAAAAATTAAAAAAAAATGAATCACTGAATAATAAAAAAAGCTGAAGCTGAAAAAAAATTGAAACGAGCGGGGCCTAAGACCTTGGGAGGTTTCTTTCTGGCGTCGTGCATATGTTCTTGTTGGTGACTAATGTTTGAATCTTGTGTTTTTTTAATGTAGACTCTATAAAATAATAGTAGATATTATATCGATTTTAGTTATACAGATTAAAATTGTATATGATTATTTTTTTTCTTCATACTCTTTCATAAATAATTAAAATTTAAAAGCTGTAAGTAAAAGTTATAAGCATAGTCTAAAAAACCCGTCATTTGTTTCTTTTTTGTTTTTTTTTTGTGTGGAATGGTTGGGTTTTGGTTGGAGACTTGCTGCTGTTTTCCTGCGGACATCGAAGTGCCCTGTCCCTGTTATTTCTGCCTTTGGTGATAGAATGGCCTCGTTTTTTTTGTTTTTTCGAACGGTTTTTGTTTTCAGTTTGGTAGAAAGCTAAAAAAAACATCGACGCAACTGAAAAGAATGGCACCATTTAGCTAGGTGCGCACTGCCACGCTCTCCGGTGCGACATGGAGGAATATCATCGATCTGTGTGAGAGGAGAACACGCATCACCGATCTCAAATAATCAGATGCACTACTCCATTTTTGTGGGACCCACAACTCATAGGCAAGAATAAGGCCCCACTCAGCGTCGCTAGCGTCTGCGATGGACGACAGACACCAGCAATTGGTTCACTGTAGCGATTTTGTCATTTTCTCTTCTTTTTTTTTGCTATTTTTGTGTTTTATTTTTTCGTATTTCTTTGCATTGTCCGTGATAGGGTAATATGTCGCTTCTATTTTTATTTTTTTAAATTTTAATTATACCTAATAAGGCAACTCAGTTACAGTTAAAAAAATCAGTCAGCTACAGTAAAATATCAACCAAAAATCATAAGCCATCGTTATTCCGAATGCTACCTAAGACGTAGCACTTGGCAGTAATTTGCTGAAAGTACACTTGTAGCAACTGTTAATTTTTTAAAAAAATAAGAAAAAATAGAGAAATTTTTTTTAAAAAATTATATCATCATGACAATACAACGGAATAAAGTGAAAAAGAAAAGGTAAAAAAATCCAAAAAAGGCTAAAATAAGCTAAAAAAATTAAAAGTCAATGCATTCCAAGTATTTTCTAGCTTTAATAAACCAGAAACCAACAAAATCATAAGCTGGAACCGTCAGGAATAGGGCCTAAACTACATAAGAACCCCATTTTGTGAGAGTTGCTTGTAACTCAGCTATGTTTTGCAGCGAAGCAGGAGGAAAAAAGTTGAAGTTCGCGTAAATGGCACCATCCACTTTTTTTTAAAAAAAAGCTTTTGGACACCTATTTTTATAAATCTTACCCTCTCCTTAGGTCTACCGAGCTCAGCAGGCACCTGTCATGCTCCCCTACTTTGGCAGGTGGTACAGCGGATTAGTGCATATGCTTAATTAGTGGTGATCTCATTTAGTTAGTGCTATTTGCATTTAATTAGTACTAAACACATTTTGATTAGTGTTATTGATGAGCTTTAATTCGCATTAATCATGGGCATTAGTTTTACTGCCGCTGTGGGAGTGCTTGGTAGATGTTGCCGAGCTACTGTAGGTCGGTAAGTATCTGTCGAGCTTTCGAGGAGGATGTTAGATTTGTAAAAATAATATGTATAGGCTAAATTTGAAAAAAAAAATGGTTGCATGAACAGTTCGAGAAAGTTGCGCCACGTGTGTTGCTGAATGCATGTGTCTGTGCACAGGTGGGCAGGCGCATTATGGAAGCGGAGCATGCCCTGGTAGCACCAGTAGCAGTAGCAGAGTGATCACTGATCAGAATTCAGAGCCTTCACCTGGCCGGGGTAGGTGCATGTTGTTATCTACTAGATTTGGGGTCTAAACCTTGTGTTCCCTCTTCTGCTTCCTCTGTCTGCAGCTCTGGCCTGTGACAAGAGGCGGAATGCTCAAGATGGGGGCCGGCTTCTGTTACTGCCATGGTTAGGCCAGGCGCGTCTGAAATTTCGAGGAGAATGCTCCCATCGATCCCATGGTCTATTATTGCTGTGGAGGGGAAGCAGAAAAGTTCCACAGAGTGTTGCTGGTGACACAACATGGTGGAGACATCTGCTCTGCTGCGTCTCCTTGGAATCTGCCATGCCCATGCGCGGCACGACCCGCCGCCGGCGCCGGAGCGGGAGGTGGTGAAGAGGAGGAGGGCACCGCCTGGACGGAGCCGGCCAGCGCCTCCTTCGTCAACTCTGTGGCTTAGATCACCCAAGAACAGAGGTTTACAACCCTCAAAAGATTATATATTGATGCTCTCAGATTTGATCAACCACTCAGTAAAATATACTTGAACATATTTCAGTAGAAAAGAATGAATAAGCTGCATAGTGTGCTTAATAGCGCTGATTGATTAACACCTAACATTAACTAATGTCAACCACAGGAATTGTATGGTCGCCCAATTCGAGTGAATGTTGGAGCGGAGCGACTACAACGAGGCCTTTGACTCGAAAATGGAGAACATGGCTGCTTGTTCCTTGGGAGCACTAGGACACATCGGTACAGTGCCTTTGTATATCTCTACTTGGCACATCTTGGGAGCAGAGCTTCTATTAGTGGTTCGTGCTGCTCTTGTTGCAGTGTTGCTTTGGGAATTGCCATCATCATCATCATCATCATCTCTCTCTCTCTCTCTCTCTCGTATGGAAGAGTGGAAAACTACACAATTTGATTGTACGGTTTGTTTGGACCTTGTGAACTGGATGTTGCATTCTCACATGCCTTGTATTCTCACATATCATAACAAGTTAAAACACCGAAGAAGACCTAAAAACCTTTAAAACAAGAAATCACTCGATAAAGCTAAAATCAAGCAAAATCGGGTTTCTTCACGAACTTGCTATCAAAGTGTCTAGATGATATGAGATTGATCTCTAGATGTTATCTCCATCTCAATTATGTTCTTGGCACACACGCATACACGCGCGTGTATTAGCGTATTTTTATGTGAAATATCGTGTGACTTGCGACGGACGACCACATCGTGTCGTAGCGCATCAGCTAGCACATTAAACCCACGTTTTATTTTGTTGAATCATGCCTTATCTCTCTTGTATACCCTATTTAAATGTGATTTAAATATCAGTTACTACTGAGTTAATCGGTAGAAATTGAGTTAATGCTATCAGTTATTAATGAGTAAGTGTCACATCTTTGTAAGGACCTAAAAATGTATAGGCCTGAGGACAACCGAATTCTTCATTCCTCTCTCACATCTTCTTCCTCCTTTAGTAAGCTGTGTTAGAGTATTGAGCCGTCGAACTTCGCTGGCACTTCTTCCTGGTGTGCATTGGGAAAGAAGGAGAGCTGGATCTCCGGACCATTGCCGTAGATGACACTTGCACGGGACAACAATAAGATTTCTAGGTAAAACACATTCGTGTGATTGTTCATTTCACTACTTCATCTATGTTCTGTACTGCATCGAACGTGTGCTGTTTTTAGTTGTTCATCAAGTTTTCTAGTTCTTAATCAAGTTCAACAGTAAGTCATTTGTATGACTGATCGACTATGTTATATAATTTTCTTTGAGCATAATTCGAAGTGTAATGTGTTGTCTCCTGGTAAAAATCTGGAATCAAAATATTGCGAATATTTCGAACATCAGTATGAATATGATTGTATGGACAAGAAGCCTCAACGGCGCCGTTATTAACAATATGAAACAAGCACTACATTACATATACTGATATATCCACTCCTTACCAGTAACACAGCACAATAATAGTAAACTAGAACAATGGCAACAAAAGGCATCTGTAAAGAGAGCATGCAGTATTACAAGCAACCAGCCTTCACCTCTACATGGTAATTGGTAAACACACTGCTATATGCTATTACGGGGGCCATTCTGCACTGCACCGCACACACAAGTACCCTTCCATTAGCGGGATCGGTCGAGACCAAGCCTCGAGCTGAGCCACTTGCAGACGTCGTCCATTTCTTCGGGGATGGTGTAGTGGCCCAGCCTGCATCATCAGAAACTTTTTTCCGTTAATGTTCCTGTGATCTGGAGAGAGAAAAATGAACTGAACTTGTCATGCGTAGTTTATGCATATGCAACTGTACCCATTGTAGGACTTAAAATTCAGATATGAGAACCCCGAGGAGCGCAGAATCTCGGTTGATCTCTCACCATTCCTGTAGGATACAACCTCATCCGCTGCAAAATCACGTAGAATTCAGAACGACTTCTTACATACCGGCTTTGCGATAAGTGCGATGAATTCTTGGGCTCCTTGACTCAACAGGAATACAGGATGTTGTTACCTCTTCCATGACTGAGCAGGATGGGCAAGGAGGCAGCTCTCCTTGCTGCAATATGTGAGCCCTCCATCTTGCCCCTCAGTGTCCTGAAATCATCAACGGCATTAGGATTTATCGAACGTAACACTAGCAGGTGTTTGGCAATTGAAAGATCAGTTTGTGCGAAGGATGACAAAGTTGGACCTTGAACAAGGCAGCCAGCCACTTAAGCTGATGACTGCGCTGAGTGTGATTGGGTAGGGAATACCGCTAGTGAATTTGCCATGAGCATAGCATGCTGCCGAGTGGAGGGCGGCGGCGGCGCCCATGCTGAAACCGCCGATCCCAAGCTTCACTGCATTCACAAATTGTCAACATCAACGGGGGTGAACAATTAATTAGCAGCTTCTTAAGGATTAAATATTGTGATCCTGGAGTTTGCACCATCAGACGGCTCGGACGACAATAGGTTTGCAATGTGTGCAGCTGAAGCATCCAGTCCCTCAACGTCGTCGCGACCATCCACCGAAGTGTCCTCCACGTCAAACCCTGTTTTAGTTCTGGTGATCAGGCCGCTTTCAAACTTCAGAGAAAAAGGAGCACTCCTATGTTTCAGACATAAGCTTCAAGGTGAACAAACTTGGTTGCAGCCTACTGACCAAGATAAGCTACAATGTTCTGAAGATGATTACAAATGTTGAGAGAGAGACGATTGTTACTGTATGTTATTTGGGAATAAGCTACTCTAATCTGATGACAATTACAAATGTTGAGAATACTGTGTGTTAGTTGGGGAATAAGACAAGGTGTATCTGTGTGTACGTATGCGCGTTTCAAGTACAAAGTATTGATGCTTACGTTTGGCAAGGGAAGAGAATCCAGGAGCTGGGACCAGCTGAAAGTTGCAGAATGAACAAAAGAGAGAGAATGGGAAGAAATTAGTTCGCTGTATCAGGAAAAGCATTGCGGCAGCAACAGGTAAAGATATTCCATTCCAGCTTCTCTGAAAATTTATAGATTGCAACACATTATGTAAACTGCACGTGTTGTCTGAAAATATGTATGGGCGAGAAGAGGGGGCGAGAGTGGACAAAAGAACATCTGGAATTACAGATCAACGCACGTTGCACTGAAGAGAAATGGTTCGCAAGTTGAGCAGGTAGCCTGAATTTCTTAGCTTATCGTAAGAGACTATAGTGATAATAATGTAACGTGTAAATGTTAAATTACCCATTTTCTTCTTTTTTTTTTCTGTTCCTGGAGGTATTGGAAAAGTATAAACGTAAAACCTGAGAGCCCTGGATAAAGCCAATCCAAATCAAAATGACATTTTCACCCCCACATTCCTTGAGTCAATGAGGTAGAGCCAACATTTTGTCTCCCCTTAAGTAACCAAACTAGAGAGAAGCACCCTCAGACTACTTCTTCCCCCGGACCATCTCTCTTCCAGACTCATTAATTCCCATTGAAGCCAAGAACCGCAACCCACAGATAGAGAGCCGAGAAGAGTCAGGAAGGAGGAAGGGGAGTCCAGTAGAGGAAGGGAGAGCCAAGGTCATGGCCGAGCCAACATGGTAGCCGGACGCCGAGCTGGAGGCGGCTGGTGCAGCAGCTGGCCGACGCGCAAGAGGCCGAGAACACGCTGAGCGACCGAGAGCAGCAGAGCTCGTAGGAGGTGGCGGCGCTGGGCGCAGGGAGGCCAAAGGCCGAGCCATGGCACCGGGAGGAGGCATGGTGGCAGGCCGAAACCAGCCATGGAGGGTCGGCCAGGAGCAACAGAGGGAAGCCGCGGCCTTCGTCGTCACTTTCCATTTCTAACGCGACAAACCAAGTAGGTCACCCCATCCATCCAATTTTATCCATCACGAGCGCCTGCTCGTCGGCGCTGTGCCGACGGCCGGCGGCGAGCTCGGGGCCGATGTGCCTGAGTCCCCACGAGCGCCTGCTCTTTGCCTGGAGAGAGGGAGAGCTAGAGCATGTGTGTTAGTGTTGAGTAGTAGTGCTAGTGTTGTGCATGTGTGTGTTGTGCTATGTGGTGGTGGCTGTGCAGTGAGTGTGTTGGTGTTGCGTGCTGTGTACAGTGCATGTGTGGGAGGTGGTGTACCGTGCTGTATAGTATATGTTGACTGTATACAGGGATGGCAACGGGGCGGGAATCACGGAGAAAACCTCCGCGGTCTCGCCCCCCGCCCTACTAAGGCTCCTGAGGGTAAATGACTCCATCCCCGGTACTGTGGAGATCCAATCCCCACGAAGATTAAAAAAAACTAAATTTATTTTTAAAAATAATAATTTTATTTTATTTATTAATTTATAATTACTTAATTATATATTTAAAATATAGCTTCAAAATATATCTTTTAATATATAAATTCAAGTTTTAATCTAAAAATACAAGAAAAATACAGTCTCTTATATTAAAAACTATAATCTATTATCAAAATATTTATTTTTATTTTTACCGAGTCCCGGTAAAACCCTACAGGACGAGAATGACCCTATTTCTACCTAGCTAGCATAACGGAGCCCTGCCCCGTTCCCTCTGCAGGAGGTGATCATCCCCCACCCCCACCCCCTATTGGGATATTTCCTGTATGAGGATATTTCCTGTAGGGCCTCACCCCTACGAGGAGAATTATCATCCTTAATGGAATGGACAATTTTGTTTCTATGAGAACACATACAAAAACGAGTAAAAAGAATTCTTCAAGATACGTGCATTTCTCCCCTTGAATATCTTCCAGAAGACCAGAATGACCGATGAATCACAGATACCAACACTAACACATAAAAGAAAGTTCGCCCTGGTAAAAATAAAAATTGTTTTTATATGAAAAAAACTCAGGATCGATGTCTAACTATGACCGCCAAATTGAAATTCCTTGCTGAGTCAAAAAGTGTATAGTCCTATGCAATAACATTCAAAACTGATGCCAAACAGTTGGAATGTTAGGAAAGAAACCTTTTTCTTCAAATTTGAAAGCACACAGGACGAAAGAAAAACTACAGGAATACTGCTCCAAATCCAAGCGGAAACCGGCTGGGAACCAGCCACGTCGAAAATTGCAAAAACACCAGGCGAAATCCGCTTCCTACAGGTGACTTTGGGATTTTCTGCAAATGTGCCAACTGTGATCTGGTCTCGACCTGGCTAGTGGCAAGTTGTTGTTCCGTATACAGTTAAACCCAGACTCTCAATTCAGATTCATGGAAGCCGTTGGAACAGGCACGATTAAACAAGTAGCCACATCATATTGAAAACGTGCATCTCCCATCGAATACATGCGTCACCCAGACATACTAATAAAACAAGTTATCCATCAGCTGAAATTTACAAATCCCAAAAGCTAACTATGGGATAGCATATCCAAGCAAAGCAAGACATATCAGCACGCTCCGCTATCTTCTCTATGTTAGCATCTGCCTGCAGGAAAAGAAACAAATTTTGTTGGTATCGGAATATGAAAAGTTGTTAACATTAAATGTCAACAGGAGCACACGATCAATACAAACGACTTAGCCTCAGCTGGCATTGTGAGTCTGGTCATGCTCAATGAAGTCCAGAGCTTGCTCCTTCGTTACCACATTGATGTAGCTCACCCTGTTCTTGTGTGTCACGCCATAGATTTGATCAGCAACCTTTGCAATTTCTGGTCGGAATGTCGTAGCTATAAATTGAGTGTCAGCCATGTCTGCTAGACGACGGATCATATCTGGAACAGAACTTTAAGGAAAGGAGTAAGCTTCTAACATTCCAAGGAGCAACTGTTTCCAATGTGCTTTAGCTAAAATGAACACAATAGAGGCATTGAGCATGCACATAGCTAGACAATATAGAACACGAGTCATATCACAGAAATATTATGGAGACGATAACAAACAGATCAAGATTATTTTATGGTAATCAGCAAGGATAAACACTCGAGAGAGAATAAAAAGGATACTCCCAACAGCTGTTCTGTACTGTGGATCCAGAGCAGCATCAATCTCATCGAACAGATAGAATGGAGCTGGATCACATCGCTGGATAGCAAAAATCAGTGTTAACGCCACCACTGTCTTCTGTCCCCCAGACAATTGTTTCATAGACTGAGTTTCTCCCTTGCCAGTAAAGGAAACCTGAAACAAGAGTACTCCTTCAGAAGTTTCAGGAAAGATTATACAGCATATTGTCACAAGATTAATCCGGGAAGAGTGTTAACAATTTTAGAACAGTATTTTTGAACACCATCTTCATTTTTAGCATGTATTGCTAAAAGGAATAGTATATATGCATGAATACGTAAAAAGCCTCTGAAACAAGACATGCCTTGACTTTGACACCAATGTACTTCTCTATTCTCCCTTCAGGATCTGGTTCACGAGGCCCGTCCTCATCATTATCATCATCATCTACATCACCATCCTACCGGAAAGGAAAACATAAAAAATAAGAGAACTCACCTTTAAGACAACACACGTGCAAGGAAAATCTTCAGCGAACTCCAGGTAAGGGCCAAAAGATTAAAATTCGTAATTACAAAATGTATCAGCTTGCACTGGAAACCGAACTTAGCATGTGATTGTCTTCGCAGTTCGCATTGAAGAACAACCCAGAGATAAAACAAACATAACAAATCTAATTGGCATACAGGTGATAGGAAAAAACTTCAATTCACCACAATCAAGTCTACATAGTGGATAACAGGGCTAAAAGTGCATGACATGTAAGCAAGGTCGGTAGGTAAAGTCTGTAAATATTTATTTTATTAATTTATATGTACTGTAGGGGCTTCCACCACAGTTTATCCTAAAAAAAGGTCAGTAGGTAAAGCAAGGAAAAGAGACCTTTTTCTTCATCATAACCAAATATCCATGACCACCTTGCACTAGTTCAGAGAACACTTCGCGGAAGTGCCTTGCAACTCCTTTAAACGTGCGCTCAATTGATTCATCCTTCCTTTGGTCTAAAACTGTTATGAGTTCTCTAATTTTCTGCAATATTGACCATCAGATTTTACAAGATTCTAGGCTTAGGATACTCGGAAGGGAAACAGAAACAGCTGAACCGATGGAAAAACATACCTCATCGCCAGCATCAAGTTCAGACCGTCTTCTCTGCAGTTGTTCACGTTGTTCTGTGAAGTTCACATACTGGTCAAGAGCTTTTTTGTTGACATGACTAAATTGCTTCAGCTGCTCATTGCAGTCATAAAGCATCTTCTGCAGCTGCTTCTTGTTTTTTCTCTTGTACCTATAATATTGGCCAGACAAAATAAGGTAACACAGCATTACAGCACCACCGTAATATTTATCTTCTAAAAAGCCCTAAACAGAAAGGTATGGATTTTGAGTCATTCGGACAGTTTGGCAGCTTGAGGAAAATGCAAACAGAACATGGTTTACATTCATTGAGATAGTCAACTACGAAAGGAAACAAGGGGCGTCATTTAAGGCATGGGCTGGAAATGAAGTACGTTTCAAAAGCATCAGCAGGCAATGAGCCCAAGTCCCGGATCTTCTTCATACACTCCTCTTGCTTTGCTAGATGCATGCTCCTGCTGCTCATCAACTGTTCCAGGTCCTTGGCCCCATCTTGCACTGTCTGCTCCAAATTAGTTTCAAGAGTCTGCATTTACAGATATGCTGTTACATGACAAGTCAACAACAATAGTGAGTTCAGACAAAAAGCGCACAGCTATAATATAACTTACCTTCAGATCATTCCTTTTTCTTTTCAGTTCCTCCATCTTTCTTGTAAAGTTATTGACAGCATCGACATTAGCTGTCCAAAGGATCATTTGAGTTAAAGACTTTAGGCTTAAGAAGCATTCAGTATAATACAAAAGGAAAAGAGAAATCAATCAATGCATCTATACCCTTAAGCATTGCAGTCAACTCATCAAGACTCCTCTTAGAACTTTTCAATTCTTGCTCTTTTGATTCAGCTTCCAGAGGCAGGGTTTTAGAATCTGCAGATGAAATTATTGCTTCCAGCTCTTTCTGGCACCTCATAAGATTAGTTGATAGATTTGTCTCCAACTCTTCCTTTCTTGTTTCAATCTACAATAGTTTGTAACTGCATTAGAGTTGATAAAGGCGCCTTTGGGAACCACAAGCATGACTACTAAATTTGCTTCAACAACCTCAATCCGACTGTTTTTACACGTGAGAAACTTCTCCTTTAGTTCAGTAATTTCAGGATTCAATCGCGATAGAAGATCTCTTTCTTCTGAAGTTAACTGATCAATAAGTTCTGTGCCCATTTCATCATTTTTCATTGCAATTCCAGATTGGATTTGCTCTATTTGGTTGCGGATGTTGTCAAGTGATTTTTCCTGCAAGGTAGAAACTATTAAACTACATCTCAGATATAATTGAATAACTATACCAGAATTGACAGTTGATAGAAACAGCTAATGACTTGCATATTAACAAGACAAGGAATCTTCCATGAACAACGGGGTAAAATAAAAGTACTAAGTACCTTCTTTCCAAGGGCTTTCTCAAGTGATCCCTTTTGCTTCATTGTGCTAGCAATGTCAACCTTAAATTGTTCCAACTCCGACTTGGCATGGTCACGTTCAGCATCCATTTGCTGCTGTTTGGTAACTAAATCTGTAATTTTCTTATCTATATGTATGGGAAGTTAAGAAAAGAGAGATCAAGGATATGTAACATTTATCTTCCAAATAAGCAGTAAACAGCAAGAGGACTTATCATATTATCTTCACATTTTCAAATTACTTGGAACTTGAAGCCAGATAAAAAAACAAGCAAACATGAGGAAAGTCATGAGTTTCGATAAACTAATTTTGGTAATTTAGTAGGCCCGATCTATTGAAGAACCAGCATTATTCTGTTCGTTACAGTAATCATCCATATGCTTTGAAAAAGGGTACCGCAGTGGCACAGATTCTAGATCATCACTACATTAGATTCTGCGAGAATCAAACCTACATATTGTGCATGCTTCTTTCCAATCATAAGAGTAATGACAAAATGAGCTAAGATGAAAGCAAGAAATATTAAATTTAATAGCAGTGTGTAAATCATAAACTTCTTGTTCATCGGTTCATCAGGATAAAACATACAGTCCTGCACAAGCCTCATGTGAACAGGGAAACAGGAATTTCATTAGGCTAAAGCAGGATATCTTTTAGCTTGTTTCCTACGTTCTCCAGATGTGCCGTCTTTTTCTCAATTGCAGTTTTATTGTCCCTAATTATTTTCACAAACTTCAATTTTGAGCGTCTAGAATCATAGAAACCTCCGGTCATACCACCTTTTCTGGCTACTTGATCACCTGATAATAATCACAATGTCAATTTTGATGTTGAAGTAATAATGACAGATCAAGTGCAAAAGTTCAAGAGTACCATCAAGTGTGATGCAATCTAGACCATTGCTTCGTGCAACTTTAGTCGCAGTTTCCAGGTCTCGGCATATTACTGTCCTGCCAAAAACCTAACAGAAGTATCAACATTAGACCCAAAGAAAATGTGAAGACAAAAGGAGAAAGAAAACTTATTGAAATTTCAGAACAAGTGACTAAAAAAACTAGCTTAGGTGCTTGGAGAAGGGAAGCTATGCAATCTGACCCCAGAAGCATATCAAAGCAGCATGACCACTCTAAAAAGAAGTGCACTAGTAAAAAGTAAAGACATGCATGAACATGCCACAGGTGTGCTTACCCACGTGCACACGCACAAACTTGGGAAGGATAGGAGGCTAAGAGAAATATATCTTATCAATACAACTGCACACCTTACCTTTCTTTTAAAGAAGTCCACAATATCACACCCAACTGCACATAAATTAGAAAGCAACCTATTGCTTTAAGATTAGTTTCAGATGGAATACAGTATGTACATGAATTGATAGTCTGGTACTACTATGATTTATAGACATACTAATGCAGCGCAGGTTACACAGCACCAAACAAGAATATACTATTAGATGGTGTGCCATGGCACCTGGAGCACAAGAGATGTTGCTAACTGCTGAGTGTTAAAAATCCAAGCTGACAAAGGTGAGATGGATGCATGCAGAACACAAGAGATGATACCAAAAAGGCAGCCTTAGTTATGCAGATAAGGGTAAGATTGTTTGGAATAGAACCTCAATCAAATTAACCAAGATAGCCCAATAAAAGATTAAAGATGTAGCATCAATTGAAAGAAGAGAGGAATAGAGGCTTGGATAATACCTGCTCAAAAGCACGACGATGATCAGCACGATATTTCAATTTCTTTAACAATGGAACAAAATCAGGACTATGTGGACAACTGATATCCGGAACTTTCACTCTGTTCAGCGGTATAAATGTCACCCGTCCACCTTTTTCTCGAGTCAATATTTGAATTATCCTTGTTGATATGTCATCATTCTCAACAACCACATGGAACAAGCTATTCACATCAGAACAGAATGGATTATTGAACAAAGAAAACAATGAAATAATGGGAAAACAAAATAAAGGCGGTATAGTTCAAGACCTATTCGCAGCAGTGACCTCGACAGCTGTGAAAAACTTCTCTTCACAGTCAACCAGTTCTAATACTGGACCAAAAACTCCTGTAATACCATGGTCCCTGATGATTCTGCTAACAGAATTCAGGCCTCTCCTGATATCCTGAGGAAGGAAACAAAATTAGCACCATGCAAAGACAGCTTCAAGCACTGCTTTAACAAAAAAATTATGTTATGATATGACAACAGAGGCAACAGGCAATGCTCGATATTTGAAGGGAGAATTGACGCTACATCCTAGTGATAAAACCGTATATTGGACTTGTCCATAATGTTATGGATTTGACCCTGAAAATCAGGAGATAAATAAATGCACTTGTGAAACCATGTTTTCCCTGCTATATACCCGTAAATTTGAGTCTGACTACTGTTAGCACTTAGAAAAATAAGCACAAAGTTAAATGCAATCGATGTAAGCCTCTAATAAAGTTATCTTTGAAAATTTTCAATGTATACTCCTACACCCAAACCCAACTATTCTATTTACAATTCTTTCCCCTATTCCATCCAACTCACCGAACCCTTCTGTTACTTCCCACCATTTCATCCTAAACGTCGGAAAGCCAGACCAGATCCAAAATGTCCGATCACAATCATCTGTGATTTTGGTAATGCATGATTGTGGCATTTAAAACTGCTATCCTAGGCAAACTTGGGGCATTAATAATATTCAAAGGCCATGGTCTCCACACGTGTATGCGTGCACAGATTTTCTGTGAGACATGCATCGAGGAGAGGATGGCAGGAAGAATTAAACGCTTTGGAGCATAAAATGTTGTACTAGAAAGGGAGGGCATGTGCTAAAGTTGCAGATTATTGAGTATATATCAGATTATTGAGTATACATCTTGCAAAATTATGGTTTGCTTTCTTTGGGTGCAAATTCTGAGTTGTTTACAGTTTTATCGAACCCAACCACGGCCATCGACCCAGCCAAAGTCTTGGGTTCACCCGGTCACCGATCGGACTAGCGGAACACCAGTTGGACATGTTTTATTAAATTATTCAAGGGCATATGTGAACAAAAAAATACATGGATATAATTCTTTCATTAGCTATAAGATAGAATTAAGCAATTCATAAACTCTATCTATACACCAATATTCCTCACAAAGAAAAGGAATGAATGAAATTACATGTTTAGTAAATTCATAGGTCACTTGTTCTTCTTTTATAGAAAGAATCAAAGAAGTATTCACTAGGTAAACAACATAATCTACTAGCGCTGCCGGTATGTCTGGCTTGTTTTATGGTGAAGGTGGTGCGTTCACAGCCCACTCATCCTAGCTATACCAATATTTTTGTAATTTGCAAAGGCAACTGTTAGGTAACTCCATGAAAACCGGCCAGTTCAACCTGATTTCCTCTGGTTCAATGCAGCCTGTATCAGACCAGCTGAGGTCTTGCATGCAGTTTTTTTTCCCCAGTCAGACCACAAGTCCGGTATGGGTCTGTCTCTGACTTCTTGGTTGGCTCTTATATGTATAAAGCAGGATTAGTGTGTTTAGACTATGGACAACCGGACCAAGATCCTATTGGTAAATGCCTGATCATGATCATCTTTTGGTGATACATGATTGTGCTCTTATGGTTGCAGTCCTAGGCAAACTTGGGGACATCAATAATGTTATGAATATTATGTACATATTCATGAACCTGTAATATATATATAGGGAGTACAAGGACATATACAAAGAAATATTACATACATAGATAAGAAAACAAAGATATATAAGGAAACAAATAAAAAAATCATATTCTATCATTAACATCCCCCTTCAAACTTATGGTAAATCACACACACTGAGTTTGGAGAGAAAATACAAATATTACGAATATTATATATATATTCATGAGGCCCAAAGGGCAATATATATAGGGAGTACAAGGGAATATACAAAGGAACATACCATACATAGAAAAGGAAACGAAAGCATATAAGGAAACAGATAAAACAATCATATTCTATCATTAACAAATAATATGCACACATTGTGGTGTTCACACATGTGTACAATGACTTTGACAGTGCCTGCGAGACATGCATAGGAGATATACTAGGAATACTTAAATGCCTCAGAGCATAAAATCTTGTGCTAGAAAGGGAGGGCCTATGCTAGAGTTGCAGCCTTGCAGGCCATGAAGTATAAACTATGCACTACTTCGGGTTAGCTTTATTTGTTTGAAATTGTGTGTTGTTTTTCCTGCTTTTTGTTGGATCTTAGCTGTATTTTTTGCTGTGTACTAGTGTTGTGGTTTTCATTTATATATGTGTGTGCAGAAATGAATGATACATCATGCACCTGTTCCTTTGGAACTGTTTTCACTACTCTCAATATAGATGAGAATCCTATTGTCTTAATTTAGAAAGTGTGCTCTGCAAATGCTTATGGCATTTCTCTGTGACAAGCTAACTGCTGGCAGTCAAGCACAAAGGACGAAAATGAGACAATGCTCATGTTCTGGACCAAGGGACAATAAGGTACTGTGGCAGCCATGGCTAAAGGCCTTGTTCCAAACAGCTTTTGGCTCCTAGGAGCATTTGAAACATGTTGGCTTCTTAACGCGACTTTTTTTCTTTTTTTTTCTTTTCTCCTTTTCCTTTGCATTGTTTATGGAGATATAACAATGTTTTTCATTTTTCTTTAATTGAATGCTTCAGAAAAAGCTATCAGCCGCTATAATACCATTTCAACCAAAAGCCATTAAAAAAACAAATTGAACAGGACCAAAGTCTCCTCTATCCACAAACAGTGCTGAGTCTGCTACAGTACCACATACCCAATCAACTAGAGTTCATAATAATTCTAGTGATATATTTGCATTAATGATTGTAATTCCCAGTAAGATCGGGGGGTCCTGTCCAAGTTTATTATGATTGAAGGAAGAAGGGTCATTTATATCCTCCATACCAAAATTAGCAGCTAAAGCACAGTAGTTCACTTACTTTAGATTTATGTTTTTCAGAAGTATAAGTATTTCAAACTGCAATCCCCCAATGTTTAATTATTCCAACTGGGGGTTACATTAATGCTAGTTTGCCAATGTTTAATTATAATAACCAGGGTTTATATATGCTGTTCTGCCAATATTGAATATTTAGTGGTTCCAGTTGCATAACATTTAAAGATCTAAGATAGCATCATCATGAATGTCAATTGATTGCACAAATCGTACATACAACTGTCAATGCAAATTCAGTGTTATCCATGAGCTCACAGCCACTGGAAAAGGTAGAAAAAACACTCAAAATCACAATGTAGAGAGCACAGTAGTTTGGCTTATTTAACAATAGGAGACCTTTGCCATATGTTTTCGACCAACATGAACCGGCGTTATTAAGTAAATCACATTAGAGAGAACCCATATCAGTTCCATAAAAGCCAGACATAGCAATTGCAACATTTACCAAGGAAAATCAATGATCAAGCAATGCACAATCAAACTAGTAAATAACATATTTTATTTATAATTTTGTTAGATGTCAGGAATAATTTATGGATGCATATCTAAGGTGCAACGTGCATGCATGTACATCGGAATCACCATAGAAATCCTCCAAAAGTAAAAAATTAGTAGCAGTCAGTAATATGAACAAAAGGACACGTCAAAAATGCAATGTTTTCTATACCCCGGGTGTTGCATGGTCCAAACTCTTCTGTGCCTTCACAAGATCTTCCCTTAGCCGATCGATTTCAGCTGTCACATCAGCTTCCTCCTTCCAAAATGATCTGGAACATTTTCCTTCTACTTAGTATCTAAAATCTAAAGCAACACAACTTCCATCAAATCACAAGGCTATGGCTGTTAAGAAAGTACATACTTCCTTTCTTCTTGAAGCTCATCTCTCTGCTTCCTCAAATCATTGTAGTCATTGTGCTTCTTTGCAAGTGCAGACACAAACTTATTTGATTCACTTTCCCGGGACTCAATGTAATTCGTCAAGTTACTAATTTCATCTTTAAGCTTCTGGATTTCTTCTTGAAGTAAACCTTCCTGGCATAGTTGCAAGAACGTTACAGACAGATCATCCAGACATCCACCAAACAATGAAAGGGTGAAAATAAAAAACATATCTTGACTCGTCACATTAAGCTGACACACAGCCTAAGGCATAACATGAAATGAATCAAACTAGTACATACTAAAATGGTTGGTGCATGTAGAAGCAAATCAGACTAAAATAGAGTAGTACATGAAAACAAAGGTCCAGAATGAAATTGCAAGAATCAAATTGATCGTTGGTTTATTACCTGCTTTCTATTTGATAAAAGTACACGTTCAAGGTCATCAATTTCCTTCTGAAGCCACTTATCTCTGGCAACTTTGTTTGCAAATTGGGTTGCCCTCCCCTGCTTTTGGTACAATATACTAAGCCGCTTCTCACGGTCCATTATGCTATCCCCATAAAGTGGAAGTGTCAAAAGGAATATTCGTCAAGACGTAATGAAATTGTCCATAAATATGTTTTACCTTTTTGATATCTCCTCCTCTTCCTTTAATTTGGCCTGATGCACCTTACTAATTTCAGCCAATTCAGACTTTGACTTTTCACTCTCCATCCTCACGCTTTGTAAATCCCTCGCAGCTTCATCCTAACAAGAGTTTCTTCTAAGCACAGTAACAAAACAAAATTAACTCAAATTCATGAGAAATCTCAAATATGACATACCTTTGCTCGTTTTTCACTTAAAACTCTGTCTTTTATATCTCTCAAATCAAGTTCAATCTGAGCAACTACCTTCAGTGCTTCAGTACGCTTTTTCTCTACACCTTCCTTTTGAGCCTTGGTATCATTTATCCCTTTAGTTGAGACTTTTATTTCTTTGTCAAAACTCTTGATCTTCTCACGTACATCTACCACTTCGTTGTCCGCATGGGACATTCTTTCAGAAATTTTTCTTCGGTTATCATCCATCTACAACAAGAGGGAAATAAATGAACCAAATAGCATAAGCATTATAGAATAGAGCAGGAACAATGATATCAGAAGGTTTGATCTAGAAACATCTCTTTTTGGTGATAAACTGATAATGCCTTGCACGGTAGCTGGAACTCCATGGAGTAGTTGCGCGAGGTGATATAATAATAGAGACATGACCGGCATAAATTATGGCAAACATAGAGAATGTTTAGAAGTAAATTAAAAAGCAGTGGATAGGCAAGAACGTATGAAGCATATTGCATGCTTATGCACATGCTACTGAAGAAGTACAGATAACAGGAGCGATGGAATTAGTGGATAGCAATCATAAACAGTGATTTGTCTCAACAGAACAATTGAACAGCTCCACAGTATGACCTAACCAATGAGATGAAAAAGGGCATTCTTTTGGATTATAATTGAAACACATACAGATGGTATCACTTAATTACTCCAGTCCACAGGGAAGGTAAGTGGAAAACTAATTCGCATCAATTCACAGGAAACACACTAACAAGAACCATCTGACTGACATTGAACATAAGTATGAAATAATAAATTGTGGGATTCTTCTGATTATAAAAGCAGTCAATAAAAATCAAAGAAGCCTTCACTGTGAACATGAAAAGTGAACCTATCACACACTGGCTTTCACCAACCAAATAATCAAACAAATATTTTAAAATTGGAGCCTCTATGCTCTCCCGAAAACTAAGTTGCACAGATCATTATGGTTAGTGGCATAGTACGTGGTTGCAGATCAGGCCGTAAATATAGGCTTTTCTTTCTTTTTTCTTGGAAGAGCATTGACATGCTTCCATATCTTAATGCAATTTATAAACTGTAGATTTTGTGGTCATTTTGAGGGAGCACCAAGAACCAAAAGGTTTCTTCCATCAGGATGGAAGACCACCCAAAAGATAGTCAGACAATCAACCTGGGTAGGAAATGTTAATGGTTTGTTTGTCAAACTCAGTCCCAAGGCCTTCATTCTTTTTTTAAGTCAGACTATTCCAACTTGGATGACATATCTAAGAAGTATACATACATAACAAAACTGGTAGAATCTTACCGAAGCCAATTCATTCCTAGCATCATTTAGTTCATGGTCCAATATAGTATACTCAAGTGATCTTCTTTGTTTGTCCAGCTGCTGGTACTTCTTCAGTTCTTCTTTCTCTTCATCAAGTTCTCTCAGTCTATCCTCCAAGTAGCGGACAACTTGATCAATCTGCTTCCTTTTGTTGGCTGTTAATAAAGCATATGAATGAACATCACAACAGGCCACTTAATAAAACATAAAAATTTATGGAGATTTAAACTTGCCTGTTTCTTGCATTATTTTCAAGCTCTCACGCCGTCTATCTTCGTAAACACGTGTACCACCAATTTCTTTGAGAAGATCCAGTCGTTCAGAATCTTTCATTAGGGTAAGGGATGCGATCTACACATGAAAATTTTGTTAACATTCTACCTGAGCAGATCATGGGAACAATCAAGTGAATAATTGTTACCTTTCCCTGCTGGACAACGTAGTATGGATTAGAGCGCGAGAAACCAGCACTCTCCAGAAGATTCATGACTTCAGTTTTACTGAACATAATAGCAATAAAACGTAAGTCTAAGCAAGCAACAAGATGGGCTCGTTCTTTTGGACTGTGCCTTATGGCTGAAAATTTTAAATTCTAACTGTTCGCGAGAAAAAGCACGGAGAGAGACACTCGGATGTGATTTTAGCCGGTATAGCTTAAGTCGGTATAGTGTTTACTACAATCGACTTGTAGACCCCACCTTGAAAAGACACTCCGTTTGAAAGTTAATTACTGTAGCATAAACCATAAAGCCGAAAAGAATGGTCCCATAACACTGGTGGGCCAGTTTAGGGCATAAGACAATATACCTGACGTGCTTCCCATCCAAGTAGTATTCATCCTTCTTTGAAGCAACCGTCCTGCGCAAGCGTACCTCTTCTTTATCAACCTGCAGAAAAGTAGCTTTTCTCCACTCACAATCAGGAGCACAAGAAACATGTCATACGTTGTTAAGCAAGGGAGGAAGCACCTACCACAAAGCTGTCGCTGACATATACTAATAAATAATTAGTACCACAATGTTGACTACCTTGCATGATCACTTATAGAGCAACTTGTGCAGACCTAATAACTACACACATGCACTCATATGGAAGATCTCGGTATTGAGACTGAACTAGATAATTTGAATTAAATAAACCAAAGTTCAATAAATTAGAGGACTTACTGGAATGCGGTTGTCTGAATTATCAAACACTATCTCAACAAAAGCCGATACAACTGAGTGTCCAGCACCTTCCTGCCAATGGTTATCAGTATCAAACACCAATCACCTATTTCTACTCAAAGAAGAGAGAAGGCATACATGGAGAAGAGCACCCCTATCTTCACTGCGCAGGTTCTGAAACATGTCACTCAGGACAAACCGTATAGCTGGAGCATTTAGGATGGCCAAGTTAGGGGGGAGTCTCATATAAGCATAAGAAAGTATAATAGCCTAGCAGCAGCACATATTTTAAAAATATTACCATGGAAAAAGTTTGATTTGCCAGATCCATTTGCACCAACTGCGATAAACAGGTAAATCAAGGTTAGTTCATAAAGAGCACAAAACTATGCACTTAAGCTCTTCCTAGATTCCTATAGTATTTGTAATAAACTCAATACTAAACCAATATGTTATCAGGAAAGATTGGAAGATCACTACTATGCAAGCCAGTAACCAGTGCACAAAAGAGTAAGAGGATTTAACCATAAATCGATCACAAGTTCACATTTCATTGATTTAACAATTGTACATAATGCAATGGTCATGCAAATTTAGAGAAACATAACAAAAAAACTCAGATTAGCAGGAAAAGAGTTACTTGAATCTTGAATTAACACCCAATGTTGATCATCACTCAAATGTTGCAATTAGCCTATCACATATGGATTATCTATGACAAGATGGAGGTAGCTGTATGTCAAGCTGACAGCACCTTAAGTAAGCCATGCGCCAGTTGGTGGAAGCGAAACACATGAACCTAAGGACCCTACAGTCATGTTAGTTAGAAGGGGAGGAGGAGATTACCAACGACGTTAACTTTGGGGCTGAAAGGGTCTGTTGAGATCTCCTCCCTGTAGCTCTTAAACCCTTCGATCACAACCTGCATGGACAGCGGCTATTAAGTCGACAAGAACCACAGATATGATCAAAATCAGCATTAAATTATTCCTAAGGTAGCACAATTTACCTTCTTTATATACATTGCTGAGACAGGGAGAGATCACGACACCATCAAATCCTGCAAAAAAAAAAGGCGGATCAATCAGGAATTGAGAATCTAGGCGAACTGAAACACTATATAGACGATGGCAAATACATCGCAGTGAAGCTGAGACGAACTACCCCCGGGCTTGTAGGGCACAGGTCGATGTAAGACCACCGCACCGCTTAAAAAGTAGGTAGAGTTGGAAACCCTAACCAACCCGTACGAGCAGAATCACCGAGCGAACCAAACCAAAAACCCTAGCTCAACTCAAACGCGCGCGTATAGGGGAAGAAACCCTAGAATCTCGAGATTACAGCAAATCCCCAGAGCCCAGACGAAATTCCACCAGGCAGGAAAAATTACCTCGAAAAAAATCCGAAAATGGGAAGAATTGGGCGGGAAGAGGAGGAGGAGCGAAGCGAAGAACACTAGCTACGAGCAGCGCAGCGAGACCGGGGAGCGGAGGGGCGAGGGTCAGCAGGAGTCGCCAACCCAACCGTGCAAGTGTGCTATGCAGCCCAGAATTTGTAAGTGGTGGCCCAAATTTTTCTTTTTCTTTGCCCGGGTTTTTTTTTTTTTTGCTAAGGCGTTTTGTGTATGAAAATGCTACTGTTTATAAGTACAGAGGAATAGATAAAAATCAGACGGTTGTAATATTTTTCGTCTATATATACAATAGTTTTCGGATATGTATGCAACAAACAAAACAAAAAACAATGAGAATACTCCCATCATACGCTCCGATACAATATTTCTTGGCTATGTATGCAATAAAAAACAATGAACATAATAGGCCTATCGTACGCTCCGATGTAATATTTTTCGCACATATATGCAATAAAAAATTAAAAAGATGAGAGCATTCCCATCGTACGCTCTGATGCGACATTTCTCAACTATATATGTAACATTTACTATGTATGCAACAAAAATATTTGATAAAAATCTCAATGTTGCACTGTTGTTGCCAAGTGCTGCATACACATAACAAAAAATATTGCAACAAAAACAACCGTTTTTTGTTGCATAGATGATCGACATAATGTTGCATATATGAGCAACAAATGTTGCAGTGCACCGTCCAATGCTAGTGCCTGGATCGGACGTCTGGGCGCTAGCAAAATCCCTTTGTTTATGTTCCTTGACAACCTATTTAGCAACAATTGGGAAGGGGAATGGAAGTTTAGAGAAGGGGAACCTGTAGTAGGATAAGACATGGGAGTTTTCTTTTTAGTCTCAATACTCTGTTTGGTAAGAGAGATGAGAGGGATTGCTCTATAGCTTCGAACTAACTGAATGCACGTGCGTTGCCACGAATCAAAAAAATATGGTATTATTCAAGACCATCACCCCAACCTCCGCTTGTGCCACGCCATCGACTCCGTCAGGGCTCCCAGCAGAGCTCTGCCCCACTCTGCGTCGCCCCTCTTCCATCATGCTTGGTCTATGCTACGTCTTTGACTTCACTGCTTTACCAAGGACTGGCGAGCGGCAAGCGTCCGAGTTAAATTCGCCTTCTTCTCCCCAGTTCTTCCTACAATTCCATCACAATTCAGTAAGTAAACCCAACCCAACCATCACTAGCGAACTCAAGACCAAACTACATCACATCAACCAAGCAACCGAGTGAAATCACCATAACCATAACTCCTCTTTTCATCATTACAATTCCATTTTTTAAAAAAAAAAAACCTTAAGGCAGAACTTTGGAAAGAGGCATTTGTTTATTAAAAAGATTCATGCAGCACTGATCTAAGAGCAAAGGAAACAACCTTGCTATAAACATTTTTTATTTTTAATTCTCTTTACTAGCTGGCTATTTATTGACTATGTATGCATCCAACAGCATCAAATTCAGGGGCAAATTGGTACCAAATCATGTCATTCCAAGATATATATAATTCCAGACAACCGCACATTAGTAACATATACAACAAGGACAAGAAAAATAAAATATGTTGTACAAATTTGATTATCAGTGGGGAAAGGAGATGGAAGATTACCTCGGCATTGGGGTGGAGCTGCGCTTGGGGAGGATGGCTCAAAGTCGTCAGGTGACACTAGCGCTTGGAGTAGAGGACAGCGACACACCCTCTAGATTCAAAAGGAAGTGGGCCGGGGCGGCCTCCAGATCTAGGAGGAGGCAAGCCAACGCTTATGGACATGGTGGCGACTGGAGGGAGGCAT
This sequence comes from Melocanna baccifera, assembly GCA_036346265.1. Classification (NCBI taxonomy): domain Eukaryota; kingdom Viridiplantae; phylum Streptophyta; class Magnoliopsida; order Poales; family Poaceae; genus Melocanna; species Melocanna baccifera. Next base: position 27,632,313 of record CM070688.1, read on the forward strand.
CAATAGGAGTCGGCGGGGGTGCACTTGTGGACAAGATGTCAGTCAGAGGAGGAGGAGGAGGGTGATGACGTGTTGAAACCCTATTTGTGGAGGATGCAAGGAAGGAGCAGCCGATCGCTGGTGCACGCGGAAGGCGGAGACGGACGGGAGGAAGCAGGACTCCTCGTCGGCAAGAAGAGTTCAAGGGTAGCGCCGACGGGAGGAGGCCGAGGTCGCGCTGGCTTGCAAAACCCTAATCACCTATTTAGTCGAATGTGGCTGCGGGTGCCTATGGAGGGGACGAATGGGTTGGGAGGGTAGAGTCCCGCTTTTTGTACTTGGTACACAGCGGGTAATGTCTTCTAACTTCAATGACAATAAGGAAACCCTATACTGCAAAAGCCACAAAAGGTGGTGGAAGCATGTGGAGAGGATGGGTTGAGTAGGTGAATGGCATTGCGGGTAATTATCTCTGACTTTAAAGCATAATTTGAGAATTGACGATGACCACCAATTCATATTTTTATAACAGTAAAGATATGTCTTTAAGTTACGATGAAGAGCTGAGATCTATTGCTCTTTCTCTAGAAAACAATTCCCTCCTAATTTCCACCCCTCATCCCTCATCTTGGATATAAAATGGTGAGAGTTAGACCCTTAAACTCTCAATCCCTATCCCACCTAAATTGCCATGACCACCAACTAAACAAGAGATTTTATAACCCTCTTCCTCTAAAATCTCGTTCCCTCCAACCAAAACAAGTTGTGAGTACATTGAATCGCTGGCATCGCACAGCTCACCGACAACGCCTCCTTCCCCACCTCCAAACACCCCTCCTTCTCTCCATGCTTGTTTTCCACTTTCAACAAAAATATGAAGTGACTTTCCAATTGAAATCAGGTGCTTTAAACTGATATTGGGGCCTTCCAACAAATATCAAAGAAACTTTTAATAGAAAAATGTATTATGACTTTTGATTTGGAACATGAGCTTTCAACTAAAATTTAAACAAACTTTCAAGTGAAATTGGGTGCTTTCAATAAAAAAGAAATCAAAGTCATAATAAAATTCCCTCTTTGTCTTGTGCTCCCTCTCGCGAGCCTCGCGCTAGCTACGCGTGCACGCCTCAAGATGTGTTTTAGTCTCCCGGCGTATACGTTCGATTTGCTTATCGTTGCAGCGCTCCTTCTCTAGGACCATGTAGGCCCTTCTGACATCTCACTTCTCATAGTCGAGAGTACGCTGGTCATGTGGGTGGATATCTAGGTCAATCCACTTGTGGTAGCCACATAGCGATTCCGGGGACTACGGGTAGATAGGAGAGGTTGTTAGTGTAACCATACCGTCCCCTCTTGCTCGCTCCCTCATGCGCACATGTGAAGATGCTTGTACCATGGTTGTCTTCTGTTGTAACTAAATAGTTGACGCGTCGTTGAGTAATTGATACGAACATGAATTGATTCAATAAATAGAAAAGATGTGTGAAATCACGACACATAATGATGACCAGACTAGCTCGGTTTGTTGGGGCAATCTCTCATTTAGTGCCCGTAGGTCCTGCATTGTTCGACGCCCCATCATTCTTCACCCTCTTTGTTCATATGTCCTTTGTATTTGTAATTCTGTAATAATATACATGTCATACACAAAAATAGTAAAACCCATGAATAAATTACTACGACGTACTTACTTCATAATGCAAACTATATTAATTACAACTAACTAAATAACACTAATTAATTAGTCCTACGAGAATAACGTTGGAAGCATGTGACAAAAAAATTTATCTGTCTTTCGAGAGTAGCAATAAGCACTACCACGTCCTCCTGTCGTGTCCTTAATGAGCTATGCATTGGCTTCTCAAAATAATTAGCGATGCACTCTTAATTTTGAGCGACAACCGCGAGAATAAGCTTCTACAATAAGCGACTAAGATGACCGATGACCAACAGCGAGAAGTTTGTATTTATAACTGAGCGAGAAGAAAATCTCGTGCGCTTACTCTGCAAATTAAGAACTCCTTATCGACACGCGACACTTCAGGCGAGGGGGCGGTATGGACATAACGACATCAGTGTAGACGAGGAAGCGCATGAGGCGGGACAACATGGACAGAGTAACAATTGGGTGAAGGACCAGTGAGAAAGAAAACATAGCAGCAATGGGTCGACATATGTGCGAAGGACAAATGTCACGCACTGTAAAAGATGCATCGCATATCGCTAATTTCATGATTGAATTAGCATAAATTAATATGAAAAATTTAGAGTATAGAAAATTTTTAAAAAATTATACAATTAGATCGACTGTGTCAGGAGACTTCACATAAATTTTGTAATTTTTAAAACTCGTTTGCTATATGTAATAACTCCTACAAATATCTCAATAGTATAAATTTTTTAGCAACATTCAGAGCGGATAGAATTGTCAAAAAATTACACAATAAAGTACATTGTGTCAGGAAGCTGCGCATAAAATTTTATAATTTTTTGAACTTATTTGCTATACTTAAAATTTTAAATAAATATGACATATAAAATAGTATTTAGGCAAGTAATTAAGCCAGCTAATTAGCCTACTCAATTACCTACCATTTTGTGGTGGGGTAGCAGGCCACATTCCACCTGGTGGCCGGGCGACAGGCTTGCGGCTGCCTGGTGGCCGGGCGGCAAGCGCCTACCGCCATGTGGCCGGGTGACGTGGTAGCTGAAGGGTGCTGCCGCCCGGTGACCGGGTGGCAGAAGTTTCATTTTTTAGTGGTAGAAGTTTCATTTTTGTCATTCTTCCGCACATACGACTATTTTTGTATAAATACGGGTGCAAAAGGCGCTATATATGATAAAAAATCGCATTGTGCTTTGCTTGGTGCTTGTGGTCTTTTTTTTAATATAAAATCAACCCTCTTTGAAAACAAAAACGTCCTCACTTCAATAGTCAAAAGTGTTAAGAGATCAGATATACAACAGAAATAACCCTGAAATAGAAGTCAAATAGCCAAGGGATCAATCGAAGTACAAAACAATCTAAGTTGTCACTGAGCCGGTCTGACCGTAGGTTTAAGGTCGGTCTGAGCATGACCAGTCTCTTGTTCTCGGACTTCAAAATCTTTTGGGCCAAAACTCAAATCTCAAGAAGTCACCTGGTGTGCTTCATACCTCTCCAGACACCATGATGGCAATCGGCTTCTCTAGCCGTTCTGGGCCTCAGTTCCTCTCTGAGCTTAGTCCCAATCCACTTTATCATTGCCTGTTATGCCTATCACCGATAGATCCCGCTCCAGTTCCTTATCGTTCCGATTTGTGGCCACTCCGCTAGTCTCAGTCATCTTTCGACAGCACCTTAATCACTTGGGATCTCAACTCTCCTAGCTCAGTCCTGATCGTTTGACTGCTCTGGACCTAAGCTGCTGCAGTGCTGGATAGCACTGGAAACGTAATTAAGCTAGTCGTTCCTTTGGGACGGCACGCTGTCGCGGATCGTTCATCATGTCATGCAGCACATGGCGAATTCGCCTAACGGCCGGCCAGAGGCAAACCATATGATATCACGAAGACGAGAGGAAACCAAAAGCAGCCGATCAATGAGAAGCTTGAGGCAGGCTGGCAGCAGGGAGTAGTAAAATGATCAGCGAGTGAAAATCACTCCAAAACAGGGACGTGGACGCAGCGAAACATCAGTTTCAGGCTTGCTTGCGGCTCAAAACAACCGTGCAGGCAGAATGATACACATCCGCGGCGACTGCGATCGATTCAAAGTCTGAATTTCAGAGAGGCACAAACACAATCTTCAGACAAGAAAAGAAGTACTTCTCTCACTCGTCGCCTGTTCTAATCGATTGCTCTCGTGTAAACGTAGGGAGGGCGGCCCGGCCATCATGTCGTCGATCCAATGATTCATTGCTTCCCATCCAAGTCAGCTCGAGTCCGATGTGTTCGCAAGGCCTCGTGCATGCGCTGCCAGTAGATGAGCGGAGCTGGCTTTCCGATCAGTCGATGCTTTGGCGCGGTTGGTTATGACTGGTATGTAATACTCTGCTTCCTCCTCCTCCTCTTCTCCTGCTCGCTTACGTACTTGACCACCCTGTCTCTGTCGGCGAGGGACCAGTGAGCTCCTGTGCCTGCCCGCGCGAGATTAATTGCTTGACGAACTGAAGTAACCAACACTTTAAGCTCCTCGTACTAGGGTATAATTATAATCGCGCGAGATTATAATTGCTTGCCCTGCCCTGCTCTTTCCCCGTTCCAATGTCTCCGCCTCGTCCGTCCAAGCCGTAGCCTTTCTTCTTTGGCACTTGGCAGAGCACAGATGGGCGCGCTCGCGACGGTGCTGCTGGCTCTGGCCATTGCCGCGCTCCGCTGCGCCGCGGAGCCGCCGCAGCGGGAGCGGTCTGCGCTCCAGGCGTTCCTCGCCGGCACGCCGCACGAGCGGGTGCTGGGTTGGAACGCGTCCACGCCGGCCTGCGCCTGGCTCGGCGTCACCTGCGACGCGGCCAACGCCTCCGTCGTCGCTCTCCACCTCCCGGGCGTCGGCCTCATTGGCCGCGTGCCGCAGGCCACGCTCGGCCGCCTCCGCGGCCTCCAGATCCTCTCCCTGCGCTCGAACCGCCTCTTCGGCGCCATCCCCGCCGACCTCTTCTCCCTCCCCCAGCTCCAGTCGCTCTACCTGCAGGGCAACCGCCTCTCCGGCGCCATCCCGCCCGACGTTGCCAATCTCTCCGCGCTCCAGCACCTCGTGCTGTCCCAGAACAACCTCTCCGGCGCCATCCCCTTCGCGCTCAACAGCCTCACCGAGCTCCGGTCGCTCAGGCTGGACGGCAACGGCCTCTCCGGAAACCTCCCGAGCATAAGCATCCCAAGGCTCGATGTCTTTAACGTCTCGTACAACCAACTCAACGGCTCCATCCCCAGCTCCCTCTCGCACTTCCCGCGGGAGTCCTTCGCCGGCAACCTCAAGCTCTGCGGCAAGCCGCTGGACCAGCCCTGCGAGCCGTTCTTCCCGTCCCCGGCGCCCGCTCCCGACGTCGTCCCACCGGGAGGCGGAGGAGGCGTGCCGGTGCCCGAGAATAAGAAGAAGAAGCTCTCCGGCGCAGCGATCACGGCCATTGCCGTGGGCGCCGGGGCCGCGGCACTGCTGGCTCTGGTGCTGCTCGTCCTGAGCGCCGCTTCCCGGCGACGGGCGGCGAAGGGCGATGAGGGGAAAGCGGCGACGCCGGCCAGGGGTCTGACGCCGTCGACGGCATCGGGGGAGATGGGGGACCTGACGTCGTCCTCAAAGGAGATCAGCGCGGGTGCCGCGGCGGTGGCTGGGGCTGGGGCGGGCGCGGCGGAGAGGAGCCGACTGGTGTTCGTGGGCAAGGGCGCGGGGTACAGCTTTGACTTGGAGGACCTGCTGCGCGCGTCGGCAGAGGTGCTGGGGAAGGGGGGCGTTGGGACGTCGTACAAGGCGGTGCTGGAGGAGGGGACGACAGTGGTGGTGAAGCGGCTCAAGGACGTGGCGGCGGCGCGGCGGGAGTTCGCGTCCCTCCTGGAGGCGCTGGGCAAGGTGGAGCACCGCAACCTGGTCCCCGTGCGCGGCTACTACTTCTCCAAGGACGAGAAGCTCCTCGTCGCCGACTACCTCCCCGCCGGCAGCCTCTCCGCCATGCTCCACGGTCAGTCTACATTTTATAACCAACCAAACTAGCTCGTTAGTTACATTGCCGCGCGCGTCTAGTGTGGCTGGCTTCGCTCGTTGTGGCTGCCATCTTCGTGCCTAGGTGCGAGCGTTGCGTGCTGCCGTTAGGGCAAATCCGGCCGGCGTCGAGCGGAATTGGCGCGATTCTGCAACGTAGGTTGCTTTCTTCGAGGCCCCGGCCGGCTCTACCGCAGCCTCACCTGGTACATCCTTTTCTGAAAAGCTTGTTGCCTGGGACTGTTTACTGCAGGGGGAAAGCTCGTAAAGCAACTTTTTTTAGCTTACTTCTACATATCTTTTTAAAATAATTTATCAATTCTTTTTAAAATAATTTATCAATTTGCTGTTATTCTATTCGTACGCGCAATCGTTTGTCCTGTTCTTTTGACCTATAGTTTAGTCGCCTAATAAATAATAATTGCCGAAAGAAATCGATGACAAAAATTAGCTAAAAATTGAAAAGAACAAAATCACAATTATAAATCATCGACCACAGTCGAAAAAAAAAACCGCTTAAAAATGTTTCTAGCTCTCAATTTGAAATTAAGCTTCGTAAAGCGATCGAAATATGGAACTGCCGGCATTGATACGGCATTGCCGTTCCGTCTGCATCCTACCGTTTGTTCGATGAACGGTACTGCACACGCACGTACGGAAAAGTTGTAGCAGCATCCCTGTTTGTTTGGTGCTTTCCGCTTGGGGTACAAAAACGTGCAGGTTTAGATAGGTTCCTTTTGAGTCGTGGTTTTTAGATTTTGAATTCTATCTATTTATAAAAGAGTATAAAAAGAAAAATAGTTATATATAGGTTGCAACTCGGCGAATACCGATCTAGCTAGAACGGTTTTGAACATAACTGTGTCGCTTCAAGAATACGACGATACCACTTGCCAGCCTAAAGGTGATGTTGGTAGGTGTAAATATATATTTCGGTCAAGCTGTATACTTGGTCACAGGGCTATCCAATTATTCATGCAACTAGTCAAGTAAGGACAGCGATGTGGACACAATTATATTTTGTATCTCTCCTGCTTTTTTTTTCCAATCCTAGGAAAGGGATTTGAGAGGTAGCGTTGGAATTCGAGTAGAGTTCTTCAGATTCCTCACGGCTTTGGTCCAAATCATTCGAAAGTGATTGGGAGCCAAACGTATCGTCCGGTAGCCATCGGTTACCCGTGAGTCTTACATTTTTTTTTGTCAAGAACCGTCCATGCTATAAATACTACGTATAGAGGGTAGAATCACGTAAGAATGCATTAGAAAATTTTTTTGCCGCGCTTCGGTGCAAATTCCGAACACGCAGCAGGATTTTGGCACTGTTCAGAGGTCAATTGTCTGTCACAAAGTGAAACTTCAGTAATTATTATGGCCTGCTTGTGATTGCTCAGTTCCTCAAATTTTCACTAAGTGTGGCTATGTTCCTTTTGTCTTTTTTTAGCAACTTTTAGCTTTTGACTTTCCTCGGTAATTATTATTTATTATACTGCTAATTCGCAACCAAAAGTCAAGGTTTTGATCGATCGTTAATGTCAGGCGTGTTGTCATACACGTATGCTAATTGCTACCCACTGCCTGTCCAGTACGTTGGTCTTCCGTGCATTCGGCGTAGGTGGTATAAATAATCAGAGCTATTGCGCCAGGCTTTGCTGTATTTACAAGGTGGAGTGGAGTACGCGTACTGGACATTTCTGTTGCATCTTGCTGTTAATCGATCTCTCCACCAACTCGGCCTACCGATTTTGCTGTCCAGCTGAATTTGCCGGTGACATTGGAATTTACTGGAGAACAAATTTTGCTGCACAATTGACATTGGAAATTTCACTCTTGCGTTTGTCTTGCGAATGGTCGTCGGAAATGCTCACCTTGATTTTTACCTACAGGCAGCCGTGGCTCCGGCCGGACGCCGATGGACTGGGACGCGCGCGTGCGCGCCGCGCTGTCCGCCGCGCGCGGGGTGGCGCACTTGCACACCGCGCACAAACTCGCGCACGGCAACGTCAAGTCCTCCAACCTGCTGCTCCGGCCGGACCCCGACGCGGCAGCGCTCTCCGGCTACTGCCTCCACGAGCTCTTCGCCCCGTCGTCCGCGCGCCCCCACGCCGGCGGCTACCGCGCGCCGGAGCTCGTGGCCACGCGCCGCCCGACGTTCAAGTCCGACGTGTACTCGCTCGGGGTGCTCCTTCTTGAGCTCCTCACCGGCAAGTCCCCGACGCACGCGTCCCTGGACGACGACGGCCCGTTCGACCTCCCGCGGTGGGTGCAGTCGTTGGTGCGGGAGGAGTGGACGGCCGAGGTGTTCGACGTCGAGCTGGTGCGGCTCGGCGGGGGCGCGGAGGAGGACATGGTGGCGCTGCTGCAGGTGGGCATGGCGTGCGTGGCCACCGTGCCGGACGAGCGGCCGGACAGCACGGTCGTCCTCAAGATGATAGAGGAGATCGGAGGCGGCCACGGGCGGACAACGACGGAGGAGAGCGAGGGAACGCGGGGGGCGTCGGAGTCGGAGCGGTCGAGGGGGACGCCGTGACGCCGGTGCAACGCAATGCAGAACAGGGCATCTTCGCGTCTTAGCAATCTCCTCCCTCTCAGGCTCGGCCTATCACGTATCCATTGTTTTTGTCGATCAAATGATACGTTTTTCCCCCCTCTCTCTCTCTCTCTTCGTTCCTCCGTGCAAATGTAATTCTTCCCGTTCATACCTCTCGCTGTAACTCCTGTAATCATCTTCAGTTGGTTGCTGTGAAGTATCACATGTTAAGCTGATCCAAAAGGAACTGGAAAGCTCGATGATCACTCGCCGAACCTTCATCGTGTAACTTCATCCGAAGTTCAGATGATCTTGTAAAACGAAATCATGCTAAAATAATTTGACCCTTGCACGTGACGTACTGATGATCTGATCTCGGTGCTGCGGCTGCTCTGCTTGGAACCGGAGAAACCAAAGCAAAGAAACACGAGGCTGCATGATTGCTCGCCTTGGAAGCGTGCCCACCCTGATAATCTCGTCACGTGCTTGCCCCCCTCCCCATACAGATTTACAATTTTGGTGAGGTTCTTCTCGTTTTGTTGTGTGATGATGATATGTCGCGTGCAAACACTTGTCACCATAGCGATCAATGGGCCTAACAAAACGGTAACACAGGGACCAATAATGACTTCAATTTTTCAACAAACATTCACCGATTTTTCCCTCCAATAACTATAAAAAGCTACAAAGATAAAAAAAAATCTAAAAATTCACAATGCTACAATAAATTCAGCCTAATGAGCAGCGCTATTTTAAACCCAAAAATACAATTGCATCGCAACTGGCCAAACCGCCGAAGCCCTGAGACACCTCGGCAAGCATGACCCGCAGATCCTTCATGGTAGAGGCAGGCTGCACCAATTCACGAACGGAATTTTCTTTTTGTCCCTTTAAAATAGTTATTTGCAAAACTGGCCCTGTGGACTTTATTTACTCGTGATAGTTTTGACTGTTTGACACTTTTCAAGTTATTTGAATCCGTTTTTACAAGAATAACAGTCATCGCGTCAAAATGGCAAAAATGTTGTTTCTATCGCACCGTACGACAGAGATACAGTAGAAAAACTAAGTAAATAAGAGAAGCAATACAATAAAAAGCATGAAGCTTAAGATAGTTTCATTACAAAAGGGGGTACAACTAGAGAGAAAAAAGTGTTTGCAACCTAAAAGACTACCTAACAAGCACTGTTGACTAACCTAACTATAACTGACTACTCGTACATAGGGTGACTCCTACCATAGTTAGTGTATTTCCTCGGGGAGCGAGAGAGAGGATGACTCTGACGGAAACTAGGAGACCAGGAGTGAGAGCGGGAGCAACTCGAGCAAGAGCAGAGCGAGAGAGAGACTACATTTTCCGTTGGATCTTGTGACGTCAATGTCGGGTGGCGGACTCTGGCAACGCACACTCTTGCGTGTCGTGAGCCTAGTACGAGGCCCCTGGGGGGTCGGTGCAAGGCCGAGGGGGCGACGATAGGAGCTGGCGTTGATGCTAGCACTAGCAAGGACAGGGTGTAGAAAGCTGAAGACTAGAGGCGCTCGAGCTCTACCTCGGCGGCAATTCTCTAGCGCTCTATCACCTAAAGGGCGGCCTCACAGCGGGTGAGCTGGGTGCGGAGGACGTCTGAGTGCTCATAGCTTGAGTTCAGAAGTATCCGTAACGTCCGCAAAACAACAAAAAACACGTGCAGCCCACACAATAAAAAATCCTAGCCGAAAACATCACTTACGCACATGGTGTGGTCGGTCACTACACCACCTCCTCCTGGCGCGCTTGGTGGCCGTGCCAGCCTTCTGGCGCACTCACCGGCCACACCAGGTCGTCACTCGAGGCTATATCAGCAAATAAAATATCTACGAAGCTATTTTCACCAAAAAAAAGATTTTCAAGGGGTCACAAAAAATTTCTCACGAACGAGCTAGTCACTTCACTTATCGGTAATGCGTCTTCTCACGTCGTTGGTTACAGACAGTCAGTACGACAAGTCGCTATTTTCCCCCTTTTAAGAGTAGTATGTTTTAACAGTTCTTTTAATACATAATTTAGGGCGCGCTCAGCTTCGCTTCTAGCCGTGTTCGGCGTTTACTTTTTCGTTTTTTTATTGTTTGAGTTTTTTTTGTTTTTGTTTTTTCTTGTCTTTTTGGTTTTCTTTTTTCGTATTTCTTTGTACTATCCGTGATGGTCTAACATGTTTTTTTTTAATTTTTAATTTTTAAAATTTAATTATATTAAACACGCCACTTCGGTTATAGGGCCTGTTTGTTTCAGCTGTAGATTCTGAGAAGCAGCTAGTGAGTATCTAGCTAGTCAGAATCTAGAGAAGCTGGATAACCCCAGCTTCTGGCTACTAGTTCATTTTCTGGATTCTATAGCTTTTGGCTACTTAGAATCTGGATGAAAATCTAGATTGTTTGGGGGAGCTGCAGATTCTGGGAGTAGTTGTAGCTGCCAGAAGCTAAAACAAATAGGTCCATAGTAAAAAATCAGCTAGCTACAGTAAAAAAACATAAATAATCGCTATTCTGAATACTACTTTAGAACAGCAGCACTGAAGTCAATCTGTTCTCTGTGTAGACAGAGCGAAAGTGTGACCTGACAAAAGAGTTGTCTGCTTCGTAGAGATCTGTGGTAACCTATTCTTTCACATCGGAAGTTCTTTTCACGAGTGCCATGCATGTGAGTGCATCTATGTACCTAGCGGGCTAGCACTTTCACTTCCCCAGATTCCTGTTATGAGTTTTGTGCCTTTGTGGTCATGTGTGGACAACTGGACATACCTCTCTTTTCGCCTTGTCCGTCATCGACAGCATTTCTTGGATGAAGTCGTCGCTGAGGCCCTGGAATAGTTGTTGCGAATCACTTCCAAGCTCTGGAAATCACTCACTGGTTTCCTCTCTGGCTCTCTTCTTGTTTCTCTCTCACAAAGATGTGTACGCAAACTCTCTCTCTCTCTCTCTCTCGCAGAGAAGCACACAGTAGATGAATTCTAATTGATCATAAGCAAGGTCTAATATATGTTTGTGATCAACATTTGGTATTTTAGTTGAGTTAAATTTGAATTTTGTAATGATTTTACAAAACCCTAAATTTTGTGATCACCAGCAAGACACGCAAGGCGGCACGGAGACACCGGCGTTGTGGTGCAACCTTCACAGTGAAGGGTAATGCCGCCCGATCGTGGCCATGAGGGATTACATGAATCGACGCACGCCTCAGGAGGAACACAACGATGAGCAGCGAACCGGAAATGCACTTCCGACTGCGCTACAAAGGCCTCGCATCGCGGCCGCAAAAGAGAAAACTGCATCTAGTGTATTTCTCCATATATGTTACATATATTAATTACACCACGGCATATACGAGATGCATCAACATTGTAGAACTTACCGCGACTATATATATATATATATATATATATATATATATATATATATATATATATATATATATATATTCAGCTATGAGCTGACTTCTCTGCGGCAGGGTCAGGTTGAGGGCAACTGGCTGCACTCTTCTCCAACTTGCGCTTTTTCCTGGGACAGACAGGCGCGCGCGCCCTTGCATGTTAGGACGGGGAACTAGCTGAAAACAGCACGGACAGATTTATTCTAGTCAGTTTCTTTCGGTGAGTTTGTTCTTCTTGATTTCTCTTGGACGCGAAGAACCGAGTTCTCTTCATGACTTGGATAAATTCTGCAAAGCTGGAAGAACAGAAGTAACTGGATCAGGAAAGTGCACGTGTCTGAGGTGAACAAGCATGTCAACTCAACGAATTTACACAAGATCTAAGCATCAAGCAAGACAAGCTAGTCATTATCGCATACTTAGTTTAGATTACCTGTTTGACAATAAGAGCTACCAGCTTATCCAGAGTAAATAGTGAGTAGGACTTGGGCCCAAGGAATTTCAAGCAGTAATCCTCAAAGTTCCAATTGTCAATAGAGCCATCAAGCAGGTCGCAGAGTTTCTCCTTGAATCTGCACCACTCGATGAAAAAAACGAAGTTAGAACCAACTGTTTCATGGTGAGGAAAGAACAATTCTGCTTGTATAGATAGGTAAGCATCCTGGACGTTACCCTGCATATAAATCACGGGTGCATGCATCTCTCGAAAGGACCTTAGTACTTACATCTCTTGAGAGAACCTTAGCGAGTAGTAGTCTCTCGTACAAAATCTGCCACACAAGGAAATATAAATAAAATCACAATGCAGTGGTGCATATCGCATTTAGTGCAACCTCACTCTTCCACATAGTATTGGTATTGAACTGTGGAAACAGCTCATTACCATCTCGGTTGACTTGCCAACAAAAACAAAAGCATGGAGCAAGATAAAACGCTAAAATACCTGGTTAAGCCTGCAGAGCACAACCAGAGAACAACAAGATATTCCTCCTTTTGCATCGCGCACTTTAGCTGTTCTTTTGGAATATGCTAAACTGCCAACCTCATTATTCGAGTCCTCTCTTGATTCATGCTGCTCTTCAGATTCATTCCCATGGTCACAAGTACCAGGTCCGGTAGTATCGGTTGCCAAACTTTGAAAACTCAGCCCATCTCCATTGAAAGCAGCAACATCATAATTTGCTGGTCCTTTCCCTGGTCCAAGCATGACATCCAACTGGATGTTTTTGACATTGGGTATGAACTCACCCTCCTCGATCTCCGCATCACAACCATTGTGTAAAGAATTACACTCATTAGACTTTACAAACTCACCTCTCTGAAATGAAAATAGCATAATACAAGTTATTTTTACTTGATAGGGTACTAAAGTGTTCATCAAGAAACTTCCACAAAAACTCTTTCTGCAAATTTGAAATACAAAAGTATAATTCCAAAGAACAAAATGTTGTATGTATATATACCTTTGAAGATAAGAGAAACTTGTTTGCAAGCAAAGCATCAGGAATGCTACTGAGAAAATCTTTACTGATACCACAACGTTCACATGATTCATTGAGAGCTACAATATCCTTCGAGTCTGGACGTTGACAATTAACAGAAAGAAATGACTTTATTAATTCTGTCCAAGTCATCATCGGCTTATCTTCAGAAGTGCAACTTCTACTATATGCATAGTGAACAATACTGCCTATGTCTTCGTGCATGTGAGGATCAGTATAATTAAACTTCGTGTAATTGATTTCTTTGGCTTCAGCCAGCAAAGCTGCAAGAGAGAGAATCATGAAAACGACTAAGAACAAAAAAAAAAGAGATAAAACTTTCATATGCAAAATCTAGCTTCAGCAGCAGCTAATAGCAATTTAAAGTATTTTGTTAGAGAGATTGAAGCTACCTTTTGGACTCATCCTCTTTATGTCCAGTTGTTTGAAGGAGGGGCTGAGATGATCAAATGATCTGTTGTAATTATTAGCAATAATATCTGAGCACGTTTTATTCAAAGATAATCGTGCCTCCAATAAATCTTCTATCTTCCGATTTATACGAGAAAGTAGAACAGCAAGAGCAGCACTGGTATTCTGTGTATCCGACAGAGCATCAAGCATTTCAAGGCCATAATCATCATATAGCTGTTCAATGCACCTCCTGTGTAAAGCTTTGCAGAAGGAAATACACAGGAAACAATAAGAACACTTAGTTAACTGAAAAAAAGGTTGACCCCAAATATTCTGCACAGCATAGCATTCTTACGAGTTAGATGTTCTTGAATCCTCATATCGCTGCCAACATGACCTTGGAGATTCTTGATAAAGTCCGCAGTTGTTCTAAACCGCTGCAACAGCATGTCACTCTCAAACCTTAAAAAGCACCATTATGAATTCTTAAATGAAATGGGCATTATAAAACCCATTGATTTTTCAGTGAGCAAGCACGTCACTATGCCACTGATAGCTGAAGGGATGGAAAAAAAAAGCTCAAGCATGAAACAATTAACAATTGGGTACTTACATGTCATCTTCACATTTGAAAATGTTTTCTTCATACTGATTTTTAGTTCTGAACTTAAAGCAATCCTCACTCCCAGAAGTAACAGAAAGCAAAACATCGTTAAGAATAGACCTTCCCAGTTCAGTCTGGTAGCTTGATGGAAGAGTAACACACTGAGATTGCGAATGAGTATGTTAGAATTGGTTGTGTCAATAATTTACATGGAAAGCTCATGAGTTTGTAGGAATGTACATTCTCTGGTAGCAGGCAATAGCTAGGAGTGCGAATTGTGCAGATACTAAGATCCACTTGTGGAGGTAATTCATTTTCTCTTGAGGGACTCCAGTCCGGCAAGGGTTCAACCTTGTCTTCCTTGTCCTCTTCTGCATGAGGTGATTCTTCATTACCTATCAGAGGTGAGTAAACAGAACTTCAACACAAGTGGTTCACTTAAATAAGTAGAAAATACAAAAACAAGTTAGCTGACAGCATGATTTGAGTAAACAGGACTTCAACAC